>CM069907.1:13471121-13502235 GCA_036172215.1 Camellia granthamiana
AAATTAGTAGCTAAATGGAGGGCTTTTGCCGACTAAATGTAACTTTAGTCGCTGAAAGTACTATTTTTGGCTACTAAACAAAAATTAGTAGCTAAATGGAGGGCTTTTGCCGACTAAATGTAACTTTAGTCGCCAAAAGTGGCTGTTTTTGGCTACTAAACAAAAATTAGTAGCTAAATGGAGGGCTTTTGCCGACTAAATGTAACTTTAGTCGCCAAAAGTGGCTGTTTTTGGCTACTAAATAAAAATTAGTAGCTAAATGGAGGGCTTTTGCCGACTAAAACAAACTTTAGTCGCCAAAAGTGCCAGAATTTTTTTTTAGTAAATAATATATTTTTTAATTAATTAAATTGAATTAAAATAATTATATTTGTATATATTATTATTTTGTATTAATCCGGTTAATATAGTATATAAATAATATATATTGCATATATATTCATGTGAACTTGTAGTGGCATAGTGGAGGGCGTGTGTTGCAAAAAGGCGTGTGGAGGGCGTGTGGTTCGGGTTCGAAACTCAGGAGAAGCAAAAAAAGGGAGTTTTTTTTTTTTTTCGGAATAACACCTTTGGCGACTAATATTTTAGTCGCCAAAAGTCTTGACTTTGGCGACTAAGCGATTTAGTCGGCGTTTGAGTGAGTATTGGCGACTAAAGTTTAGTCGGTAAATGTATTATTTTCCAAAGTGAAAAACACTATTGGCGACTAATTTATTAGTCGGTAAAAACCTATTTTTGGCGACTAAAAAAGGTTTAGTCGCCAATACCCTCCGCCGACCACAAATACGCGACGACTATGGCGACTAAAAAATTTTGTCGGGAAAAGTCAAAAACAGGCTTTCGGCGACTAAAAATAGACTTTTGGCGACTAAAAATTTAGTCGCCAAAAGTCATTTTTCTTGTAGTGCTCTTTGCGGGAGCAAATTTAATAGTTTGGTCCTAAATAGGTATAAAGGGCGGTGATGATTAAGTATCTTGGCATTCAGATGATGACAAGCTTTATGGACCAACTCCAGAAATCGCCTCACTTTCTTTTGGATGTGACTGTCAATTCCTCTTGAAGAAGAAACCAAGTAAGATGACTCAAGTAGAGTCATGTATCTTATCAACAAAGTAAGATGACTCAAGTAGAGTCATTTATCGGTCTCAGGTTCGAATCCCACCCCTAGCTGGCTACTGGCGGGGCCACTGCGTCTTTGCCTGGTCGATCGGCTCAGGGCCCCGAGATTAGTCGAGGTGCGTCACTCCAAAGGGGTGCTGGCCCGGATACTCGGTTATCAAAAAGTAGAGTCATTTATCTTATCAACTATTTATTTTTATGTTGTTTTATTTTGATTTAATTGGAGAAGTTCCATCATTTAGTTTGGTATACATATACATAATTTGTTACCACCCCACAAAAATTATGCCACCTTATGTGGCTCCCCTATACCATTTAAAGTTTAATTTCAGTCTTTGATTGCCACTTCCAACAATTTTAAGTATACAATCTTCTCGTGTGATTGCTAGGGAAAAGAGTGAAGTGTGAACCTGGTGCCAAGCAATTGAAGAAGAGTAACAATTCTGTCCTCCAGCACTCTTCTATGTTGAAGCATGGATCCCTGTTCGTGATGAGAGGTTACACTCAACGTGATTGGCTCCACTCAGTACCAAAACATGCTAAAGCAGAAGCCACACGAATTAATCTCACATTAAGGCGTGTTTTTTTGATTTATATTAACCATTTTGCATTTTGCTTGATCTGTAAAGATTATTATGTGTTTTGTGCAATATTTTTGATGATCAATTAAACATGAATGTTACTGAAAGATGTTTATGTGCTATAAAAGGCAGTGGTAAGATTTAGAACGGGGATTTTGATGATCAATTAAACATTACCAGTTGTTTAAGATAGTGCCTGTATTTTGATTTCTTGAAAAAGGAATATGATGGTGTTATAAAATTGAAAAGGCTAGCAAGAACATAACCGAGGGTAAAACAAGGAGCAATTGAGTAGTTCACAACCTCATTGTGTTGCAAAAACTCTGAAATGGTTGCTCTTCTCCTTGGAATCAGTTTGCACGTACTATTTTATGTTTCTTTGACAGAGATAAATGTTAATTCTCCTAAAGAGAAATATTTAAGCCTGGTTTAGGTTATTTTTTTATATAGGTACGTTTTTTATTTATATCAATCAATATTTTCTCTTTATTTTTTTATACTTTTTTTTTTTTTTTGGTAAAAAAATCAAAAAATATACTTATTTAAAACATTCAAACCAACCATAACCACCATTCAATTATGTCTTAAATTTATTTAGATTGCACAATGTTATAAATCATTATAATAGATAGTGATTTTTTTTAAAGATTAAATTAAATTATAAGAAATTTATTTGAAGTATTGAAAATGATACCTCATTTGTCAATTATACATTTTAATTAAAAAATTAAAAAAATCACTATAAATTATTATATAACTCTCTATTTTTCTATATATTTTTATATAAAAAAATCAAAAAATATTAAAATAATTTATTTCCAAACAAACAAAAAGTGATTCGACATACTTGCATCAATCAAGAATTTTTATTATTTTCCAAAATCTTATTACAGTTCATTACAGAGTACAAACATAAATGCACAAACAATTCAACAAAACACTCAAAATCCTCACTAAATCATTAAGTAAACGTAGCAATTACATCACAAAGCAAGGTTTAGACACTCAATAACATCAACCACACCCTACTACATGACTGATTCACAATATAGGCACTAAATTCTAACCAGAGATATCAATAGACTTAATTTCAGGCTTCTTTACTTCCTCCTTCGGAATCGTGACAGTCAGAACTCCGTTCTCCATGGAAGCTTTCACTTGATCCATTCTCGCGTTTTCCGGCAGCCTAAACCTCCTCATGAACTTCCCGCTGCTGCGCTCAACCCTGTAACAAGTATCATTCTCTTCCTCCTTCTCCACCTTTCTCTCTCCGCTAATCTGGAGAACTCTGTCGTCCTCGATCTCCACCTTCACTTCCTCCTTCTTCAGCCCCGGTAGATCAGCCTTAAACAAGTGAGCTTCCGGAGTTTCCTTCCAGTCCACGCGAGCGTTGGTGATTGCGGAATTTTCCTGGGAAAATTCGGAGAATGGAAAGTTTCTGAATGGGTCAAGAGAGAAGGGATCGAAGATGCTGCTGCCTGGTCGGTTGCCGAAAAAGCTTGGGATGATCGACATCTAAATTGCTGCGAGGTTTGATATGCGATCGGAATTCAAGGAAAGAATTAAGGATGTGATTTGTTTGTGGGAGCCTTAGGGACTCTATACGGATACCGAGAAATTTTTACACGGAAATGTTCTGTGACGAGGGAGAAGGGACGTGTTTGGTGTTTTTAGCAAGTAAGGGATTGTTCCAGTACTTTCGCGGCTTATCGACGCAGCTAACGACCTTTTGTGTTTTTGGATTTTTTTTTTTGGGAGTAAATGCTGACGAACTTTCTAGTACGTGCGAGAAATCTCCAGATAATGGTCCTGGTTGGTAAGGTTTATTTTCAGTTTATTTCAATTTTTAGCTTAATTTAAGTTATTTTAATGTGTTTGGTTCAACTTAACAATACAGCTTATAACTTTTTGTAAGTCAAAAATCAACTTATTCTTTAAGTGTGGGAGGAGAAGCTTAATTTATAAGTCAAAAATTAACTTATGTTCACAGTTATAAGTTATAAGCTGTTAGACTATAAGTTATAATCACTTTCTCACAACTCTACCAAACGGGCCTAATATCCCAAATCCCAACTGAAATATCCACAAATCAGGTAGCTAAGCCCAATGGAAAATGAGTGGAAGCTCTAATTAAAGCTATCACTAATGATATCCACTGTCACAGTATGTGTTGTGTCTGTTTTTTTTTTTTTTTTGCTTTGCCACCTCATTAATGGTGGGTTTAGAGCCACTAAATTAGTGGTCTTTAGCACCACTATAGGCCCAATACATGTAGTGGGCTTACCCTTCCTGATTACTCTAAAATTACATCCATATCTATATATCAAAACACAAATCAACTTGAAGTGAAGTCAAAAAGTCACTATCTTATTTAAATTATATCATTTTATTTAAGTTATATCACCTCTCTACCATATCATTTCAAATTCAATCCATATTTTATAAAAAGAAAAAAAGTGCACTTATTTAGATCATCCTAAATCACCCCAAAGTCTCTTCTAGGAATAGATTATTTTAATAATTTTTTAAATAAAATATAAGATAAAAAAATTTAGTATGTTTGAAATGACTTTTTGATTTTTACGAAAAGATGTACAAAAAATAAAGAAAAAATAGAATCTTCAACTTTTTGGTATAAGTTGTTGGCCTTTTGATTTTTTTAGTGATTTTTTGATCTTTAGACTGAAATTGAATGTTGCCAAACGAGGCCTTAGTCCATTTTTTAAATTAAATAATGTATAAAACAAATGATTGATTGATAATTAGAGAATATATAAAAAAGAATTACCTAACATATTCAATAATTGAAATGAATTATTCCATAATTGAAATCAATTGCAGTGTAATTAAGAGTAATGCTAGAGATTTTAAAAATTTTATCAAAGTTTCTACCAAATATCTCACTCATTGACAATAAATTAGTAGTATTTAAAAATGAGAAATACTCCATCTCTCATTTCGTCACCCCCAAATACACCTCTAATGAGGTGACAAACAATACTAACCAATCAATTTTGTTCAAACTCTTCTTTCTCCTTTCAAGATTGTTTGTCACTTCATTCAAAGTATAATTGGAAGTAATGAAATCAGAACATGTAGCAAAGCTCTTTAAAAACAAATACAAATTCTTGAAAAGTGTATTAATGATTTATTTTGAATGTAAACCTAGTCATAATTGATTTAATGCCAACTATCTATTACATTTCAATAATACTATATTTACCACTTTTTTATACCACATTAATATACTACCTCATATGTCAACACATTATTGGTATAGAAGGTCCTACCACTCATGTTTGTGTTAAGTAATGTGTTAACAAATAAGATTGTATATTAAATGTGGTATAAAAAAGTGATAAGTGTAGAATTATTCATTCCATTTCCAGCAAATTATTCTGTGACTCATTTAATATTAGTAGCATTGCTCTTTTGCCTCTCTAAAGTCTTCTTTCTTCTCGTGAAACTAATAGATAAACTCTGAGACTATTAAAATCTAAAGTCTTCATGAAACAACTAGCTTCTTATTGAATGTAAAATTATGAAATGGTCATTTTGGAAATCACAAAGACAAAATAAATTCTACCAAGTCATTCAAGGAATTGTAGGAAGAACCACCTTCATTAACACAAACCTCAACATTTTTCTTCAAATCAGTAGCTCTCTGTCTCATCTCCTTCCCTTCTTCCCTTCCCATAAGCCTTCTTACCACTCTCTCTATCTCCCCTCTCTCCAATCCATCCCCCACTAGTTCCAAACCCACCTTTCACACACTACTAACATACCTTGCATTAACTTTTTGGTCTCTGAAACACGGCAAACATATCGTCGGAACCCCCTCCGAAACACTTTCCAAGACCAAATTCCACCCACATTGGCTCCAAAACCCGCCTACTCCACCATGAGCCAACACCTTCTTCTGGGGTGCCTACTTCACAATGCACCATCTCTCACCAATCACATCATCAAAACCTTCTGGCAACAACTCGATCCATTCAGACCCATGAACCAAACCGAGTCTAATAACCCACAAGAATGTCTGCCCACTGTTAGCCTGTCCCCAAGCCATCTCGGCTAGCTCTGTTTCGTTCACAGAAGCTAAGCTTTCCAAGCTTATGTATAGAGCAAAATTTGGGGCTTGCTTGTCAAGCCAAGAAATGCATTTATATTTTCCTCAAGTAAGGAAGTGCTCGAGGAGGGTGAGGAGATTTTGAACAGAGGGCTGATTGGGAAGAATGGGATTTGATGGTGGTGTTGGAGTTTGGACAATGCCAGGTTTTCGAGGGTGTCCAAGGTGTTCAAAATGATAGCAGAGGATGTTGTTTTGTTGCAGACAATGGATAGAAATTGGAGCAGGGATTCTACACTATCGGATTTGGAGATAGGTAGGTCTTTGAACCTCAGGAGATGGATGTAAAAATATAGGATCTATATACTAGAAATCAAAACACTATGAATATAATTAACTACTAAAATAAAAATTTAGATACATATTGTTTGATTCCGTTATTGTCTTGAGTTTTGCTTCTTTGAAAGAAGATGGTATTTAGAATTAGAAAATCTTAGCACCAGCTCTTCCCTTCCTTCTCCTAATCTTTACGTTATCTTTTCAATGGGGTTGACAACCCTTTGATCTACAAATATATATAGATATATGTAAACCTTAATAAGGATAGGAGAGAGGACTAAGCCTAAATAAAACAATTACTGGGCCCTCCCATTAAAGAACCCAAATAACTTAAAACATGCTTTACACCTCCATATCACATATCCACATATAAAATAATATATACACTAAGATGGACCATGGCCCAAAACTTTATGGATCACAACAATAATTTTGGGCTCATACCAGTCAATCTATTTAAATCACGTTCAACCCGTTTTTCACAAACCAAGCAAAATAGAGTCAATGACAACCTAATTTAAAACAAATTCTTACATTCTCCCACTTAGGCAACATTGATTACTAATTTAAGAAAATATTTTATTTAAGAAAAATGACTCTCGAGTTTAACAACTTTAGTGGTCACATAAACATGATTCAGAATAGAAACATCTCAGCACAGAATCCCGTTCAATAAGAAATATTAATATCGAACTGTAGCAGTAATTATGCTATTGAACAACATACCACCTTCCACAATTACAAACACTAATATCTCACCAACATGGATTCCTATATGTGGTAAAGTGTAGTGTGGAATTTTAGCACAATTAATCCAAAAATTATATAACACGCTAATTCCACATTTAGTCCCTTGTATGGTCTTGAAAAGACCCTTCAAGGAATCTCATTCCTTTCTCCACTTCTAAAAGAAGCCTTTATACCTCTAAGCCGAGGTCTTTCTTGCTTTAAACCAAGCATCATACTATATGGATCCATACACACTTCTAAACCAAAGTGTTAATGTTTATATCTCAAAATTAAAATATGACTATAAGAGCCCATATAAGAGGAATACATATATAACAATTACTATTTATGTGTACACACACATAACTATAAACAAAATGTGAATAAACATATTAAACTTTATTAACTAAAATATATCATAGATAATATTCATGGGTAAAAATTTTCTTTAACCAAGCACATAAAAAAACTATAAAGGGTTATTTTGGGAAGATGGTTATAATCAGTTTTTTGGTAAAAAGTTGCTTATAAGCAGCTTTTTTGTGAGAAATGAAGTGGGTTATAATCTGAGAAGTGGATTATAACCCACTTCCCAAAAGGTGCCAGAGTACCCATATGCCCAATATATTTAGCAAACTAAAATTTGGCCTAAGCCCTATATTTAGAGCATCAACTAGTATGTGTTCTGTACCATGTGCTCATAAATAATATCATCTTTAACAACTTTCTAATTCTGAAGTACTTTAAATTTATATATTTAACACCATTAGAGTTTTTGTTATTCTTCATAGAGAAAATTAAAACCATATATCATAATACATCTTTATAGGTTTGGAAATGAAATTAATAATTCCAAATTCTGAAATAAAATTCTTCAATTACATAACTCAAGTCGAGCTCTAAAACATGTTTGTATAGTGAAAAATTATAAGAGATTTTATGAAACTCTTTCATGAAACAAGATCTCATGCAAACATAAAAATGTAACCAGTAATAGACACTATATATCATCTGAGCAACTACCAAAGTCGACATTATACAACCAATAATATTAACATAATTAATTCTTCTATAGCCAATTGTATAATCTTTAATTCTCTATAAATATCATAACACTTTATGTGTTTCAACCCAATGGTCAAGGCTTAAATTAAAATAATAATTGTCCAACAAACTAATTCCATATGCACCAAGTTTAATTCAAACTTCATAATTCAGTAAACTCTCACAACACTAGCATACGAGACATTCCTCATGAACTCTTTCTCAAAATCATTTTATGAATACGGAATGTTACTTAATTAATCTCGATCATTAAGAAGAGCAATATAAAGCTTTCAATTTTGTATATTAAATTTAGTAACAATGTGATCTAGGTATGCTCTTTGAGATGAGACAAATAATCCTCTAAGTTATTTTCAAGTATCTTAATGCCAAACACATAAAATACTTTATCAATATATTTTATATCAAAAATTTATTAACAACATCAAGTATTAATTTGAAATTATTACTAGTAAGTAAAGTTCCATCAGTATAAAGGATGAAAAAAAATAAATTGCTCTCACTGACCTTGAGATATATGCATAAATTAACAATATTATCCATAAAGCCAAGTAATAATATTTGGTGAACCTTTAAATATCATTGTTCAGAAATTCATTTAAGACCATAGATAAATTTGTTTGACTTACAAATCAAATTTATTTTTTTTGGCGAAGTAATGGATAAAAATGTCACAATATCACTATAATCATTATAAACATATCTTTATGACATTGGTAAGGACAATACCCTTTTCAAATCACAGTTGCTTTGTAGACGTCCCCGAACGTCCCGGGAGGGAAATCCCGTTCTGTTCATTTGGGCTCGCTACAGCTCGGACTCAAATGTCACGGTCCTGTATCTAATCTTGCAGAGTGCAATGCAAGACCGATGAATCGTCAAAGAGTCCAAATCCGACAAATCGTTTTGAAAACAGATTTTTAGAAAGAAGTGCCAAACATGGACTGCTTTGCCAGATACAGAGTCGCCACCTAAATATTTTATTTTGGGGCAATTTAGGAAACCCTGACTCGTTGCCTAAGGCCACGTGTCCGTCATCACCAAAGTTGCCTCGGCTCGGGAACTTGGGTACGATTGGGGAAGGTCAGCTATGAGCACCCCCGCTCGCCCGATCAAAGATCGGCCACTACTAAATATGATATCGAGTTTTGAAAACATTATGTGCTCTTATTCCGGTTATTAGCCTAGAATTTACTATGTGATGCGCACAGCATACAAGTATAGACTAGATCGCCTAATTTGGAACAAAGCATCGTATATCCGTTTGTTTTGAAAATGGATTGAAATTTGCTACTCATAAGTAGGCTAAAAACACGGGTTTTGACGAATTATTCCAACTCAAGCAACCCAACCTTCACCCACAGGCATTCAAGCAGTTCAATCACATAAGCACATAGCCTCATGGTAAGCATGCTATCATGGCAGTCACTCACACACATGCAAGGATGCTAAAACATAAACACTTACCGGTTACTCCAAGCCAAAGAAAGAAGCTAATTAGAAATCATGCATGAATCCTAACTATGCTGAAATGCCTAATGCAACACATGCAAAATGCAACTACAATAGGCTCGGCTATTCTAAGATAGCATATGATGATGCTACAGCTAACATGTATTCAACTTGGAATTGAAATACAATGCAGTTAGTATGATGCACCGAGCCCGGTGCATGCAAGACAGATGAATGGATGCAAACATGCGAGTATAAGTATGCTAATTGAAACATGCCCTAATCTAACCATCATAAGCTAATAAATAAAAAGGAGAAAGACGTGGGGTTGGAAGACATACACACACTCACGCACACTTATTACACAATTGCCCTTTCTCGGAGAGTCCGAATAAATATTACAGATTAACTAATTAACTAACTAACTAGCTAATTAATTATTACAAAACCCTTAACTAATTGACAAATCAATTAATCTACTAAAGCAGTAAAACAGCCTCGGGAAGAGGGATGCACGCATGCTCGGTCGACTTTGCTTGGAAATCCATCGCCATGCCACAGTTGCCTCTGTTTATACTGCTCTGCTCTTTTGAAAACTGTGCCAACCTCTGTGACACCTTTGAAACATCTTAGGGACATGCTGAGAGGCCATCGACCATGAGATGGGACCACCGGCCAGGTGAAACAGGTCATCGACCATGGGTTGGGGTCTCGGCCAGAAATACGTAGCCGGCCGGCACTGAAGATGGCCGACCGGCCATCTCTTCCTGCATAATCCTGTTTTGCTGCAGCAGAGGGCAAACAGAGCATGGCAATGCATTTTCAAAGCAATGTTTGCACAACCGCCCTCCTTATCATGTTTAAGACTCAAAGGAGTATGGTTTTTGACCCTCGGACCATCAATCACGCATTTCAATGCATGATGGCCAAAGAAGCCAAGTGTACAACTCAATATGGAATGAAATGCACAAAACACATAAAGGGCCCCAACCTCTATCATGATTGATCAAGAGGCAAGAGATGCACACACAATACAATGAAACCTAGGCAAGCAAGCAAGCATGCAAATAACTCAAGTGTGCAACAAATCTAATGCAACATGAGCATGTTAACATGCAATATGCAATAGGCATACAACCTAAACATGTGGACATGTATAGCATGCAACAACATGCAAAATGAAACAAGCATGCAACAACATGGTGAGATGGACTTACACTAACACGGGTAGCTCTCAAGCATGCCAAAATCAGTGGCCAAACACAATTGAAATTAGGCAAGAACATTCATGCAAAATGCCCAATGCAAGGGACCGAATCTAAGGCATCAAATGCCACTCTACCAAAGCATGGCAAGGGATGACATATGGCATACAATGACACAAATTCCAGCTCTGAAATAGCATACAAGATGGTCCCGAAACATGCAAATACTTCAAGTTAGGCATGCAAGAGTGCTCAAAACTCAAAGCTAGGCATGGCTATTACACTACAAGCATACATGGCAAGCACCAATCGACCAAGAGGCCTAAAAACAAAGCTAAGGCAGCCCAAAACAAGAACAAAATCAGTTTAAGGCATGGCCAAAATATGCTAGAATAGAGGGCCAAAATAACATGCAATGTAAGCTAGTAAGCATGGTTTATACTACAAGCATATGGAGCATATGAGGGACCACCAAACCAGCCAAAAAAAAATTCATGGCATGCCAAAATATGACCAAATATCCACTGAAATGTGTCCAATACATGCAAGAATAAGGTGCTACTTTGATAGGCTATAAAGAGGGTTGTTCCACACATGCAAGAGGGACATCCAATATGACAAAACCAGCTCTTGACAGAGCTCATGCAGGCCCTAAAACTCACTGAAAAAGGCCTGAACCAAGCTTAGGAAGCATGCAAGTAAGGGCTCCTTTGTAAGGCCAAAAATGCCAACAAACAACACAACAAGGAGAGGGGATGGCCCTCTCCTTCTTAGGACCTCAAAACACCATCCCCACCACTAAAATCCCTTTGGATTTCAGAGGTGAGAGGGCCAATACAAGGTGGTCCCGAAGCTCACAAAAAAGAGGCTAAACAAGGCCTAAGAGGGGGTAAACAACCCCAAAAACAAAAGTGATCTTAAACAAACTTCAAAAGGAGCTTAAAATAAGACTTTTTTAAGTTTATGCCAAAGCCCAAATATGCTTGCAAGTATGGCTAAAAGATGGGGCGAAATAAAGCTTAAAAGAGGGAATAGTGTGTTACCCTTGTAGCTTCAGCAAAACTTGTGGCTTTGAGACCAAAAAACCAGACCTTTAACCTCTGAAAATGGCCTCCAAGATCCTTAGGTTGATGATGGAGGTGTTAGGCTAAGAGTTGGTGTGCAAAGGGGCCAAGAACTTCACTCTTTCTAAGCCTAAGTGTAGAGGCAAAGAGAGATATATGTGTATGCCTTAGCAAAATTTTTGGAACCCTTCTAAAGGAGAGGGAGGGCCTCTCTTATAGAGGAACAAAGGTCCAAGCTTCTTCAAGAAGCTTGTGCAAAGGTCCAAGCTTCTTGAGGAAGCTAGAGCAAAAAGGGTCAAGCTTCTCCTAGAATCTTAGAGCAAAGGGCCAAGCTTCTCTTGGAAGCTTAGAAGGGTTCAAGCTTCTCTTAGAAGCTGAAAAGGTCAAGCTTCTTGGAGAAGCTAAAAAGGTTCAAGCTTCTTGGAGAAGCTAAAAAAAAGGGTTCAAAAGGTTCAAGCTTCCTCAAGAAGCTAAAATAAGGATTCAAAAGGTTCAAACCCTCTCAAGAAAAGGTCTCGGCCAGAAAAAGTGGCCGATTAACCAAAATAATGGCCGGCCGACCAAGAAAATTGCCGACCGGCCAACACTTTTGGCCGGTAGCAAGAAAATAGGGTCGGTGGCGACATGCCAAGGCCTGTGGGGTGTGGGGGTGGCCAACAAGCCATTTCCTACCCTGAGAGGTAAAAACCTAAGTGCTTGGTCCACAACCAAGTACAAAACAAATAAGTCGAGAGGTCTTGAGGCAAGGCGCGCGGCCGAAACCTCCGAGAACTCAAGATGAACACGATCATGGATAATCATCGAGTGTTCAAACGATGACGTCCAAGTCTTGACGACAGTCAAAAATGGGGTGTCTACACCCTTGAAATAGCTTTATATTTATTTATTTATCTTTAAAATATACTCATTAGATTTCAAACTTTTAAAAAATATAGCATGATCTTATATCTAATTAATAATTTGTACCAATTCGTTATAGCGATTCCGATTTTTGGCCCATCATTTGTTGTGTTTCGGACTCAGGTTGTATTGTCACGACCCGCTCCCCGTACCCAAGGGTTAAGCATCATGATAGCCAGTAACCGAAGTTACCTCCGGCCAAATCTTAAACAAATTAATAAACGCAAGCGGAAGAAATATTTGAATGAGGGTACTAAAATAATCATTGAAGCTTTTATTTAATTACATTGTTAGAGCTGAACTATATCTACAAAGTGTTTTGTGCCTACCCCACACTCTGGTCCTGACATGTCACTTGAAAGTGGTAAACAACTATAAGCACATGGCAGAGTGAGAAATATTATACTAAGAGTATAAGGGCATAAAATTCACCATGGATAATTATGGGGCTAAACAGAGCTTGGTATTAAAATACAGAATATATATCATACATAAATCATTTGACATATACTACAAAAATTACGTATATAACTATAACCATGGTACGGAACAGAACAGGGGTCACCGGAGTGACAATCAGAACAGGGGTCAATGGATCCATGACAAACAGGGGACCACAGAGTGGTCAAACAGGGGTCAATGGTTATTTAAGTCCCCAAAGGCGTGGAACTCCCGTGGTGGTACTTACAAAACATAATTGTATATAAGATCATAGCCAAATATTCTTTAAAAGTAAAACAACATATCCATGGGTTTCACTTTAGCAAATAGGGTTCAGAAAATAATCCACGTAACTGAAATATTAATATAACTTATAATAATTTATAAAACATAAGTCGTATAAAATAAGTTATGGTAAGTCAAAACATAAGTAAAATACATTTTGGTAACTCAAGGTATAATATAACTCACCTCAACTTTAATACCTCACTCTTTCTTTCTACCACCAAAGATCCTTTCAGCTTCCATTATTTTTTTCTCTATTTTCTTCCTCTCTTTTCTCTCATTTCTCTTCTTTTTTTTTCTTTCTTTCCTGATCTTCTTTTTTTTTATCTTCCCCCATTATATAGAATGACAGCCGTGGGCACTAAGCCATGCGGCTGCCAGGTGTCCCCTCCGCCATTAAATAACTCTTTAATTCAAGTTTATCCTTAACTTAGTTATTTATTTATATTTTGGCCCCTAAATTTTTAATAATTATATTATTTTATAAAATTACACATAATAATACAAAATAAATCATATATTTTTTCAACTGTAATTAAATAATATTAGTATAAATTTTACAGAATAATTAAAAATTTGGGTTGTTACATGTATAATTCTAAATAGTGATTCATATCTTGTTTCCCTTGTTTTCCCTTTATTCTGGTTATCGGGTTGTGGTTATGTGTTTGGAATAGGTTGGTTGCGTGTTTTTCCAAACCTTTGATGCCCAGATTTTGGCTCTTCCACTCGAGCGGGCATTCTTGCGCTCGCCCGCTCAAGCGTGCTCCACAAATTTTGCTCCTCTGTTTGAGCGGTCATTTTTGCGCTCGAGCGGGATTTGTCAACTCTCAGCATTTTTGTAGTTCTACAAATACTAGGAGAGTTCATTGAACGCTCGAGCGTCCAGTCTCACGCCTCGTTTGCAAAACTTCTAAAAGAGCGTATCCCACGCTCGAGTGCCACTTTTCACGCTTGAGCAGAACTTTGTGTTTGACACTCGAACATCATTTTCCACGCTCGAGCGAACTACGTGTATATCAGTCCGTGAAAATAACTCTTTGTTTCACTTTTTCATTTCTTTCTCTCTCTCTCTCTCTCTCTCTCTCTCTCTCTCTAAAACCTTGCAAAAACCTAGATCTAGGGTTTCTCTCTCTAAAACTCACATTCTCTCTTCGATTTCATCTAGATCTGTTAATCTCTTCACTCTAGTGCCTTTGAGAAAAAGGTAGAGTGCTTCAAGATCTTCATTTTGACCCTACTGAAGTTAGATTTCGGCATTTTTGAAGTCCCATCCTTGCTTGGCTCATCTTTTTTCTTTGAGATAAGAGTTTTCTACATTTTGTTATGGGTTTTAACTTAGTTATTTGTGATTATGTAACAATGGTGGTATTTGGGAGAAATTTGAGCAAACCTAGGGTTTGGGTGAAATGTAAAAGAGGGGTTTTTGGTGGAAATGAAGTTTTGTTGTGTCAAAATGGTTGATTTTGGGTACTAGTGTTGATATTTTGAAAAGGGAGATTTTTGCCCAAAAAAGACTATCATACCTATTTTGCATAAATAGTTAAAATTGGTGTTGTAAACATGGAATTGAGTGAATATCGGAATTGATGGTGGAATTGAGTATGAAATGCTTCACACCCTTGATAAATTTGATTAAATTATTTGTCTTGAGAATGTATATCTGTTTAGAAATATTTGTATTGGGCTATTGGTAGAGGATAGCTTTGATTGCTGTAGAAAATGCATGTGGATTAGGTAAATTGAGACTAGTCCATAATTGATTATGATTGAATATGATCATATTGTGAATACATTGTATATGTATGATTATTACGGACGAGAAAGGGCATGTGCTCCATGTGTGATTATGTGTTTATATACATTGCATATGTATGATTGTTTGGGAGGAGAAAGGGAATGGACTCCATTATAATTAAGTTGGCTGAAGTGTCCTGGGTGAAAGTTTCGAAATTCATACATGGGTGCCGATCTCACGGACGAAATATCCATAAAAGGGTAAGTTGACATTATACATGGGTGCCGATCCCGCAGACGAAATATCCGTAAAATGGCAGTTGGAATTGTTTGTGTGTTAATTGTGAAATTGGTGAACCTTTTGAGTTGTAGCCTCGTTTGGGTTATTGAAAAATAATGAAATTGAATCATATACATGGAAATGAATTGGAAGAAAATGAAATGGAATATGGAACCGGTATTCTATGGCAATATATGGCATGAATGTTGTATCTCAGGCATTGTATATGCACATGTGCTTATATCTTTGTTAAATCTCGTATATTGTGTTAGATTATTCTTACTGGGCTGTGGCTCACCCTATTTGGGAAAAATATTTTCAAGTAATGATGGTATGTCTCCACCAAGATAGTAGTTTGGAGGGATTTTTGGGAGCAAGAGCTTCTTCATCTTGATTGTGTATTTTTGAATAGCCTGGGGCTTTAATTGTACGAGTTAATCTCATTTTTGTTGTAACCAAGTCAAGACTTGGAAAGGTGTAAGCCCGAAAGGCATTTATTTGTGTTAAACTCTCTAGTATTATTAACTTTATGTAATGAAAGGACTATTTTCACTCTAATTTATGTTGTTGTATATATGCTTCTGGGATGTATTTATTGTATTATTTTGAGAACGTTACAATTTACCATATTATAAATCACCAATATCTTCATCATACGTAATAATCATCTTTTCAATTGATATTGCTCATTTAGAAGAAAAAATATATATAATCACAAGGATCTTTTAATTGTATGAAAATGTCTAGAAGGTTGCACGTGTTATAAATGTTCAACTTATATCAATAGACTGAATAGACACTTTAGATTTGACTTGCACTCTCACTTTCTCTATGTGAGAATGAACATACCAATTTATTATAATAGGCACAAATATACATGAAGATTTATATATTTAAACTATTCACCAATCTAATAACTTCACATTTTAAAAGCTTAAAAGATTCTTTTGTCAGAACCAAGACAATAGAACCACTGTCAACTTACAAAGTAATAGCAAATAGCTATAGGTCCCATTTTGATTTCAAAAATACCATAAAACTTTTTACTTCTGTACAATCCCAAACTCAAAAGTTATTCTAAATTTTCCACTAGTTCACAATTCAAAAGTGTTTTAAAAATATTTTTAACTTATTATTATATGTAAAGTATACACAAGTATATATATTAATTAAAAATATTCAATCACAAAAACACTCATATAATTTAAACGTGTTAACATACACATCATCATTTTATTAAAGTCCAATTATGACGCTCAAGTACTCAACTTTCTTCCGAAGTTAGAACCATGATATATTTAAATTGATTCCACCATTTTGTAAAAATTAATAAGAGGTTACTACATTAACCAAAATTATTATGTTCACTATAATATCCACATTGAATTAATAATTTTAAAATCTTCACCAGTGTGTTTTTCAACATAAATGAGATAGACAAATGAATAACATCAATACTCATTTATAAAATTAATAGAATAATTTCTCTCACACACTTTATGATAATTATCATCCAAGTCAAAATAAAATCTATTTCAATTATTATTATTTTTATTTTATTTTATTACCGAGGTGACAAAAATTAAAAAATAATAATCATACTTATTTAGTTTTGACATTAATTAAATTGTTGCTTTACGGACAATATATAAAATAACATTTTTTAAAATAAGATCAGTATTATACTACAACTTAAATAACATGATCAAAATAAAATTTTGATTAACACAAGAGCTTTTAAGTAGTTTAAGAAACAAATAAGGAGATCCTAGAGGTAGGAAGAGTGTCATAGCTTACAAAAATTCTAAAGAATTTTTCTTACTGAAGTTAATAATATGTAAAAAGATTTACGGAATATTCTGAAATGAAAAACATAAAACATTGAAAAGAAATAACGATTTGTAAAAGTTGAAGGTATTATATAGAGCATTGTAGAGTATAATTTAGATTTTCTTATAAGAATCATCTAGTCGATATTTTAAAACTCTACTTCTTTAAATAGTTAACATTGAATATAATTTCAAACTTTCATACTATATTGAGATGTTAATATGAAGGATTAATAAGGTGCATTCTCGAGTATGTCAATATCTAAATAAGTTAGTTTTAAAGCTTATCTTTTAACTGATTCATAATCAAAACTTTAATGGAGTAAATTTGATTATCATAAAAATATCTCCTTTCATTGCCTTCAATTCAATATAATATCAATCAATTATATATGGACAAAACTAATCCCATCACCATAATTAATGTTCGGAAAATTTTGAAATGCATCACTTCTAGACTGAATATATAGAAAGTACTTTAATATCTCAAACTTTCAATGATACATAGGCAATTTCTATAATTCCACAAAATTATGCTGTGAATAAACTTTAGCAATATTCTCAGATGTACCAGAATTTATCATTATATAAACACCTTTGGGCTAAATATATAGGACACAATCAACATCTTTAAACTTCAACATAATCTTAATTAATTATACATGGAAAATAATTATAATTTCACAACAATGGGTTGCAAATAAATTTTAACAATATTGTTAGATGTTTCAAAATGTATTATATAAATACCTTTGGGCTAATTATATAAGACACATTCTAACACCTATAAACAAGTCAACTAGGAAGAATGATTTATCAAAAATTATCTCCTTTGCGCAGATAAATTTTTTAAAATCAATAAAATTTCCTTTACTAGTGACTCGCACTACCTCTAAAATTAATATACACAATTAACCCCCTTTGGGTACGTAATTGAGTGATATAATATTAGAAGAGCTTCCCAGAATTCTTATTAGTAAATCACTTTAAATCTCAATAAGTTAACCACTTCGGCAATATCACCCATATTGATTCAAAAATCTTCCAACTGAGACTATGTCAAATAATAAATATTTGTTTATTTTTAAAACTTTATTTAACAAATATGAGAGCACATATGATTGTCAAGTTTTGTTGTTGCATACTAGCAAATCACGACCTTAATTAGGCACTAATTGCCGTATAATAACAAATGAAAATTAACATAAAATTGAATTATTGCATTACATTATCATGTAAATTAAAATATGATTATCAACAATTAAACAACCATTTAATTCTATCAAGCAATAAACATATGTCCAATTAAATAAATATTACCCCATCAATTGTTTATACTTGTAAACAATATACCGATGGCAAAATATGCACCATGCAATGCCCTCAAAACATAGTATAAATCAACCCAAGAGATTCACAAGCATAATATGAAATGTATTACTTTCATTCATTAGACTTTATATTACAAAAGAGATTACATGCATTATACTTTCATAAATATTCATTCTGAAACTACAACATGTAACTCTAATTTAATAACAACAAAATAAATGCCCGACGGGCTTACATCTTTCCAAGAGATAACTTGGTTATAACAAAAGTGAGAGTCATAAGCTCTTTACAATTAAAATCCTCGGCTTAAGAAGAAAACATATAAACATATAGGTAACAAAAATAGAGCCTTCAGCCCCGTCCTGTCAAACTATGCCCTTAGAGGTGGCATGCCACCTGTATCTAAAAATGGTTTCCTAAGTAGGGTGAGACAAAACCCAATAGAGATATGCTAAAACAATATATGAGAATTAACTAAGATATCAGCATCAGATAAATGTTCAATACTTGCAAACCAACTTACACCCTTTCCATGACCACTCAATATCGACATCTATATTTCAATCCATTTCTGTTCATTTATCCAAATCAATTTATTGATATAGTTCATCGTAATCTAAACAATTCAAAACAAGACTACAACTCATTTATTAACACTTTCAGAACAACCATTATTCAAACACTTCCATTTTCTTGCCATTTTACGAAATCACATCCGAGGGAACCGGCACCCATATATATATAAAATTTCGGGACTTTCACCCTGGACACTCCGGCCAACTTAATTTCCAATGGAGTCCATTCCCTATCTCCTCCCAAACAATGATACGTATATAATATATTTAAAAGCATTGTTATATACAATGACTGACCAAATCACATATTCAATAGTTTAATCAAATCATCATAATCAATGACATAATTTAAATAATTAGTTTCAATTCACCTAATCATCATGCCGTTTCTACAACAATCATAGCTATCCTCCACCGATAGCCCAAAACAGATATTTCTAAATAGATAAACAAATCTATCAAACAGATAATTTGCCAAATTTTCCATAGGTCAGTGATTTATCAAATCCAATTACACCATTCATTTATACACCCCTCCAATTTCATGTTTCCCACATCAATCCCATTATTTACACAAAATAATTTATTTAATCCAAATTAGGACAAGTTTTCCCCATTTTCCAAACATTAACCCCAAGACCTAATTTTACCAATTATACTCAAGTAACATCATGTTCAAGACCTTATATAGATATTAGGAGCCAAATATAGAAAACCCTTCTTTCAAAATTCAAACCCAAACCCTAATTTCATCCAAAATCCTCTCAAATCCCACTATTTATACAAAATGACAAACACCTAGGTTAAAACTCATATTAAAGAATAGAATATCCCTACCTCAAATATAGGAGCCTAAGGGAAAAAAGAAGGAACTTCGAAGGTGCCCAAAACTCAACTTTTCTTGGATCAAATGGAAGTCCACGAGTTGCTCTACCTTTTTCTCAAAGGAAGTAGGGTAGAGGTGCTTGGATCTTGGAGTATTTGTAGAGAGAGAGAGAGAGTTTTAGAGAGAGAGGCTGCCGGATTAGGGTTTTGAGTGAGAAAAGATACAAAAGTGATAAAAAAATCCTCTGCTGCGAACTGATATACACAGTCCTCGCTCGAGCAAAAGAGTCGTCGCTCGAGCGACCAGATACAACAAGTGACCTTGCTCGAGCACAAGAAGCGTCGCTCGAGTACAGAATGCAAAACTTTAGTCTGCCACAGACGCAGACACACGCTCGAGCGCAAGAAGTCTCGTTTGAGCAAAGAACAATTTCACTAGACTCGCTCGAGCTCAAGAAGCTACGCTCGAACGAAAAACTTTCCCTTCCTAGAAAAATTGCGTCTGGAAGAGAAACTTGAAGATCCTCAAACCTCGCTCGAGCGCAAGAAACCTCACTCGAATGAAGAAGCCAATTACACAAGGCTCGCTTGAGCGAAAGAGCCAAAATCTGGGCAACAACAAATTAGACCAAGTAACAACTAACTTGTTCCAAACTCGCCCAACAAGTTCTAAAGCTCAAACACAAAGGGTCAAAGGGAGAAAATAAGATACAGACACAATAAGCAACTACGGAACCTGAGTCCGAAACATAATAAAGGCCGAGGCAAAACCAAAATTGCTATAACCTCCCCCCCTTAAAGAATTTCGTCCCCGAAATTTTAGTACAAGTTTCAAAACTATGATTACCAAATTTTCAAATGCTTTTAACTCAATTTACGACATCATGACCCACCCACCGGTCATCCAATCTCTTTACAAGAGAACAATTCCACCACATATCGCCTAACAAGTATTACCAATATGCATTCTTCCGGAATTTAACTAATTTCAATACATATATCTCATATTTTCAAAACATATTCAATGTTTATGATAAATTTTCATTTCCAAAACTAGATAACATATACAATGTTCAAGTTAAACTTGTATTTTTGAAACATTTTTAACATTTACAATGTCTTCATAATCCAAAACATATACAATGTTTTATAGTTCATAAACACAACTAAAATCTCAACGTATACTTAAACATCAACAAATAGGTCCAGATATTTCTCCCGAACTTTCAATTCACTCTCCCAAGTTGTTTCCTTAACCCCGTGATGTTTCCACAATACTTTGACCAAGGGAATTGTCTTGCCTCACAAGACTTGATCTCGTCTATCCAAGACTCTCACCGGTCTCTCCTCATATGAGGCATCTTTGTCTACCTCTAAGTTGGTCCAATCCAGCACATGTGATGGATCCGGTTCATACTTCTGAAGCATACTAACATGAAACACGTCATGCACTTCGGAAAGTTGTGACGGCAACGCCAAACAATAGGCAACCTCCCCAATCCGCTCAAGGATCTCAAAAGGGCTAATAAACTGAGGGGATAACTTCTCACTTTTCCCAAATCTCATCAAACCCCGTCTAGGTGATATTTTCAAAAAGACATGATCACCCACCTCGAATGACAAAGGTCTCATTCTATAGTTGGTATAACTCTTTTGGCGATTCTAGGCTGTAACCAACCTCTTATGAACAAGTGTCACTTTCTTTGTCGTTTCCTACACCTCTGGGCCAAACAAAGGTGTATCACCCATCTCGGCCCAACACACTAGAGATCTACACGGTCGGCCATACAAGGCCTCAAACGGTGCCATGCCAATACACGATTGGAAATTGTTGTCGTAGGCAAACTCCACTAAGGGTTAGTGTCTCTCCCACGACCCCTTAAAGTCAAGGACACAGGCTCGAAACATATCCTCAAGGATCTGAATAGTACGCTCGGACTGCTCGTCAGTCTGAGGATGGTACGCAGTGCTAGAGGTCAATCTAGTGCCCCAAGCACCCTGCAAACTCTGCCACAATCGGGTAGTGAAACGCGGATCTCTATCCGAAATGATCGTCACAGGGACCCTGTGCAACCTCACTATGTCCCGAATATACAAGTTAACAAGGTAATCTACGGAATCTCTCACGCGCATAAGAATGAAATGCGCCGATTTAGTCAATCGATCAACTACCACCCAAATGGCATCACTACCCCGTTGAGTCCTCAGAAGGCCCACAATAAAATCCATCGTGACATGCTCCCACTTCCACTGAGCTATAGGCAAAGGTTGCAACAAACCCGTTGGCCTTTGATGTTCGGCCTTTACTTACTGACAAGTAAGGCACTTTGATATAAACACTGCCACATCCTTTTTCATACCCCTCCATCAAAACTGGCAACTCAGATCATGATACATCTTCGTGCCTCTTAGATGCACCGTAAGGCGTGAATGATGAACTCTCGGAGTACTTCCTCTCGGCAAGACTCCGGCACAAATAAGCAGTCACGGTATCTCATACTCAGGTCGGGATACACAGCCAAACCCTTCTTTACCTTCCCACTGGAAATCATCTCCCGGAGGGATTCTACCTCAAAGTCACCCCTCTGCACTTCTAACACTCGGTTCACAAGTGTAGGTTGTGCAACCACAGAGAACAAGGTTGCAGACTCAACAGACTCACCCATATGCAAGTTAAACTCCCTAAAAGCACACAACATCTCCCATTCCCGGATGGCAATGTAAGCCACACTGCCGATAGATTTGCTACTTAAGGCGTCAGCCACTACATTGGCCTTCCCCCGATGGTAATGTCGCTCGAAGTCATAATTCTCTATGAACTCCATCCACCTTCTCTGCCTCAAATTTAAGTCCTTCTGTGTAAACAGATACTTCAGACTCTTATGATCAGAAAACACCTCAAATCTCTCACCATACAGATAGTGCCTCCAAATCTTCAAGGCAAAAATCACAGCCGTTAACTCTAAATCGTGAGTAGGGTAGTTCCTCTCGTGGATTTTCAACTGCCGTGAGCCATAGGCTACTACTTTCCCTTCTTGTATCAATACACAACCGAAACCCTCTCGTGAGGCATCACAATACACTGAATAGCCCAAACCCCTCTCTGGAACAATCAAAACTAGAGTAGTGGTAATTCTAGCCTTAAGCTCTTGGAACGACTTTTCACAAGTTTCACTCCACACAAATTTGATTCATTTCCTCGTCAATTTAGTTAAAGGTGAAGCTAATCTGGAGAAATCTTTTACAAACCGACAGTAATACCCGACCAACCCCAAGAAACTACGGCTCTCGAAAGCATTCTTAGGTTGTGCCCAATTCTGCACTGCCTTTATCTTGGATGAATCTACAGTCACCCTCCCTCGGATACCACATGGCCTAAAAACTTAACATACAACTTATGGGCTCTAAGCAACTCGAGCACCACTCACAAGTGTTCCTCGTGCTCCTCCTCAGAGGGTGAGTAAATCAAGATATCGTCCACAAAGACAACCACAAAACGATCTAAGAACTCTCAGAAGATTCGATTCATCAAGTCCATAAACACAGCTGGGGCATTGGTTAGCCCGAAAAGCATAACAAGAAACTCATAGTGGCCATGCCACATACGGAATGCGTCTTCGGGATATCTTTCTCCCTGACCCTCAATTGGTGGTAACTCGATTTTAGATCTATCTTGGAGAAACAACGACACCCTTTCAACTGATCAAACAGATCATCTATACGAGGCATAGGATATTTGTTCTTAACCGTAACCCGGTTCAATTTTCAGTAATCAATACAAAGTCTCAAGGCCCCATCTTTCTTTTTAGCAAAGAGGGTCGGTGCTCCGCAAGGTGAAGCACAAGGGCGAATAAAACCCTTGTCTACTAATTCTTGGAGTTGAATCTTCAACTCACTCAACTCAGCTAGGGCAAAACAATACGGTGCCATAGAAATTGGTGATGTGCCAAGCACTAAATCAATAGAGAACTCGATCTCACGGTAAGGTGGTAAACTAGTAAGATCCTCGGGAAAGACATCCAAATACTTACAAACCACTCTTGGTAACTCGACCCGAACTTTATCATACTCTCCACTCAGGAAGCTAGCAAGAAGACAGCTAAGTTCACTCTGCCCCCGTAGATCATACACCGGTGGTAAAACTCTACCAACCCGATCTCCCAAGAAATGAAAACAATCACCGTTCAAGGTACATATAGTAACCCTCTGATGATAGCAATCTATAACAGTCCAGTATGACAATAACCAGTCTACACCCAAAATAACATCAAAACCAGTCATATCCATTAATACAAAAGAAAATGGAAGCTGGCGATCAGCGACCTCTATATCACAGCCCCGACACCCTTGTTTCAAAACCATCTCACCCCCGACAGGTGACATAACACAAATAGGAGATGCTAACTACGCCAACTCCAACCCCAAAACAGATGCAAATGCAAATGAAATAAATGAATGGGATGCACCCGTATCAATCAACACATTAGCAACCGAGTTGTAAAACAAAAAGGTACCTCTTACAACAGATGGAGTCGGTACAAGATCTGGCGCGGTAAAAGCATACACGCGTCCCGAAGGTCTCTAATCTACATGCTCACCCCTCAAAGCATAAGACTGCTGCACTGACTGAGCCGAAGAGGCTCCCTGATTGGCCCTTGAGGCCTGTATTAACTGCTCTGGCTGGTGACTCTGTGTCTGCCTCGAACTAAACGCACTAGATATGCCACTAAACTGTGGGCAAAACCTCTTCAAGTGCCCCGCCTGCCCACACTGATAATAAGTGATCGGCTGGCCTCTGCCCTGACTTTGGCCTTGAGAACAAGCCGAAGATGAAGATGCTCGCTGCCCTCCTCCCTTCTGTGGGCAAGCTGGAGACTTGTGACCCAATTGACCACATTTGAAACAAGTGATGTCTCCTTGACCGCCTCTCCTAGAACCCAAACTCGGCACTGGAAAGGTAGATCTCAAATGCGCTCCCTGGAACTGTTGAGGGTTAGAACCCCTTTGCCTCTTACTGTCCCCCTGTCCATCCTGACTCATTCTAGAGCCCCTCATTCGCTCCTCTTCCGGATGCATAATAGTCTTAAGATGGGCTGCAGCCTCCACAAGGTGTCCATAGTCTCTAATCATGGACCCGGCAACCCTAAACATGAGTCCGGTCCTCAATCTCTTCTCAAACTCCAGACAACGGCGTTCCTCAGTCGCCACTAACTCTGGTGCAAACTTAGACAAGCTAGTAAAGGTGGCCTCAAACTCAGCCACTGGTGTATTCAACTGCACCAACTTGGAGAATTGGTCCCTCAACTTCTCTCTCACTATCGCGGGTAGGTATTTGTCCTGGAAAGCATCAACAAAGGCCTCCCAAGTCCCTCCAATGCGCCCCCCGTGCATACTTCCACCACTAACCCATGTCTCCATTCAGCTGGAAGGACGCGAAGGTCACTTTCAGACCTCCGTCTTCGATGCCGAGCATCTCAAACGTTTTATTCATCTGCTCCAACCACTCGTCAGCCTTCAATGGCTTCTTCGGATCACCCAAAAACTCATCCGGATTCGACCGGAAGAACTCCCTCTTTAAGAACGATGGCCCTACTTCAGCTACCTGGGCCTAGACTTGATTCTCAACCCTGAGAATGTCCATAAATTCCCTCAACGCTTTGGCCATTTCACGAGCTAAGGTGCCCATGGTCTGCTGACCGACCAGTTTGGCCACATTGGCCTGACCAACTCCTTCCACCTGCACTGGAACCTCATTCGGTATAGGCATCTTGTGCCTCCTAGGCCTACCACGCCTACCACCACGACCTCGTCCTGATATCCTAATAAAGGTAACAAAAGAGATTGGCACATTTACAAATGTATCGAAGCTATCTCACTCGCGTCCTAATTTGATGGACAACTGTAATTCACTTCACATAAGCACATAATCACGTAAACACATACGAATTTTATTTCCGAATAATGATCATCCCGTAGCGTCGTTAGAGTTCCTGTTAGAAACGGTAGTGATCAAGTGCCTTTCTAACCGGACTCCCAGAAACCCATGGACCCAATCAACATCCTAGAAATTAAATCCCATACCCATATAGCCATATAAACATGTTATCATATAAGCACATAACATCATACTTAAGTCTCTAACAAGCGAGACAAACCCATTGTGGTACTGACCACTTCCTATGTACCCAAAGTATTCAAACCCGGTACACTCTGATACCAAGTTGTAACGCCCTAAAAACATAGTATAAATCAACCCAAGAGATTCACAATCATAATATAAAATGTATTACTTTCATTCATCAGAGTTTATATTACAAAAGAGATTACATGCATTATACTTTCATAAATATTCATTCTGAAACTACAGCATGTAACACTAATTTAATAACAACAAAATAAATGCCCTATAGGCTTACATCTTTCCAAGAGATAACTTGGTTACAACAAAAGTAAGAATCATAAACTCTTTACAATTAAAGCCATTGGCTTAAGAAGAAAACATATAAACATACAGGTAACAAAAATAGAGCCTCCAGCCCCGTCCTCTCAAACTATGCCCTTGGAGGTGGCATGTCACCTGTACCTAAAAATGGTTTCCCAAGTAAGGTGAGCTAAAGCCCGATAGAGATATGCTAAAACAATATATGAGAATTAACTAAGCTATCAACATCAGATAAATGTTTAATACTTGCAAACCAACTTACACCCTTTCCATGACCACTCAATATCGACATCTATATTTCAGTCCATTTCTGTTCAGTTATCCAAATCAATTTATTGATATAGTTAATCATAATCTAAACAATTCAAAACGAGACTACAACTCATTTATTAACACTTTAAGAACAACCATTATTCAAACACTTTCATTTTCTTGTCATTTTACGGAATCACATCCGAGAGAACCGGCACCCATATATATATATATAATTTTGGGACTTTCACTCTGGACACTCCGGCCAACTTCATTTTCAATGGAGTCCATCCCCCATCTCCTCCCAAACAATGATACATATACAATATATTTAAAAGCGTTGTCATATACAATGATTGACCAAATAACATATTCAATAGTTTAATCAAACCGTCATATTGAATGACATAATTTAAATGATTAGTTTCAATTCACTTAATCATCATGCATGTTCTACAACAATTATAGCTATCATCCACCGATAACCCAAAACAGATATTTCTAAATAGATAAACAAATCTATCAAATAGATAATTTGCCAAATTTTCCATAGGTGAGTGATTTATCAAATCCAACTACACCATTCATTTATACACCCCTCCAATTTCATGTTTCCCACATCAATTCCATTATTTATACAAAATAATGTATTTAATCCAAATTAGGGTAAGTTTTTCCCTTTTCCAAACATTAACCCCAAGACCCAATTTCGCCAATTATACTCGAGTAACATCATGTTCAAGACCTCACATACATATAAGGAGCAAAATATAGAAAACCCCTATTTCAAAATTCAAACCCAAATCCTAGTTTCATCCAAATCCTCCCAAATCCCACCATTAATACAAAATGACAAACACCTAGGTTAAAACTCATATTAAAGAGTAGAATATCCCTACCTCAAATGTAGGAGCCCAAATAAGAAAAGGAAGAACTTCGAAGGTGCCCAAAACTCAACTTTTCGTGGATCAAATGGAAGCCCACGAGTTGCTCTACCTTTTTCTCAAAGGAAGCATGGTAGAGGTGCTTGGATCTTGGAGTATTTGTAGAGAGAGAGAGAGAGAGTTTTAGAGAGAGAGGCTGCCAGATTAGGGTTTTGAGTGAGAAGAGATACAAAAGTGATACAAAAATCCTCTGTTGCGAACTGATATATGCAGTCCTCGTTCGAGCGAAAGAGTCGTCGCTCTAGCAACCAGACACAACAAGTGACCTCGCTCGAGTGCAAGAAGCGTTACTCGAGCGCAGAATGCAAACTTTCAAGTCTGCCACGGACGCACACACATGCTCGAGCGCAAGAAGTCTTGCTCGAGCGCAAAAAGCTTCGCTTGAGCGAAGAATTTTCCCTTCCCAGAAAAACTGCGTTTGGGAGAGAAACTTGAAGACCCTTAAACTTCGCTCGAGCGCAAGAAACCTCATTTGAGCGAAGAAGCCAATTACACAAGGTTCGCTCGAAAGCAAGAAGCCTCGCTCGAGCGAAGGAACAAAAATATGGGCAACAACAAGCTAGACCAAGTAACAACCAACTTGTTCCAAACTCGCCCAACAAGTTCTAAAGCTCAAACACAAAGGCTCAAAGGGAGAAAATAAGATACAGACACAATAAGCAACCACGGAACCCAAGTCCGAAACATAATAAAGGCCGGGGCAAAACCGGAATTGCTATACACCACCCATACCAAAATAAAAAATAAAATAAGACCATCATCGAAAAATTACAAAACACACAGTAGCATCACTTGTTTACAGTTCAAACTTGGGACAAAACATAACTATAATATTATATAGCATCACAACTTCTACCAAATATGGACAACCAAATAGGGTCTTGTTCATGTCTAGTTTTTTTTTTTTTTTTTTTTTATTGTATATATATAAACTAGAGCAAACTACCAAACCGAAGTATTGTAAAAAAAGAGCTATAGCGAACCACCAAACACGCAGACCAAGTCGTGGCTGGGTTAAGTAGAGACAACTCTCTGCTCCCAATTTCTACACAGAGGAATACAAGATACAGGATGGAGCGGAGCAGGGGATGGCAACCGGTGTTCTACAGAGGGAGAGCTGCTGGCCACAGACGAAGTGGTCCAGACTTGAAGCTGGTTTCCATTTTTGTGGACAACCTTCCATATGATATGGATCCGAAAGGCATGTTCAATATGTTCTCTAAGTTTGGAGTGGTGAAGCACGCCTTCATATCATTTAAGAGAAGCAAGGTGGGAACCAGATTTGGGTTTGTTCGTTACGAGTGTGTAGTGGCAGCAAAGATGGCGATCCAGAAGGCAAATGGGGTCTGGTGTGGCAAGAAACAACTGAAGGTAAAGTTTGCAGATTATGTTAATGGGAAGAGGTACCACAGAACGGTGCCTGGAGTAGATCATGTGACCAGTCAAAGAGTGGAGTGTGTAGCAGAGGATGGCAGTAAACAAAATGCATTCAATGTGCCTGGTCTTAAAGGCATTGGGGTGAGTACAAACAGAGGAAGAAAATCGTATGCAGACATTGTGAAGGAAGGGGGGCGAGGCCAGTAAGCTGTTAAAAGTGGCAATTTCAGACGAAGGCAGTGAATGGCTACAGAGATGTATGGTGGTACGCATCAAGAGTATGTCGATGCTGGGGGAGCTGCAGCGTTTAATCTGGAATAACAGGTTGCAAGAAATTCATTTTCGTTTTGGGGGCGGTAATTTAATTCTATTGAATTTTCCAACAGAAGCGTTCTTGCACCAGCAGTATAGGTTGGTGGCAGACCTCATTCGTGAGCTCTGTGACGATATAAGATTGTGGGATGAAAAGTTGCCAATGGAGACTTCTAGGCTAGTGTGGTTGCACTGTTATGGAATACCTTTCCATGCATGGAATACTAACACTCTTCAAAGTATTGGGTCCTTATGGGGGGAAGTAATCAGACTGGAGGATAACCTGGTGGAATTGAAATCTCTTAACTGTGGCAAAGCTTTGGTCCATACTAGGTCCATGGAAGCAATTAACTCATCGGTAGAGGTTGAGTGCAACAAGAGAATTTTCAAGGTTTCGGTGGGGGAAGGATGCAACAGTGTACATTTTGATTGTGAGATGCGCCAGAAATGGGGGCTGAACTTCTCTTCACTGACTCGGTCGGAGAGATCAGTGGCCGGAGATAACCCTCAACAAGATGACAGAATCGAGGCGGTGCAACACACTGCTGCGGTGGACCAAAAGAAGCTTGGGAAATCGTTCGAGGAGGTGGAACCTACTGTGGCGGTGGACCAAAAGCAGCATGGGAACTCGGCTTTGGTGGCGTCAGACCATGGGAACTCGGTTTCGGTGGTTAAGGATACTTTTGCAGACTGTGACTTCGTGAGGGATGTCGGCATTGAACAGATGGTGAGTAACGTTAGGAAGGTTGGCATCGCTTCAGAGCTGGGGTTCATGAGGAGCTTTAGTGGCTCTATTGGGCCATGCCATGGGCTTAACCTGGAAATTGTTTTAAATAAGCCCACGGTGTTAAATAGGCCTCAACCACCTACAATCTGTTTAATTGAGGAAATGGAGGGTAATGGACTGTTGGTTAATGGGCCGGTGGTAGTCAGTGGACATGCATCCGTGGGCTTTCAGGATGTAATTTCAGGGGAGGCCAGTGGGTTGGCAAACTGTCCAGCAGCTCATGTTGACGTTACTTCCAGCAGCTCAAGCTTCGGCGCCGATTCTCCAGAAATACACAGCGGGTTAGATGCAGCGATGGGTAAGGGTGGAAGCAAAGCACCAAGCATTTCAGAAAAAGGGTACAGCAGTGGGATGACAAACCGTAGGGCAGTGGAGGCTGAAGCAAAAAGTCCTTCTCAAGATGATGAGATTTCCAGCAGCTCAAGCTTGTGTGCCAAACCACCAGAATTACATAAGGGGCTGGATTTAGGGATGGGTAAGGGTGGAAGCAAAGCACCACGCAATTCAGAAAAAGGGAAGAGCAAGAAAAGATCTCAGGGTGAAAGGGTCAAAAATCACAAAACCATAGCCCAGAAAGGGGCAACGATCAGAGCTGCAGTTGCAGCTTACTCTTTGGCTTCAGCTTCGCAAGCAGGTCCAAGTAAAGGCCAAATCATCCTTGATGAGGCGCAAGCCACAATTCGTATGGGGAAATTACTTGGAATCGACTTTGAAGGGCAAGAAGATGAAGTCCTATAGAAGATTATTAAGCTTGAACAAATGGATGCTGAGAGGGTGGAGAAGAGGAAGAAATCACAAGCCAGGTAATTCTGGTTGTCTTGGGTGTTTAGTGGTTGCTTAATTTTGTTTTATGAAGATCTTGTCTTGGAATATTAGAGGCTTTGGTAGGGAGGTGAAAAGGAGAAAAATAAAGAAAATCATCAAAGATAATAAGGTGGAAATGGTGCTTTTGCAAGAAACAAAACGGGCTGCTTTTGATCCAAACCTTGTGCGATCAATTTGGCCAGAGGTTAACTTCGAGTTCATGGAAGTGGGTGCTTGTGGGAGTGCAGGAGGCCTATTGTGCGTTTGGAATCCTGCTGTGTTTGCCTTAGTTGATTGTTGTTGTTCCAGAAATTTTATTCTCTTAGCTGGGAAGATCTTGCCAGATTATGATTGTGTGGTGTTAAATG
>CM069907.1:13502435-13692692 GCA_036172215.1 Camellia granthamiana
AAAAAAAAAAATAAATATGAAAAATATTTATGTTTATGAAAGTTATTATATATATATATATATTTATGTAAGTTACATTTTTATAACATGATAGAGCTAAAATTATTAAAATACACATAAATAATTTATTTAAAATTAGTATATGTGTTGATTTAAGTAACGTTTTTATGGAATGATACAACTAAAATAATTAAAATAAATAATTAGAATCATTATTATTCAAATTATTGCTTTTTCCCCCCCTCCAATTTAACAATTATATTAAATATTTTATATATTCAAAAATATAAATAATTTAACTAAATTTTATAAAAAAAAATATTTTAAAACAAATATGTTTAGCATATGTATCACATGGGTTAACTACTAGTATATATATATATATAACAGTAGTGTTTTTTTCCTTTCTTAAGTAACACATTATAAGGCCTTACTTTTAAAAAAAAAAATCATATCAACATGTATTTTTCATTTATATATAAAGTTCTACACACACTCAATTTAAATTATAATAACTAATTTTATATAGACTCCATTTGAAAAATATATATTTTTCATATACATAATTATAATTTAATTATTATGATATTTGAAAAAAAAATTATCTTAATATACATATAAATAAATAAGACAAGAATGTGTTTAATTATGTATATCTTACGGATTAAATTAATTTTCTTTTATATTTTTTTTATTTTTGTCTATCTTATTGATGTCTTAATATTAATTTATATTTAATTTTTTACTTAACATGAAATTATTTATTAAAAAATATTTATATTTAATTTAAATTTTATGTACCTATTATACAATATGTATGAATAATTCAAAAAAATATTAAAGAAAAAAATCAATACTCGACATAATTAATTTATGTATTTTCTTCTTAATCCAATAATGACATATTTATATTTAATCTTTTAAATAAATTTTATGTAGTTCTATTTCTATATATTTTTATTTTCCAAATAAATATAAAATTAAATAATTAGAATCACTTTTAGTTTTAACTCGTTTGTAACTCGGCGGAACCACCTCGGCCTTTGTAACTCGTTTCAAGACCAACACTAAAACGCCGAAGGAGGTGGACCACCTTCTCACTGTCAAAATGGAGTTGAGCGACACATTTAAGGCATATAACTCCAGATACGGGGAAACCTTCAATGAGATTTTAGATTGCCTGATCAACCTGGCAATCACCCAATATAAGCGCGGTCTCCCAGTCGGACATAGGCTGCGGGACTCGCTTACCATGAACCAGCCGACATCCATGGGTCAACTCATGCAGCGCATCAATGAGCACATCTGAGTAGAGGATGATGCGGCGGCATCCACCGCGAAAACAACTCCGGTGGCAACAGACAAGAGGTCGGCTGGCAAGGTACACGCGGTCGGACAGGAGACTAACCGTCCAAATGATTGCGCCGAGGAATCTGACCGAGGATCAAATCGTCGAAACCGGGGAACGGTTCGTCATAATGACCGAGATGAATACCCCTGCGATGACGTAGTTGATGCCAACAGAAGGTTGAAAGCTCGGACAGGTATCACCACGGTCTTTAAGATTCCAATCTATCGCATACTTAGTGAAATCCGTGATGAGGATTACGTCCGGTTTCTTGCTAAGTTAGGTGACGCACAAAAAGGTTTCAATCCGCGGTACTGCTGCACATATCACCGAGAGCGAGGACACCGGACAGAGGACTATTTGCCTCTGAAGCAACACTTGGAGGAGTTAGTCGCAGCCGGACACTTGGATCTTTACATTGACGGGGGGTGTTAAGGCCGCACATCCCACCCCGGCTGATCAGCATGGACCGGATGACTTGGAGGCGCCCCCTCAAGGAGTGGTTAATGTGATCCATGGCATAGTGGAGCTCGCGCGTGTATGCGAGCTCCGAGGGATGATTAAAAAGGCGGAACACATGAGGGAAGTGTTGTCGGTCTAGCCCGCGATCAAAAGGGGCAAGACCGAGGAGAAATACGTGATTAGTTTCTCCGCGAGGGACCTAGAGCGCATTCAAACGCCACACAACGACGCCCTAGTGGTCACACTTCGCGTCAAAGAATTTGATGTCAAGCGCATCTTGATCGACCAGCGAAGCTCGGTCGAGATCATATACTACGACGCATTCAAACAACTCAAACTCCGAGATACAGACTTGGCTCTGGCAACTTCTCCACTGGTTGGTTTCAACTCGCAACCGGAGTGGCCTTTGGGAAAGATAATTTTGCCAGTCAAAGCCGGATCCGTGGTCAAACATGTGGAGTTCTGGGTATTGTAGGTGCCGTCTACGTACAATCTGATCCTCGGTAGGGGATGGCTTCACGCTATGCAGGCTGTGGCGTCGACCTACCACCAGGTTATGAGATTCCCCTCGGCTATGGGGGGAAATTGAGGAAGTTTGGGGCGATCAAGTCATGTCGAAACAATGCTTCGTGGTAGTGAACGGGAGCTGAGCTGCCAAAGGTTTCGTCCAAATGATTGAAGGACCGAAAGACCGTGGAGTCCTTGAAGATGTGGGTGCCAGGGCTGAGGACAAAGCTGTTGAGGAGTTGGTAGAAGTGCGGATTGACACTCTCAACTCAAGCCTTATCGCCCAAGAAAGGTCTGAGATGGTAGAATTCTTGATGGCAAATATCGAAGTCTTAGCATGGTCGCCCTACGACATGCCCGGCATCGACCCGAGCTTTATTTGTCATCACCTCAATGTTTTCCCTGGTGCAAGGCCGGTCATTTAGAGAACTAGGAGATCGGCACTGCACCACGCCGAGGTAGTCGCAGAGGAGGTAAATAACTTGCTTGAAGCTCGGGCTATTCAGGAAGTGCACTACCCTCGGTGGATTTCAAACACGGTCGTAGTACCCAAGAAGAATGGGAAGTGGCGAGTTTGCGTCGACTACAAGACCGTCAACCGAGCATGCCCTAAAGACAGCTTTCCCCTACCCAGAATAGACCAGTTGGTGGATCTAACGGCCGGACATAACAGGCTCAGTTTCTTGGATGCCTACCGCGGCTATCATCAAATTGCCATGCATGGCCCCGACCGTGAGGTCACTTCTTTTACTACTCCAAGGGGACTCTTCTGCTACCGAGTCATGCCTTTTGTTTGAAGAACGCTGGGGCAACTTTTTAGAGGATGATGACCAAACTGTTTGCTCCTTTGTTAGGCTGGATGATGGAGGCTTATATCGATGACATGGTGGTTAAAAGTCGGCATCAAGCAGACCATTTGTCTGACCTAGCCGAGATGTTTGCCATCCTCAAACAACACAAGTTACGCCTGAATGCGTCTAAATGTGCCTTTGGCGTGGGATCCGGAAAATTCTTGGGTTTCCTAGTCACAAACCGAGGCATCGAGGCAGACCCCACACAGATCAGAGCCGTACAGGAATTGAAGCAGCCCAACTCGGCTAAGGACGTACAGCATCTGGCCGGGATGGCCGCCGTGCTTAACCGATTCATAAGTCGGTCATCAGATCGCTGCTGCCCTTTCTTTCGAGCCTTGAAATCCAAGTTTTCGTGGGACGAGGAGTGTGACCGGGCTTTGGCCGAACTCAAAGAGTATTTGTCCTCTGCACCACTATTGGTAACGCCCAAGCCCGGCAAAGAACTCTACCTTTATCTGGCCGTACAACATGCAATTAGCGCAGTGCTTGTCCGGTCAGTAGGTATTTAGCATTTACCCATCTTCTATGTGAGCAAAACCTTGTTACCAGCAGAGTCGAGATATTTGCCGCTAGAAAAGCTTGCCTTAGCATTGATGATGGCCTCCAGGAAATTGGCACACTATTTTCACGCTCACACAATCATCGTTTTGATAGAGTTTTCCCTCAAAGCCTTGTTCGAACGGGCAAACTTCTCTGGTCGAATTCTAAAGTGGGTAGTCGAGTTGGGACAATTCGACGTTAAGTTTCAACCTCGAACTGCCATAAAAGCTCAAGCATTGGCAGATTTTGTTGCCGAGTTCTCGCCCGGGATTCACCAAGTATGTCCGGTGGACCTCACCGCGGTAGCCGAGGAGGCCAACGAAGATTCCACCGAAATTGTACAGTAGGGTGGTGTTGGCGACGCGGAACTTGCGTGCCCCGCCATAGAACCTTCCACCGGCATGTCGCCACAGCCCGGCGACGCGACGATGGACTTGGGCATACCAGACCAACCTGTTGGGTCCAGCGCCGCGTCGCCGAGGGGGGAGGAAGTGGAACCGATCAGCACTGAACCTAAAGCCAAACAGCCGAGAGACCGTGATCCCATCAACTTTCAAGCCTCCCAGGACCCCTTAGAATGTTGGAAGCTTTTTGTTGGTGAAATGTGGAAACTTTTTGTAGATGGGGCCTCGAATCGTCACGGTGCCGGGCTAGGCATAGTCTTGGTCTCGCCAGATGGTCTGACCTTGAGCATTCTATCACCCTCGGATTCCCTGCATCCAACAACGAGGCCGAGTATGAGGCGCTACTGGCCGGACTTAAGAGCGCGCTCCAGGTACGCGCGTCCGAGCTGATGGTCTACAGCGATTCCTAACTGGTTGTCAACCAAGTGTCTGGGGTTTACGAAGCTAAGGATGACAGAATGACAAAGTACCAAGCTTTGGTAAGAGACTACATCAAGCAATTCCAGGCGATCAGGGTCTAACAAATTGGACGGGACGACAACGGCCGCGCGGATGAGTTAGCCGGTCTGGCTTCCATGGTCGACCGAACCTCTCCCAATCTTCTCCTGATTGAGTTTCTTCCAAGGCCTAGTATAGAGGAACCGGAGCAAACAGAAGTACTCTGCACCGAGCTTGGCCCTTCTTGGATGGACCCTATCATCCTCTTCCTAAAAGAGTGGACACTTCCGGCCGATAAAAAGGAAACGCATAAAGTCCAGGTGAAGTCAGAGTGGTTTTAGCTCTCTCCATCTGGCGCTTTATACAAGAAGTCTTTCACCGGTCCTTATCTCAAGTGTGTACACCCAAACTGTGTGGAAGCTTTCCTGTACGAAATTCACGAAGGCATATGCGGCAGTCATATAGGGGGCAGATCTTTGGCCTACCGCACTATCTCGCAAGGATATTGGTAGCCGTGCATGCAAGCGGACGCTCAGAAATATGTTCGCAAATGTGAGAAGTGCTAGAAGTTCGCCCACCAAATTCACTAACCGGCTAGAGAACTCCTTCCCCTCACAAACCCTTGGCCTTTTGCGATGTAGGGACCAGACATAGTGGGACCACTCCCAATGGCATCGGACAACCGGAAGTTCTTCATTGCCGCTACGGATTACTTCACCAAGTGGGTTGAAGCTGAGCCCCTAGCAACTATCAAGGAGAAGGACGTCAAACGGTTTGTCTAGCAGAATGTGGTAACGTGGTTTGGTGTCCCCAAGATTCTGATCTCTGACAATGGCACCCAATTTGACAGCCGCTTATTCCGAGGATTTTGTGAAGAATTGAAGATTGAATTCTATAACTCCACCCCGGCTTACCCGTAGTCCAACGGCCAAGCCGAAGCATCAAATAAGACCATTCTTGACGGGTTGAAGAAAAGACTTGAGAAGGCCAAAGGAAAATGGGCCGAGGAACTCCCAAGTGTCCTTTGGGCATACAGGACGACCCCGAGGCGATCTACCGAGGAAACTCCTTTTGCCGTGGCGTACGGCATAGAGGCGGTCATCCTATTGGAAATTGGCATGCCCACCATCCGCAGTGAAAATTTTGAGCCCAAGCTGAATTTTGAAGCGGTCGCCCCGGAATTGGACCTTGCTGAAGAGCACCGCGAAAAGCCTTGATTCACGTGGCTGCATACCAACAAGAATTGTCCAGGAAGTACAACAAAACCGTGCACCCCAGACCATTTAAAGTTGGCGACTGGTTTTTACGAAAGGTCATGGGCAACACCCTGGTGCCAAACAAAGGCAAGCTAAGGGCAAACTGGGAAGGATCCTACAGGATAACCGGTCTGGCGGGAAAGGGGGCATACCACTTGGAAGATTTGGACGGCAAAGGCATACCCCAGCCATGGAATGCAGCCAACCTCAAACTGTATTACTTTCAGTTTTCATAGTTTTTATGTTATTCTTTTGAGCAAAGACTTATTTGCCTTACATTTCAGAATGTAATACTCTTTCTGTCAATGTAATAGAAGTGAGATGATTTCCTTTTGTTGAAGCATTCTGTTGTTTTCGATGCTTATTTTGTGATTTTAACCAAGATGACTTACTCCAGTCGAATGAGTTGATAATTTGCTCAACGTTCAGATTAAAACCGAGATGTTTTACTCTAGTTAACTAAGTTGATGATGTACTCAACTTTTAGATTCCAATCGAGATGTTTTACTCCGGTTGATTGAGTTGATGATTTACTCGACTCCGAGATTCCAACTGAGATGTTTTACTCCGGTTGATTGAGTTGATGATTTACTTGACTCCGAGATTCCAACTGAGATGTTTTACTCCGGTTGATTGAGTTGATGATTTACTCAACTTTGAGATTTCAACCAAGATGTTTTACTCCGGTTGATTGAGTTGATGATTTACTCAACTCCGAGATTCCAACTGAGATGTTTTACTCCGGTTGATTGAGTTGATGATTTACTCAACTTTGAGATTTCAACCAAGATGTTTTACTCCGGTTGATTAAGTTGATGTTCTACTCAACTTCGAGATTTCAACCGAGATGTTTTACTCCGGTTGAATAAGTTGATGTTTTACTCAACTTTGTGATTTCAACCGAGATGTTTTACTCCGGTTAAATAAGTTGATAACTTGTTCAAGGGCGAGTTGATGGTTTGTTTAGCTGAGGTGGTTTGCCCGGCTGAAGTTGTTTAGCTTAAACACAATGCAAACACTTAACAAAAATACAACTTTTCATTAATAAGTAATAGCATTACAAAAGGTGGGGTAGTAGCCAGGTTACATTTTCAAACGAAAAAGAAAGAAGACAAAGAAAACTAAACTAAGGGGGAAAGGTCTGTGAATTCATCCCCGGTCGTGGTCGCTTCCAGATCGACCGTGGTTGTGGTCTCCTGGACACCGGTCTGCTCCTGGTCGGCCTGATTTGGGCGGTTGTCACCCTCAGCATTTTCCTCGGCGTCCTCTGCTTCTTCCTCCTCGGCCTCGGCCTGCAATGCACTGAAGACGTCGTTGGCTTATGGCACAAGGTACGTTGGTAGGAAGGCAGCTGGAGGAGAGGCAAACACGTCGGTCCCAGATCCTTGGCCGAACTGTTCACAAGCAGCCTTCCAGCCCGCCTTGAAGAAGATGTCTTGGGTGTCATGGACTTGCTTTGTGTAGCTCTCCTCGGCCTCCTTGAAACCGGCGTTGTTGGCGTCCTCTAGCTCCTTTTTCCTTGACTGCTTCAACGCTTCCAGCTCGGTTCGGAGAGCGTCCCTTTCTTGCTCGGTGACACCAAGCTAGCCGAGCAACCTAGAGTTGTCAGAATTTACTATCTCCAGCGAAGCCTTGGATCGTCCGAGTTCGGCTTGAAGGTGTTCAACCTAGCTGGTAGCGTCGGTTGCCTTCTGCCAGAGTCGGTGGATCCTTTCCATCACCAAGTATTGTTTCTGGATGGCCTGCAAGAAGAAAACTTTATCAGAGGAAGGAAACCAAGCAAACACTTGAAAAAATTTGAACAAAGTATGCAAAGTTCTTACCCAGGTCATGGACTTGACCGAGGACTTCACCAGCCGGGTGTCCGATACGTGGTCGCTGCTGACCACGTCGCTTGGTAGCAGCAAGGCTTTGGTTAGGTCAAAGGCGAGTAGATGCTCCTTGTCACCTTTGACCGAGGCAGTCGCCGGGATCTCCTTACCCCGGTGCTTGAGCTGCGGTTTCCATGGTGGTGTTGGGTCAGTTGTCACCACTGGTTGCTCGGTGTTCAACTCCACAACTAGCTCGGCAGAGGGGGTCGGTACGTGGCCTTTTCCTAGCCCGGCGGCTTTCTTTGCTTGCCTACCCGGTGGCAGGAGATGCCAGTGCAACCACGGTCCCGCTTGATTGACCGGCAGCAGCTGTGCGGGTTGGGATGCTCGGTAGCTCGGTGGAGGTAGCAGTGATGAGGTTTTTGATACAACTTCTTTTTGCCATCTCTTCTGCCTCAGTCAACCGGATAAGGGACACGTTCGGCAAAGTGGGATAGGGAGGTGGAGATGGAGCACGTAGAAAGTCTGTGACCTTACTTCGGCGTGGAGCTGAGTATCTGTAGGTCGGTACGTAACCGAGGAGTTCGTGGCAATCCCGGTTGCGATAGCGAAGCACGGTCCTGATTGCTGCTTCGTTGGGGTAATGGTAGTTGGCTTGCAAAGCTTCGATCGCTACAAAGAGGAAAGGAACAAAGCGCATTAGTACAAAATGGTTAAGGAAAGTAAGCTAACCGAGCAGTTAGCGCGGCTTACATGTTTCGCCGAAATTCTTGCTGATAAACCAGCCCGACACGTCGGCTGTTTCATAGTTACCAGACACCCAGAAGAAGTCGTCGTCATGTAAGTCCTTGTCCGGGGTGCCGGTCACTATCTTCTCTTTGCCTGGTTTGATCTTTAAATAATAGGCAAGGCCGTCGCTTGTATGCCCGAGGGTATATTGGCGAAGTATTTCGGCTAACCCTAAGTTGGTTCCTAGCCGGTTGTTCATCTTGTGGATCCCATTAATTATTCTATAAGTGTTAGTTAAGACTTGGGTTGATGCTAGCCCGGTGTGCCGTAAGAACTCGCACAGCAGGGGGTTAACCGGAAAGCGGAGGCCACCTTCTATTATGGAGAGCACGGTGAAGGGGCACTGGTCTAATCTGCCCCATGGGGTCGTCTCCTCGGCACCGAGCTCTAGGTGAACGTCGTCCGGGATACCATACTCTTCCTGGAACGCGGCTAGAGCAACCGGCGTGTTGACCAGGAAGCGGTAGCGCCCCCTGTGTAGCCGGCTGAGGTGGCTTGGCACAGACTCTTGTTTGATGGCTGCTCGGTCTTTGAAAGCCTCGGTATTGGTGTGTAGTCCCCTTGGACTCTGCAGGAAAAGGAGGGTAAGTGTAAGCGGGAGCGCGGTCTCGCAAAACGAGCTTGACTTTAGCTCGGTCAGGTAGAGTGCCAGACCACCTCGGTCACGAAGGTAAACCTAGGAGCTCGGCTGCTCAAGCGGACCAGATGTTAGCCCGGTCGAGCGGTCAAGTCCTCTGCCTACCTCGGTTTCTACAGGGGTTTTTGCAAACTTGCAATTTGCTCGGTTTAGATGTTTTTTGGGATCAAAAGAAGACCTGGAGCCCGGTCCGCTTCAGATCTTCTTGTGTTTATCACTGGAATTGAGGAACAGCGAAAAGAACAGGGGCAGGAGAAGGTTTTTGGGGGGGGTATATCCTAAAACCTATGGACTTTATGCCCTAGAATGTGAAATACCAAATGAAAAAAAAAAAAAAAAGAGCAACAAAGAGGATTTGAAGAACTTACCAGTTTAGAGGCAGAGGCTACTTCTTCAAGTACGAACGAAGAAGAAGAACAAGAATGGAGGTCAAGCACTGTAGCTCTGAGATGTCAGGAACGGAAGAGAGGCAGTAAGAAGAGAAAGTAAAGGGGAAATGGCGTACTTATAGGAGTGAAATGGCGCCTAAATTTGAATATGAAGGGACGTCTGGGTTGGCTGCCCGAGGCCAATAAATGCACGACGCGTGTTCATAATGGCGGCGTCAGTTCTAAAGAGACAAGATGGCAGGTTGAGGCGACGACCGAGCAAGCCCAGAAACCGGGCATGGAGATTAGCGCGGTTAATATCTTGCAAACTTGGGACCGAGGGAGAGTCTACCCCGGATGGACCATGTAATCCCAGTCACGCTTGCGCGGACGGAATTAAGGGGCAATTGAGAGGGAGATTTATGAGCTGGAATGGGCCATGGTAAAGGTCGGGCAAAATGAGGGGCCGAACATGTTTGGGCCGTGATAGCTTGGGCTCGTCCAGATAAGGTTTTGCTCGGTTGAGGCCCAGGACCATGTTGGGACCGAGCTACGTGGGCTTGTCTATGGAGAAAACCGAGCCACTTGAGTTGCTCGACCGAGATGATTGCCTGCCATTCTGAATTCCACGGTTCACGCGTTTAGTGCGGCAGGAAGGCCTTCGGTTTGCTGGCTCGACCTATCTTGAACTCGGCTTTGCTGGAATGCAACCGAGCTCGGTCGTTCTGGAGCTCGGCGAGTGGAGCACTCGGGTGCGCTACGCAGCGCGGTCGTGAAAGGCCGAGGTGGTTCCGCCGGTCTGCCGAGCTCCGCTAATATAGCCTGACGGTTTGGTTAGGTGGTGATTGCAGGATTTGTGCTGTCAGATGGGAGAGCAGTACCACGTATCAAGAGACTAATGGGAGTAGATTTGGGCGCAGAGAGTATATAAGCGTGTCTGCGCCCCCCATGCGAAAAGGGACATCAATTTTTGGTGAGAACAACCTAAACACTCAACTCTCTCCTCTCTCTCTAGATCCCTGAGTGTGTGCTAACTTGACCGTCGGAGTGGTTTTCCGGCCACACACCGCCGGGTAGTTCACCGCCGTTGTGTTCGCAGGTCGATCGAACAGACAAGGAGCTTGGTGGAAAGGAGTACGGGCTCTGAGGAATATTTGTTTCTCGTACAGTTACTCAACCAAAAAAGGTCGAATACAAATAAAGTTATGGGCATTGAATTAAATCATATGGGTTCTAAATTAATAGTATAATTTAGCAAATCAACTAATAATAACATAGAGATATTGACAAATATGTAATACTTCCCTATCATCTTTGTATTATATTCATTAATTTCATATATCATATGAAAGTTTTACTCGTCTCGATCCTTCAATAAAATAAGGACTAGGAAAACAAATTTAATAAGAAATTGATTCTAAACTTTATTATTGAAAAAACAAAAAATTCAAATAGAGAGATGGGATTAAAGAAATACTTTAATGAATGATAGCCTTATAATTTAAAAAAAAAAACTAAAAAAAAAAAAACTAAAAACATAACAATGATCTAATACAAACTATTTTTAATAACTAATAGAAAAAATATCAAATTATTACATCGGATAAATATAGTGATGAAAATCAATTTTGTGAGATTTTTGTGCTGCCTTTTCCCATGCAGCCTTCATTATTTCATTATTAATACTCTTCTCATTTAAAGCCAACCAATTTTATTATTAATACTCTTCTCATTCAGAGCCAATAATTCTTTTTTTTTTTAATTTTTATCTTTATCACTTGGTAGATAATAACGAATAGTAAAAATTATCAAGATAATGTTAAGAATTTAATAAGAGATAAAAAGTTACAGATAAGGACATTTCATAAGATAAAAATTTAAAATAAAAAAAGATAATATGTGATAGAAGGAGAAAAAAATATGAGTAAATTAAAATAAAAAATTAGATATATATGTTTTTGATAGATATATAGATTAACAAATCATATGTTTATCTAAATTTTATTAGTTTAATTTTTTGTAAATCAATTATTTAATCTTTAATTTTATCTATAGGCCACAAAATTAATCTTTATAAATTATTTATCAAATTTTATATGTTTATTTATCTATAAGTCATGAAATAAATTTTTTAAAATTTTTATCTTCATCTTTAGGTCATGAAATACATTTTCATAAATTATTTATGAATTTTTATATGTTTATCTATAATGAAATTAATTAAAGTACAAAATGAGAGGGAGGGGGGAGGAGTAATTTCGTTTTTGTTTTAAAAATTAATTATTTAATCTTTATCTTTATTTGTAGGCCATGAAAGTAATTTTTATTAGTTATTTATCAACTTTTATATGTTTATTTATGGGAAGAAATTTTAAATTATCTATAAGTTATGAAATTAATTGTTTAATTTTTATCTTTATTTGTAGACTATAAAATTAATTTCCATTTTTTATATGCTTATTTATATAGAGAAATTTTGAAATTCAAATCTTTATCCATAAGTAATGAAATTAATTTTAATTTTAATTAATCAAACAAATAGAAAATGAAGAAAAATAGAAAACATAAAATGCAATCAAAGAAGGTTGTCACGTAGGAAAGAGAGAGTTTTAAAATTATGAGAATTTAGGAATAAATATTTGGAGTCTTTTACAAAACAACTACATTCGGTTATATATATATATATAATATAATATAATATATAATATAATATAATATATATACATCATATAAAATCTTTATATGATAATCCAACAACAACATATTTATATTTAATTTTTTAAATAATTTTTTATATAATTTCTATTTCTACATAGGAAATTTAGATTGAGAGATTGGAGCTCCCACAAGACTTGGGGTTAAAAACTCCCTTTTACATAATATATAGTATAGATATAATATATATATAATATATATATATACATCATATAAAATCTTTATATGATAATCCAACAACAACATATTTATATTTAATTTTTTAAATAATTTTTTATATAATTTCTATTTCTACATATTTTTATTTTTCAAATTAATATAAAAGAAAATTAAATAGTTAGAATTACTTTTAATTTTATGTTATTAATTCTTCTTCTAATTTAACTATTATTTTTAATATCAAAATGAGTATTTATTTTACTATTTTATAATTTAATATATATCATATAAAATTATTATATGATAATTATATTTTTATAACTAGCCGTTGAACCGTGCGATGTACGGGCTAATATATATTTTTTAAAATAATATTTTATGTTATAATGTATATATTACAAAAGAATAATATTAATTTTAATTTACAATAAAATTGCGATTCTAATTATTTATCTCAATAATCTAAATTCTATCGTTCTATAAAATTTTTTATTTGAATACTTATATATAATAATTTTAATTAAATTATTGATGTATTTTCATAATTTCAGTCCTATCGTGCTACAAAAGTGTAGTTATTATATATAATAATTTTATATGATATATATTAAATTATAAGATAGTAAAACAAACACTCACTTTGATATTAAAGATAATAGTTAAATTGGAAGGAGAATTAGTAATATAAAACTAAAAGTGATTACTTAATTTATTTAAAAAATTAAATATAAATATTTGTGGTTGGATTAAGAAGAAAATAGATAGATTTGTAGAGTATTAATTTTTTTAATATATATATATATATTTTTAAATTATTTATACGTATTGTATATAAGTATAAATATAAATATTTTGTAATAAAGAATTTCATTTTAAATAGAAAACTCAATATAAATTAATATTAAGATATTAATAAGGTAGACGGAAAAATATATATAAATTTAATATTGAATAGAAAAAAAATTAAACATAAAGTTGAAATCAATCAATTCATCTGGTTCCCAAAAAAAAAAAAAAATTATAATTAAATACTTCAAAAATACATAATTACAAAAAAAAAAAAAAGAAAAAAAAAGCAGAGTAAAAAGGCAAAACCATCAAAAATATTAGAAATGTACATCAGAGACGACACTTGAACAACTTACCATCGTCGTGATTGCATAGAATAATATAAGGAAGATTTTGTACGATTAAAGTTTATTCATTATAAGATTTATAGATTTGTAATTTTTTTTTAGAATTGAGGATTTGTAATTAGATTTCATGTAAAACTCAATCAGCAAATAGAATCTATATAAAATTAGTAAAGTTAGCATAAGGTCCTATTTTTGAGATTTATTACCCATTAAGTCCTATTGATAAATTTATTAAGTGATAAAGATAAATTTATCAGTCTTTTATTTTTATGAATAAATTTATAGTCATAAATTTATCAGTCTCTTTGTTTTTATGAATAAATTTATAGTGATAAATTTATCAATCTCTTATTTTTATAGTGTTAAATTTATTAGTTAGGACCTGTAGGTAAATAAATCTAGTTAATAGGACTGATTGGTAAGTACCCCTAATTGAAATTGGATTGGTGGGTTTGTCCAAATGTTGACGTGGCTTTTTTAAAAAAGTAAGACCTTAGAATGTGCTGCCTAAATAAGGAAAAAACATTACTTTTAATATATGATACGATAGAACTAAAATTATCAAAATAAAAAATAATTTAACTAAAATTAATATATATAAGTATTCAACTAACAATGTTATAGAACCATAGCGTCAATATTATCAAAATAAATAACTAAAATCATATGTTAATTTTAATTTTAAATTAAGATTTTTATTTTATAACACACATTGTACCATCAAATATTTTTTGAAAAAACAAATAACATGTGCATTGCCTGAGTCAATTTCTAGTTATATGATAATTCCACTTTTATAGCGTAATAGAACTAAAATTAATAAATTTAACTAAATTTATTATATAAAAATATTCAAATAACATTTTTATAGAACGATAAGACTAAGATTATTAAAATAATAATTTAAATTTAAATTTAAATTATTATTTTGTAACACATATTATAATATAAATTATCATTACATTAATTAAAATTAGCTTTATTGTGATTTTATGTCAGACATCATATTTCTCGAAGTGATTTACATACACGTGTAGCGTCCAATTTGATATTGACTGATAAAAATAATGGAACTTAATACTTTTTTTTGTGAAGTTTTTAGAAGATAAATTAACAAATATCAAATGATAAATAGTGTGGAATATTATTTTAAAAAATAATGATTCATCGAAAATGATTGTGACCTATTGATGTTTCTTGAATAATTTTTAAATAAAAATTTTGAATTTGTAGTATTACTGAAAATGCACTTTTATGAGCCCTGCCAGAAAAGATATGCAAAAATAATTTGGCTGAAATAAAAAATTTATGTTTATTATGACGTGTCACATAATTAATCAGAATCCCTTTGAGAACTAAAATTATTAAGGTTATAGAGATTTTGTACTTGATTTCTGAGTTTTTTTTTTTTTTATGTAGGATTACACAAACACAGTGACAAAAATTTTTATCAGCCATTAACAAATCTATTTGCATTTGACTTTCAATTATTAAAATTTTCTACACAAAAAATATTAAGACTCAAAATCAAATTTTCATTTTAAAGCAAATTCTCATGCATTGCACATGTCACCTACTGGTATGCTAGTAAAATTATATTTAAAATAAGATTTTGCTAACAAATATGTCCTTAAAGTACAAATAAAAGATAAAATATTTATAAAACACAACACATTTTTCACTACCTTTAATACACTTTTGTTGAAATTAATAGACTTCCTAATACTTTTACATATTTTCAAAATAATTTTTACATGCTTCTCATCATAGTCTAACTGGTGCCTTTTTTTGTTATGCTCGTATGTTCATATTTCACATTCATGTACGTTCTCAGAATAACACTGACGAATAAAATAAAATACAATATTAGTGCACCCTCTGAGGGAGACAAAATCTATTACAATGTTCAGATTGCATTAACCAAGTTTAAAATTGTGCTTGCTCATCGTTTTTGGTTTAATCAATTCCAAACAACCTATAGAAAACTGAACACAGAACAATGCTTAGCTTTCAATTCTCAACCAATATAGAGGAGTGTTTTGGAAAGATAATTAAAAGTTGACTTTTAATTTTTAACCAAGCTTTTTAGTCTTTTAGAAAGTGATTTGAAAAATTGATAAAAAGTTACTTTTAGCTTTTTTAATTAATATTTATTTATGATGTCATATCACAATAAAATAACCAAATTATCCCCACCCAATTAGAAAATTTACATTTTCACACATGTATAACCGTAAACAACATAAAGGGTACAATTGTAATTTTACGGGTAATTTTTAAGACCTTCTCAAATGACTTTTGTGTTAAAAAGGCCAATCTAGCTTTTTTGGATTAGCTGCAAAATGCAGTTTTTAACCAAAGTTCTCAAATGAGCACAGAATAGCAAGAAGTGGGGGTGCAGTTTGGGTGGGCTCAAGTTGAGCAACCTGAACCTAGTTCGAATTTTTTTAGATATTTTCAAATTCAGTACTGGCTTGAGCAAAAATTCAAAAGCCTGAATTAAATTTGGACGGACTTGGACAAAGACATTAAAGAAACCGAGCAACCTGAAACCCGAATTATATATATAGATATATAAAAATATTAAATATATATATATATAAATTATTAGCCATTACATGATATTAAAGTAATTTAGATTATTAAATCATATTGAATATATATTATATATATAAATAATATAAAATCTTACTTTTTTTCTTTTAATTTTTACTCATAAATTGTGAAGACTACTATATCGATATATTTCTTACATTATATAAATTATTTGTTTTGATAGTATTAATGATTTTCTATATATAAAAAAAAATGTAAATAGAGTCAAATTTTAATAATTTAATAATGTAGCTGCAAAAAAAAAAAAAACAATTCGGGCAATTCGAGTTTAACTCGGGTCAGGCTTGGGCAGGCAAGCTCGGGTTACAATTCGGGCTTGGGCGGGCCTGGGCAAATCTCAGCATAACTTGGGCTAGATTTAAACAACCTCCCAACTCGACCGAACCCGCCCGAATTATATTCCTAGCAAGAAGCTCAAAGCCCAAGTAGCATCTTAAAGAAATTTATATACCCAAAGTGAGGTTTTCAAATCCCACAAATTGATTCATATGGTTTTACCAATACCCATATACATATAATAATACATATATGTGAAGATATGATAAAGTAATATGTGCACATGACAACAAATACAAATTGAAATAATATAACAAAATATGAGCATACACACAAAAATTCACACTACACTACAGTAACAAATAAGCGGCAACCAAGCAAAATCAAAGTGATTATTGAAATAAAAATTTGTTCTTTTTACTAGCATTCTTTTGATTTGAATTTTTTCTCCACGCTCCGCATGGCGGGTCAAATTTGGCTACACAGATTTTGTGATGTGTCGGGTGAGTGGATCCGGGCTAGACTCAGCTTGTTCAATTTTTACTGTACTTGGATCTTTAGCTTTTTGGGTAAATTATACTTCACTTTGTTTTATGTTTGGCTATTTTTTTAATTGTGGCCTTTAAAATATTTTTTCTCCCTTTAATCCTTTATGTTTTAAAATTTTCTAATTTACTCCAAAACTTTCTTATGTCCAAAATTAAATAGAAAATGACACATTGATAGTTACGTAACATAAAATTTTTTTAGAAGAAATTACGATATATATATATAGAGAGAGAGAGAGTTTGAGCCCTATAATAAAATAAACCATGAGTTTTTTATTTTATCAATTTAAATTCTAATAATTTGATTGGTTTTCATTCTAAATTATTTACCTATTTTTGTTGAGTAAAATTGATATATATATATATATATATTAGTCATTAAACTCAATAAAAAATGATATTTTAGACATTTTTCGTACACTTACATTTACTATAATGACTAAAATATCATTTTCCTTTAAGTGGTTTATATTAAAAATAAATGAAGTATTAGGGTTTAAATTGATCAAATTAAAAATTTAGAGTTTATTTTGTTACAAGGTTCAAATTCTAGAATTTTTTTATATAATTTTTTTAATATTTCATTATACATAACTCACACATCTGATACAAATCCAAATCTCAATATAATAATATTATTTTTTTATATAATGTGACAGTTAACCTAACATTTTTTTCTAATTTTTTTAATAATTTAAATTATTTTTATTCATCTTCAATATCATTTTACTTTATTAATTCAATCAAGTGGACTAGTTCTCTCCACATTCAAATCCACTACTAGCAAGATGGTATTAATATTGAATGGCTATGTTTGTGTTACGAAAAACAGTATTTGAAATATAGTCAAAGTATATGGTCATTGTAAAATCACTTGTCTTTATGTTTATCTTTTTGATCAGTAAAAGAGTTTTACTTTATCAATGAATGAGGAGAGTATTACATCAATAAAGAAAAGAGATGAGTGTAAAAATTATCAAGAGTTGACACCGATAAGTCCGCCCAATCATATGCTAGCACACTATCAAGAGTTGGTGAATAATTAACCACAAAACGAAGAAACCAACCAAAAATACAAAGGAAGAGCTGAACAAAAAACAAACAATAGAAACAGAAAATAAAAACCCAAAACTCCTCTGCCCACAGAAAACAAACCGCCATCCTCAATGAAGCTCCTCTGCTCACAGCTCCACCTCAGATCATCACCTCAATTGGTTAATGAAAGGTAGCAAACAGCAAGTCTTTATATTTATCTTATGACTATCTCATTGGCTTTTAAATTTAAATTACCAGTGGTAATTTTATAAATTTATTACAAATTCATGAAAAAGATATTATTTTAATTATTAATATCTATAAATTTTATCACTTATTTATAATTATTTTTTAAAATCTTAACTGAACTATAATTTTTCTTTAAATTTATATATAATATTTTATTTTATAATTAGTACTTTACGTTTGTAATGCACGATAACAATTATTATCTAAGATTCAACCATTTTCAAAATGTGTTTGGATTAAAAAATATAATACATTATAGCTGTTATAATAACCCGAGAAAAGAAAAAGGAAAAGAGTTCGATCACAGGCTGAAACAAGAGTTGAGTAAGCGACTGAAATTAATTTAGTCATCAACTTTGAAGGTTGAAGCAATAGTTAATCTTCAAACATGAGACTTTCAAATCACTTGATTAAAAGTTTTTGTGGTTTCAGGTATATATACCATGTATGATCTTAGTTTAAAAGCCTTATAATGACGTTAACTAACATTGTTTCTCCGCATTTCACGGCCATTTTTTAAGATCTTGATCGCATGAAAGATTAGACCAAAATTGAAAGGTTTCTAATTCTAGAATTGTCTAAACATTCCAGCTCCTAGTTTCCATTAAGATCATGATCACCTATTTTTTGTCACATTTTTTTTTTTAAATTACCCTTTTAATTGTCAAATTTAAACTCATTTAAGAATTTCGTAACTACTAATTTGTAATTACAAAATCATATAGATGTGCACACCTTCTTATATATATATCCTAGCATTTAAGCATATGCGATACTTGTGTAATTAAGTAACTGAATCAATTATGCGTGTATTTAAATGACTTTCAAATTTTACTGAAACCATTGAAACTGTAAAAAAGAAAAAAACTTGGTATATGAAAAAGAAGATATCTGCATAAGCCTTTGCTTTTTTGCGTCAAATCTAATAATTTTTGATTGAGTGGGTGTTGTATATACTTATATTATGTCTCTTTCAATGATTTAAATTATTCATATTATTGTACCAACCAAGTAGATTATTCATGTAAAATAGCATATAATCGAATATCAATAGTCATATATTTATATCACATTTGTCATATAAAAAATAAACGACAAATATGATTTTGAAAATAAACCATTCATTTTAAGAATTTATGAAAAAATATTTTCCCCCAAAGTAAAGGCAAGATATATGGACCCACCAATACTCCATACTATATGATTGGCTGGAATTGAATAGATCGCCTAATAGGTTCAATTGCTTTGGTGATTCAACACTGGACAACTTAATAAACAATGAAAATTCTTTATCTTTTACTATTTTTATATAGCTTGCTTATTTGTATATAAATTTGTATTTGTGGAATAGCAATCTGTATGTCCGGATGTTATGATATGTTTTTTATTTTAATTTTTTATTAATCAATATAAGATAGTCTTTTAAATATTATAATTAAAAATATATCTACTACTACTCCCCAACTTTTCTTGGAATATACCTTGGTCGGATTGCGGTGAGTTGTTAAATATTTTGAAGTTCAAGTACAGGCATTTGCTACCTAAACATAATTTCATATTGCAGGTGGTTGGGGTGGTCATCGATCGGGTGTGAGGCAAAATTCTACATATTCAAGTTTAGCACCCGGCATTAAGCTTAAAAATCTACTCTAATTCTAAACTAACTTTCATTCCAATTTCAAACATGCCCAATAAACTTATATTAAATAAAAATTAATAACATAAAATAAAAAATTAATCTTAAAAACAAAAAAATTAACAATGTTGTAATTATTGCCATAAGTTCAAAACTTAGTAAGTTTATTTCCACATCCAATGTAATAATTTTTATAAAAATTTATTTTATATAATTAATAATAAGACTGGAATGGGCTCAATAATTATTCCAAAGCTCAACTTATTGAATCAATAGATTTAAAAGGCCAATTTAGCTTGATTCTATGAATTTAGTTATCACTTCAAAGTCGTTAAAAATGAGAGCCAAACTCCCAAGTGGGTCATCAAGTGAGTACCTGCCTTAGGTTCTTCTCTCCATTAGTAATCAATGTCTTCCTTCTATGTGTACAGAATTTGATTGTAAAACTTAAGACAACACATTTGGTAGGGTTCATCTCATGTGAAAGAATCATATTCGATTCCATGATTGAATTTTGTGTACTTAGATTGTATTTTAATCATGAATTTAGAAAAAGAAATAGATAAAGTGAGGATAATATGACTGAAATATAAGTTAATTTTTTTCTTTTTGGCTCTGTTTGGTTTAGATTTTGAAATGAGTTTTGAATTGTATTTTGAAATATAAGTCTTGAAAAGAGTTGTGAAAGTTGAAAATTTGTTTAGTTATGAGTTTTGAAAATAATTTTGAGATAATTTATAATTTTTTAGATTTATTTTTAATTGAATAGATATGTGTAAGAAAAAATTTAATTAATTGATGTGTAAAATGTAAGAGAATCACCTAAGATACATGTCCTATTTGGATTCAAAAGCAGAGCTAGCTGAGATAGAAGAGAAGAAAAGTGATTGATTGATTTATTAATAATAAAAAAAGGAGAAAAGAGAGAGGAAATTGAGTTTTGAGTTATATTTTAAAAATTTGTTAACCAAAATTGAATTTTGATTTATATTTTAATTTCTTTGATCCAAATCAAGTTTTGAATTTTTTAAATTCGTGATCCATATACAATATTATTATTTTTTTAATCAACGGCATGATAAAAAGTCAATGGAATAAAATAAGTTCCTAAATCTTGAATTCGGTCATTCCGAAAGTTTGCTTGGTTGCTAAAATTAGAATTTTAAAAATAGTCGAATTACATGTAAGCCTATCTGAATATTATTATTTAAAAAAAAGTTATTATACAAGTTTAAAAATTAAACTCAATGTTCAAGTCTAAGATGTAATAATTAATTAGAATATTTAAGATAGCACACTTTTTCATATCTTTTCAATCATTAACTAATCATATTATTTATACATTATTGAATTTAAAAATTAAATTTAAAAAGTAAATTTATATATTATTTTTTAAAATAATATTATATAAAAAGATTATATCAAGTTTTCTAATGGAACTCTGTCCCAAACAGTATATTCCCAAACAATTCGCATAGTTAGCGTGTTGAGTTCGTGGCGCCGACTCTAGACCACCGAAGAGAGGAGCGGAGCGGGGTGGGGGTCGACTCCGAAATTAACGGTCCGAAATTGCGTGACATGCCCAGGCAGTGGCCCGTGTCTTATCTTATCTATCTAATCAATCCAGTTGGCATTTGTCACGGCGCCACGTAACTCTCAGGTGTTTCATTTCACAACTCAAGATCTATTTTTTTTTTTAAATTAATTTTTTTTTTTTAGGATAAATTATAAATACATTTTCTGAAATTTGATTAAAATACAAATCGCTCTCTCTGGTTTTGGAAATTACATTCCACTTATGAGATTTCTAATTTCATAACAAATCGCCTATTTTATTAATAAATCATTAAGCCAATTAATAGTTTTTGATAATGTTAGAAATATGTTTCAATTAATAATTCAGGTAATTTTATTATTGTATAGAAGAGAATTATAAATTTCAGTTTTTTAGTTAATTCTGTTAAATAAAAAATACTAACAATGAGGTATTTGTAATTTTTTAAACCACAGGGGCGATCTGTACTTTAAGCAAACCTTAAGGGGTGTATTTGTAATTTAATATTTTAAGTTTTTTTTTTTTAATTTTTAGATATACTTAAAATAAATATGCTTAAAAAGTATAATATTTATGAAAATAATCTTTAAAAAATTCACTAAATAGCAAAAATATAAAAAATACTAAAATTCAATATATTTTTCGTATTCTTATATATTTATTGATTTTTTAAAATATTTTTTTTATAAATATTTTATTTTTTAGATACATTTAACTATGGTACATCTAAAAAAATAAAAATAAAAAATTATTTAAACTTTTAAAAATATTCACTAACAAAAAATACGAAAGACAAAAAATTCAATTTCAAGAAAATTAAATTCAGAAAATTGAAACCAAACACAGCGAATATGATTCTAAAAAAAATTACTTTTTTTTATAATTTTAATTATTAATATTTATTAGCACTAATTTGATTTTTTCCCCCCTCTATTGTAATTTTTTTCAAAAATATAAGGGCCAATTAGGCAACAATGAATAGCACTCGGTAAATTGGCCCTTCATTGTTTCAAGTGTTTTTTTTTCACTCTACTTATAAAGTTAGCTACAGTTTAAAATTAGGCAGAAAATGTCATGTTAATTGTCACATAATATAAAAATTATATTATTATGTTGGGGTTTGAGTTTATGTTAGAGGTATAGTTATACATAATAAAAAAAAATTATGTCACGTGATTGTTAATGTATTGTTTTTCTATTTAATTTTAGAAATAAGTTAGCTTTTGAATTATTGGGAAAATAAATAAATTTTAAGAGTCAAAGTAAGAAAATGACAAAACATAGAGGGAGCAAAGTGTAATTTACCCAATAATACCAAAATATTTTACAAATAGATGAAATATTTTTGGATAAATTAGAAATACACCCCCTGAGATTTGTTTAAAGTACAGATTGTCCTCTGTGATTTGAAAAATTACAAATATTCCATTGTCAGAATTTCTTATTTAACATAATTAACTAAAAAAATGAAATTCATAATTGTTCTTCTATACAATAATAAAATTATTTAAATTATTAATTGAAACATATTTCTAACATAATTAAAAACTGTTAATTGATTTCATAATTTATTGATAAAATGAGTGATTTGTTATGAAATTAGAAATTTCAGGGGTAGAATGAAAATTTTAAAATCACAGAGAGTGATTTATATTTTAATCAAACCTCAAGGAGTGTATTTGTAATTTACCCAATATTTTTAGATCTAAGGCCTCGTTTGGAAATATACTATTTTGATAATTTTTTGACTTTTTATGAAAAGATATGTAAAAAAATAAAAAGGAGTGATGTGATAATTTATAATAATTTTTTTAAGCCCTCAAACAAGACCTTGGAGTGTGGAGGGTACAAACATTCAAAGATTATTATGGGTTATTATGGAAAATATGTTAAAAGTTGATTTTTAATTTTTTTTTAAATTTTTTAAAAATATATATATTAAAAAAAATAGGGAAATAATATATTCCAAAAGAGATTAAAAAGTCAGAAAATAAACATTTTGCCCATTTGTCAAAACAAGTCTATATATAAAAAAGCTCTTATTGATGTGTACCACCACTTTCTTTTGAAAAGTTATCCTCCAATAATAATAAAGAAAATAATGTATACAAAATATCGAATTATAAAATAAAAAATATTTATAAATGTGACATTTATCATTCATTGAAGTGACAGTTCTACTGTTGCATGTCATCAATAAGGAAGATAAATTTATAAAATTAATTAGTTTGTATGAAACAAAGCCCAAATAACGGCACATTTTGCGGTTGAGAAAGTGATAAATAATAGGAAACATATACTTAAGGGCATCTTTAATGGTGTGTTAATTTTTTCATTAAATTTAAATAGAAATTTGAGTAAAAATTCTTTTTGATATCAAGTGTTTTAATGGAGGGTTTTGCGGCTTTGTTAAACCATCGGTCGACCGGTGCGAACGACTAGACTGATGTTCGGCCGGTCGATCGATCAGTACAAATTTTTTACAATTTTTCTTCTTGAGTTGGTCATTTGGGAGGGCCAGTGTAATTTTTTTATAAATTTTTGCCTTGAGGTGATCATCCGGGAGGTTATCCAGGGAGCCATTCGGTGGTGAAAATCCAGTGGTAATGAACAGTGATTTAATGAAAGGTATATTGATCCGCAGTTTGATGATAAAAAAGTAAAATTCTCGATTTGATACCGATTTGATAAAACCGTTAGAGCTGAAAAATGAAATTTTTTTCATCAAATTCAAATTTGATGATAAATTTAATACACGTCTGGGGATAGTCTAAGTAAGAATAAAATAATTATATAATATCATTATATGCTATTGAATGAGAATAAAGATACTAAGGCCTCGTTTGGCAAGTGATAATTTTAGCTAAAAAGTCAAAAAGTCACTAAAAAAATCAAAAAGCCAACAACCTATACCAAAAGAGTAGTGATTTAGACCCCCCTTTTCTCACCCCCTTTTGACCCCCTCTCTTCTCTCATTGGTTACACTTTCCTGCACCTCCAATCACCACCTGCCATGTGTCAAAGGGGGTTGTGGGGGTGGTGTTTGGAGGGGGTGCCAATCTTTATTCATACCAAAAAATCAAAGATTCTCTTTTCTCTCTACTTTTTGCACATCTTTTCATAAAAAATCAAAAAGTCATCCCAAACATACAGTTGTTTTTACATTATATTTTAGCTAAAAAATTACTATAAAAGCCTATTCCCAAATGAGACCTAACATATTCAATTTTACATCCAAACACACACATGTAGAGAAATTAACTGTATGGATCTTACATACATGTCTATGGATTCACATACTCGTCTTCTCTGTAAATGTATTTGGATGTAGAAATAGATGGAATCATAGTAATAGGCGTGACAAATGAGCCAAATAAGTTGAACAGTTAAATATTCATATTTAGTTTGAAAACTTTATAACTAGTTTCAAAATTTAATCAAGTTCGGTTCATTAAACTTTCAAACCGATCTCAAATAAATTTTTGTCCAGTCGAGTTCAAATAATTTAGTGTTTTTATATAATTTTAAGCTTATCAAATCGAGCCAAACAAGTAATTAGCAATTCAAGTTTGATAACCTTAAGGGGTTGGCCTGATGGTAATAACTTGGGCTTGGGGTGTCTTCCCTCCAAGGTCTTAGGATCAAAATCTCTTAGGTACAGATAATTTCTTGGGATCAATCCATATTAGGTTTTTCCTTACCTTTAATTAAGAACTCTACAGGTGTATGGTAGGTTGGTTCCCCAAATTAGTCATTCCAATAGATTGGTTACCAAGTTGTAAAAATATATATATTCGAAAGTAATATTTTAATGAGATTTGAAATGTATTCACAATTAACTTATTTACTTAATGAATTGAGCTCAAAGTATTTGCTTCGTTTATCACCTTCACGTAATAGCATGGTTGATTGAAAGAAAATTCACAATTCAAGTGTTTATAATTACGTGCACGTTTTGGGAGTAGCATGCAGTGACTTCTTTATTGGTGTGCTTCTGTGCTTTATGTAGCATGTGGGGGACTGGGAATGGGACGAATTAATGGTCCATCAACATGAAAGCTTGACTTCCCCAGTCCATCTTTGATTTACAACATGTAATCACCACCGTTCATCATCTTCCTCTGATTCTAATCATGGGTTTTGGGCCGTTTATTAAGTTTCATCTATGTACTCCTGAGAGTAGCTAAGTTCGTTGTTGTGGGAATGTGAAGTTTTGTGATAAGCAATTGGGTCATACCAACCATAATCCATTAGACTATGGAAAATTATTTGGTCACGCCAATAATAAAATGTCATTCTCATTCACTTGTCATTCCTAACCATCACTACAAGAAATGTCACTTTTAGCTACCAAAATATTGGTAGCCAAAAGTCACTTATTTAGTCGCCAAAAGTTTTAGCGACTAAAATTTTTCGTCGCCAAACTCGTCGCCCATACTCTGTCGGCGATAGTATTGGCGACTAAATTATTTTTGGTCGCTGAAAGTGAACGTTTTGGCTACTAAATTTTCGTTGGTCGGCAAAGGTTATGTTTTGGCGACCAAAATATTAGTAGCCAAAAGTAAGCATTTAGCTACTAAAATTTCGTTAGTCGGCAAAGATTATGTTTTGGCTACCAAAATATTAGTAGCCAAAAGTAAGCATTTAGCTACTAAAATTTCGTTAGTCGGCAAAGGTTATGTTTTGGCTACCAAAATATTAGTAGCCAAAAGTAAGCATTTGGCTACTAAAATTTCGTTAGTCGGCAAAGGTTATGTTTTGGCTACCAAAATATTAGTAGCCAAAAGTGTTCAAATAAAATTAATTAAATTTTCAGTGATTAAAACTTTTTGTCGTAGATAAGTTTGTCGCAACATTATTACATTTAGGGACTAAAGAATTTAGTCGCCAAAAACTTTTTTTTGTGTTTTTTTTATTATAATTAATTTCTTCCCAACCTGAAAAAAATTCCGTGCAACCAAAAACTTTTTTTTGTGTTTTTTTTATTATAATTAATTTCTTCCCAACCTGAAAAAAATTCCGTGCAACCTGCATCTTGTATTTAAACAAAATAATACATATATCTATTTCTATTTCGTTTCAACAATACAAAAATTTGATATTTTAACATCAAATTCTATAAAAATCAAATACAATCTAATCCAAAATAATAATTCCATACAAACACAAAATCATACAAAAAAGATGTCTTCTGTACAAAAAATTCTACATCAAATGTCATTGCTAAAAATCATTAAGTGATCTATAAGTAAATCCACAACTATCAATCATTAATCTAAGATGCAACAAAATTTTAATTGAATTCAATCATTAATCCACAAGTCTATATTCCAAAACAGATCCAGAAGCTGTTGTGAGAAACAAAGAGGAGGTTTTTTCATTGAATTCATCTTGGGAAACTGATGTGATAGAAGACAAGTGATGATATTCTGGACTTCCATGGACTATCCATTTCCACTTTCTTTGGTGTAGCCTTCTCTCTACCAAATTACCACCCTGCATATATTATATGATGATCACTATAAGTATCCAATTTTCATCAAGAGAACACATAAACATCAAAGATATGAAAAAAATTAAAAAAAAAAAAAGAAAAAAAGAAAAAGTTTCTACCAGTGCACAAGGCAAATACAACATGGTCTAGAAGAGATAGTACATAGACAGTCTTTCTCTTTATTTTTTTTATTTTTTATTTTTATTTCGTGAAGAGACTGATCCCCATGACTCAAACCATGCACAACGCTAGAAACATGTATCAAGCAAGCAAGCCCAAGGCCTTTCCTGAGAGCAAGAATTTGATAAACACAACTGTTGTGGGGTTTTCACTTTTTACAAGTGGGAGAAGTACCATGAAGAAACCACAAATTACTCAAAGAATTCATATGTTTATTGATCAATAACTGGAATTCCAAATTCATCATGTGACCAAGGAACCCCTCAATTAACGAGGGAAAGGGAGTATATTTTCACAATTGAGACAATATAACTATTGAATGAATGATCCCATTAGATGCGAATTTATCTATAATCATGCATATTGGAATGAATGATCCCTTACAAACAGACACCTATGTACAAAGAAAAATAAGGAAAATCAGCAGGACTTTTTTGTGGAAAAAAAGAAAATTTTAAAATGCTAAACCAACGAGTATATACATATATATTATTGTAAAAAAGGTGAAATGAAATACAGCATAGGGAAGGAAGTTAATGTCATCATCTCTATAAACATTAGAATGTAGCAAAAAATTAAACATGGCAAACATCACACAAAATTATGTCCGCTTCTCATACTAGGAAGAAAAAAAAAAAGTTTCTACTTTAAAGCCAAGTGCACACATCCATAGGGAAGAAGAGAAGAAAAGCGTGGTTACATTAGTTACCTTTCAAGATCAGCATTAATTTTCAACCCTGTGATGGCACCTTGTGCAAACTGGAGCAATTCCTCCCGCTTCACCTGACATAAAAAAGTGCCAATAAACTTATAAGCCAATAAACTTATTCACATGACATTAAACTGAGGTCTTGCTGGTTTTTGTGAAATAGTTAAGGAGGGGATATGTACCACAAATGTCTTCGAAATATTTCTAATCTTCCAAACATGAAATATAATCTTCCAAACTTCCCATAATCCTATGTCCCCGTCATTGGTTCCAACTGAAGAACTCATTAACAGAGTTCACAAGTTAAAACCAGCTCAGAACACACAGATTCATTGCAGAATATCATCTATTCAACACAAAACTACACAATTAAAATTGCTCCAGCAGATCATTCCTATGTATCACAAATAAATTGTCAAACAGTTGGTGAGCAAACTAGAGATGCTTTGGGGTTCATATATACTTAAACAATTCATTTCTACATGTCACAGACCAAATGTCGAACAGTTGGTGAGCAAAAAAAATGTAGCTGTGAACAAAAATGAGATGCTTACATTACCACCTATAAGACCTGTGTCAGTATTCTACAACTTATAACTTTTTTTTTCGTAATTTCTATAATTTGCACTAATTTTACATTACCACATATAAGACCTAAATGTGAAAAAATAAAATGCCTATCAGAGATATCATGCCACTTGCATAAATGAGATGCTTCAAACAGGTCCATCATTCTAAAATATATACTTTGAGGTAACAAAAGTGTGCTGAATTTAACATTACCTTCTGATTCTAGATGCATATAAGTGCATTATCCACATCAGAATAACTTAATAAGAATAATGCAAAACAAGCTTCACATGCAACCATTTTCCATAAAACATAATTCTGATTTTCCATAAGAAACTCTATATGCATATAATAGTTTTTGTGTTATTAGTTACAGATTTTAAAAACCAAAATTACTAAAGGACAAGTCAAAACCATTACCTTCAGGTACCAATCCGAAAACTTCATGTCTCTATTTCACTTCTTTTTCCACTGAAATTTTGTACAAAAATGAGCAATTAGGGCAAGTTCCTTTCAGCAATTAACAATCAAATAGCCATACTCAAACGCATACACACAGATGTATGTGAAGCTGTATGGGTTTTTGTGAGTGAATGGTGAAAGAAAGACAGAAAAACAGAGCCAAGAGGGAGAGAGAGGATCTCAGGCGACGGTGACCAACAAGGAGGTGAATCGGTGCTCCGGTTGCCGGCCAACGCGAGGAGGAGCGGCGGTGAGAGTGGAGGGGAGAGGAGCGGCGGTGAGGGAGAGGGAGAGGGAGAGGGAGAAGGACGCTTTCGAGAGAGAGAGAGAGAGAGAGGGAGGCGTTCAGGGTTGGGTTTGGTTTAGTGAGATGTGAGAGAGAGAGAGAGGGAGGCGTTCAGGGTTGGGTTTGGTTTAGTGAGATGTGAGAGAGATAGTGAGATGTTTTATATAAATGGTTATTGGCGACTATCGATATTGGTCGCTAAAGGTATTTGATAATTCCCTCTAAATATTTGAAAGGTCTCCCTCCAAAACATTTTACTTATTTTGGCTACCAAATTTTTGGTAGGCAAAGGTCTCCCTCCAAAATCAATAAAGATAAATATTCACTAGGCAAAATAGTAAATTTTGAATTTTTTAAAATTTTTAAAACATATATATTTTTTAGATTCGGCTCGATAAAATGAATTGAAAAAATAAAAAAATTTAAAATAAAATTACTAAAGGACAATTTTTTTAGAAAAAATAGGTGATTTTTTTAGATGTTGCCCAATGGTTCATGTGATACAAAAATAAAATTTAAAATATTAATTTATTATCTTAAAAGTAAAGAGAGAGACAGAGAGAAAAATATAAGGGGATGCACCAATAAATCCCAAATTAATAACTTATACACTGTTTAGTCCTAAAAGTTTTCTTATAGACTGAAATGTCCAATTACAATGTTTCAAACATCAGATTAATGTTTCGAACATTAGATTTCGAACATCAGATTAATGTTTCGAACATTAGATTGATGTGCAAATGCGACTAAATGGAGCATAACAAAACTTTTAGGACTAAATGGTTCAACTTTTCAGAAACTAGGACTTATGGGTAAATTTTCCAAAATATAAGTAATAAAATTATAAATTAAAAAAAAGCCAAAAATTAAATTATCTTAAATATTTGTCCTAATATTTTTTGTATTGAAAAATATAATAATATATTTTAAAATTTTATATTCTTATATTTTATATATATATATATATAAGAAAGAAAAGAAAGAAAGAAAATTAAAAAAAAAGAAGGATTTTTTTTAAAAAAAATCATTAACGCATAACTAAAAAATATATACGCACAGCCCCAGCTTAGGCATTCAGTTCAATTACCATTAAATCGCCAATTACTTTTATAGATCCCTCAAATTTAAAAAAAAAAATGTATCTAAATTAAGTGAATTAAGTGAGTACTTATTTTGTATTTTAAAAAAATCACAAATATTTTCTTTTTTAAATATATCTAAATTAAGTGAATCTAAAAAATAAACAAATTTGCTTAAAATATTTAAAAAAGTTGAAAAAATTAATTATTAAAAAATATATGTTACTGGGATATTTTTAAATATATGTTTTGTGTCTGTGAAATGATTATTTCATTAGTGCTGGTAATAATATTGAAAAATTTATTAAAATGATAAATAATTGGGATATTTTTTCTTTTATTTGTGAATTTTGATTTATTCTTAATTTTTCATTACATTTTACTGGTAAAAATATTTTTTCTTTCATTACTGGTAATAATATTGAAAATTTTATTTAAATGATAAATTATTACATTTTAAAAATATTCATTACATTTTAATAATATTAATATTTCATTACAACCCTACAGAAATTACCATTATCTAAAGGAACACTTCACCATTATTTTCTTTCGGCTACCAAAGTATTTAGTAGCCAAAAGTAGGTCTTTGGCGACTAAACATTATTTTAGTCGGTGAATCCCCTGTTTTGGCGACCAAAATTTTGGTCGCCAAAAGTAATTTATAATTATTATATTTTCTTTCGGCTACCAAAGTATTTAGTAGCCAAAAGTAGGTCTTTGGCGACTAAACATTATTTTAGTCGGTGAATCCCCTGTTTTGGCGACCAAAATTTTGGTCGCCAAAGGTAATTTATAATTATTATATTTTCTTTCTGCTACCAAAGTATTTAGTAGCCAAAAGTAGGTCTTTGGCGACTAAACATTATTTTAGTCGGTGAATCCCATGTTTTGGCGACCAAATTTTTGGTCGCCAAAGGTAATTTATAATTATTTTATTTTCTTTCGGCTACCAAAGTATTTAGTAGCCAAAAGTAAGTCTTTGGCGACTAAACATTATTTTAGTAGCCAATTGTGATATGTTTAGCTACTAAAAATTTTTTTAGTCGCCAATTGTAATATCTTTAGCTACTAAATTTATTTTAGTAGCCAATAATCAACATTCCCCTACTAAAAAAAATTAGTAGCTAAAAAGTTAACTTTTGCCGACCAAAATTTTTTTTGGTAGCCAATTCCATGACTTTTGGCGACTAAATTGGTTTTAGTAGCTAAAAGTGGTCGGCAAAAATGCTTTTTCTTGTAGTGCATTCAATATAAAATGATAAATTATGTGTGATAATGAAATTATTTGAAAGATGATGAATCCACCTTGAATATTACAATCTCATTTGGCATAAGCCGGATACATACTTTGATATTTAAGTCATCATAATCAAACGTCATAAAAATGAAGGTGTAAGTATAGAATTTCTATGTAAAAAATTGTGTACCTCATCCAATTGGAATGTAAGCTTTTTATAAAGCATGAATGTCTTCACTAGAATCACAAACTCAAGTTGTTACCCCATTTGTGGGATAGTGGCTCTTTATTTGAAGGTTTAGGCTTAAGTTGGAATGTCTCATAATACTCTTCACCAACCAAAAATTTAATTGAGTAACTATATTTTTTGTGTTATAATTTTACCTTAAAATTTTAATTTTGTCCTTATCTCTATTTCTAATACCATAATCCTAATCTTACCCCCATCCTTAGCACATTACCAGCTTCGATCACTACTGTTGCTCGTCCTTCTTCAATTTACCCTGCTAATTCAGATCTCTTTTCAGCTCATCTCCGCTACTTCCTACCTTAGCCCTAATCCTCTATTTTATTCTCTTTCTTCAATTACTCTCTCTCTCTCTCATTCATCTTTTTATCATGGTGATAGAGAAGAGACTGCTGAAGGTGGGGTAGAAGAAAATAATAGGAGGAGACTATTGAAGGTCAGCAGATGATATGAGAGGATAAAAAAAGATAGGAAGAAGGCCATCAGGGATAAGAATGGGGATTGTAGAAAGAAGTTGGAATGGGTTGAGGTCCAAATTAGTGACTATGATGGGTGTAAAAAGAATAACTAAATAAATAGTAAAATAAAAGGGTCTAATTTAGGTAGGGTGGAAGTACAATGTAATAGGTGGGGGCTGTGCATAATTGGGAATGATGGTTCGTGTGATGGGGTAGGAGAAGTGGGACGCACACGTGAAAAGGAAACATTCAGAGCCCACAAAGCAAGAGAGATTCTCTTCAATTAGCCGTTTTCACACACACTTTGATGCCCAAGATTCGACTCTTAATCCATTTCACACCTAAAAAGTCCATTTAATTAAAATAATGAGAATATCATGATAGCTATGAGATTATGTTGTTTTATTCGGAAGGTAGTAAAATTGGATTAATAATTCAATTAGTTTTACATAGAGCAATTTGTTTTGGAATAATTACGAATTTCTTCCAAAATGGTATTACGGGTTGATTTAACAAGTCAAATCTCAAGAGATTAAAGATAAAAATGCTATTATATTATAACTTTATTAAAAATGGCAAAGTTATTTTTTATATATTGAGAGTTTTTATGTAAATTTATAGATTTTATTATAACTAACTAATATCACTATACTACTATACGAACAAATACTATTTATCTTACATCTCAAAACCTTTCACATGAGGTGAGCTTCACTTTTTTTGTGGATCCACTCCCACTTGAGAGTGTTGTTTTGTGATTAGTTTCTGTGCAAATAAAAGAATTAAAAAATTTAAAGGTAGATTTAAAATTTTTTTTTTTTTTTTACTTTAATTGTTAGATAGTTAAAGAAAATTATTATGGATCCCAAATAATCTACTAATTTTTTTACCAAACCTATACATGCGAGTTTGTGTAGGTCCCACACTCATGTAAGAGATTTGATAAAAAATTTAATAAATTATTTGGAACCCCTAGCATAACTTTAGTTCAAAGACAATAAATAATCCATCTAACATATTTATAATTTCTTATTTATTAAAAATATTATATAAAATAATATCACATATTTACAATTCCTTATTTATCAAAAATATTATATAAAATAATATCACAAAATATTTTGAAGGGATAATTTTTCACCGTAAACAATAAAAACAAAAAAGAAGTGAGGTGAGGTCAAACCCAATCACCCCCTGGTAGGGCATCCCAATCCCATAGTCCCTCGTGGCAATCCAGATTGGTTTTGACCCATTCCCTCCCACCGCCACCCTGCCCTCTCTCTCTCTCTCTCCCCTCTATATTTAACACAAACCTCAGCATCTCTCAAACCTTATTCTCTCCTACACCAAACATTAAAATCCACAACAAAAAAAAAAAAAAAACAAAGTAAGATGGGAAACTGTATTAAAAAAGAGTCGCCAACGCAATGGGGAGGCGAAGACTGGGGATCTCCGGCGTCGCAAAAATTAATTTCCGGCAACGACAAGGTGACGAAGATAGAAGAAGATCAGAAGAGGTCTTCTTCTTCTTCCACCGAGGTGAAGATAAAGATTACAAAGAAGCAGTTGGAGGAGTTATTGGGTAGAATGGAGTTACATGGGATGTCTTCGGAAGATGTGCTTGATCAGCTGATCAACGGCGGTGATCAGAAGTACCAGACTCGTCAGAGGTCTTGGAGGCCTTCCCTGCAAAGTATTCCAGAGGTCGATTCATGAGTTCGTCTGTGATCATGTGTAAATGAATAGGTTTTTTTTGTTTTTTTCCTTTTTTTTTCAGAGTCCATTCTTCCATATTTGTTTAGTTTAATTACACTAAGACCCTATTAGTGAATATCACCTTACTTTATTTCTTTATGAATTTGTAATTATAGAAACTGTATACAAATGAAAAAAGAGGAACATTTGTATACAGTTTCTATAATTACAAATGTTCCTCTTTAATTTAGAGTTGAACGAGATAAAAAGAACAAATACATAAATGAGGTGATAATATGATTTTTGAAGGGTCTTAGTGTAATTAATCTTCTTTGCTTTTGTATTATAGAAATTTCCTAGATTTTCTTCTTTTCATGTAAATTTCTGTTTTGTTGGGTTTTGATCTCTTACAGAAAGTAAAATGGGTTCTTTCTCTACAGTTACTTCTAAATCCTCTGTATATATATGTGTGTGTGTGTGTGAATCTTGTGATAGTTTTTTGTTGTACCTGTTTTGCTTTGTATGTTGGTTACTCACTAATTTGGAGCTTGAAGTTAGTGCTCGCAGATGATTTTGTGTACTTCTTGATGCCAACCTGATTAAAATCTTGATGTCCCACTGTGATATTTTTTACACCCTCCTCTTTATTGATCTACTTTTACATACTTCGTATGTTTTTCCACTAATAAAATTTTTTTTTGTTGATAAAAAAAAAAAATTATGTCTCAAGATCTTAGTATTTCAAAATTTTCATGAGTAAACAAGTGATTGTTTTGAAATAAAGAGAGTATACATATATAAAGGTGAATACGAACAATGATTACTTGCATGATTTAAAGTATCAATGATTACTTGTATGATTTAAAGTATTTATGATTTTTGTTCCTGCTATTGTAGTAGGATTCTCTCCAGTCATGAAGATTAACTGGACAATTTACTCCAGCATTTTGCCAATGTCATATTGTCAGTTTTGATTATTCTATCTGATTCAATAGAATAATCATACATATTTAATTATATTTATTTTAAAAAAATTAAAAGACAAATCTGATTTTGAGAGTATACTATTTATTTCTCTTAAAAAAATAATAAAATGATATAACAATAATTATTAAATTAATTTAATTAATGATCTACACATAAAATTAAAATATGATTGGATTGAATCATCAAAACCAATAATATGGCATCGGCGTATCGCTGGATTGGTTTGTCCACTGCTTCTATCTTATTGGAGAGAAGTTGGTTCTTTTTTACTAATGTATCAATTTAGAATGAATATGAAGGTCAATAAATGATCATGATAATAGTGATGAAATACAATATATAATTAACACAAAGAAAGTCTTAAATTACGAGATAAAAATTCCCAAACAAACACACAATACACAGGTGAAATATTTTGCATTTCTAACATCCAACTAAAATTTAAAGATTCTGTCAATGGCCATGTCACGCCCCAAACCCGCCCCTAAAAGTTTGGGCATGACCCATTCGAAAAACAGACACTAAACCTGTTATACATATCATATGGGGCCTGAACGGAAGCATTCAATAATATAAAATACATAAAACATCATCCATTGAGCTACTACTACCATGCCAGGACCGCAGACAAAGCGTAATGCAGATAAATATACAGAGACGTGTAAGTGAAAATAATTATATACATGTACATCTACATTACATACACATGGAGCATAATAGACATCTATGGTACAAATTAAAACTTAGCAAAACTCCATAATTGCACGGTCGACACCTAAGAGCTTGGATACTCAAGGCTTGACAACGGGTAACGGAAGCCACAGGTTAAGGTTGACCTCTTGGTTGAGTGCCTACAGAAACAGACATAAATGAAGTGAGTCAAGCTCAGTGAATAATAGTACGTAAAGCATGTAATGTTCAACTCAACAGTAAAGTATATATATAACTGCAGAAGTATATGATTAACTATATTCTGTAAATATATCTCAACAATTATAGTTCTAGTTTTCTTAATAGAGCAACTTTAAGCCCAGTATGTACAGAAGATACAGAATGGCCATATGCCCAAAATAACAGAACAGCCACCGGCCCAGAAATAACAGAACGCATAAGCGTAATTATTTCCATATCCAGATCAGGTAGGTTCGAAGACCACAACAGGTAGGTCCGAAGACCACAGCAGGGAGGTCCGAAGACCACAATAAAGTTGTTACCAACAGCCACGGTATACACAAATCATCTCATGGTCTACTACAACTAGTCATAATCGTCTCATGTATATCAGAATATTAATAATACTCCCTGATAAGGACATTATCATTTACCTCGTACCACTCTTGATCCATTATTAACAAAACAGAATGAGTCGGAATACAAAATTAAGCCAATTCTTTCTATGTTCACATAGATTACACCAACCCTCAACCCACATACGTGTTACCATATTGCTGCGGATAACAGAATATTATTAACAATGATTATTAACGGAAAAGAGTGTACATGTGAAGTACTATTACTCACAGTGTTTGGCTGCTTGGTCTGCCCCTGTAGTTGTCCCTACATAATTTGTAATACACAAAGAAATCGGATCATATAAACTTATTTCACTCTTAATTAATTCTCTTTATTCTAATTACACATCACTTAGCATTTCAACATAATTCAAACTAAATCTTTGAATCTTATTTCAACACTCCACAATTGAGTTCATGTCACTCAGATCCTTACTAAATTAATTCCCTAATTTTTCCTTTACATTATTACATGAATTCCAACATATTTCAAACACAACTTATTATGATCCCACACAATTCAATTCAGCATCATTAACACAACTTAACATAATCAACATAATCCCACATATTCGTCACCATCCAATATAATCCATACTATTTAATTCAATGCCACCAAATATAATTCAACATAATTCAAAGCAAGTTGCTAAAGCTCATTTCAACATTCCATAGCTAAGTTTATATCATCCACAACATCAACAAATCTTTCCCCCAATTTCCTTTCTCATTTAAAACATGATTTACAATACTCCCAACAAAGTTCATTCGCAAATTTTAAACATAATTTTCAAACATTTCCAATTTCTAATTAAACTTGAACACATATAATTCAACACCTCAATTTCATTATTCTACTTTCAATTTGGGCCAAATCCTTGATTATCATCCTTAATCAACCTAGGGTTTCATGAAATTTCAATTAAAATTCAAACTTATGAACCCATCACTCTTTGTTCCAATTTCCCCATTGATTAAGCACCTAAGATTCATAATCCATCACTTAAACCCATCAATTGAACCCCCAATGCTCCAACCCGAAATTCCCCAAAATCTCATAATTTCTTCTATATACTTCAATAAGGAAATTTGTACAATTATACAATGGAAATACTTCAAATCTATCTATAGATGTACGTATTGAAGAGTAATAGAACCCTTACCTCAAGAATCAAACATAGGACCAAGCTTTAAGCAGAATTTTCGCCAATCCGAATTCCAATCGGGTAAAAACGTTAGTCCTCTCTTGCTCTCCATCCTTGATGCAAAAACCATGGTAGATTGTTGTTCAAAGCAAAGGAAATCAAGGGTTTTGGGGCTAGGGTTTCGGACTTAGGCAAAGGAAAAGGAAAAGGGAAGAAGAAAATAGAAGAAATGATCCAAAATCTCGATTTTAAAGCTGCTGCCCCGTAATTCCCGCTCGAGCGGAGGAATTCCCGCTCGAGCGGACCTGCTCTCAGCACAGACTTCGAAACTTTGAACAGGTATAACTCTCCCATCCGGACTCCGTTTTAGGTCGTTCTTGTGTCCAAATTGAAGCCCCGGAAATAAGCTTTCCAATGATTCTAACCTCATGACCAAATTCAAAGTGTGGAAAAAGAAAAGGGGAAAAGAGTGGCAGCTGCTCGTAAAATACCTATCCGAATTAAATTCCTTGGTTCAATCTTACGTTACCATCATATTACCACCTCAACCAAAATCCCAAAATAAAATAAAGACGTTCCAAATACACTAATAAGATGTCAAAAATGAGCCCACATATCTCAGAAATACAACTCATCCTGGAGACTCGCTCGAGCGCCCAACATTGCGCTCGAGCGCGAAGACCAACAAGGTTGTCCGCTCGAGCGGCCACTTCTACGCTCGAGCGGAAAATCACCACTCCCAGAATCTCCGGCTGTCTGCAAAATTACTGGAACCCTCGAAAGTCCGCTCGAGCGTTAACTCTTCCGCTCGAGCGGAGGGAAAAATTTTGGGTCGTCACAGGCCAAACCATAGTTGTTGAGTATTAATTTATGGGTTATGAATCTATATTTTTTTCCTTATATTTTTTACTTAACTAGATGAGTGCACATTAATTATTACAGCAATGCTAGGTATCATGAAAAGTCTTTCATGAAAATGGTCATGAAAGATTTATAACCTTTGGATTACACTTACAATAAAGCACCACACACTAATCAAGGTAATCTAGGGGTCACAAATTTTTCATGATCATTTTCATGAAAAAAATTTCATAATCCCTAACATTTCTCTAATTATTATTATGATACAAAAGTAAGGATATTTATATTCAATAAAAGGGCAGAATATTGGGTCAAACAAGGCATAGAATTTAAAAAAACTAGTCTTTTTTTTTTTCCAACTAGAATTTAAAAGAACTAGTCTAATATTTACTGACATGGAGAATTTTATTTATTTGTGTTTGGTTGGTAAGAAAAAAAATTGTATATATGCGTAAGCTTTCTTAAAACTTTGATGTGATTTATAACTTTACACTTTGAAATTTTCTATCTTGCATAGATGAAAGGAGAAGTACTCTTTCTCTGCTAGCTCATTTATGCACCAAATAGTCTAATATAAGTGGCTTCAATGAAACATCCATGGATGTTACTTTTGTTTAGGGAAAAGTTTTTGTTTGTTTTTTTCTTTCCAATCTAGTTATTTGTATTGTACCACAAGGATGTTGAAGCTAACAACTTTCTTTAGGTGAGGACAATGATGATCATAAATGCTTTGCAATTTTTAAAAGAATAATGTTATATATACCAATTGGTATACTAATTAGTGTAACATTACCGTTTTTTAAATTATTATGTGAAAGAAAAAGTTTATGATTTCATAATTATGTTGGATTTTTTTAGCCTTAATTTGTTGTAAGTCGTAATTAGAGCGAAGTAAAATATAAGTCATCGCTGACAAGATAATTACTTACATTATTATTAACAATTATATTACAAAAACAAAAAACGATCATAGATTTGGACATAAAATACAAATTAAGAACACATGATTTTTGTAAGTTTTTTAAAAATTTGTGGGTTCCTAAGAATTATGTTACTTTTTTTGGGTGTTCCTCATGCATTATTAGATAATGAATATCGTATTATATCTAGATCATTAATCCGAATGTTGAGTACATAATATATAATTTAGTGTATAGTGAATCACATTGAGAATTAGTACGATACAAACTTTTTTGATCAATTTTGGGGTCATTTTTTTTTATTTTGGGTCCATAGCATTATTGAAAAGAAAAAAAAGAAAGTAGTTCAAAAAGTGCAAGAAAATAAAGTGTATTTGTATAAATACAAATTTATTGTGTTATAGGTTAATTTAGTTCACACACTTTATTTTTGAATCATTTTATGAATATATTTTTTGGTCAAATTGTACTAACCTCTCCTGAGATGTAAAAAAAATTACACTAAATCTCACAATTTTAATATAATTACACCGATTTTCTTTTTAATAAGATTGAATGGATCAAAATTAATACAACTAGTGTTAAGGTTCATAAGAAAAAATATACATTTTAGTGTAAAAAGGCACAGTGATAAATACAAAAAACATATATATTTTAGTGTAAAAAAGATGACAATCATTTTTTTCATCCATATGACTTATTGATGAACGGGGACGAAATATTATATGAATTAAAATCTTAAAAAAATTTAATATAATTATATCCAAATTATAAAATTTATTATATTTTTGTATACTTTAAGAGAAATGAGCGTAATTTATTTTATATTTTTTAATTCAGTAACATTCTTGTAATGGACTAACATTGTTGACGTAGCAACTCGATCTGATTGCGTAGTTGAAAGTGATATTTCATACTGCTACTTTTGTCGAATGCTAATTTTTTTTTAAAACTATTAAATAGATTAAAGCTTCGTTTGAAAATAGGTTATTTTAATAATTTTTAGACATTTTATAAAAAGATATATAAAAAAATAAAAAAGTGATGTGATAATTTATAGTAGTTATTTAATTTTTGACTAAAATATATAATTGATAAACGAGACTAAGAAAAAATAGCCCACCTTAAAAGATCATATATTAATGATTTTCTATGGGCGAATTACACTAACGGTTCCTATAGTTTGGAGTTCGTGTCACTTTGATTCCTGATTTTTTAATGGTGACACATTTGATCATGAATTTTGAATTTTGTTCCAAATAAAGATAATTGAAGATACCATTACTTAATTTCAAGGGCAAAATCGTCAATTTGATAAAATATAAACAAATTTGACCCAAAAAAAATTTAAAAATATTTTTTTATTTTTAAAAATTATTACTATCCACCAGAGATAAAATTATATAAAATTGATAAATCTTTTAAACATTTATTTATTTATTTCACCAAATTAATTTTTATTATATGTTTGGATGATGATCATGTAATAGAGGTAATTGTTAAGTTTTAAATGTGTAATCGATATATTTAATATATGAAATATTTTTAGTTTTGGATTTTTTGATTTAATGGATTTGTTTAATAATGATATCAAATTTATCACCATGTTTGACTTTTGGAAAAATATAAACTAATTTAATAAAAATAAAATAACTACACATTACATGATTATCATTCAAAATAATAAAAATTAATTTGGTAAAAAAAAAAAAATGTCTAAAAGATTATTAATTTTACATAATTTTATCTTTAGTAGGTAGAAATAGTTTTTAAAAATTAAAAAATATTTTTTTGACATTTATTTTTGTCAAATTAGTTTATATTTTAATTTGGTAAAATAATATTTCAGCTTGTGTCCAGTCCGAGATCGGACTGGATGGTGCTGTAAGGCACGTGGAGCTCACCACGAGTCCCGTTTTCATAATCCGAACCGTTGAATGTGTAGAACTCGTCGAGTACTATATGCCTGTAAAAAATCACGTTGATCGGATATCGATAGTTATGTGATCAAATCAGTTTTGTATAAAAAAAAATAAACAATAAATAAATAAACGATTGACAAAAAAAACTATTTTAAAATACTCTTACTTTTTAAATTATGTCTCAAGATCTTAGTATTTCAAAATTTTCATGAGTAAACGAGTGATTGTTTTGAAATAAGGAGAGTATGTATACATATATAAGGATGAAGACGAGCAATGATTACTTGCATGATTTAAAGTATTTATGATTTTTGTTCTTGAAATAGGCTTCTCTCCGGTCATGAAGATTAACTGGACAATTTACTCCAGCAATCCCGCTACGTACACCCACTGGGGGTCGACCCTCAGTGACGTGGCGCGCAGTGATTGGCCAATTTTGTTTTTTTTTCTTTCCTTCCAATCCCACAGTGTCACGTGACACTGGGTGGTGGGGGTGCCCAACCACGGGGGATAGGAAGCTTTTTTGTTTACTCCAGCATTTTGTCAATGTCATATTGCCATCCGATTTAATAAAATAATCATACATATTTAATTATATTTATTATTTGAAAATTAAAAGATAAATCTGATTTTGAGAGTATACTACTTATTTCTCTTAAAAAAATAATAAAATGATATAACAATAATTATTAACTTAATTTAATTAATTATCTACACATAATCCACTGCTTCTATGTTATTGGAGAGAAGTTGGTTCTTTTTTACTAATGTGTCAATTTAGAATGAAGCTCAATAAATGATCATGATAATAGTGATATATAATTAGGTTCCGAACTGTCTGGGGTATAGATTTGGATAGTCCGGTCCAATTCGGCTCATTGGGCCCACTTTTAGATCCCTTTTCGATAATCAGAACCGTTCACATTTTAAAATTTATTATGTACATTATTCTTATAAAAAATCACATCGATCGGATAACGGATACTTTATATTCGGATCACTTTTGTCTGAAAAAAAAAATAGACGGTCAAAAAATTAACGGTTCATAAAAAAATGATCCGAATACATAGTATCTATTATTCGATCAACGTAATTTTTTTACAATAATAATATACTCAACAAATGCTAAAATGTAAACGGTTCGGATTATTAAAAAGGGGCCCAAAAGTGGGCCCAATGGGCCGAACTGGATCTTCCAATCTAGATGGTGGATTGGAGATAAGCCTAGCCTATAATTAACACGAAGAAAGTCTTAAATTAAGAGATAAAAATTCCCAAACAAATACACAATACCCAGGTGAAATGTTTTGGTGCCGTTTGGTAACACTTACGTTTTCAGTTCTCTATTTATATTTACAAAAATTTTAAAAACTCAAATAAAAACTTGTTTGGTAAAATTTTTGATTTATAAATCAGTGGTCTCAGTTTATAAATTTGGCCAAAAAATGAAAATACAAAAAATGTGTTTCCGTTTTGAGTTTTGAGTTTTTTTTTTTTTTTTACCACCCAACACTAACCACCACTCGCCACCATTTTCCACCACCGTCTTCTGCCACCACCACCTACCACCACCACTCACCACCCACCTGCCACCACCACCTACCACCCGCCACCACCACCCACCTGCCACCCACTCGCCACCACCACCCATCCCTCGCCGCCGCCACCACCACCACCCACCACCCACCACCCACCTGCCATCTACCCGCTACCACCCACCACCTGCCACCACCACCCACCACCTACTTGCCACCATCGCTCACCACCCACCTGCCACCACCATCCACCACTTGCCACCACAAGCCACCAGCCACCCACCCGCCACCACTACCCACCACCACCACCACCACCCACTCGCCACCACCTACCACCCGCCACCGTCACCCGCCCACCCACCACCACCACCACCACCCGCCATCTACCTGCCACCCACCTGCCACCACCACCCACCACCCACCACCCGCCACCACTACCAGCACCCACTTGCTACCACCACCAGCACCCACTCGCTACCACCCACCACCCGCCATCACCACCCACCACCCACCACCACCACCTGCCATCCGCCACCCACCTGCCGCCACCCACTCGCTACCACCCGCCACCACCCACTCGCTACCACCCGCCACCACCCACTCGCTACCACCCACCCACCCGCCACCACCACCCACCTGCCACCGTCACCCACCCACCTACTACCACCACCCACCCGCCACCACCCACCACCACCAGTTACCCACCACCCACCGTCACCACTTTCCACCACCGTCTTCCGCAGCCACTTGCCACCACTTGCTATTTCTTACTCTTTTTTATATTTTTAATTTTTTTAAAACATTTTGTCAATTACCCAACGCGTTTGTAATTTATGTTTTTCTAAAAATAAACAAAAATCAGTTTATAAAATTTTTGTAAATATAAACTGAAAACGTAAACGTTACCAAACACACCCTTTGCATTTCTAACATCCAACTAAAATTTAAAGATTCTGTCAATGGCCAAACCCTAGTTGTTGAGTATATATTTTTTACTCACTAACTAGATGAGTGCACATTAATTATTATTGTGATACAAAAATAAGGATATTTATATTCAATACAAGGGCAGAATATTAGGTCAAACAAGGCACAGAATTTAAAAGAACTAGTCTTTTTTTTTTTCAACTAGAATTTAAAAGAACTAGTCTAATATTTACTGACATGGAGAATTTTATTTATTTGTGTTTGGTTGGTAAGAAAAAAAAATGTAAATATGCGTAAGCTTTCTTAAAACTTTGATGTGATTTATAATTTTACACTTTGAAATTTTCTATCTTGCATAGATGAAAGGAGAACTACTCTTTCTCTGCTAGCTCATTTATGCACCAAATAGTCTAATATAAGTGGTTTCAATGAAACATCCATGGATGTTACTTTTGTTTAGGGAAAAGTTTTTGCTTTTTTTTCTTTCTGATCTAGTTATCTGTATTGTACCACAAGGATGTTGAAACTAACAACTTTCTTTAGGTGAGGACAATGATGATCATAAATGCTTTGCAATTTTTGAAAGAATAATGCTATATATATATACACCAATTGATATACTAATTAGTGTAACATCACCGTTTTTTAAATTATTGTGTGAAAGAAAAAGTTTATGATTTCATAATTATGTTGGATTTTTTTAGCCTTGGTTGTAAATCGTAATTAGAGCGAAATAAAATATGAGTCATCGCTAACAAGATAATTACTTACATTATTATTAACAATTATATTACGAAAACAAAAAACAATCATAGATTTAGACATAAAATACAAATTAAAAACACATGATTTTTGTAAGCCACTACAAGAAAAATCATTTTTGGCGACTAAATTTTTAGTCGCCAAAAGTCCGATTTTAGTCGCCGAAAGTCGAGTTTTAACTTTCAGCGACTAATTTTTTTAGTCGCTCCTTTTGTCGCGCATACGTGGTCGCGAGAGGTATCGGCGACTAAACTGTTTTTAGTCGGCAAAAAAGAGCTCTTTAGCGACCAACTGTTTAGTCGCCATTGGTGCTTTACACTTTTTAAAATCACACATTTAGCGACTAATATTTTAGTCGCCAATAGTCCATGAATCGCTGACTAAACTATTCTGTCGCCCAAAATAACACTTTTGGCGACTAAAAGTTTAGTCGCCAAAGGTCCTTCCGTAAAAAAAAAAAAAAAACAAATTCTTTGGTTTTTCTGAGATTCGAACCGTGAACCATTCCAACTGCCAACACCTTTACCAACATACTCCCTCCACTATGCCACTTGAACATCACATGACTATATATGCAATATATATTATTTATATACTATTTTGACCGGTATTCATACAAAACCATATATGTAAATATAATTATTTTTATTGAATATAATTTATGTAAAAAATAAATTATTTATTCAAAAAAAATGTAGGCCACTTTTGGCGACTAAATCAATTATTTAGACGCCAATTCTATGATTTTTGGGCTACTAATTAATTTGTTGTCGCTAAAAAAATATGTTTAAATTAAAAATAGCACTTTTGGCGACTAAATCTGTTTTTAGTCGCCAAAAACGTCCCGTTTTGGCTACTAACCTGAATTTTAGTTGCCAATTCACTGTTTTTAGCTACTAATTTTTTTTTTGTAGCCAAAAACCTTCATTTTCAGCGACTAATCTTTTTTTAGTCGGCAAAACACCTATAATCGGCGACTAAAATGGTTTTTAGTCGCCAAAACCATCACTTTTGGCTACTAAATTATTTTAGTTGCCAAAAACAGTCGCTTTTGGCTACCAAACAACCTTTAGTCGGTAAAACTGCTACATTCGGCGACCAACAAACAGTTTAGTCGCTAAAACCCTGGTATTCGGCGACTAATTCAATTTAGTCGGCAAAAGTCTTCATTTTTGGCAACTAAATCCAGTTTAGTCGCCATTTGGGCAACTTTCAGCGACGAAATTCTGAATTTTAGTCGCCATTTCTGCTTTTTGTTGTAGTGAGTTTTCTAAAAATTTGTAAAAATTATGTTACTTTTTTTGGGTGTTCCTCATGCATTATTAGATAATGAATATCATATTATATCTAGATCATTAAACCGAATGTTGAGTACATAATATATAATTTAGTGTATAGTGAATCACATTGAGAATTAGTACGATACAAACGTTTTTGATCAATTTTGGGGTCACTTTTTTTGTTTTGGGTCCATAGCATTATTGAAAAGAAAAAAAATTAAGTTGTTCAAAAAGTGCAAGAAAATAAAGTGTATTGTATAAATACAAATTTATTATTGTGTTATAGGTTAATTTAGTTCACACACTTTATTTTTGAATCATTTTATGAATATATATTTTTTGTTCAAATAACTCCGCCGAAGTTGTTAACAACTCCACCAGTCCCATGCTCGAGTTAAGGAAGAGAATTGTGTGTTAGGTAGCCGACAGCCAACATATAGAAAAGCCGCTCGGATCCTTTATAACAATGAATCATACTTTGAATCGTTTAAATGCTAGGTCGTTCCCCTTAAGTGACGCGTTGCGCCTGCCTTTGGGTGTTTCGAAAAGTGAGCAAAGGGCGCTGCATCGACGCCTAAGTGCATTAAAATATGGACAATGGTTCCCGTATTTTTCTGGACGAGCGCGGGTAAAGATGCTAGTCCAAGACTGTAGGTTTAGGGTAGCCACTTGGAATATAGGAACCTTAACTAGTAAGACGATGGAGTTGGTAGATGTCATGATTAGGAGGAGAGTTAGTATAGCTTGCGTACAAGAAACTAAGTGAACGGGTGAGAAAGTTAGGAAAATTGAGGATACCGGTTTTAAACTATATTATAGTGGTAAGGATAGACGCAGGAATGAGGTAGGAATCTTAATTGTCAAGGGTCTTATGGAAAATGTAGTGGCGGTCATTAGGAAATGGGATATCATTATGTTACTTAAATTAGTTATTGGAGGGAATATAGTGAACGTTATTAGTGCATACGTCCCTCAAGTAGGATTAGATGATCAGATTAAGAGGGATTTTTGGAAACAAATGGATGAGATCTTATAAGAGATACTCATAGGGGAGAACTTAGTTATAGGTGGAGATTTTAATGGCCATATAGGAATAGATAAACTAGGCTATGAAAGAGTGTATGGTGGATATGATTTTAGTGACAAAAATGAGGCTGGAGAGAGTATCTTAGATTTTGCATTGGCTTCTGACTTGGTGGTGGCCAATACTATGTATAAGAAGAGGGAGGAGCATTTGATAACCTTTAAGAGTGGTTCACTTAAGAGCCAAATAAATTACTTCTTAGTGAGAAAAGTGGACTGCCTAAAATGCAATGATTGTAAGGTAATTCCTAGAGAGAGTCTAACCTCTCAACATAGGATTTTGGTATTAGATTTATGTTTTAGAAGGCAATACCAAGCTAGGAAGGATAGTGGGCGTCGTAGGACGAGATAGTGAGACCTAAAAAGGGATAAATTAGAAATATTTAAGAATAGAATGGATAAAGAAAGTACTTGGAACTTGGAAGATGATGCTAACACTATGTAGAACTCGATGACCAATTGTATGAGGAGAATCTCAAGGGAAGTGCTTAGAGAGTCGAAAGGAACGAGACCCAGCTCTAGAGAAACTTGGTGGTGGAGAGAAGAGATTCAAGCGGTAGTTAAGGCAAAAAAAGAGTGCTTTAAAAAGTGGCAAAATGATAGAACTGAGGAAAACCTTAAAAGCTATATGGATTGGCTAATAAGGAGGTCAAGAAAGTAGTAAGTGAAGCTAAATTGAAAGCTTATGATGACCTTTACACTAGACTAGATAGTAAGGAGGGAGAAAAGAGGGTATACAAACTTGTTAAAATACAGGAGAGGAAAATAAGGGGTATGTTTGGTTTGTATTTGGGAGATGAATTTTAGAAAAAAATTTCTAAAAAATGGTTTGGTTTGAGTTTTTCTCAAAAAATTTCCAAAATCACTTTCTCTCTCTTACATATCAATCAATCACTTTTTCTCTCTCCTCTCTCCTTCTCAATCACTTTTTCTCTCACACACATTTACTCAAATTCTCCCAAAATATCAAATCATTCCAAACTCCCAAAAAAACAACTCTCCCAAAATATACAACCAAACAAACCAAAAAAATTTCTAAACTCTCTCTCTCCAAATTTTTTTTCAAAAACAACTCTCCCAAAAACAAACCAAACAAGCCCGAAGATATTTTAATGAAGTTAAGTGCATCAAGAGTGAGGATTCTAAGGTACTGGTGAGGAATAAAGAGATTAAGGAAAGATGGAAGAACTATTTTGAGAAACAATTAAATAAGAAATATGAAGGTACGGTAAGAAGGGAAGAAATAGTCAGTAATACGATAAACTAAGACTATAGGTTCTATTGCAAGATTAGAAACTTTAAATTGGAGATTGCAATTAAGAAGATGAAATCAAATAAGGCTTTAGGATCAGATGATATCTCTATTGAAGCTTGGAAATGTTTGGGTAAAAAGTGGTTGCTTGGTTGACTAGGTTTAGCAAAATTTTGTTAACTAGGAACATGCCAGATGAGTGGAAGAAGAGTATTTTAATATCAATCTAATAAATCAACAAAATTTACAAAAGAATTACGTTAGATGGAGAAAAAAAAAAAAAAAAATTTGGAATCGTGTTTGATTTGTTGTTTAGAAAAAAAAATTTCAAAATTAAAAAAAAAAAAACTAATTTAATAAAAATAAATATGAAAAAATATATTTAATTTGTAATAATTATTTCTAACCACTCAAAAGATAAAATTATATAAAAGTAATATTTATTTTTTATTTTTTACTTCTTAACCAAATTAATTTTTAATTTTTAAAAAAAAATTAAAAAAAAATTTCTAAAAAATCAAACCAAACATATTCTAAGAATTTTTTGACAAGCAATTTCTTGTGTTTTTAACTTATTTAATTATTTTTTAATTTTATGATATTTTCACCATCTGGCATTACAATATATAAGAGTTTTAGAGACCAATTTTTTTGATCTCTGAAAGTGAAAATTTTGTTATAAAAGACATTAAGGAACTAGTTTCTATCGTCGTGAGGATAATTATTAAAAGGTCGTTCTAAAAAGTAAAAAATATGGCTTTTAGCGATACAATTTCGAAAATGTCAATAATAAACAAACTTTTATGGACAAAATAATTTGGTCTCAAAATGATTTATTTTTTGAGACAAAAAATTTGATACCAAAAAAATAATAATTAATCACTAATGTTCAATTTTCGTTGCTAAAAATATAATAACACTTTTCGCAACAAAAATATTTGGTCCCTTAAAAATAATTTTCTCTCTAAATTTTGGTCTCTAAAACCTTAATTTTTTGTAGTGTGATAAGTGTTTTTCCATTTTAATTTTGCGTTTCATAACTTATTTTAAAATGATAATTTAGCTAAACTTCAGGGGAGAATATGTAATTTAGCTAAACCTCAAGAGGGTGTAAGTAATCTGCCCTTATTTGTCAAAAGGGAATTTTAGTCAATTTATGATATCCGTTAACGGCGTTAATTGCAATAGGGTGGGATGTAATTTTTGTAATTTGCCATTTTTTTAATAAGATTGAATGGATCAAAATTAATACAAATAGTGTAAAGGCTCATAAGAAAAAATATACATTTTAGTATTAAAAAGGCACAATGATAAATACAAAAAACATATACATTTTAGTGTAAAAAATATGGCAATCATTTTTTTCATCCACATGACTTATTGATGAACAGGGGATGAAATATTATGTGAATTAAAATTTTAAAAAATTTAATATAATTTTATCAAAATTATAAAATTTATTATATTTTTGTAAACTTTAGGAGAAATGAACATAATTTATTTTTTTGATAAATTACAAATACACCTCTTGAGATTTACTTAAAATACGAATTGCCTCCGATGATTTGAAAAATTACAAATACTTCCTTATCAAAATTTTTTATTTAACAAAATTAATTGAAAAAGTGAAATTTCTAACTGTTCACCTATACAATAATAAAATTATCTGAATTATTAATTGAAATAAAATTTAAAATTATTAAAAACTGTTAATTAATTTGATAATTTATTAATAAAAGGATCTATTTGTTATGAAATTAGAAATCATAAGGGACATAATGTAATTTCTAAAATTACAGAAAGTAATTTATAATTTAAGTAAATTTCAGGGTTATTTTTGTAATTTATCCTTATTTTTTTAATACAGTAACATTCTTGTAACGGATTAACATTGTTGACATAGCAACTCGATCTGATTGCGTTGTTGAAAGTGATCTGATTGCTTTGTCAAATGCTAATTTTTTTTTTAAACTATTAATTAGATTAAGGTCCCGTTTGACTATTTTAATAATTTTTTAATTTTTTATAAAAAGTTAAAAAAAATAATATAACAATTTATAATAATTTTTTAACTTTTTGATTAAAATGTATAATTGACAAACAAACCCTAAGAAAAGGCAAATTAGAAACAGCCCACCTTAGAAGATAATGATATATTAATCAGTGTGTTTAATTTCAATTTTTTGAATTCAGTTTTCTGAAAATTAAATTTTTTATTTTTCGAATCTTTTGTTTTAGTGAATATTTTTTTAAATTTTAAGCAATTTTTTTATTCTTTTAAATGCACCTTATTTAAATGTATCTAAATAGTAAAATGTTTGTGAAAAAATATTTTTAAAAATTAATAAATACACAAAAATATAAAAAAATGTACAGAATTTTCGTATTTTATTATTTTTTATTTTTTGATATTTAGTGCATTTTAATTTTTTTTTTTTTACAAATATTATACTTTTTAAGTGTATTTATATTAGATGTGTCTAAAAATTAAAAATAAAATAAAATATTAAAAAAATTCATTCAAAGTTAGGGACCAAAGTGACACAAGCCTCAAACTATAGGGACTATTTGTGTAATTTGCCCAAAATTATTTTCTAATAAATAGAACTAAAAGAGTTGCCAACACAATGGGCAGTGAAGACTGGGGATCTCTAGTGCCAGAAAAATTATTTTCCGGCAAAGACAAGGTGGCGAAGATAGAAGGCGAAGATCAGGAGTCTTCTTCTTCTATTTCTTCGAAGGAGGTAAAGATAAAGTTTACAAAGAAGCAGTTGAAGGAGTTGTTGGGTAGGATGGAGTAACATGGAATGTCTGTGTAAGATGTGCTTGATCAGCTGATCAATGGTTGTGTTCAGAAGTACGAGACTCATCAGAGGTCTTGGAGGCCTTCCCTGCAAAGTATTCCAGAGGTTGATTGACTAGATTGATTTTTTTTTTCTCCTTCCATTATTTGATATTTGTTTGGGTTAATTATATTAAAACCCTTAATCTATTAGGCTCTGTTTTTTTTCCTCTATCACGGTCCATTCTGGACTGTGAATAATGAACAGTGAAGATACTTTATATTTGTTTTGGTTTTAGAGCTCTGGATTTGTAATCCCCTTCGGACTACAATAGGCTTTGGTGAGGGTATTGTTAGTTTGGACGAGGATGTGATATTAGAAAATAGTCCATTCGACTTAGGATGTTATCGGTCGTCTGCCTCGACTTCTGGCCGAATGTCTAGCAGGTCAACTGGTCAGTCAATTAGTCCATTGAAATTTAAAATTTTTTTTTTTTTACATGTTGGGCATTTTTTTTGAACATTAATGTTTAATATTTTTATTTTTTTTGTTAAGTAAAAATCATAATTTAATTTGTTTTATTATTTTATATTTATTTAATTTAACAATTCCTACACTAACGACTATTATCGAAATACATATAATTTTACTAATCCCCTCACTATCAATTCTCTCTATTCTATCTCTGAAAACAAACGGACCCTTACTATACTATTCATTTATGAATTTTGTACATTTTGATCCATCGGTTGCAAAAACTGCACGAATGTCTATCTTTAAGTAAAAGTTGAGCTAGATAAAATATACAGGTGCATAAATAAGGAGGAAAAGTGATATTTTGAAGGGTTTAGTATAATTAATCCTATTTACTTTTGTATTATAAGGCTCCGTTTGGTTTAGTTTTGGAATTATGATTTGAGTGTGGAGTTGTGATTAGCCTCGTTTGCGAACAGACTATTTTAGTAATTTTTTGACTTTTTGGTTAAAATATGAGGTGAAAAAAACTTATATATTTGGAATTATTTTTTTTATTTTATGAAAAGATGTACAAAAAGTAGAGAGAAAATGAAAATTTTGACTTTTTGGTATACGTTATAGGTTTTTTGATTTTTTTAGTAATTTTTTGACTTTTAGGCTAAAACTATTACTTCCCAAACGAGGCCTTGTCAGTTGAATTTTGAAAAAAGAAAATTTTTTAGTTATGAGTTTTGAAAAGAATTTTTGAATTTTGAATTTTAAAAAAAGTTTTAAGTTTTGAAAAAAGTTTTGAGTTGTATTTTGAGTTATATTTAAAAAAAATTGAATTTATTTTTTTAAAATATTAAAAATGTTTAAGAATATTTTTTATTTGTTTTAAATATATAATTTTTATTTAATTTTTTTAAATTTTAATCTTTTAAACTCAAAACATAACTCTACACTCAAATTAGAATCAAACACATAATTTAAAACTCAATTCAAAAATTATTTTCATAAGGCATAATCAAACATATAACCCATAACTCCACACTATTTTTAAAACTCCACACTCAAATCATAATCAAACACATAACAAAAAAAATTAAAATATTTAAAAATATATTTATAAAATAAAATAAAATAAAATATTTAAAATAAAAAATAATTTTTTAAAATTTTTTCATATTTAAAATATTTTAAAAAAAATACAGTACACAAATATATGAAATATAGTGCATATTAAAATAAATAAATAAATATTTAAAATATAAAATATTTACCCTAAAAAAAAATAAAATTAGGAAAATATTTAAATATTTAAAAAAATAAATCCAAAAATTTCAAAATACAACTCAAATTTTTTTTCAAAACTCATAACTTAAAATACGACTTCAAAATCAAATCATGATTCTAAAAGTAATTTTAAAAACAAAATAAAAAAATTTTGAATTTTTTTTTAAATAAAGTTTTGAGAAGAGTTTTGTTTTGAATTTTGAAAAAAGTTTTGAATTAAATTTTGAATTGTATATTTGGTTATGAGTTTTGAAAATAATTTTTGAATTGAGTTTTGAATAGTATATTTAATTATAAATTTTGAAAAGAATTTTGAAATTTTTTAATTGAAATCATAATTCCAAAAAGAACTAACAAAAGGCTAAGATTCTTCTTTTCACGTTAAAAAAAAAAAAAAAAAAAAAAACAAAACAAATTGGTTGAGTTTTGATCTCATACAAGTAAAATGGGTTCTTTCTCCACAGTTACTTCTAAATCCCCTCTCACATTTAATAAATAATTGAGAAATGTATTTTCTAATTTTTCAGTTATTAAAATTTCACCCAAATAATGTCAATATTGAAACATTTAACATTTTTTGGCGAAAGATATAAGACAGAAGCTCTCAATGAACAAAATAAAGTCTATAATTTGTTTAAATTTTTTTTAAAAAATGAAACGTTAAAGTTGTATCTGGTTGAAAGATTTGCTGAGAAAAATAAAAAGGAAAAGAAAAATAGAAGGAAAAAGCGAAAAAAAATTGATAAGATTCGAATTTTAAATTATGTTTGGTTGAATTAAAAAATGAAGAAAGCAAAGGCCCTGTTTGTTTCACTGGATATAAAATGGAGGATATAATATGATGTGGAATATAGTCAGGATATATAATGAATATGATATATGTATTAGATAGTATATCCCCCAAATCATGTTTGTTGACTTGATATATAAGATCTGATATATATTATCCATGTTTGTTTTGTAAAATATATTGTGGGATATAAACAAGTAATTTCTAAGATTACCCTCATAATATATTTTAAATACCCATATTGCTCTTATGTCCATCAAAACCAAATTGTTCAGGTTAGAAAAAACTAATGTAAATCAAAAAATTAAAAATTCATATTATTTTTTATTTGAACAATTTAAATATTCATATTAAATTCAATAATTTTTGAAAACAAAAAAAAATTATATTAAATTAATGTCCACTAATAAAAAAATTTATATTATATTAAATTCAATAATTTTACCCAAAAAAAAAAAACTAATATTCATTCTAAAAAATTTTATCTTACAAAAATAATCATTGAATGAAAAAAAATAACATCTTTATTCATTCATTCATCGCACATCATTATTCTTAGAGTAGTGATTGGTAGCTCGAAACATCTGGCTCGAATTTGGCTCGAGGGTCAAAACGACGTCGTTTTGACCCTGTTTTTTTTTTTTTTTTTTTCTTTTCTTTTTCTGCTCGCCTCGACTTCATCTTCTCCAAAAAAATTTTTTTGCAGAAGAAGAAAACCAGGAAGAAGGGAGAGAGGAGGAGGGAGGGAGGGAGGGAGGGAGGAGGAGGAGGGGGGAGGAGGGAGGAGGAACTGGAGGGGGCCATTAAAATGGCGGTGGCGAGGCGAGGCGAGGCGAGCAGCGGCGGAGGCGAGGCGAGGCGAGGCTGCTGCGACGATCGGCGAGGCGGTGGCGGTGGCGGTGGACGGCGGGGCTGGGCAGGAGACGAGGACCCACGGCGGCTGCGACCTCCCTTCTCTTCTCTCCCTCCCTTCTCTTTCTCCTCTCCCTCTTTCGAGCCTCTCGAGCCTCGAAAAAATCGAGCTACGAGGATTTACTCTTATTCTTATAAAATAATTCAAGCCATTATAATTAAAAATAACATCTTTAAAAATAATCCAAGCCATTATAATTAAAAATAATCATTATTTTTTTAATGTTAAGAGTTCGATTCAATCAAATTCCTAGGCTTTACATGCAAAACAAATAAATTTTTATTGCTTGAATCAAAGCCCCAAATAAATAAATAAATAAATAAATAAATAAAACAGAGATATAAAATCTGGTTCCAATAAAACAATAAAACAGAGACAACTTTTTATTGATTGAATCGAATTTGATTACAAAACAATCAAAGCCCATTGATAAAAAAAAACAAAATCTGTTTGATTACAAAATCTGTTCCAAAAATCATAGAAACTTTAGATTGAACAAAAAGTTCCAAAAAACAGTGGGTTTATTCCAAAAAGGGCCAAAAAGTTTCAAAAGTTCCAAATCAGTGGGTTTACAAATCAGTTTAGAAACTTTCTGTTATCTCAGTGGGTCTAGAAATCAAAGTTCGAAAAATCAATTTAGAAATCAGTGGGTTTAAAAATCAAAGTTCCAAAAATCATAGACAAGAGTGTAAAAATCAGCCTCAAGAGGGTTTAGATTGAACAAAAATCAATGGAAAGACCACAAATGGTTTACATAAAAATCGTACAAAAAAAACCTAAAACCAGAAAATCAAAAAAAAAAGAAAGCAAGGTAGAGGGAAACGATGATAATCACCGGAATGAAGTCTTGCTAACGGAAATCAGTCACAAAATTGAGCAGATCTACACTTGCAAAACCAGAGCCTTTTTCTCTTCTGCTGGATGTATGAGCTGCATATATTTTCTGAGCCCTAGTCTGTGTATATAAGATAGATGAGGGTATATTGGACTTTTTAACTTATATCCCAGACCAGGGGATATCATATAATTGGGGGTGGTGGTATTGTATATCCTCCAAATTTGGGGGATATACAATCCCATGGTATATTATATCCCCTTCAAAAAAAAATTACAAACATGAGATATGTGGACTCCACCGGATATAATATCCAATCCCAATCTCCATATCCTAGAATCAAACAGGGCCAAAGAGTCTAATTGAATCTAAAACACAAAACGCGGAGCTACATTTTCTTCTCACTTTCACTTTCTTTTTCTTTTTCTTTGTATTTTCTATTATAACTAAACAAAAAGTGAAATTATATTTCTATTTCTTTTTCTTTTTCCCTATTTATTTATCTTATCAAATTCTCCGACCAAACCCAGTCCACGGACATACAAGTAATATTTCATTTATTAATAACTTGAAAAATGAGGTACAAGTAGGGATTAGAGAAACACATAAAACCAAAACAGAACAAATCAGTAGCCTCCAGGGCAATGGCAACACTAAAAATTCAGAAAACTTAAAATATATATATATATTATTATTATTATTATTATTATTATTATTATGTGTGGTTGAGATATTCAAATCTGATAGATCCCACCCGATACACTTGTGGTGAGTTATTCAGTGTAGAGAGGAGTTGGATTCAAAGAAGCAAAAGCCAACAAATCAGGGTTAGTTTCGAACAAGGGTATGTCTTGTGGAGTCAAAGTGACCCAGGCTTCAACTCCTTGACCATCTTTGGTATCCAAAAATGTAGTTAGACCAAGTGGAATACCACTTCTCCCAGGCGACATCGGAGCAATGCTCACCCATGTAGGCTTTCCCCACCCAAAATCCGATTCATAAAATGGGAACCTACACCAACTGGTATGCCCATATATCTCAACCTCTTCACTAAATTGCAGTTCCATAATCTCTCTGACCTCTTTTAAATACGCCTCCCTGCGGTTCTCCCCCTGAAGTTCTTTTCCATAATTATCGCCAAATCCTTCAATGCCTTTCCTCAGCTGGCAAACTAAATCGGACAAGTCTATTTCTTTTTCTTCTTCTTTAATGCATTGTTTGTTGGGTTGTTCCATTCCATATGACCTATCCTCAGTACCACCGACATGTTTCCAAAAGAATGCTCTGGTAATGGTGGGTCGATCCTAGCACGAATGTTGATAGCCCAACTTAGTGCAAACGTTGATGGGGATGGAGGAGGGCTTGATTTTAAACAGGCGGTGGCCATCATGCATTTCCAAATGAGGGCAGAGGCGGCCTCGACACGAGTTGGGTTTGGGACACTAGCGCTGGCTGCTTTGGCCTTGAGGGATGATATCTTGGAGGACACAAACACATACCTTCTTGGAATACCATCGAACTTCAGCTTGTTGAAGTTGATGGGCTTCATTGAGATTTCTTCCTCGGTGGTCGCCGGTGGAAAGTGAGAGCTTACTGCTGTGAAATCAGGGACCAATACCGGGAATCCGAGGAGGGCGGTATCGGCCCAAGCCTTGATGAATGAACTGAATGTGGCAGCGTCATTGATCTTGTGGGAGATGGATATCCCTAGTGCCATTCCACCACACTTGTGGAACGTGGCGTGGACAACTAAGAAAGGTGTACTATTAGTAGTAGATGATGGAAGCTGTGGGACAGCATAGAAATGGCTCAGCGTTTTGGGATCGGGTTGTTGAAGAAGGTCTGATAGGGTACAGTTGGCTCGAGCTTCTACGTATTCAGCACCCGCGTCGTTGCAGTCAACTGTTAAATGATCTTTGATTCTTCCGGCAAGTGGGTAGAATCGAGTTAGGACTAGTGACAAAGATTTTTTCAACCGTTGCGATCTTTCATCACTAGTACTATCCTATTCAGATTCAGATTCAGATTCAGACTTGTACTTCGATAAAGCAGGATTAAGCTCGGCCTCAGCAGCATAAAAAAGTATGAATTTGTTAGGAAAATGAACAGCAACTTGATCCAACAAAGAGAGCTTAAAGCTTTGGAGGTGAGTGGGAGTTGGAGAAGATGGCTTTATGGTTTCTCCCGCAATTACCTCAACCTTCATTTCTGTTGTGACGGTGACGGTGACGGTGACGGTGGCGGCGGCGGCCACGATAGTCTCTATATACGGAAAGTTAATAAATAATATAATTGAAATATAAAAAAACCAATTTCATTTTAGGTCTCAAAGTCTGCCCTTTATATATATATATATCTAGGCCTCATTTAAGGTTGTGTCATGGCCTGGGTTGGATTGGGGAGACTTGCTTCTCTTTTTTCCCTTATTACTATAGGAAAAATGAGATATAACCACGTTTTTTTGGTGGCGTTTTTGACAAATGCCGTCCAATCTGTGAACAAATCTTTTAAATTCCCGATTATGCTATACTAGTTTATTAGCAAACAGTGGTATACCATGGTATGAAACGGAGGGTAACAGTTGTGCCAGTGAAACGGCACAGTTTTGTGTACGTGAAATAGGGGATTTTTTTTTCCTTTTTACAAAGGTAATTTTACCTATCTAGATATGCTTTTCGATTTCAGTCGATTGAACAGAGACGCGACTTCAGAGAGAGAGAGAGAGGGCTGGTTCTTTGATTTCCATCGATTTTTGGTGATTTTAATCTAGAAAATCTTGTTCTCTCTCCTCACTACAACAAAAAACACATTTGGCGACACACAAATTTCGTCGCCAAAAGTACAAATTTCGTCACCAAAAGAATCGGCGACAAAATATATAACTTGTTGCCAAAGCCCTGTCACTAAAAGTATTGGCGACGAAATCAGAAATTGTCACCGTATGTAGACATTTAGTGACAAGCGAAATTGGTCGCCAAAAACCATATATTTTGTCGCTATAAAATTATAATTTGTTGCTAAAAGGTTAAAATTTGGATAGGCTATGTACTTTTAGCGACAAATAAATGTGTCGCCAAAAGTACTATTTAACGACAAAATTAATTTGGTCGCTAAAAATCACGTTTTTAGCGACGAGTAAGTTTTGGTTGCTAAAAGTTCCTGGAATAACCACTAACTTTTAACGACAAAAACAATATGTTGTCGCCAAATATATTAACAGCGACAAAAACACCACCTGTTACTAAAAATTCACTACACAAATTTTGATTTTAATAATTTTCCTGTTCAAAATAATCCAAAACACCTATTTTCCTGTGCACAATATATACACAAATGTAATGTAAATAATAATACACCTGTGCAAAACATTCATACTAATTCAAAATTAATAGCTATGAAAAATCCCAATAAACATAATTACAATTCTCTGACAATCTAAAACATGCATACCAAAGTACTTACAAACTACTAATATCAAACCCATAAATACATTACCAAATCCTATGTCAAAATATTTTCAAAATTACAACCAAATATTTTGATGTTAAACATCTAACCAACAAGTCATTTACTAAAATCCTACGTCAAAATATTTGTAAAAACACAACACCAAATATTTTGATGCTAAACATTTAATCCATAAATCATTTACCAAAATCCTTTGTCAAAATATTTTCAAAAACACAAAATCAAATCTTCTGATGCAGCCCAAACTATTTTCCACCATTGCTAATCTGTCACATGAAAAAAGAAAAAACAATATTAGATTGACAAAAAAAAAAAAAAAACTCGATATAAACTTCACAATTTTGATTTTAATTTTGTAACAGGAAGTCCAATCGGGTGCTGTTTGCTCATACAACTCTATTTAGGCTTGAACAAACTACCCGTGCCAAGTTTCGGTGGTTTCAGTGGTCATTTTGCAATTTTGGCCCCCGAACGGGCTTTTTAAGTCTTGTGTTTTACATTTTTTCTTCTAATTTTCTAATCGGAAATCCAATCGAGGTCCCGTTTGTTCCTACAAGTCTATTTAGGTTTGAACAAGCTGTCCGTGCCAAGTTTTGGTGGTTTCGGTTGTCATTTCACAATTTCAGCCCCCGAACGGGCCTTTTAAGTCTTGTGTTTTACAATTTTCCTTCTAACTTTCTAACCGGAGATCCAATTGAGGTCCCGTTGGTTCCCGTTTGAAGAAAACCATTACAATTCAACAAGTCAATTTGAATTAAAAAAGATCAACCTTATATAGTGATTTCAGCAGTAAATCAAGAATAAATAACTTACCTCTTCGTGCTCAATAGTATGAGCTAGTGGAAGAATTACTTGGCCCCCAAAACTTCCAGCTCGAGCCCTTGGTAAGATACAGGGACCAACTTTGACAGCTGCAGCTGAATAAGCATCAATACTGCTGTCTGCCCATTCTGACCTGTGCTTCTGCAAGAACCTAAGAAGTATTGCAGGGGGCACATTCTGAAAGAAAGGACAATGCAGAGAAGAAAAAGAAATGTTAAACTTGAAATGAGAAGATGAATCCAAAGGACAAGTAGGAGTGTGAGAAAGCATGCATTAATAGACCACAGTATGACAATAATCTGAAATTTACTTCACTTACTAAGATGCTTCCATCATTAATTAAATCCTGAAAGTTATGTGGAAAAAAAAAAAAAAAGAGCCACATAAAAATAAACATAATATTAGTAGATATTATACAAAGGTGTGATAGCAGCGTGACAAAATTTTTGCACACTCAAGGGAAACCTAATAACAATCATTGGCATTATTGTGGAACAGATCAAGCAATTTAACCATTGCTTACAGCATACCACTCTGGATATGTCTGATCATTTCCTGAAAACCAAAGAATAAAGCAGTGCAGCAAAACTCCTATGCTGCAGAGACACAGAAACTAGTCACTTAAACATCCTGATGTACTTGAACTGTATGTTTGAAACTACGAGATGTACAAAGCACGTGCCAAAGATGAGATGGATAAAGTGGAATGTTGAAAAGAAAAAAATTCTGGGCTCTCTGGTGGTTGTATGGTATCAAACCATCTAGAGGCTCCTGATCAAATTGCCCATTTACAAGTTTATTTACTTTCATTACAATTCTTTGAGGGGCCAAGCTGTGTGAGAACATGTCTGTCATCAAATAGAATTGCAACCCACGAAAAATAATTTTAGTTTAGGTAATGGTCATAAAGCAACTGCAAAATATAAAATGGCCTTAAATAGGCCTAAATTCCATGAATTTGGCTGGGAAATTCATGACACATCTTCATAAATTATTTGTAAGATTTTAATTTATCATAATCAAATCTTTCAAAGGCTATTATAAACAATGGATTAATGGCGATAAGAATAATTCCAGAATAAGTTTGTGATAATGTCAGATTAGGACATAATATTATGACAGAGCCGCCCATAGCTGCATTAATTTATTGCTTTCTCTCACCAACATGAACATTAAACAACTAATGATATAAACTAATGATAATATCAGATTAGGACATAAAAATCCTCTTCGCACCTGAATTACACCTTCTAATATGAAGAAACATTTTCCACCAGTAACAAAAATAAAGCAACATACATGATTTGATTACATATGTTATGGAGGAGCATTGAATTCAAGCAAAGCTGCAGGACCACCAGTTAGTTTAGACTTGTTTTCTCAGAAGTTCAGCTTTATTGATATATGTAGCTCTAAATTTTCATGTCTTTGATTAGTTTCATAGACTCATTAAGGTCCAAGTCTTTTTTAATATAGTCATGTGATTTTCACATAGTTTCTTGAATAGTATCAAGGGCTGGGGGTTAGAAAGTTTAAGGGGAAACAAATTTCTTTAACCCTTCCATAGCACTTTTAGGTGCCCATTCTGGTTAGTTTTCCCATAATTAGCATGCTAAGTCATTTTAGGAGCTCTCAAACCTGAGAAATCCATTTGTTTCTTTTTGTTCTCTTTTCCTTTTACCAGAGTTTTCTGGAATTTGTAAATTTGTATTTTTTGGACTCTTTCTTTTTCTTTTATTTCTTTTCTTTTTATGAGGTGTGGGGTCTATTTTTTGGACTCTTTCTTTTTCTTTTATTTCTTCTCTTTTATTTCTTTTTTGGCAATTAAAATTCCACAAAGTTAGTCACACACATCACAAGAATAAGAAGCTCCATACCTATTATATGACAAGAACGCGTCACCTATGGTACCGGCAACCTTATTTCGTACCTTTCGCACACAAACCTGGTTGCAGATAATTATAAAATGTACAATTATTATACCATGCTACCAAAAAATACTAAAGTTAGCAGATAGTAAGAGACAAACTCACTTGCACTCGATCCATGGGGCCAGCATCTGGATCCCTATTCCGATGAATAACAATCCCATTGTCACATTTGTTTATGAAGTGTGCACTTCCACTGATGTCGTACAAATTAGGAGGACTCCCAACCCAATGATACAATTGTTATGACGTAAATGAGGATTAGACAAATAAGAATACTAGGTGGGAAATCAAAGCCTATGGTTGGTTACCTGTCTTGGATGTGCTACAAACCAAACATGACAAGAGTGATGTTGGGCAAATCGTTTGACCTTAGTTAGCATCTGACTCACATACTCTGTTTCAGTCCTGTCACAGATTAAGTAAATGCTTGGAGAACGCAGTATAAAAGGAATGCCCAAAAGTAGAAGTCGAGTATGAGAAAGGGCTGTTGATCAAGCTCATTGTATGGATCAATCACAAGTCCATTCACCCCATGTCTTAGAACTGCTGCTTTTGCAAGCCCAAGGACCCAATTGATACTTGGAAGGCAGTCATTCTCAAACCTAATCCACAAACCATAAGGTAAACCACTATGAGAATAATGAAGAAAATGCTAATAATATCACAAGTAGCAGAGTAAGCTTAGTCGATAGTGCAACAATGTGATCAAAACAAGGAACTCAAAAGCACAAATTATTTATAAACAAGCTCTGTTTCATAATAATTAAAATCTATGCTTAAGTATGAATATCTATCTATGCTGGAAGATTAATGGGAAAAGTGCAAGGAGAAGCTTCACCAACGTGAAGTTGGCTTTCAACAAAAATAGGATGACAAGGACGATGGTTTAACAGCCCAAGTGAGGTACAAAATTTGGAGATGGTCAACCAAGACTGCTGTCTAGTCACTTGGTCGACCAAACCACATAGAGACCAAAACACTTATTTATATTGATCCATGGTCCATGCAAAACAAGCTTTAAACCAAACTGATTGCCTTACATCTTTGTTCTTGCATTAAATTCTACTTTTCTATTGAGGATGGGGCACAACTTATGCCAGTTAACCTGATAAGCTGAACGCGTTAAACGTTAGAAAAGCTCAGCAAACAGTACAAACAAGGATATGACCAACAGAGTTGAAATACTTATATGTTCAACAGCTCACAGCATCATCTATGAAAATGACAATGAAGTGAATGGGAACAAAAAAGGGTTAGCAATCCTACAGCAAAAAAATAAGTAAATGACGCCAATGAAAACTAAAGATTCTTACTCACCTTATGAGATAAAATGTATCACTCAACCATTTCTTTCCTTGCTCTAACTCATCAACACTCATCCGTTCAACAGATTCACCATACCTATGATTAAGCTAGGAAGAGAGAAAGTAATAAATTTACAGCAAACCTACAAGTCTATTTAGGCTTGAACAAGCTGTCTGTGCCAAGTTTCAGTGGTTTCGGCGGTCATTTCGCAATTTCGACCCCCGAGCGAGCCTTTTATGTCTTGTGTTTTACAATTTTACCTAGCATGTTTGGGGCCTTTTAACATCGTTTATTCTTAATATTCTTTTGTCTAGCATGTTTGGGGGTATTCTCTAAAATTTACTGCATTCATTTAGCTAATTATTGGTAGAGCCCACTCCAATTTCGACCACATATGAAACATTTTTTTATAATATGTCGCATTAAAATATCTGTGAATTTTTCTGTACATAACATGATAGATGGGGAAAATTTTGACAGTCCAAGGCCATACAAAGAGAACTCAATCAACAAGTTCATAGTGGCGAGATAATATCCATGGCTCTCCTAGTGGCGAGATAATCATGAGCATCACTTACACCAACAAGTTCATAGCAATTTGATTTGATTCAGATAGCGAAACATTTTAGGACTTCCTAACTTAAATTTCCCAAGTTCCTGATGAGATCCTCCTGATGAGATTTGGAAACTATTAAAAAGATGTATTGACTATAAATTTAAGAGACCTTCATCAAGGAATCTGAAATATGAAAGAACATCAGGCAAAAAACCTACCTCTGGTGGTGCTGCACAAAGAAGGTAAAAGCAATGATAGTTGCGTTCTGTGTCTGAAATTTGGCAAACACGAGATCTCTCAAGAAGGTAAGTTCTAATGGTTGCTCCTGAAATTTTTCCATGCTTATCAAATTGAAGCTTAACAAATTTACCAAAGCGCGGCTGTACCAATAATTAAAATCAAGTTAGCATCATTAAGAACAACATTTTGAAAAATGCACCATTTTTCTATGTATGTGAAAGAGTGCAGGTTCATAGAATGACTAAGAGATTTCACCTAGAATTGTTATTTCGAACAGTTTTTGCATTGCCAAATGCTTCAAGAACTGGATTTGACTGCATTTGATAGACGAGTATATCAATTACAAATCCACAAAAGATATCCATAAAGAAACCATAAATTTTCTGCAAATCACATCATGCATATGAATATTAAGAAGTTAAAGACGATTTCAGAAACACAAAATCTCAAGTTGGCAGGTTTGCATCCTGCATCATCTGCTTTCAGAATTATTTCCAGAAAGAAATCCGAGTACATTAAAAGATTCCACACAATGCATGTCTGATGTTGAGGAAACAAACTAATTCCATCCAACATCCTCCACCTAATAAGCAAGATTCTGAATTTGCCAATTCTCTCCTTATGTATTACCCCTTTCATACTATGAGGAAATTTCTATTAAGAAGAATAGCAGATAGAGGATTACAAAAAGTAAAGGAAATACATCATGAAAGTTCATTAGTGGTTGGCTTTGTGGGGTACAGAATTTCCAATGTCATATTTTTTGGAAAAGGGCCTCTCAAAGCCACATAATAGTCCAGATTGAAATGTGACAAATTCCTCATATAATCTAAGCGAGGGCAATGTGAAGACCAGATCAGTTCCTGAAATAATACTTATTTTAGAAGTGTTCATTTATTTATCTCTTGTAGAGCTTGGATCTCATTATTTTGCTATAGGCCTAGGCTATGATGTTGATTGACCCTCTAGCTCAACAGATTCACCATACCTATGGAATTTTAAAATCCAAATCTAGATGACAAGTTGACAGGAACATGTGTATCTATATATACACACAGGCACAACAAATAACCAACCATAAATATACAATCATTTTCTCATACATTTATAGATATCACCAACTCAAAACAGTTGGTCCATAGCCAGCAACCACACAATTCGGAGTTATTGAAGTGATTGTTTCCCCTTTTCTCCATCTTTTTACAATCACAAAACTGGAAATAATACAATATATACTGCAACCAAACACTTTTTAAATTAACAAAGGGTTAATTATTCTAAGACTAGTTGCATAAAAGGTAAAAAAAATTCAGTTGAAAAAACGCTATTAAATCAGCAAAACAAAGAAAAGTTAAGGGTTACTACACCAAGATCCCCTCAACTATAAACACAAAGAAAGAAGCACTCATGCACATGCACACAGAGAGCAGTTTGTGCACATGTACCCCAATGTTATTTCAACATTTTTAGTGATAAAATATTGGTGTTGATTAGTCGCCAATTGGGCGGCTCTCTTCAAAGAACTTTAAGCATTTTTCAACCACATGGCTGCTGAATTTTTACATGGACAGGTAAATGTAATGGCCTTCAAACTGAGAAATCAAGCTAGCAGCAGCTGAAGGGATCTTAAGCTCTATAATATATTGGACAACATAATTTCTAGGACACAAAAAGGCACCTCACATTTAAGGAAGACCCTCCTAGTTCTATTCTCTCTTTGTTAACTGCTGACATGATAAATGTTGGCACTAGAAGGGATTAAGATCCCCAAGACTCTATCTGTGTAATCTAGTTTTTATCTCTTCATTTGAATCCAAAAAAAAAAACCCAATGACACATTTCCCCAAACAAGTGGTGTGCATGATAAACATATTCACTATCCCATATAAGTAGTGAAATTAAACACATAGAGAGTCAAATCTATTGAAATTTTGCACCTATAATCACAACCCAAAATCCCTTTGAGCAACAAAAACGCATATAAAAATATACACACAAGCATATACAATGGGAATAGAAAAGTGACTAAAATTACCTCCAGCAATTCCTTTGAGCTTGGGAATTCGTTGATAAAAAGGCATCCGACCACCTTCAAACCCTCTTCGAACACTGGGGCCAGACCTCGATTTCTGACCCCTGCCCCTGCCCTTTCGCTTGTCCTTCTTTCTGGAACCCAGTTGCGGAGGAGGAGGCGGTGTGAGAGAGTGAGAGGGAGATGGAGATGGAGATGGAGATGGAGATGGAGACATAGCTCTGTGTTTGCTGTGCGCCGCTTGAGGGAGAGAATGAGATGAACAAAAATTATGTTGGGTGTTGCTTTTAGGTCTTATTTGTTTATTCCAAAAAGGGTCGGTCAAGTCTTAAAAAAAAAAAAAAAAAATTGCAAAACGACGTAGTTTCGACTTCTAATTTATTGGCGACGAAAATCCTTCGGTCGCCATAAGTATCGTTCACTTTTCCGCAACTATTTTATTTCCGTCGCCAAAAATTACAAATCAGCGACCAAACTTTTCGTCGCTATATATTAATTTGGTCGCGAAAACATTTTTGGCGCTCCCGCGCATAAATTTAAGTTGGCGCCAAACCTTTTGGTGACAAAAAATCTCAACTCGTCACCAATAGTTTATTTTTTGGCGACCAACAAGTATGTTGTCGCCGATTATATACAATTGGCGACAAATTTCAGTTTGGTTGCTAAAAAACGTCACCAAAAATGTTTTTTGTTGTAGTGCCTGACCTGAGCGTATATCTTCGAGATTGTTCGAATCCTTCTGATCTAAATCGATCTAGGGCTCAAGGTAAGGGTTTCTAACCTAGATTTGCTAAGTTCACTCAAGATCTGTAAAATCTCATGGTTAAAACAACGATTTGGAATATATTTTTGGTTGATGTTTGTAGATTTACTTGCATTTTTTCCCCCAAATCTAGCTTATTTCTTGCATTTTTGCTTTTGTTTTGTGTTCTTTCTCTTCGTTTGTGGTCTCTTGCTCTTTCTAGTCCATGCAATGGGATACATCGAAAGCTTTTCTCATTCATGGCGAATGGATTTTGTCTAGGGTTTCGAGTGCAATGTCAATGTCTCCAGGCAATTAGCGGTTCATATAATCGAGATGGGTCATGAGTTTAACGATCTAGAGACGTAGATCTTATTCTCAGATCTGCTATCTCTCTGATCAGATCTGTAAATATCAGGTCTAAATTCTATTTGTTACTTTCTTCTAGTTTTGATTGGATTTATGTTTCAGCCACAATACTATTTTGAGCAGTTGGAAATTGTGTTTTATGTTAGTTTTTGACATAGAATTTAATTTGTTGACAGTCCATTTAGTATTAGCAAGTACAGTGAAATATGTTTTGAAATAGTTTAGAAAGGATTTTAAGATATATATATATATTCTGCAGTAGTAGGAGATGAAAAGGACTCATTTGAGTTTGTTGAAAAGATTGTTTACTCCTTAGAAAAAAGAAAAAAGAAAAAAAAAAAGAAAAAAAAGAAAAAGAAAAAGAGTGCTGGCTTTGTAAGACATAGGTTGTGGGATCTGGAGTTGTTTTATTTGTCAGGATGTGATTTCTTTATTTGTTCTGGTTTTCATTGATTTACATTCCATCACTCTTGTTTTGATTTGTTTTATTTAGCTTGCTAGGTATTCAACTTAAGTATTTGAGTCACTGTAGTGCAAGGAGGAGTTCTTCAGTGCCCATTGGGACACCAAGAAAAAGCACAAAGATCTGGTAAGTTTAATTGAAACTCTGAACTCTGTTTGGTTGCTAAGATTTTTTTTTTTCTCATTCTTCTGTGAAATATTGGTTTCTTTTAAAAAATTATATCTTTGTTCCACTTGCCTATATTTCTTAGAATCAAAGATCTGAAACTTTAGATTTTCTTTTAAAAAATTCTTCTCTCTCTCTCTCTCTCTCTCTCTCTCTCTCTCTCACAGCTATGAAGCTTTGGTTCGAATCAATCTTTTTGCTATATTTTCATATATATATATATTTATATCCGTGTTCATTCATTGCTGAGTAACTTTGATTTATACCGAGATTCACATATCTTTTTTTATCTACTTTTAATTTTCGTCTATATATCTTTACTGTAAGTTCAATAATCATGATTAGTGATGGATTTCTGTGGTTTTGCATGTATAGAAATTGGATCAGCATGTGCTCTGTTTTAACTTAATTGAAGTTTAATTTTATAATTTCATTTTGTTTGTATTCATGTGATTTTGCGGCGATTGCTCATGGAATCAATGTCGGAGATGTGAAGAAGCTTCAAGATGCTAGGATCTACACTTGCAATGGCTTGATGATGCACACAAAGAAGGTACATTGATTTTCAATTTTGATTTTGTGAAGTTTTTAAGTTTGGCATTTGCATGGATGTTAAGGTAGCCAAAACACGTTTGATGATTTTTTGATGATTTTGTAGATCAACTGATACTTAATTGGAAGAAAACTTATATATATATATGTATTTGAAATGTTTAGTTGAATTAATACCTGTTGAAAATTTGATCAAATTTTTTTGCTATGTTAAATTAAATCTAATATTTGGACTTTCGAATTGGTCATGCTAGCAAAAAGCAACTACATTTATTTGTTATTTATTTTAGATTTTCAATCATAAGATCAAATTCTCCTAAAACCGAACTAATTGGTACGTATATATGTACCAGATTTGGTGCAATGCATTTTAAACAAATCGAACAAATCAGACTTTGGTAACCAAAACCTTTCTCTCATGTAACTTTGTTAGAAAAAAAATACCACCTTTTGGTGTCTTTTTTTTCTTGATTGGCAAAAATATCACCTTTTGTTAGGGAAAAAAAAGAAGAAATATTACCGGAATTTTTATACAAAATATATAAGTCACATTGATCGGTCTTTACTTTTACAACAAGCTGTCACATTATTCTAGATCATACAAAAGTGGATATTTTTGCCTTATCAACTTTAGCACCTCATTGCCTTAAGAGACTTGTCAATTGAATTCTTTGATGGGTTGGAATCTCTACCGGAGTGGCTGGGTAACCTTTCATCTCTTCATTCTTTGGAGATTGAGTATTGTCAAAATCTAAAGAAACTTCCCACCCTAGAAGCAATGCAACGCCTTACCAATTTACAATCTTTGAAAATTACAGATTGCCCCCATCTAGAGGAAAGATGTGCATGGGAAAGCGGCCAAGAATGGCACAAGATTTCCTATATTCCATCCATCAAAATATCCCACATTGAAGATAATCCCTGAGATTGGTAATTTCCAATTGCCCATATTCATGATTTCTTCTCTTCTCTTCTCACCCCTATCCCTACCACCCGTTTCTTTAATTCTTCATAAGATCTATTCTCATGAGTCATGATTTTGAAAATGAAAAGATCATTCAACTGTTACTTTTATAATGCTCTACTGAACCATACTCTGTGTGTATGGATGTGTTAAAAAAGTAGCATATTGAAATTGCTATGTAAAGTAATTCCATTGACATGATTTGTTGGGTTTCAGGTTATGAGACATTTGTGTGAGCTCAAGTGTAACAGTTTCCTCTGCAAATCCACTTCTTCAAGATCAAGCATGAAAAGTCTTCACCAATTACAAGAAGCACGTGCACTCGACTCGACTACAATAGACAAAAGCTGTTCTTTTGCTATCCAACAAAAAATGGCAATTAGATATTGGTCAGTACTAGTAGTCTTGGAAGTTGACCTTCTCATTATTATGATTTAGCTGATACTATAAATTGACCTTTTTGCAACTTCTCATTTTGAAAGATTGAAACTGAAAAAAAAATGTTTGCATTTAGGCACATAGTTTTGTGACTCATGATTATTTGGAGTAAAGTCTGCAAGTTGCTTTATAAGGACATGTGCTAAGACTGATTGTGGCGTTATGCTTCTTGATTGTCACTATGAATCTCTTAATTTTCTATTGTCAATAGTGTGCAGTTTATAACCTTTAAACAGCTTCATTTGGAATTGTAAATGAAGGGAAACAAATTGGAGTCTATCTAATCTTATTTTAAATTAAAAATATAAAAAGGTATTCAAATTGATGTGTCAGTATGATCAACGGCGTCTTTTATAATCTGGAATTAAATGCTTAATTTTCAACTTCTTGCTTGGGTTCTGTAATACAAGTGCTTGATGTTGACTATGCGTTTCCCAGTCAAACTTCTGGGACTAGTTAATTTGAGCTTTTTAGAATTGTTCCCTTAGAAGATGAATTTAAGATCCTACATATTGTTATAACTCTTCATAAATTAATTTCTCTCTTTCTTTCTCTCTCTCTCTCTCTCTCTCTCTCTCTCTCACATGTGTGCATGCCGTGGTATGGCAATGAAGGGAGATATCCTAGAAGATTCAACAAAGGAGCCAAACAAGGATATGTACATGATGACTATTGAGCCTGAAGATGCACCCAACCAACCTGAGTAAGTTTGCTTGTTTGATGTGAATTTCAATTCCTTTAATTTAGTCAAATCTTGATTTATGCATTTACTTCTTCCCCCTCTCCCCCAATGTAGATATGTACAAATTGGGATGGTTTCAGGGCTTCCTGTTTCAGTCAGTGGAAAGGAATTCTCCCCTGCATCTCTGCTTTCTGAGCTGAATGAAATTGGTGGGCATATTATTTGAGAACTGGGCAATGCAAGTTTGGAAGCACTTGTAAATTCCACCATCCTCCACGATCCAATATGATGGCCTAATTTTAAGGTTTACTTACAGTGGTTAACGAAATAGTGTTACATTATGTGTAGAAAAAGAAATAGTGTTACATTGGAGGTATCCCTGATTACTTTTCATTTGAGATATAAAATTAGTAGCGCAAATTTATTACTTTTTATTTATTGATTTTATCTAAATAGATAGTTAGAGATTGTTTACATGTTTTATCCTGTACTTCAAGCTTTGTATTCATATTGTACGTGTTGCTTTTGCTTCCTAGAAAACCATTTCAAAAGTAAGTCCTGGGTCATCAAATGCATCTGGTTCTAGCTCATCAAAAGAGCAGCATAATCAACAATATCCAGGTTTTTCCTTTTATATACACATTTTACAAAATTTTGTTACTTTATTATATTTACTGAACTCAAAATTTATCTATTGCCAATCCTCATATATATCCCTCTCCTGGGTGGACCCGGTTTCTTGTGTCAGCAATGCCTTTAACCTTTAAACTGATGCTTTTTTTTTTTTTTTTTTTTGCAGTGCCAGAGGTCAAACGCAGAAAGCAACATCGGAGAAAGCATTTTGAGAACCAAGAACCATGTCTGATGAGAGGTGTCTATTTTAAGAATATGAAATGGCAAGCAGCCATAAAAGTTGACAAGAAACAAATTCACTTGGGGACTGTTGGATCTCAAGAAGCGGCAGCTTGTTTGTATGACAGGTATTAAAATGGTTTAGTTGTACGTACACATAGAAGTTCTTAATTGTGAACTTTGTTCATAATACTATGTTTTGTTGCCATTTCCATTTGAATTATTATTTGTGAACTTTGATCATAATACCATGTTCTGCAAGATCAGGTACTATATTGTTTTTGTTTTTGTTTTTGTTTTTGTTTTTGTTTTTGTTTTTGTTTTTTTTTCAACATAGGATTTTAGTATTCTACACATTCTTTGTTACTAGAGATGGGGTCCTTTCATCGTGTAGAATACACTTGGAATAAGAAAGCGACATTCCATATCTGTTATAAATAATAATGTGGAATGATAGGAGTAATTGGAAAGCAATGAATTCAAAATGCAAGAGTGAACTAATCGATGACTGATGAAACACACTGTCAGTAAAAATATGAACCACTTGGCTGGCAATGGATGTTTGTTTGAAGTAATCATGCAACAGTGCATAATTTGTTGTATCTTGCTTTGGTTAAGTTCTTTTTCTAGCTTTTTACTTTTATTCCAGTGGACGGTAGAGGGTCAGTAGAATCAAATGTATATAGATGAACACAAGTATATACATTTGAGTTTGGATAATTAAAAGCATAATGTGTGGTTATAGCAAAGGATAGTAGAATTTTAAGATTCTCATATATATTCACTTTGTTTCCTTGTTCTGATGTGTCGAGTAATTAAATCCAAATTTAGGCCTGTAATTGGCAAATATTTTATTTGGATAATTTGTTTTTCCAAGTTTTTAATGGTATTTTGAATTGATATTAAATCTTTCATAAAGTTGATAACAGGTTAAAACAGCTTCTGCCTTTTTATCCCTTTTGTCTTGCTCACCCCCAATTGCTTTCTTTGAATTTGCTCAAACTTTTCTCTTAAAAACTTTAATTTGAAATAAGAGAGATAAAATCTAAATACTTTAAATGCTGCAATTTAAGCAATGAGGGACTAATCTTACCTTTGTGGTTGTTGCAATAGACTCCTCTCCATTTGCAACAATCTTGCTTATCTTCTTCATTCCCCCAAGAGGAGAGCATACCATAATCATCTATGGCAGCTTCTTTAATAATAGTAGTGAAAGCCTCTGATCTGATCACTGAATTTGTTGTCGTTATGATGGCCCATGCCAATGAGGTTCCAAAAAAAAAAAGAAAACAAACTAGAGAAACTAATATCAATCTTGCCTAACACAAAAGAAAACTCTAAACTTCAAATGGTTTTGCTTGGGAAGTTTTCTTGTTCCACACAAGGGCAAAGAAACTAATTAAAGATCAGGATCTGCACTTCTAACATCTTCAGAATTCAGCTATAGAATGGTTTAAAAAATGGCTTGATATGGTACATATAATTGATGCAAAAATTTATTGGAATTGGAAAAGGGTCCTGCTAATGACAGCTCTAAGGTCTGTCAATAAGAACTACATAATGCCAAAATATTTATAATCCCAACATACATTTTAAATATCCCACTTGAGTTGAGTTGGTTTGTTCTCTCTGCTTGTTGCCATGTCATCACCTGTAATGCCACCTGGACACTGGACTAGGCTGTAACTTGCTGGTAAGGGGTGTTGTCTAATTTATTCAGAGTGATACTAGTTTGAAGAAATTCATGCATAGTTTTTGAGGCATGGTGAAGATATTATATGCTAACCTCTGTCATTGTGAACCTGTTGCATTGTTTCTATAGACAATTAGCCCTCTTAGGGCGGAATCCAGTATTGAGAAAAATAGCTGTCACTTGGCGAAGTCTTGGTATTTTGAACTTATAGAATCTGGATGAATATGAGAATTAAACTTATTTGGATAAATCCTACTTTTTTACAGTTGCAATGATAAGGAATTGTGTTTATATTCTACCTTGAGTACTTTTCATTTCCCTCATGGTTCATCAAATATTTTTCTACCATTGTTTTTTCAGTTGGTTTAGTAAGTCTGCCTCCAATAAGTGTCCCCCAACCTTACAGTTTTTATTTCTATTTAAATTCGACTGTTCTTGTGTTTTGTCCAATCATCAAGAAGCTTTGGGATTTCAATCATGATTGTAATATGTGGCAGATAAAGATTTTCAGATCCCCCGAGTGCATTCAAAGTATGCAATGAGCATCTTTGTGTGTATTATGCAATTTGCTTTGCATTTGAAGATGATAGGGAAATGTGAATTTTTTTTAGTCATGCTTTTTAATTGATTTTTATGGGCAAGTAACATTTTTATAATTTAGCCTGATATTATAGGAGTAGAATTCTTAATTTTAAGTAGTTGGCAAATATGGCTTATGGAGCTTCCATCCTGCTATAATTAACTGTGAATCATACCCGTAGCACATAATTAGATGGTTAATTTTATCTCATGTTTGGCATGTCAGGTTCAAATCTACAGTGGGTAATTAATGATAGTCGTGCTGATGTTGATTCTAATTCATCTGATTTTTGGGTGATGGTGGCAGCTCTAAAGGTAATTTCTTAGATTTTGGAAGCTCTATTGTTTGTGGGGCTGATTCTTAGTTTGTGAATATTCTCATGTATTTTGCTCTACTTAAATCACTTGGGCTCTTGGTTTGTTTTTTAGTACTTGTGCTCTATGCCCAATTCTCTATATAGCCGTAGTTTGAGTACGGCAGAGAGAATCTAATCTAGTGTAATATCACACATATTACTTGAGTTTGACCATATGGATCAATTTCCTTCTGTTAATTAACTTGGTTCTGTTTGAAGTCATTTCATCTCAGTTAAGTTTAGATTAATCATGTCTTTATCTCATAACCTCATTGCCTATATGTTTTTTTTAGCAACATCAATGTGGATTAAATCACTCCTCCTTACAGATGCATTAACTATTTATGTTTCACATTTCTATACCATCTTAAAGACTCAAACAGATTTCGTCATAATAACCCTATATGCTTTTCGTAAATCAATAAACATTATATGGAAATATTTGTTCTTTTTTCTATATTTTTTCATTAGTCGATTAAGTAGAAAAATAGCTTCCATAGTGGATTTTTGCGGCACCAAACCATATTACTCATTTAAAACTATTGTTGCATATCCTAATCTCTATTCAACTACTCTCTCCCATAGTTTCATGAGCAGTTTTAGAAGTTTGTGTGGGAGACAAAAGGGAGAGCAATATGGGACACTTTATCATTATTATTAGAAAAAAAAATGAGACATTTGGAGGATTCTATGACCTTTAAGGAAAAAGCGAAGAAAATTGTATTGTGTGATAGATCTTATTGTTTCGATGTTATATAAATCTGAATTTTGTGTAAGCAAGATTTTCCCAGGTTCTTAGAGAGGTTTCCTATCAACTCAAAGGTTTTGGGAGAATGAAAAGTAACTTCCCTTTGCAATTTCTCAGTCCTCATCGTGTAGTTCCATCATATACCAAGTGCTCAGTGATGATGATCATTCTGTATTATACCTACTTACAGATCAATTTACCATATAGTTTGAATTGCATTTCAAGGGTTATTGCAGCTCTCATCTTTTCTTCTATTTTTATTTTATTTTATTTTATTTATTTTGTGCACAATCTATATTGCATATTGTGAATACAATGTATAAATAAAAAAGTTTTCATTCTACATGCACTTGGAAATTTCATAATTTCTTATCTTTTTAGCCTTCTTGACATGGTATGCAAGAGCATGTAGATTTTTCAATCATTCAAGTTTATTGAAGTTGTGTTAATGGAATTGGATGATTTAGGTATATAATCATCATTTTGGTGAAGATGATGGATGACTTGATGAAGCTGAAGAGAGCAGTGGATGAAGTTATTTTCAGAAAATTTGGAGAGTACACTGAATATTATTATTATTATTATTATTATTATTATTATTATTTTTGTATTGTCATATTGTGTTTTAAGGGGTTTTATTTTTTATTTTATTTTTTATGAAAATTGAAAATGAATGCTCATTCACATTATGTATATATTTTGAGAAAGGTAATGGATAATATAGGTTCGGTTTGAACAAAAGTCAAAAGATCATTAATTATGATTTCCTTTTTTTTTTTTTAAATGACAAATGGTGGCGTTTTTCTTAAAAACGTCGCAAAATGTCGTCATGATTGCGTCAGAGATAACTCTTCTAACGTGCATAGAACAGCTGTTAAGAGAATTAAAGGCATTTTAGAAAACGTCGTTTAAAGTATTTAGTGGCGTTTTTTAAACGTCAGAAAGATACAGCAACGGCTGCATCATCGACGAATTTTATAAACGTCGTTTATTCTTTTTGTGGCGTTTTTCTGGCCTATTGCGCATTTTAAAAACGCCGCTAATTCCCGATTTTCTTGCAGTATTCAAATTTAAAATTTAAATTTACCTTTCAATCAATCAACTAATTGTTTTTATGTATTATTTTTGTTTTATATTTTCTTTAATTATCAATCAAACATTTTATTTATACGTAATTAAATTAAAAAAATAAATTTATATATTATTTTTCATAAATAAATATTACTACATAAGGATTTGCCCCTGTAGGATTGAGTAAAGAATTTGAAAAATTCACAAATCGAATCAATCCAGTTCAATCCGATAGGTTTAGTTTGATTTTTCTAATTCGTAGTTTGGTTCTAGTTTGAAAAATTAGAGAACCGGTCGCCGTAGATCGGTTTTGAATTTAAGTCCATGGTGACCATATAACTTAAGTCATATACCTACCATACATCTTGATGCACGTAATCCTACCCTCTTATTTATAAAACCAACCCAAACCGAAATTTATATTGTTTTACTTTTCTCTTCTATTTTTTATGCTGCTAGAATTGGTTTTTTTTTTTTTTTAATTATTTAGTATAATTTTAGTTTTGTAATTGTTATTGCCATGACAATGTTTATTTGATGGGAGTTTTGTGCTTATTACATGTTGAAAATATGTTTATTGAAAAATGATTGAGACTTTACAAAATTATCCACAATTATGTGGTAGGATATATGTCAACTTTTGATTTGTTATACGCTTAATGATGGTGGGTCCAACTCTTATGTCACATCATTATGGGTAAATTTTTGCGTATAAATGTGTGGATCTCTAACATTACTCATATTTATTTATTAGATATTATATTTGTTTAAGTTAATAAAAGAACAATATATTTACATTTCAAAAAATCATGAATAAATTAATATTGAACCATGTTGTTTAATATTAGTTTACTTGGTAAATTATATATAATTTTTTTTGAAATCGTAATTTTAAACCGAATCAAACTATATTTAAATAGTTTAATTCGATTCAGATTGATTCTATAATTTAAATAGATTAATTCGATTTCAATGTTTATAGAATCATAGCTAATAAATTGATTCTAATTTTATCCCAAATTCAAACCAATCCCGCAGTAAAAATAAACAAAGAGGTACAACCGAGTTGGCAAGAGGAACGCGGGCAGTGTGGGCAGCGTGGTACACGTGGTCGGTGTGATCACAATTAATATTTGTGTAATGATAGAGACCACTAAAAGTGGTGCTCTAAAGCAATGGCATTCACTTAAAAAAAAAAAAAAAAAAAAACAGACACAACAACATTGTGGCAGTGGGTGGGACCCACTGCCATATCATTAGTGATGGCACTCATTAATGCTCTCACTCATTTTCCTTAATATTTTAAATAATATACTATCTAATATGAGGTTAATTGGTGATAAATCTAATATAAAAAGATTATAAGATATTAGATTTGAGAAATATTTTCTATTGATGAGAGATTCATGTTTTTTAAAATAATTTAGTGAGAAATTCTGCAGAATATTTTGTTTTCAATTTTACCTCTTGACTTTTTTTTTTATCTGTTTGACTTTTCGTTGACTATTTATTGAAATTATTTCCTACCTGTTGAAATTATTTTTATTTGTTTAAATTTTTTAATCTGTTAATTTTTTTATATATTTAAATTTTTTAGTTGTTCAAATTTTTTATCTGTTGAAATTTTCTATCTGTTCATTTTTTATCTGTTCAAACAAATCTATTCTATTATCTATTCAATTTGTAATCTATTTCTTCTTCAACAAGAGAGAGAGGGATAGAGAGATCTAAACAACAACAAGGTGATTATAGATCATTAAATCAAGACAAAAGAAACCATCAAGAACTAGGAAGATTTGAATAATCATCAGGAATAAGAAAAATGAAGGAAATGGTGACGATGTTAATGAGAGGTGTCCTTTAGACATTGATGACCACAAAGATGAACCTCTTCTACGCCTTCATCGATTCATTCCAACATAGTATTGTTGCCACCATACACGCATTTCAAGGCAAATTTGATGGAAAACTTTCTGAGTTTGTATCTTTTTGTATAAAATTTCTACAAATCTTGCAAGCAATCAAACCAGACTACTCTCTCTGATGGTTGTGTTTGCTCTAGTCTTCGGATTTCTTTGCCGAAACAAGAATTATGATGAACACAATTACAAAGAGAGAAATTGGACCAAAGTAGACAAACTTAAAAAAAAATAAAAAATAAAAAAAATTGACCAAGACATCACTGCAAATCAAGAGGCAACCATAGAACACATATTATACATATATATACACAGAGAACACAGATTTGTGCATGTATATAATATGAAATCAAGACTTCACTTCAAATATAGAGGTAGCCATAGAGCACAGATTTATACATATATATATATATATATATAAACATGTTTGAGGTAGATCTGAGATCTTGGATACACGACCGCGGCTCTGGATTGGGCTTTCCCGGAGCAGCGACACGAACACGGTGTTGAACTCTGTTTGTCACCGAACAACGATGGTGATCTCAAATCTATGACCGGAGAGAAGATTGGTGATGATCAGAGGTGACAGAGGGTGAAGAAAAAAAGAGAAAAGAGAGAGAGAGGGTGGCAACGGAGGTGGTCGTGGAAGTCAAGGTGGGGGTGGTGGAAGAGGAGATGTCAGCGTAGGAGGGAGGGAAGAGAGGCAAACGATGGCGAGGCGAGCGGCGGATTCAGCAGTGGTGCTACAACAGTGAGCGAGAAAAGAAGAGAGAGATGGAAGTTGAAAATGGGGTTTGGTAATGACTGTATAACTTATATATATAAGGGTAGTTTGGTCTTTTTACACTAATTTGCCCTTATGGATAAATTGTTTTAGCGCCTGGACCTACTGACAAAGAAGATTTAAATTTGGATTTTTGGCCTGAGCACCCTGTAATATAAATATAATAAAAAAACTATAGTATTTGTGATTTTTAAAAAAAAAATTCATTAAATATAAAAAATATAAAAATTCAGTATATTTTCATATTCTTGTATATTTATTAATTTTTTTACAAATATTTTATTTTTAGGTACATTTACATTAGGTTCATGTAAAAAAAAAAAAATTAAAAAATATTACTTAAAATATTAAAAAAGTCACTAAAAATAAAAAATTACGAAAAATAAAAAATTTAATTTTCAAAAAACTAAATTCATAAAATTGGAACCAAACAAGAAGACTATACTCAAAATTTGCTTGACACACTGTGTTATTTTGCTTGAATTTGTTAAATAGATTTTTCTTTTACAACTCGGTATTTAGCTCATTGGATTGACTAATAGAGATAAATATGGTCCGGTTTGGATTTGTTTTGGATAAAATTAGGACCAATTCATTTTTTACGGTTTCATAAAAATTATAATCAAACCAACCTATTAAAATCATGGAACCAATTCAAACCAAATCATTTGAACACAATTCGGTTCGACTAAGGTTACTTAACTGTAACGCCCCCAAAATATAATACAAATAATCTATTCCATAAGATCTGTGAACATATTAAAATGATATACTTCATTAATCAGATTTTCTATTACAAAAGATATTACATGCATTATACATTCATAAGCATTCATTCTGAATGTACAACATGTAACACAAGTTAATGATAACAAAATAAATGCCCTACATGCTTATATCTTTCCTAGATATCACTTAGTTACAACAAAAGAAAAAGTCTTAAGCTCTCTATACATGTAAAGCCCCCAGCTCGAATAAACATTTAAGCATAAATGTAACAAAATAGAGCCTTCAGCCCCTAGTCCTCCCAAGCTATGTCCTTGGAGGTGGCATGTCACCAGTACTTGAAAATGATTTTCCAAGTAGGGGTGAGCCAAAACCCAGTAAAGATAAACTAACACAATTTATGATTTAACTAAGATATAAATGTCGAGTACATACATACATTTTTTTTTTAAATTTATATTTGTAACAACATACATTCTCCACATAGGTAAAACAATATTGATATCCGTATCTCAATTCTTTTCCTTTTATTCTTTTCAATTTAATTCATTTCTATTAAACTCCCAGACCAAGACTATAGCTCCCCAAATGACCCAACTGAGATTTACAACTCAGGGGCTTCCAATCATCACAGCAATCACATGGACACTTCAATCTTGCCATTTTACGAAAATTTCGTCCGCGGGATCGGCACCCATGTATACAAATGATTTCTGACTTTCACCCCTAAACACTCCGGGGAACTTAATTTCAATGGAGTCCATCCCCTATCTCTTCTCAAAACATGGAGTACATTCTCTTTCTTCTCCCAACCAAAATACATATACAATGTATTTAAGACACCGTCATATTCAATGACAATCAATTTCACATATTCAATATATCTAACATAACGTCATATTCAATGACATAATTATATAATTAATTTCAATTCACCTATTTCTCATGCAGTTTCTACAACAATCATACATATCCTCCACCGATAGCCTAAGACAGATATTTCTAAACAGGTATACAATCATTGTAATAGATAATTCATCTAATTTTCCATAGGTGGGTGATTTAATAAATCCAACTACACCATTCATTCACACATCCTCTAAATTTTACATTTTTTCATACCAATTTCATTATTTATACAAAATAATTAATTCAACATATTTACGGTAATTTTTCCCATCTTTACAAATATTGCCCAAAGGCCAAAATCAACAATTTCTAACACAATAAACTCCCATAATCAAACCCCATGGTCAATTATATAACACTACATAGGCAGCCCCTCTTTTACATCTCACCCAAACCCTAGGTTTGTGTTCAAAATACTCACAAAGTTCACTATTCACATATAATGACGAATAACTAGGTTAAAGATCATAACAATGTGTAGAATATCCCTACCTCAAAGAGAGAAGACGAGCTAAGCAAGAGAGAAGCCTCAAAGATGCTGAACTCCAACTTCAACCGGTTCAAAATGATGATCTTGAGGAGCTCTACCTTTTTAATGAAGGCATAAGGGTGGATAAATCACTAGATCTAGGTGAAAATCTAGAGAGAGGATATTTTAGAGAGAGAGGGTCTCACTTTAGGGTTTTAAGAAGAATAGATCTGAAAAAGTGATGTAAAAGTGCTTTTCACGATCTGACATATGCGCAGTCCACTCAAGCGGAGAGTTTGACGCTCGAGCGTCGGACACAACATTTTGTTCTGCTCGAGCGCAAGAAGGGCTTAATGAAGGCATAAGGGTGGATAAATCACTAGATCTAGGTGAAAATCTAGAGAGAGAGTATATTTTAGAGAGAGAGGGTCTCACTTTAGGGTTTTAAAAAGAATAGATCTGAAAAAGTGATGTAAAAGTGCTTTTCACGATCTGACATACGCGCAGTCCGCTCGAGCGGAGAGTTTGACGCTCGAGCGTCGGACACAACATTTTGTTCCGCTCGAGCGCAAGAAGGGCTTGCTCGAGCGTAGAATACACATATGCAGTAATTATGCAGACGTAGACAACCCACTCGAGAGCAAAGAAAACCGCTTGAGCGTCCACCCACTCGAGCACAGGAAAAACCGCTCAAGCGTAAAAAACACTCCTCTAGTACTTTGCAGACGCGTCAAGTACTGAGAGTTTGCAACTCCCGCTCGAGCGCAAGAAGGCCCGCTCGAGCGAAGGGCAAAAATTCTGGGCAACTAAGTTTGGGAAAAACATGCAACCAACCTGTTCCAAACTCAATCACAACAGCCCAAAGGCCAATTTCAAGAGATACAAGGGAGAAAAGAGGTAAACAACAATATGAAAACATTAAACTCGAGTCCGAAATACAACAAATGACGGGTCAAAACCGGGATCGCTATAACCTTCCCCCCTTAAAGAATTTCGTCTCCGAAATTACAAATTAAGTTCAAAATCAACATTAAATCATTCATAACAATGTTATCCTTACAAGTCCATCATCATGACCCATTCTTCGATCATCTATTCTCATCGATTAGATACACAAGTCCCATATTAAAATGAAATTCATAATTTTTCCCAAAACATTACAATGTTAAATCAAATCCACATTTCCAAAATTTACCTAGCATATACAAATGCCTCCAAAAGTGATAAAATACATAATATTTCATATTCCCAAACATATGCAATGTTCAAATTAAAGTTTAAGGTTTCAAAATCTTACATAGCATATACAATGCTTCCAAAAGTAACATAATATATAAGACATCCATAACATATACAATGTTTACTTCTTTCATTATCATAATCAAAATCTCAATACATGCTTAGACATCAACAAACAAGTCTGGATATTTCTCTTGGACTTCCAATTCACGCTCCCAAGTCACTTCCTTGGCCCCGTAATATTTCCACAATACTTTTACCAAGGGGATTGTCTTGCCTCACAAGACTTGGTCCCTTCTATCCAAGACTCTCATCGGTCTCTCTTCATATGAGGCATCCTCATCTATCTCCAAGTCGGTCCAATCCAACACGCACAATGGATCCGGCTCATACTTCCAAAGCATATAAATGTGAAACACGTCATGCACTCCAGACAGTTGTGATGGTAGCGCCAAATGGTATGCAACCTCCCCAATTCGCTCAAGAATTTCAAAAGGGTCAATAAATAGAGGGGACAACTTCTCACTCTTCCCAAACCTCATCAAACCTCGCTTAGGTGATATCTTCAAAAAGACATGATCTCCTACCTCAAAAGACAAGGGCCTCCTCCTATAGTCGGCATAACTTTTATGGCTACTCTGGGTTGTAACCAACCTTTTACGGATAAGTGCAACTTTCTCTGTTGTTTCTTGCACCAAGTCTGGGCCCAACAAAGGTGCATCACCCAACTCGGCCCAACACATAGGGGATCTATACGGTCGGCCATACAAGGCCTCAAACGGTGTCATGCCAATACTCGATTGGAAACTGTTGTTATAGGCAAACTCCACCAAGGGCAAATGCCTCTCCTACAACCCCTTAAAATCAAGCACACAACCTTGAAGCATATCCTCAAGGATCTGAATAGTACGTTCGGACTGCCTGCCCATCTGAGGATGGTAAGCAGTGCTAAAGGTCAATTTAGTGCCCTAGGCACTCTGTAAACTCTGCCACAACCGAGCTGTGAAACGTGGATCTCTATTTGAAACAATCGTCATAGGGACACCGTGTAACCTCACTATGTCCCTAATGTACAGGCCAGCAAGATAATCTACCGAATCACTCACGTGCACAGGAATAAAATGTGCTGACTTAGTCGACCGATCAACTATCACCCAAATGGCATCACTACCCCGTTGAGTCCTCAGAAGGCCCACAACAAGATCCATCGTGACATGCTCCCACTTCCACTCAGCTATAGGTAAGGGTTGCAACAAACCCGCAGGCCTCTGATGCTCGGCCTTCACTTGTTGACAAGTAAGGCATTTCGACACAAACATGGCTACATCCTTCTTCATACCCCTCTACCAAAACTGGCGACTCAGATCGTGATACATCTTTGTGCCTCCCAGATGCACCGCAAGGCATGAATGGTGAAACTCTCAAAGTACTTCCTCTCGGCAAGACTCCGACACGAACAAACTGTCATGGTATCTCACACTCTGGTCGGGATACATAGTCAAGCCCTTCTCTACCTTCCCTCTAGAGATTTTCTCCCCAATGGTTTCTACCTCAAGGTCACCCCTCTGCGCTTCTAACACTCGGTTCACAAGTGTAGGTTGTGCAACTATAGAAAACAAGGCCCCAGATTCAACGAACTCGCCAAGATGCAAGTCAAACTCCTTGAGAGCACTCAACATTTCCCATTCTCGGATGGCGATACAAGCCACATTACCAATAGACTTCCTACTCAAGGCATCGGCCACAATGTTGGCCTTCCCTGGATGGTAATACAACTCAAAATCGTAATCTTCTATGAATTCCATCCACATTCTCTAGCTCAAATTCAAATCCTTCTGTGTAAACAGATACTTCAGACTCTTGTGATTGGAAAACACCTCAAATTTCTCACCATACAGATAGTGCCTCCAAATTTTCAAGGCAAAAATCACCGCCGCTAACTCTAAGTTGTGAGTAGGGTAATTCCTTTCGTGGGTTTTCAACTATCGTGAGCCATAGGCTACTACCTTTCCCTCTTGCATCAGAACACAACCCCAACCTTCCCGTGAACCATCATAGTAAACTGAATAGCCCAAACCCCTCTCCGGAATAATAAAAACTGGAGCAGTGGTAAGGCTAACCTTAAGCTCTTGAAACGACTTTTCACAAGTCTCACCCCACATAATTTTGATTCATTTCCTCATCAACCTAGTCAAAGGTGACGCTAGTCTAGAGAAGTCCTTTACAAACCGGTGGTAATACCCGGCCAACCCCAAGAAACTACGGATCTCAAAAGCGTTCTTAGGCTGTGCTCGATCTTGCACTGCCTCTATCTTGGATGAATTTATGGTCACCCCTTCTCTAGATACTACATAACACAGGAATTTAACTTTTTCAGCCAGAACTCACACTTCCCGAACTTAGCGTACAACTTGTGGGCCCTAAGCAAATCAAGTACTACTCGTAAGTGTTTCTCGTGCTCCTCCTCAGAGGGTGAGTAAATCAAAATGTCCTCCACAAAGACAACTACAAAACAGTCTAGGAACTCACGGAAGATCCGGTGCATCAAACCCATAAATACGGTAGGAGCATTAGTTAGCCCAAAAGGCATCACTAGAAACTCATAATGGCCATACCGCGTACGGAATGTCGTCTTTGGGATATCCTCCTCCTTTACCCTCAACTGGTGATAACCCAATCTCAGGTCTATCTTAGAGAAACAACGAGACCCTTTTAACTTATCAAACAGATCATCTATACGAGGCATTGGGTACTTGTTCTTAATAGTCACCCGATTCAATTTCCGGTAATCGATACAAAGTTGCAACGCTCCATCTTTCTTTTTAGTAAAGAGAGCCGGTGCACCCCAAGGTGAAGTACTAGGGCGAATAAAACCCTTATCTAGTAATTCCTAGAGTTGAATCTTCAACTCACTTAGTTCAACAGGTGCAAACCGATACAGTGCCATAGAAATCGGTGCCGTGCCAGACACTAAATCAATAGAGAACTCGATCTGCCAGTGAGGTGGTAAGCTAGTAAGATCATCAGGAAAGACATCGGGTATTCACAAACTACCCTTGTCAACTTAACTCAGACTTCCTGACACTTGCCACTCAAGAAGCTAGCAAGGAGACAACTAAGTTCACTCCGCTCACGCGGATCATTTACCGGTGATAAGGCTCTATCCACCTGGTTCCCAAAGAAATAAAAGCAGTCACTGCTCAAGGTACATACAATAACCCTCTGACGGTAGCAGTCTATAACAGCCTGGTATGACGATAACCAGTCCATATCCAAGATGACATCAAAACTAGTCATATCAAGCAATACAAATGCAAATGGAAGTCGACGACCAGCAACTTCTATATCACAACCCGACACCCCTGTTTCAAGATAACCTCACCCCTGATAGGTGACTCTACACAAATAGGAGATGCTAACTGTGCCAACTCTAACCCCAAAACCGATACAAATGCAGACGAGATAAAAAAATGGGATGCACTCGTATCAATCAACACATTAGCAACAGAATTGCAAAATAAGAAGGTACCTCTCACTACAGAAGGAACAAGTACAAGATCCAGCGCTGTAATAGCATACACACGCCCCGTAGGTCTCTACTCAACCTGCTCACCCTGTTTACCCCTCGGAGCATAAGTCTGATGCACGGACTGAGCCAAAGAGGCTCACTATATGGCCCTCGAGGCCTGTGCTGACTATGTAGGCTGGTGACTCTGTGTCTGCCTCGAACTAGATGTGCCACCCAACTGTGGGCAAAACCTCTTCAAGTGCCCCGCCTGCCCACATTGATAACAAGTGAGCGGCTGGCCTCTATCTTGACTTTGGCCCTGAGAATGAGCTGAAGACAATGCTGCTCGTTGCCCTCCTCTTCTCTGCGGGCAAGCTGGTGACTTGTGACCCAACTGGCCACATTTGAAACAGGTCACATCACTTTGGCCACCTCTCCCAGAACCAGAACTCTATACTGGAAAAGTGGACCTCGACTGAGCTCCCTAAGACTGCTGGGGATTAGAACTCCTCTGCCTCTTACCGTTCCCCTAATTCTCCTGACTACTCCTAGAGCCCCTCATCCTCTTCTCCTCCACATGCATGATAGTCTCAAGATGGGTTGTAGCCTCCAAAAAGCGTCCATAATCTCTAATCATGGATCTGGCCACTCTAAACATGAGCCCGGTCCTTAATCGCTTCTCAAATTCTAGACAATGGCGCTTCTCAGTCGCCACTAACTCTGGTGCAAACCTTGATAAACTGGTGAATGTGGCCTCAAACTCCGTTACCGGTGTGTTCAACTGCACCAACTTGGAGAATTGATCCCTCAACTTCTCCCTCACTGTAGCAGGTAAATACTTGTCTTGGAAGGTGTTGACAAAAGCCTCCCAAGTTCCTTTAATGCGCCCTCGCGCATATTTCCACCACTGTCCCGCGTCTCCCTTTAGCTGGAAGGACTCTAAGGTCACTCTTAAAGCCCCGTCTTCGATGCCAAGCACCTCGAACGTCTTCACCATCTGTTCTAACCACTTATCAGCCCTTAGTGGCTCCTTGAGATCTCCTAAAAACTCGTCCGGATTTGACCAGAAGAACTCCCTCTTCAGAAAAGACGGCCTTGCTTCAGCTACCTAGGCCTGGACTTGATTCTCGGCTCTGAGAATGTCCATGGATTTCCTCAACGCTGCGGCCATTTCACGGGCTAAGGCGCCCATGGCCTGCTGACCTACTAGCTCAGCCACATTGGCCTGACCAACTCCTTCCTCCTGTGTCGGAATATCAGCCGGCATCGGCATTTCCTGCTGCCTAGGCCTACCACGCCTACCACCACAACCACGTCCTAACATCCTAATAAAGGTAACAATAGAGATTAGCACATTACAAATGTGCCGAAGCTAAACCATTCGTGTCATGACCCGAACCTGCCCCTATGGGTTATGGACATAACCGGCCAGTAATCCTGTGATTACCTACGGCCTCAAACCAAAACAGACATAACTCGTCGAAGTAAAGGGCCAAACGGAAACAAAAATTTAAAACTTTGTCCATAGAGCCGTGCTTATAAGCACATCAAACAAACCATACTCATATACGTTAATAACTCACCTCAAAAGTATAGTAGCATAAACTTCTTTACAGACAGATCATTCAAAACTATGTCAACCCGTGAAACTACATACAAACATATACAAAACTTCGCCAGCGTGACAAAATATAACTACGTAACAAAAGGGCGAAGATGGGTCTCGTGCGTGAGACGCGAGGGCTGACTTTGCAAAACCTATGTGGATCCACTTTAGGCTTTACTGGGGTTGGGTCTGAACCTCCCTTGGCTCACCTACAAACACATGAATAAGCGTGAGCGAAAGCCCAGTGAATAATATCAAGTAAGGGAAATGCATTGAAACATTATACAACAGACGGCCTGGGGCCCAATTCATTCATGTCAACTGGCCTTTGGCCTTTTCAAACTTTCATATCAGACTGGCTCTGAGGCCTGTATATCAGACTGGCTCTTAGGCCTTTCAAACTTTTCAGATCAAACTAGCTTATAGGCCTTTCGAACTTTCATATCAAACTGGCACATAGGCCTTTCAAACTTCCATGTCAAACTGGCACATAGGCCTTTCAAACTGGCACATAGGCCTTTCAAACTTTCCTGTCAAACTGGTACATAGGCCTTTCAAACTTTCATGTCAAACTGGCACATAGGCCTTTCAAACTTTCATGTCAAACTGGCACATAGGCCTTTCAAACTTTCATGTCAGACTATGTCCACCATTCAAATAAATGAACTTTACAAAACTTACATAGAAGTAGTAATTGGACAATAACATATGTCAGATATTACTCACAGTGATCGGCTTGTGGAGTTGTCCTGGAGCTTGACCCTACATATCATGTAACACATATGGGTCACAATTAGTTCAACCCGTTCTTTAATTCACATATTCCTCTTTAGGCTTTATTCTTATCTCTTCAACTCAATTACAATGCCCAATGCATGCCTAAGAGTTCTTGCAAGTGAAAGAGAACGGAAAACAAAACACAGAACGAACATACAAAATTTCATAAAACAGGGTCTCCGCTCGAGCATGGACTCCCCCGCTCGAGCAGACCCTTGAGGCCTGCAAAAGTACTGGATAGGTGAAATTTACGCTCGAGCGTTCATTCTGGCGCTCGAGCGGAAGGCCTCTTAACATGGCTCCCTGCTCGAGCGTGGAATTCCCCGCTCGAGCGGATGCCATATCTGCAAAAGTACTGGGAGCACGAAATTCACGCTCGAGCGGCGGTTTCCCCGCTCGAGCGGACATCAAAATTCTGGAAATTCCAGATCAAGTTCTTGAGCTTCACTTCGATGTTCAAGGGTTCCAAATGCATGTTTATGACTCAAACTTCATATATTTATGCACTAACTTGATACCAATGCCAAACTACATCACAATGGAGCTCAATTTCACAATTTAACACATGCATGGCTCAAATTGACACCAAACCCAATTCTAACATACACATTCATGCATTCAAAGCTCTTATCTTCATAGATTGTACATGCATGTGATGTCTAGCTCCCATTCTCAACTTAGATGATACCAATGGTGGTTATACATGAGCTTTGACTACAAATTCACATGGATTTCATTCAAACTTCAACATAGATTACACAAATTAAGCTCAAACATGGAAATCTATAACAATTCTTTACATGCATGCTTCTATTCGCTTGAAATCCAACATATACAACTCAATCCCCTCACATTCAAACTAATTCATGCTCTTGGCCATCTATTGAACTTGAATTCACAAGATAATGACTAAAAATGCATGAATTACTCACCAAGGAGTTTAATCTTCACAATCTATGGCAATTCTTGAGCTTAATCTCCAAAATTTCCAAGCTTTAAGCCAAACCCTCAATCTCCTATCCTCTCTTCTTCCAACCGACCCGCTCTTCTCTTCTTTGAGTTATTATCAGTCAAAATAAGGCTAGGGAGAGAGAGATTGAGTGTTTAAAGCCTTGACAACAAAACCCACTAAGGCCAATATTATAATAATAAAGTAGTTGGGCTCTAATTCATCAATTTAATCTAACCTGAATCAATTTTCAATTAAATTTCACCGTAGGCTCTAAAAATTATGCCAGTCACAATGGCGTAATCAATTTCAGGTTCTGTGGCCGATAAGGCCCTCAATTTAATTTCCAAAGCAGACTATTCAAACAGATATGCCTACGGTGAACAGATAAAACTTCAAAATCACATATATTCACATAAATTCACATAATGGCACATAAAATCATGCTAAACACATAGTCATATTCAAATTAAGGACCAATTTAGCATCTTACGGAACAGGGGTATCACAACTCGCGTCCTAATACGATGGACAACTGTAATTCACTCCACATAAGTACATAATCACGTAAATAGATACGAATTTCCTTCCAAGATAATGACCGTCACGCGGCGTTGCTAAAGTGCCAATTAGAAACAGTAGTGATCAAGTGCTCTTCTAATAGGACTTCCATAGCCCCGTAGACCCAATTAATATCTTAGGAACTAAATCTCATACTCATATAATCATATAAGCATGTTATCACAAAAGCACCCAATGCATGCTAAAGTCTCAACTAAGCGAGACAGACCCATTGTGATACTAACCACTTCCTACGTACCCAAAGTATTCAAACCCGGTACACTCTGATACCAAGTTGTAACGCCCCTAAAATATAATACAAATAATCCATTCCATAAGATCGGTGAACATACTAAAATGATATACTTCATTTATCAGATTTTCTATAACAAAAGATATTTACATGCATTATACATTCATAAGCATTCATTCTGAATGTACAACATGTAACATAAGTTAATGATAACAAAATAAATGCCCTATAGGCTTACATCTTTCCAAGATATCACTTGGTTACAACAAAAGAAAGAGTCTTAAGCTCTTTATACATGTAAAGCCCTCGGCTTGAATAACCATTTAAGCATAAATGTAACAAAATAGAGCCTTCAGCCCCTAATCCTCCCAAGCTATGTCCTTAGAGGTGGCATATCACCAGTACCTGAAAATGGTTTTCCAAGTAGGGTGAGCCAAAACCCAGTAGAGATAAACTAACACAATTTATGAGATTTAACTAAGATATAAATGTCGAGTATATATTTACAATTTTTTTTAATTTATATTTGTAACAACATACATTCTTTACATAGGTAAACAATATTGCTATCCGTATCTCAATTCTTTTCCTTTTATTCTTTTCAATTTAATTCATTTCCATTAAACTCCCAGACCAAGACTATAGCTCCTCGAATGACCCAACTGAGATTTACAACTCAGGGGCTTCCAATCATCACAGCAATCACATAGACACTTCAATCTTGCCATTTTATGGAAATTTCATCCGCGGGATCGGCACCCATGTATACAAATGATTTTGGGACTTTCACCCTGGACACTCCGGCCAACTTAATTTCAATGGAGTCCATCCCCTATCTCCTCTCAAAACATGGAGTACATTCTCTTTCTTCTCCCAACCAAAATACATATGCAATGTATTTATGACACCGTTATATTCAATGACAATCAATTTCACATATTCAATGTATCTAACATACCGTCATATTCAATGACATAATTATATGATTAATTTCAATTCACCTATTCCTCATGCAGTTTCTACAACAATCATACATATCCTCCACCGATAGCCCAAGACAGATATTTCTAAATAGGTATACAATCATTGTAATAGATAATTCATCTAATTTTCCATAGGTGAGTGATTTAACAAATCCAACTACATCATTCATTCACACATCCTCCAAATTTTACATTTTTTCATACCAATTTCATTATTTATACAAAATAATTAATTTAACATATTTAGGGCAATTTCCCTTATCTTTACAAATATTGCCCAAAGGCCAAAATCAACAATTTCTAACACAATAAACTCTTATAATCAAACCCCACGGTCAATTATATAACACTGCATAGGCAACCCCTCTTTTACATCTTACCCAAACCCTAAGTTTGTGTTCAAAATACTCCCAAAGTTCACCATTCACACATAACGATGAATAACTAGGTTAAAGATCATAACAATGTGTAGAATATCCCTACCTCAAAGAGAGAAGACGAGCTAAGCAAGAGAGAAGCCTCAAAGATGTTAAAATCCAACTTCAACCGGTTCAAAATGATGATCTTGAGGAGCTCTACCTTTTTAATGAAGGCACAATGGTGGATAGATCACTGGAGCTAGGTGAAAATTTAGAGAGAGAGAGGATATTTTAGAGAGAGAGGGTCTCACTTTAGGGTTTTAAGAAGAATAAATTTGAAAAAGTGCTTTTCGCAATCTAATATACGCATAGTCTGCTCGAACGGAGAGTTTGATGCTCGAGCGTTAGACACAACATTTTGTTCCGCTCGAGCGCAAGAAAGGCCCGCTTGAGCGTAGAATACACACATCCAGTAGTTATGCAGACACAGATAACCCGCTCGAGCACAAAGAAAGCCGCTCGAGCGTAGAAAATGCCGCTCGAGCGTGAAAAACACTTCTCTAGTACTTTTATAGACACGTCAAGTACTGAAAGTTTGTAACTCCTGCTCGAGCGCAAGAAGGCCCGCTCGAGTGAAGGACCAAAATTCTAGGCAACTAAGTTTGGGAAAAACATGCAACCAACCTGTTCCAAACTCAATCGCAACAAGCCAAAGGCCAATTTCAAGAGATACAAGGAGAAAAGAGACAAGCAATAATACAAAAACATTAAACTCGAGTCTGAAATACAACGAATGACGGGTCAAAATCGGGGTCGCTATATTAATGGACGCGTGTCACATATGGCGCTATTTTCCCAGTGTCTAACTAAAGTTGGCTAGGGCACTTTCGGCAATTCATTAAAAAAGAACGCCGAATGAAGGGCAATTGTAAAGGATAAAAATATTGACCCAAGGCTCAAGCCACTTGAGATATGGCCCAAAGCATTTTAACCCAACCAAGGCAAGTTCCAAATAAAGTCCAGGGCCAAATCCTTGGTAGGTCCATTCAAATAGAAAACAAAGTCACGTGATAAGAGAATCGAACAAAATCGCTCTCTGAAAAGAAATCCGTAACATAAAGGAGAGCCTTTGGATTAGTTAGAAACCAACGATGGAGATCAGAATTGACAGATGAAGGGATACGAGATAAACCTGCCCTGACAACTTGAGCATCCGGTAAGAGAGATTCGACGATCAAAGATAAGATCCCATATCTGAATTAAATTCATGCCATCCAAAATGCAGCAAATCCAACAATGGTAGATCTAGACAACTTGCCCACTTGCCCGACTAGTGTCTGAAGACATAAAATACCATTAGATCAAATTAGTCATCGGACGGTTGAGATACAAGGTATCCACACTATAAAAAGGAGAACCAAGGATGATAAAAAGAGAATGAGAGATATGAACAATTACAATCAAGTATTTTTCTCAAAGAAAAATTATGTCTAAGTTATATTCTAACTTGATCGTCGGAGGGTCTTCCCAACCAACTATGGTCAGGAGAGATCACTGACATCTTGGTACTTGTTTCCTCTACAGAGCATAGGAAGGAGCAACCACATCCTGATTTTCCTGTGGAGAACAAATTTCATTATTCCACAATTGGCGTAATCTGTGGGAAACTCGAGAAAAGATGAGTGCCCATCCCGCTCTGGACAAGATACCAAGTGACCCCCAAAAATTTGCCAATCAAAAATATGGCTAATGAAAATTTCGGCCACAATCCCGATAATACACCAAAAAATTCAGCACGAATAGCTTCACCGGATCCCAAAAATCAACAAGGTCGTCTCATTGAACAACTAATGGTAGAGATGGAGGCCCTCATGGAAGAACTACGCGTGACCCTAAGAAGGCCCGCCGAACGAGCTAGAATCACCGATCGAGATAAAAATGACCAAATCTCCATCGGGTCATAAGCCAAACTGCCAGCAGTAACCCCGATCGAAGGCAGAAAAAGCGTTAGGTCATCCGAAAGGATTCTTTGAATAACCCGGAGAATGACCTGTGATGCTAGCTCGATAGTCGAACCAGAGACCATCCAAAACTCGTCAGACAAAAACTCTTCACAGATGATTTAGCGTTCCGCTTCTCTTGAGCAATAGATAGTGCGGATTCGCCAAAGAGGTTCACCTTGCCAAAATTCATCTTGTATGATGGCAAAAGGGATCTGACTAGCCACATCCAACATTATACGCAGGCCATGACATTACGGAGCAATAATGGCCCAATCATGTGCCAAATGTTCTCCTTAAGTTTAAGAGAAATGGCGTTAGCCCGATCCATTAGTGATTGGGCACAGCTGTAACAAGCATTCATCTCACGCTTTATCACCAACAATCGGCCGCCAAAAGAGGTTGATGTACTCCTCACAACAAAGAAAGATGATACGGAGAGGCTACAGGAATATTCCAATAGATATTGGGTAGCTTATAATGAGATTGATAATTGCAATGAACAACTAGTAGTATCCTCGTTCAAGTTAGGGTTGTTACTCGAGAGCAAGCTCTGATAGTCTCTGTCACGACCCAAACCCGCCCCTATAGATTTAGCATTGTAACTGGCTAGTAATCCTTGGATTACCAAAGGCCTCTAAATAGAATGACATATAATTAGGGGTTGTGGAAGTAAATATATATAAACATAGGCAATCCATTGAGTTGTGCTGACATACATAGGATAGAAATTTAAAACTTGTATAATATATACATATATGATGTCAAATTTACATCAAATCCACATAAGTCTTGCAGCACTGTACAAGGAGTGCGGATGTAACAACCCCAACCTGTGATTAGTTGTTTAACCATGAATAATTATGCCTAATAAGTAATTAAGGTGAGATTCTGAAGAAATTGCATGTGTGTCACATTATTTGTGCTCATATCTGTCCAATGTAGAAATATCTGTTTAAATTTTTGTTTTGTCTTGTGAATTGAAGGCCTTATCGGCATCTGATCACAAAATTGACTTGGTTTTTGTGTTAGTGGGAATTTTAGAATTTTATGATAGGTTTAATTAAAATTCGAATCGAAACGAATTAATTAGAATAATTAATGTCTATTTGGTTAATGGTAAGCTCAATTATTTAAATCTTCTCAATTAAGCCTATATAAGGCATGTGAGAACTCTAGGACACATTTTTAGACCTTCATTTCTACAATCTTGAACTCAAAGAAACGTGAGAGTGAGGGAGAGCTAGAGTTAGAGACCAAGAACAAGCGGAAGACCAAGAATTGGCTTGAGATTAAGCTAGAGACTTGAATTCTTGCAATTTAAGACTTAAGGTAAGACTTCAACCCTTTAGCTATGAGTTTGAGTTGTTTAGTATGTGAAATCAAGTGGAAGTGTTGAATAGACATAAGAAATGGGCTTAAAGAAAGGAATTGGGAACCAATTCATGCATGCATGTGCATCTCATGGTAAATTAAACATGTTTTCTAAGAAATTCTCACATGCAAGTGCTTACATTGGCCATGTTTTAAGAATTTACCATGTTTTAGTACCAAATATCCTAATTGTTTATGTTTTGAAAGAGGGGGATGCATATCACTTCATGCATGTTAGATATACATATATCATTCGAGATTGTATTTGGTTAAACCATTTACTTTTGAGCCTTGATTTTGTGAAATGATCTTTAATTCACCATGTTTTCCAAGATTATATGAGTTTCCTCTAGTTTTTGGACCAAAAGATCATGATTTGCAACTTTGGAAATGAGTTTTACACTAGGAAGAGCAATCTGGAAATTGCAGATTCTGCCTCTTCGCTCGAGGGACAGATCCTAAGCTCGAGGGACCACTCTGTGTTTTGCACCTTCGCTCGAGCAACCAATAGTTGGCTCAAGCATAAATTGCATGCCCCTAGAAGTTTTCATGTTTTGCAGACTACTCGAGCAACAAAAGTTGCGCTCGAGCGAAGACCTCAGTTACACGCTCAAGCGACCGTCGAGCAGTCGTCGAGCAAAAATTTCACACTTTTACGGAATTTACAGACTGCTCGAGTGAGGGAATCTACGCTCGAGCGACCACTCACATTTCACATGTCCGCTTGAGCGAAGGAAGTTGCGCTCGAGTGGGACCCTGGTTTTCAACAAATTTGACTAAGTGTTCTGAGTCGTATTTTGGCATCCTCATTGCATCTTAGGCATTTCTAAGCCCTAATTAAGTCAGAATTATAAGGAATAGAAGTAGAGCACATCAACTAAGAGAGAACTAAATTATTGATTCCATGTGTGTAATTTTGTAAGTATTCGTTCTGTGTCTGTGTAGGTCACGCGCTTCAAGTTACTTGATCTATCTACTATGTCTGTTTGCTTGGAGCCATTTGTGAGTAATAACTTTGTAAAGTTATGTTTAATTATAAGTATTTTCTGACTGATATGATACGATTTATTTTTTGAACTGCTATTTTATGAATTATGAATGAATGTCCATTTTTCTGAAATGTATTTGTGGCATCCTTAGTTCACGTGGCCCTCGCTCAGGGGTAATAATACCGTGGCCAATATGCACGTGGCCTTCGCACGGGGGTAACAATACCATGGCTTATATTCACGTGGCCCTTGTCCGGGGGTAACAATACTGAGGCCTATATTTACGTGGCCCTCGCCTGGGTGTAACAATACCATGGCTACTTGCGTGCAAGATATGGACCTTTATGATTGTTGGTACCGACTATGCAAATTTGATATGTCATGATAGCTAAATGGATGTACCATAAATACTGGCTAATGATTCTGGAAAGTATGTGAATATGAATCTGTTTCTGATTTGAAATTTGATATGGGACATCATTCATTAAATTCTTTACTTTGTTATTATTCACTAGGCTTTGCTCACTATTTATATATATATATATATATATGTAGGTGATCAGGTGCGTGACTAGGCTCAGTCATGATCGCCTGGAGAGTTTTTGTCAACCAACCTTTGTGCCTTCCGAAGAGAAGGTTCCATACGTCTTGTGGTCATGTTTTGTGGACATAAAAGACTTCATTTTCTTTTGAACTATAAGCAAGTTTTCTATTATCTGTATATTGGGCTAAGCTCTTTTTTGGCTATATCTGTAATGAATGTGATGTGAGACTATTGCAATATGACGTCATGTATATGTGTATAAAGCTTCAAAATTTCTGTCCCATATATGTCTCCACAGCTTAATGGACTATGTATGTTTCTATATTTGCTTCCACAGCCCCTAATTATAAGTTATTCTGTTCAAAGGCCTTTGGTAATACAATGATTACTGGCCGGTTATGACGCTAAATGTAACAACCCCGACCTTTAGTTAACGTTAATTCATGATCAGATATGCCTAATAAGTAATTAAAGTGAAATTCTGAAGAAATTGCATGTGTGTCACATTATTTGTGCTCATATCTATCTAATATAGAAATATCTATTTGAATTCCTGTTTTGTTTTGTGAATTGAAGGCCTTATCGGCATCTGATCACGAAATTGACTTGATTTATGTGTTAGTTAGAATTTTTAGAACATTATGGTAAGTTTAATTAGAATTCGATTCGGAACGATTAAATTAGAATAATTTAATGTCTGCTTGATTAGTTTGATCAACAATTTAATTACACTATTATCCAAGCCTATATAAGGCACCAATTGTACCACCACTCAACCTTTTTCCTTCATTTCAATACACTTTGAGCCTACACAAGCAAACAAATGTGAGAGAGGGAGAGAAATGAGAGATTTGAGCTCAACCAAAGAACTTGCTAGGAATTGAAGAATTGAACTTAGAAACACAAAGATCAGGCTTCTAACTCTCTCATTGGCAAGCCTAGGTAAGAATTTAACCCTTAGATTGTACAATTATAGTGTGTAGGACATAAACTCTAGAGAATTAAGTTGGTTAATGCAAGAATTAAATTAGAGATGAAGAGAATGGAACCATATCATGCATGCATATATCATGGCATTTTGAGTTTGATTCTAAAGAATTCTCACATGCATGTATCTATCTTGGCTTAGTTTTGAAAATTCATCATAATTCTTACCATTTGACCTTAATTAATCAAGTTTTGGAAAGCCTTAGTTCAAAGTAATTCATGCATGTCATGTTCATGGCATATTCATAAAAGTCAAGTTTGAGTTTTGAGTAATTGGCATACTTTTGGAACTTGATTTGGCAAAATGATCTTCAATTTATGATATTCTACAAGTTTGTAAATGTTTTCTGGAATTTTGGCCCAAAAGATGAGTTTTGAAATGTGTAATTCGAGTTTAAACTCTGATTTCTGAAGTCTGATTTCTGTATGTAGTTTGAACAAGAACATGATTATAAATCTATATCTGATATAAACTCTAATTTCTGAATCTGTCATGGGCATCGTTCATTAAAAGCCTTTACTTTTTTATTATTCACTAGGCTCCCGCTCACTATTTATTTTATGTATGTGAGTGAGTAAGCGCGTGACCAAGCCTAAGCTACTGCCTGGAGTGTTGAATCAGCCAACTACTGTGCCTCTCGAGAAGGTTCCCTTTTTGAAGAAGTCAAGTTGTGTGAACCTGACAATGATGTTTTGTAGTTTATTTTTTTGTTTATTTGTATATAGGGATAAGTTTCCTTTTTGATTACATTTGTGTATACGGGTGATGTAAGACTAATGTATTTACGACGTCATATATATATATAAGTTTGTTTTGAAAATTTCCATCTCATATACGTTATCACAGTTCTATAGACAATGTGTAATTCTATAATTGCTTTCGCAGCCCCTTATCATGTGTCATTCTGTTAAGAGGCCTTTGGTAATCCAAGGATTACTGGCCGATTACAACACTAAACCTATAGAGGCAGGTTTGGATCGTGACAGAGTGGTATCAGAGCACGTGTAATATCGCACACACGAGTCCATACAAGCTATAGGATGTCCTAGAAAAGAATTAGGGACATTTCATCTACATGTGTGAGTGTATGCTAATCTTTGTAAATGTGAAAACTAAATTTGAACCTAAACAAATGAAATGTAAATAGAATGAACAAGATTATTCCTGTGTTTATTATTACCCTGTTTCTCTATTACAACATGGAGAATGCAAGGGGAAATGATACAAGTGAATCTTCTGAGGCCCGAATGAACAAAATGGAACAGATGTTTACAGCCCTGACTGAAACAATGACACAACGACTGAGGCAACAACCTTTACCAACTCCGCATCCGTCGGTGCAAGTTGAACCGGACAACAATGATATAATCAACCTCACTCAGAAATTTATGAAGATGAAACCGCCAACTTTCCTTGGTGGTATTGAACCATTAAAGGCTGAAACATTGTTGTTGGAAATGGAGAAATTATTTGAAGTGTTTCCCTGTTCACAGATCTAGAAAGTCCTTTTGGCCACCTACACCATGAAAGACGAAGCCCGAAGATAGTGGTTATTGATTTGAAATAGTAATGGGAATATGACATCAGCTCAATTTAATGCGATCTTCTATGACAAGTATTTTCCTCAGTATTTTTGGGATCAGAAAGCTTTTGAATTTCAAGAATTGAAGCAAGGCAGGATGTCCGTAGCCGAGTATGAGGCTAAGTTTACTGAGTTGGCCAGATTTGCTCCTCATATAGTTGACACAGATTATAAGAAGGCCTGGAAATTCGAAGGGGGCTTAGACGTAGATGTGTATGATCGAGTAGGCGTATTGAAATTGCCTACCTATGTGGAGGTACTTGATAGGGCATTGATGGCAGAGGCCATACTAGCAGCAAAGAAACAAGTTACAATTCCAACAACTGAATGGAGGGGTAAAAGGGTCGGATTCAATTTCAAAAAGGGCCAATCATTTCCAAAGGAGCAAAATACTGGGTCTTCAAGTAGTTCAAGCCAAAGCAGTGGGTCTATGCCAGTTTGTTCAGAATGTAGAAGGAAGCATAAGGGCACATGTCATCGTGCATCTGGCGCTTGTTTTCGATGCGGCAAGACAGGCCACATGATTAGAGATTGTCCGTTGAGACTCAACACGACTACCAGCCCAGCGACAAGTTCAGCCGGGTCTGCTCCTACACCAAGAACCAATGTGAGAGCCAATACTGGGGGAGAAACTTTGGGACAAGGACAAGTCTTTGCATTAGTGCCTGGGATGTACAAAATACTGAGTCAATGGTATCAGGTATGATCTCTATCTGTGCTCAGAATGCCTATGTACTGATTAATTCGGTTTCCACGCATTCATTTGTATCGCATGCTTTTTTTCAAAAATTAACTAGACCATTAGAACCCATGAATTGTTTACTATCTGTGGCTACACCGACTGGGGGTTCTATGATATGTGCTTATGTTTATCCGGCATGTGATATTATGGTTGGTGATATGACATTGTACGTTGATTTACTGCCCTTAAACATTGATTATTTCGACTGTATTCTGGGCATGGATTGGTTGACTAAATATTGTGCCACCATCAATTGTGTGAGTAAATCTGTTGTATTTAGACCACCTGGTATGCCTGAGTTTTTTTTTACTAGAAATGGGATAGTTTCTCTACCATATTTGATCTCAATTATGAAAGCTAGGAACTTGTTAAGGAAAGGTTGTCGAGGCTACTTATGTTGTGTATTGACTGTATCTTCTAATAGTGCTAATGTGGAAACCATTCCTGTTGTTTGTGAATTTCCTGATGTGTTTCCGAATGAATTGCCTAGGGAGTTAATTGATAGGGAAATTGAGTTCACCATTGATGTAGTACTCGGGACATAACCAATTTCTAAAACCCCATACAGAATGTCCACCTTTGAATTAAAAGAATTGAAAACTCAACTTCAGGAACTATTAGACAAAAAGTTTATTCACCCGAGCACTTCACCTTGGGATGCCCCAGTGTTATTTGTTAAGAAGAAAGATGGGTCTTTACGACTATGTATAGATTACAGAGAACTAAACAAAGTAACCGTGAAGAATAAATACCCACTACCCTGAATAAATGACATTTTTGATCAACTTCAAGGAGCACAAATGTTCTCTAAAATAGATCTTAGATCCGGATATCACCAGCTAAAGGTGAAAGCAGAAGACATTGAGAAAACCGCTTTCCGAACTACATACGGACATTATGAATTCTTAGTCATGCCATTTGGGGTAACTAATGCACTTGCAGTATTCATGGATTTAATGAATAAAGTGTTCAAACAATTCCTTGATGTGTTTATTGTTGTGTTCATCGATGATATATTGATTTATTCTAAAAGCAGGGGGGAACATGAAAATCATCTAAGAATTGCTTTGTAGACCCTAAGGGAGAAGAAGTTATATGCAAAATTTTCCAAATGTGAATTTTGGCTTGATAATGCGGCATTTCTAGGGCATGTAATCAACAAGAATGGTATCTCCGTTGACCCACAGAAAATTGAAGCTATTGTGGACTGGCCTAGACCGACAAATGTATCAGAAGTTCGAAGTTTTCTGAGACTTGCAGGTTACTATCGCAGATTTGTGAAAGATTTCTCTAAACATTGACACATAAAACTATGCCATTTGATTGGAGTGACCAAAGAGAGACTGCTTTCCAAGAGTTAAAGACCAGGTTAGTAACTGCAACAATTTTGACCTTGCCTAATGGTACTGATGGATTTCAAATTTACAGTGATACGCCCTATAAGGGCTTGGGGTGTGTGTTAATGCAAAATGGAAAAGTGATTGCTTATGCTTCTCGATAACTTCGCCCTCATGAAAAGAACTATCCAACCCATGACCTTGAATTAGCAGCTGTGGTATTTGCTTTGAAAATCTGGCGCCATTATCGATATGGAATAACTTGTGAAGTATATATAGATCATAAAAGTCTCAAATATTTCTTCACCCAAAAAGAGCTGAACATGAGATAGAGACGATGGCTTGAGTTAATCAAGGATTACGACTTATAGATCTTGTACCATCCCAGAAAAGCCAATATCGTTACAGATGCCTTGAGCTGGAAATCCATGGGTAATGTGTCATGCTTACTCACTGGTCAGAAGGAGTTGATATATGATCTAGAAAATAATGAAATTGAAATTATACAGTGTGAACAGGGTGGGATCTTAGCCGCCATTTCTACTCAACCTGCAATCATTGAAGAGATTAAAGAAAAACAACATAAAGATGAGTTCTTGAAGAAAATTTTCGATAAAATTGACTCAAAACCGACGCCTGGGTTCATGATTGAAAATGATGTGTTAAGATTTCAGAATCGCCTTTGTGTGCCGAATTGTTTTGATTTGAGGAAACGCATCATGACTGAAGCTCACAATTCGAAATTTGTTATGCATCTAGGAAACACAAAGATGTATCATGAGTTGAAATAAAATTTCTAGTGGCCGGGAATGAAAAAGTGTATTGCAGATTTTGTGGCTAGATGTTTGCACTGCCAACAAGTTAAAGCTGAACATTAGCGACCCACTAGTTTGCTACAGCCACTTCCAATACCGGAATGGAAATGGAAACATATCACGATGGACTTCATTGTGGGGTTACCTCGCTCTTCTCGAGGTATGGACTCTATCCGGGTAATTGTTGATCGTTTGACTAAGTCCGCACATTTCTTACCTGTCAAATCCTTGTATAATGCAGATAAATTGGCTAACTTGTATGTTAACGAGATTGTGAGATTACATGGCATGCCAGTATCTATTGTATCTGACAGAGATCTTAAGTTCACTTCAAGATTCTAGCAAAGTCTACAGCAGGCTCTGGGAACTGAATTAAGACTAAGCAGTGCTTATCACCCACAGACAAATGGCCAATCCGAATGGACCATTCAAACGTTGGAAGACTTGTTATGGATATGTGCCCTAGACTTTCAATGCAGTTGGGAAACTTACTTACCGTTGGTTGAGTTTGTGTATAATAACAGCTACTATTCAAGTATCGGTATGGCTCCTTACGAAGCTTTGTATGGTAGAAAATGTCGATCTCTGATATGTTGGGCCAAGATAGGTGATAGACCTTTGTTGGGATCGGAATTGGTGCAAGAAACAACTGAAAATGTGAAATTGATTCAACAAAGATTGAAAATTGCACAAAGCCGCCAAAAGAGTTATGCTGATATCCGAAGAAGGGGCAGAGAATATAAAGTCGGGGATCATGTGTTTATTAAAGTAACTTCGATGAAAGGCCAAACGCGGTTTGGAGTGAAAGGCAAGTTAGCACCGAGATATGTTGGACCGTATGAGATCCTTGAGAAAATTAACCCGGTGACGTATTGGGTAACCTTGCCTCCAGTCATGGAAAATATGCACAACATTTTTTATGTTTCAATGCTTCGGGATTATTTGAGAGATCCGTTACATGTTATTGAGCCGACACATGTGCTTTTGAAAGATGACTACATCTATGAGGAGAGGCCAATTCAGATCATGAACCGTAGAATCAAAAGATTAAGGAACAAGGAAATTCCATTGGTGAAAGTTGATTGGCAAAATCATGGAGGGATTTATGCTACGTGGGAAACGGAAGAAGATATGATGAAGAGATATCTGGATTTGTTTCCACTGGACTCGACATTCTTCCAAAACGAAGGTAACTCGAGTTTGGCGGACCAAACTCTTTAAGGGGGTAGACTGTAATAACCTTGACCTTTAAGTAACGTTAATCATGTTCAAATATGCCTAATAAGTAATTAAGGTCAAATTCTGAAGAAATTGCATGTATGTCACATTATTTGTGCTCATATCTATCTAATATAGAAATATCTATTTGAATTCCTATTTTGTTTTGTGAATTGAAGACCTTATCGACATTTGATCACGAAATTGACTTGATTTATGTGTTAGTTGGAATTTTTAAAACATTATGGTAAGTTTAATTAGAATTCAATTCGGAATGATTAAATTAGAATAGTTTAATGTCTACTTGATTAGTTTGATCAACAATTTAATTACATTATTATCCAAGCCTATACAAGGCACCAATTGTACCACCACTCAACCTTTTTCCTTCATTTCAATACACTTTAAGCCTACACAAGCAAACAAACGTGAGAGAGAGAGAGAGAGAGAGAGAGAGAGAGAGAGAGAGAAAGGAAAGATTTGAGCTCAACCAAAGAACTTGCTAGGGATTGAAGAATTGAACTTAGAAACACAAGGATCAAGCTCCTAACTCTCTCATTGGCAAGCCTAGATAAGAATTCAACCCTTAGATTGTACAATTATAGTTTGTAGGACATAAACTCTAGAGAATTAAGTTGGTTAATGCAAGAATTGAATTAGAGATAAAGAGAATGGAACCATATCATGCATGCATATATCATGGCATTTTGAGTTTAATTCTAAAGAATACTCACATGCATGTATCTATCTTGGCTTAGTTTTGAAAATTCATCATAATTCTTACCATTTGACCTTAATTAATCAAGTTTTAAAAAGCCTTAGTTCAAAGTAATTCATGCATTTCATGTTCATGGCATATTCATAAATGTCAAGTTTGAGTTTTGACTAATTGGCATACTTTTGGACCTTGATTTGGCAGAATGATCTTCAATTTATGACATTCTACAAGTTTCTAAATATTTTATGGAATTTTGGCCCAAAATATGAGTTTTGAAGTGTGGAATTTGAGTTTGGAGTTTGGGAGTGTAATCTGGAAATCCCAGATTTTGCACTTCCGCTTGAGCGGCAGAATCTACGCTCGAGTGACCACTCTATGATCTTACACTTCTGCTTGAGTGACCCGAAGTACGCTCAAGCGTGAAATGCGAGCTCCCAGAACTTTCATGTTTTTGCAGACCGCTCGAGCGACAAGATTTGCGCTCGAGCAAGGTCTTAAGTCTCACGCTCGAGCGTCCGTCAAGCGTGAAAATCACACAACCAGTACTTTTTCAATGTTTGCAGACCGCTCGAGCGAAGGAAGTTGCCTTCGAGCGACCCCTCACATATTTGCATGTCCACTCGAGCGAGAGATGTTACGCTCGAACGACACCCCTGCTTTTAGCAAGTTTTGTTAAGGGTTCTGGAGTGCATTTTGGCATCCACATTGCATCCCAGGCATTCCTAGGCTATGAGTAAGACTTAATAAGAGGTTAAAACATAGGAACACACTAAGAATAAAATGAAAGAAGTTAAATACCAATCGAGTGTGTGTTTCATTATATGTTTCTGCTATGTGTGTGTAGGTCACGTGTCACAAGTTATCTGATTTGTCTGTTTTGCAAGTGGAACCATCTATGAGTAATAATTCTGTAAAGTTATGTTTAACTTTAATTATTTTCTGATACTATGAAATGATCAGTTTTCTGAAATGCGATATTTTGTATGAATTAATGAGTGTCCAAATTTCTAAAATGTCTTCGTGGCATCCTTAGCACAAGGCCCTTGCCCAGGGATAAGAATATTGTGGTTTACAAGTACAAGGCCCTTGCCCAGGGGTAATAATACCGTGGTCTCATGGCCCCTAGGGGTAATAATACCGTGGTCTCAAGGCCCTTTCCCGGGGATAATAATACCGTGGCTCAAGTATGTTACAAGTTTCCCAGTACCGGAGGTTCCTTAAAGGAACTAACAAGCATGTTAACGCTAATGGATGTACCATCTATGATTAAGCATGAACTCTGATTTCTATATATAGTTTGAACAAGAACATGATTATAAATCTATATCTGATATAAACTCTGATTTCTGAATCTATCATAGACATCATTTATTAAAACCCTTTACTTTGTTATTATTCACTGGGCTCCCGCTGACTATTTATTTTATGTATGTAAGTGAGTAAGCACGTGACCAGGCCTAAGCTGCTGCCTAGAGTATTGAGTCAACCAACTACTGCGCCTCCCAGAGAGGTTCCCTTTTTGAAGAAGTCAAGTTTTGTGTACTTGACAATGATGTTTTGTAGTTTATTTTTTTGCTTATTTGTATATAGGGATAAGTTTCCTTTTTGATTACATCTATGCATACGGGTGATGTAAGACTAATGTATTTACAACGTCACACATATATATATAAGTTTGTTTTGAAAATTTCCGTCTCATATACGTTATCACAGCTTTATGGACAATATGTAATTCTATAATTGCTTCCGCAGCCCTTTATCATGTGTCATTCTATTAAGAGACCTTTGGTAATCCAAGGATTACTGACCGGTTACGACACTAAACCTATAGGGGCAGGTTTGGGTTGTGATACTAAACTTATAGGGATGGGTTTGGATCGTGATAGAGTGGTATCAGAGCATATGTTATACCGCACACACGAGTCCATATGAGCTATAAGATGTCCTCGTAAGCATTAGGAGCATCTCATCTACATGTATAAGTGTGTACACTAATTTCTATAAATGAGGAAACTGAATTTGATCTTGAATATTTGAAATAGAAGTGAATGGACCGTGATTGAATGATCTAAACATTGTGAAACGAACTATTTGCCTAAGTGTTCTGTTTACCTATAGCAATGAAAAATACAAGAAGTAACAATACAGCTGAATCGTCAAAGGCTCGCATGATCCGAATGGAGCAAATGTTCGCAGCTCTAACTGAAGTAATGACACGACAACAAAGGTAACAACCATTACCTTATCTGTCGGTCCAAGTTGAACCGAATAACAATGACCTAATCAACCTCCCTAAAAAATTCATGAAGATGAAACCACCAACCTTGTTTAGTGGTATTGAACCCTTAAAGGCAGAAACATGGCTACTGGAAATGGAGAAACTATTCGAGATGTTCCCTTGCTCTGAGATTCAAAAAGTCATTTTGGCCACCTACACTTTAAAAGATGAAGCACGAAGATGGTGGTTATTAATTCGCAATAGTAATGGGAACATGACATGGGCTCAATTTAATGAAATCTTCTACAACAAGTACTTTTGCCAATACTTCAAAGATCAGAAAGTGTCAAAAATTCAAGAACTCAAGCAAGGCAAGATGTCTGTAGCCTGTACGAGGCTAAGTTCATTGAGTTGGCCAAATTTTCTCCTCATATGGTTGATACAGATTACAAAAAGGCTTGAAAATTTGAAGGGGGATTAGATCTGGACGTGTTTGATCGAGTAGGCGTCCTAAAGTTGCCTACGTATGTGGAAATACTAGATAGAGCATTGATGGCAGAGGCCATTTTGGCAGCAAAGAAACAAGCTTCAGCTCCAACAACTAAATAGAAGGGTAAAAGATCTGGATTTAATTTCAAGAGGGGTCGGTCATTTCCAAAAAGGCAGAATACAGGATCCTCTAGTAGCTCTAGTCAGAATAGTGGCTCGATTCCGAATTGTCCCGACTGCAGAAGAAAGCATAAAGGTGCATGTTATCGTGCATCAGGTGCATATTTTTGGTGTGGCAGACTGGCCACATGGTTAAGGATTGTCCACTGATATTTGATAATGTTAACCGTCCTGCGGGAAGTTCGGTCAGGTCTGCTTCTGAAGCAAAGTCAAATGTAAGAACTAATGCCAGGGGTAACACTGGAAATGAAACGCTAAGGCAAGGGAGAGTGTTTGCACTGGTGCTTGGGGATGTACAAAATATTGAGTCAGTGGTGTCAGGTATAATCTCTATTTGTGCTGAGAATGCCTATGTACTAATTGATTCTGGTTCCACGTAGTCATTTGTATCACATGTTTTTTCTCGGAAATTAACTAGACCCTTAGAATCCATGAATTATTTATTATTTGTATCTACGCCATCCGGGGGCTCTATGGTATGTGCATATGTGTATCTGGCATATGATATTATGATTGGTGATGTGACGTTGTATGTTGATTTATTGCCTTTGGGAATTGATCATTTTGACTGCATATTGGGTATGGACTGGTTAACGAAGTACTGTGTAACTATTGATTGTGTGAATAAGTCTGTTATATTTCGTCCACCAGGGTTACCTGAGTTTGTGTTCACTGGGAATGGGGTGGTCCCTCCCCCATACTTGATTTCTGCCATGAAAGCTGTTAAATTGCTTAAGAAAGGATGTAGAGGGTATATGTGTTGTGTTTTGACTGTGACTTCTGATAATCCCACTGTAGAGAACATCCCTATAGTAAATGAATTTCTTGATGTATTTCCAACTTAATTTCCCGGAGATTTAATTGATAGGGAAATTGAGTTTACTATCAATGTTCTTACCGAAACACAACTAATTTCCAAAACCCCATATAGAATGTCAACTTCTGAACTGAAAGAGTTAAAAGTTCAACTCCAAGAACTATTAGACAAGAGATTTATCTATCCGAGCACCTCACCTTGGGGAGCTCCAGTGTTGTTTGTCAAAAATAAAGACGGGTCTTGAAGGCTGTGTATTGACTACCGTGAGTTAAACAAGGTAACCGTGAAGAACAAGTATCCATTCCCCCGAATAGATGATCTATTTAACCAACTTCAAGGAGCCCACATGTTCTCCAAGATAAATCTTAGATCTGGTTATCACCAGTTAAAAGTCAAGGCAGAAGATGTTGAGAAAATAACATTCAGAACTAGATACAGACACTATGAATTTTTGGTAATGCCATTCGAAGTAACTAATGCACTTGCAACATGTATGGACTTAATGAATAGAGTGTTCAAATAATTCCTTGATGAGTTTATTGTTGTGTTCATCGATGATATATTGATTTATTTTAAAAGCAGGAAAGAATATGAAAATCATCTGAGAATTGCTTTACAGACCTTAAGGGAGAAGAAGTTATATGCAAAATTTTCCAAATGTGAATTTTGGCTTGTCAGTGTGGCATTTCTGGGGTATGTAATCAACAAGGATGGTATCTCTGTTGACCCACAGAAAATTAAAGCCATTGTGGACTGGCCTAAACCAACAAATGTGTCAGAAGTGAGGAGTTTTCTGGGACTTGCTGGCTACTACAGAAGATTTGTGAAAGATTTCTCGAAACTTGCTATGCCATTGACACGATTAACACAGAAAAATGTACCATTTGACTAGAACGATCAACAGGGGTTAGCCTTTCAAGAATTGACAACTAGATTGGAAACTGCACCAATTCTGACCCTACCTAACGAAATTGATGGATTTCAGATTTGTAGTGATGCCTCCTACAAAGGTTTGGGTTGTGTGCTAATGCGGAATGGGAAGGTAATTGCTTATGCCTCTTGATAACTCCATCCTCGTGAAAAGAACTACCCGACTCATGGTCTTAAACTGGTAGCCGTGGTGTTTGCTTTGAAAATCTTGCGTCATTATCTGTATGGAGTAACTTGTGAAGTATATATAGATCATAAAAGCTTAAAATATTTCTTCACCCAAAAGGAGCTGAACATGAGGCAGAGAAGATGGCTGGAATTAATCAAGGACTATGACTTGCAAATTCTGTATCATCCAGGGAAGGCAAATACCATTGCAGATGCATTGAGTAGAAAATATATTGGGAATCTATCATGTTTGCTCACTGGTCGGAAAGAATTGTTGTGTGAATTGGAACAAAATGAAATTAAAGTGGTTTTGCATGAACAGGATGTAATTCTAGTTGTTATTTTTGCCCAACCCACAATTATTGAAGAGATAAGAGATAGGCAACTGCAAGATGCATTTCTGAAAAAGATTGTGGATGAAATTGACTCAAAATCGAGACCGGGATTTGTGCTTGACAATAATGTGTTGAAATTTCAGAATCGCCTTTGTGTACCAGATTGTTGTGATTTGAGAAAACGTATTATGACTGAAGCCCATAATTCCAAATTTGCTATGCATCTGGGAAACACAAAGATGTATGATGATTTGAGACAGAACTTCTGGTGGCCTGGAATGAAGAAAAGCATTGCTGACTTCATGGCTAGATGTTTACATTGCCAGTAAGTTAAAGTGGAATATCAACGACCTGCTAGACTGCTTCAGCCGCTTCCCATACCGGAATGGAAATGGGAGTATATTACCATGGATTTCATTGTCAAACTACCTCGCTTCTCTCGAGGTATGGACTCTATCTGGGTTATTATTGACCATTTAACTAAGTCTACCCATTTCCTGTCTGTTAAAACTATTTATAATGCGGACAAATTGGCTAATATTTATATGAAGGAGATTGTGAGATTGCACGGTGTGCCAGTATTCATTGTATCTGACAGAGACTCGAAGTTTACGTCAAGATTTTGGCAGAGTTTACAATAGGCTTTGGAAACTAAACTGTGATTGAGTAGTGCCTACCACCCACAGATAGATGGCCAATCTGAATGAACCAATCAGACCCTAAAAGATATGTTATGGATGTGCGTCCTAGATTTCCAAGGAAATTGGGAAACCTACTTACCATTTGTCAAATTTGTGTACCACAATAGTTACTAGTTAAGTATCGGCATGGCTCCTTATGAAGCTTTATATGGTAGAAAGTGTCGTTCTCTGATTTGTTGGGCCGAGGTAGGTAACAGACATTGTTGGGACCAGAACTTGTGCAAGAAACAACTGAAAATATGAAATTGATTCAACAGAGATTAAAAACTGCACAAAGCCGCCAAAAAGTTATGTAGATGTCTGAAGACGAGACAAAGAATTCGAAGTCGGAGATCACGTGTTTATCAAAGTGACTCCTATGAAAGGGCAAATGCGGTTTGGAGTGAAAGGAAAATTGGCATCGAGATATGTTGGGCCATATGAGATTCTTGAGAAAATCAACCTGGTGATGTATTGAATAGCCTTACCGCCGGTCATGGAACATATGCACAATGTTTTTCATGTTTCTATGCTTCAGGATCATTTGAGAGACCCATTACATGTAATTAAGCCGAGCCATGTGTTTTTGAAAGACGATTTTACGTACGAAGAGAGGCCAATTCAGATTATGAACCACCAGATCAAAAGATTGAGGAACAAAGAAATATCATTGGTAAAAGTTGATTGGCAAAACCACGGAGGAACTTATGCTACATGGGGAACAGAAGAAGATATGATGAAGAGATATCCAGATTTGTTTCCGTTGGACCCAACATTCTTCTAAAATGAAGGTAATTTGAGTTTGGAGGACCAAACTCTTCAAGGAGGGAAGACTATAACAACCCCAACCTGTGATTACCTGTTTAACCATTATTAATTATGCCTAATAAGTAATTAAGGTGAGATTCTAAACAAATTGCATGTGTGTCACATTATTTGTGCTCATACCTGTCTAATGTAGAAATATCTGTTTAAATTTCTGTTTTGTCTTGTGAATTGAAGGCCTTATCGGTATCTGATCACAAAATTGACTTGATTTTTGAGTTAGTTGGAATTTTTAGAATTTTATGGTAAGTTTAATTAAAATTCGAATCGGAACGAATTAATTAGAATAATTAATGTCTATTTGGTTAATAGTAAGCTCAATTATTTAAACCTTCTTAATTAAGCCTATATAGGCGATGTGAGAACTCTATGACAGATTTTTACACCTTTATTTCTACAATCTTGAACTCAAAGAAACGTGAGAGTAAGGGAGAGCTAGAGTTAGAGACCAAAAACAAAAGAAAGACCAAGAATTGGCTTGAGATTAAGCTGGAGACTGGAATTCTTGCAATTTAAGACTTAAGGTAAGACTTTAACCCTTTAGCTATGAGTTTGAGTTGTTCAGTATGTGAAATCAAGTGGAAGTGTTGAATAGACATAAGAAATGGGCTTAAATGAAGGAATTGGGAAAATTAAGCATGTTTTCTAAGAAATTCTCACATACAAGTGCTTACCTTGGCCATGTTTTAAGAATTTACCATGTTTTAGTACCAAATATCCTAATTGTTTATGTTTTGAAAGAGGAGGATGCATATCACTTCATGCATGTTAGATATACATATATCATTCGAGATTGTATTTGGTTAAACCACTTACTTTTGGGCCTTGATTTTGTGAAATGATCTTTAATTCACCATGTTTTCCAAGATTATATGAGTTTCCTCAAGTTTTTGGCCCAAAAGATCATGATTTGCAGCTTTGGAAATGAGTTTTGCACTAGGCAGAGCAATCTGGAAATTCCAAATTCTGCCTCTTCGCTCAAGCGATAGATCCTATGCTCGAGCGACATGCTCGAGCGACCACTCTGTGTTTTGCACGTCCGCTCGAGGGACCAATAGTTGGCTCGAGTGTAAATTGCATGCCCCCAAAAGTTTTCATCTTTTGTAGACCACTAGAGCGAAGACCTCAGTCACACGCTCGAGCGACCGTCGAGCGGTCGTCGAGCGAAAATTTCACACAACCAGTACTTTTACAGAATTTACAGACCGCTCGATCAAGGAAATCTACGCTCGAGCGACCACTCACATTTCAGATGTCCGCTCGAGTGAGACCCCTGTTTTCAGCAAATTTGACCAAGTGTTCTGAATCGTGTTTTGGCATCCTCATTGCATCTTAGGCATCTCAAAGCCGTAATTAAGTTAGAATAATGAGGAATAGAAGTAGAGCACACCAACTAAGAGAGAACTAAATTATTGATTCTGGGTGTGTAATTCTGTACGTATTCATTCTGTGTCTGTATAGGTCACGCACCGCAAGTTACCTGATCTGTCTACTCTGTCTGTTTTCTTGAAGCCATTTGTGAGTAATAACTCTATAAAGCTATGTTTAATTATAAGTATTTTTTGACTGATATGATACGATCTGTTTTTTGAAATGTTATTTTATGAATTATGAATGAATGTCCATTTTTCTGAAATGTATTTGTGGCATTCTTAGTTCACGTGGCCCTCGCCTAGGGGTAATAATACCGTCGCCAATATGCACATGGCCCTCGCACGGGGGTAACAATACCGTGGCTTATATTCACATGGCCCTTGCCCGGGGGTAACAATACCGAGGCCTATATTCGAGTGGCCCTCGCTTGGAGGTAACAATACCATGGCTACTTGCGTGCAAATATGGACCTTTATGGTTGTCAATACCGACTGTGCAAATTTGATATGTCATGATAGCTAAATAGATGTACCACAAATACCTGCTGATGATTCTGGAAATTTTGTGAATATGAATCTGTTTCTGATTTGAAATCTGATATGGGACATCATTCATTAAATTCTTTACTTTGTTATTATTCACTGGGCTTCACTCACCATTTATATATATATATGTAGGTGATCAGGTGCGTGACCATGCTCAATGATGACTGCCTGGAGAGTTTTTGTCAGCCAGCCTTTGTGCCTCCCGATGAGGAGATTCCATACATCTTGTGGTCATGTTTTGTGGACATAAAAGACTTCGTTTTCTTTTGAACTATAAACAAGTTTTCTATTATCTTTATATTGGGCTAAGCCCCTTTTTGGTTATATTTGTAATAAATGTGACGTGAGACTACTGCAATATGACGTCATATATATGTGTATAAAGGTTTAAAATTTATGTCCCATATATGTCTCCACAACTCAATAGACTATGTATGTTTCTTTATTTGCTTCCGCAGCCTCTAATTATAAGTTATTCTGTTCAAAGGCCTTTGGTAATCCAAGGATTACTGGCCAGTTATGACGCTAAACCTACAGGGGCGGGTTTGGGCCGTGACAGCGGATGAACAAAACAAAGCAAAACGTTATTCACAAGACAACTTTAAGCATGGTTCACAAAACATGACTTCTTAAACGGGAACCTCCTTGGAAGGCACGATGGCTAACTGACCCAAAACTCTCCAGGCAGCAGCTTAGGCCTGGTCACGCGTCTGCTCACCTACATAGATAATATAAACAGTGAATGGAAGCCCAGTGAATAATAACAGGGTAAAGGGTTAAATGATGATGTCTTAACAGATTCAAAAAATAAATACATATTTATATTCATAGTTTTGTTTGAATCATATACGGAAATCAAAATTCATGCTTGTTTATATGTGGTACATCTATTAGCACTATTAAATCAAATACAGAGCATTAAGGGTCATATTTGTCAGTTCTATAAAGGAACATCCGGTACTAGGAACATATAACATACTGTAACATACCTGGGGGGTACCCGTGCGCGTTAAACAGTTCGGACCCTTAATCTCTTTGATCTAGTCTCACTAGTGCAATGTAAAACATAGATAAGAGTCCAGATTTGGCAACTTTTAGAAAATCCATTTTATTGCAAAATCTTTTGCTATAAATGGACTACGTCATCAGAGCTCAGAGTCGCCACCTTATATTTTTTGGGAAATTAGGAAACCCATGACTTGTGCCAAGGCCACTGTTCGTTATAACCAAAGTTGTCTCGGTTCGGAACCTTAAGCATGAGAGGGGAAGGTCATTAATTGAGCACTCCCGCTCATCTGATCAAAAGATTGGCCTTTACTAAACCATGATATGAATTTTATTTACTTTATATATTCATATTCTGATTATTTAATAAATCCTAAAAATTACTATGTGAAGCATACAAGTATAGACTATGTCATTTATTTTGGAATAATTTGATTTCATGTAGTTTTGAAAGAGTTTTGGAGATGTACAACCCAAATAAATTGAGTTTACAAACATGAAAATCAACACTATTCCAAATTAAGCGACACAACCTCCATCCACTGGCATTCATACAGTTATATCAAGTAAGCAAGTAGCCACATGGTAGGATGCTTAAACATAATAAGAAAAACACACATAAACGGGATGCTAAAGCATAAAAACTTATATATTTACCAACGTCCCTCGAACAACTACAAAACAAAGTTAGTAAAACATGCATGATTTTATATACAAAATCCTAATGCAATTCACTCATGAGATGTAACTAAAGATTCGGCTTCTAAGTTATGACATGTGAATCATCTCAAGAACATGAGGTAGCGCACATAATCACATAAGAATTGATTAAATCCACAAATGCAAAATTAGCTGAATCAAGATGTATGAAATATGGATGTAAAGCATAGATATAATAAAAGACAAAATATGATGTATATTCACAGATAAAGAAAGCAAGTAAAAGAACGGGATAAAAAGAAGCGGGGCGGAAAGGGGAATTATTACAACACTTCAAAGAATAATTACAAACCAAATTAGAGAGGGATGAGGACAATATTATATCAAAATAAAAACCTCGCAAAACAAAAAAAATAAAAATAAATAAAATAAAAGCTTCATGTTCCTTGGAACCGTCGACGGAAATTGGTCAATATTGGGAGATTACGCCATCTTGTCCGAAAGGAGCTAACCAACCAGCCAAATATGCCGGCCGGCCAACTAGGCCTAGCACAACCTGTCTTATTACGAAACCAAGAAAAGGAACAAATAAGAAATATGCAGGTGACTCAACTAACCACTACTGGTTAAATTAAAAATAAGAAAACAAATATAAAAAAAAAAAAAGAGAAGTGCAAACTTATAACAAAACTAACATAAACCTAAAATAAGAAAATAAATATAAGGTAGAACATGCAAGATTACAACAAACTAATATGAGACCAATACAAGAAAAATATAAATTAGGAAATGCAAGATTACAACACAATTACTATGAAACTAAAACAAGAAAGCAAAGATAAGATAGAACATGCAAGATTACAACAAAACTAATATGAAATTAAAGCAAGCGAATAAAAATAAATAAATAATTATGAGCTAAACAAACCATTTAGATTGCAACAACAAATATAAAGTAAGAAAATAAATATGAGATAAAAAAAATATAAGAAAATGAAAGACTAGAAATTTACCTTCCATGAAAGATTGAACTTCTTGATTTCCAAACTTTCTCTTGATTACCCTCGAGTTTAGGAAGTGTGTTCTCAATCCTTAATTTGAAACTAGAATGGAACTCTGGGTATGTATGGTGGAAAAGTGGCTAACTCTCTTTTTTTTTTTTTCACTTTCAACAACACTCACTCTTTCCTTTGATCAATCACTGTTGAAATTTAGCTATTTTAGAATTTTTGGAGGAGTTTTGGGTGTAGGAAAGATGGAATTTCAGTTTATATGGAAAGTATGGGGTGTATATGGAAGATAAGAATGTTTTTTGCTCAAAAACTAAATTTTTCTCTCTTTTTTCACCATTTTCTCACTCTTTTCTCTTCAATTTTGTGGTCCTTCCTCTCTCTTACAATATAATCATTCTATATAGATAATGAGAGAGAGTGAAGGTAAAAAAGAAGGTGGGAGACAAGAATGTGATAGGAGGGCAAATTTTCAAGGTGCTTGCATGGGATACTCCTTTATAGATACAAACAAAACTTCTTTTTGACAATGGGGGGTGAGTGGAGATAATGGAGGATGAGTGGGTATACTTGAATGGATCAGAAAATGGCTCAATGGAGTGTCCCTACCCAGCCAAAGCAAAAAAAAAAAAGGCTTGCTGCTGTTTTGGGCCGAGTCAACAAATATTGCTATTAAGCCTAACTTCAAACGGGTATATCTCCCTTATATGGACTTGGTTTTAGGTGGTTATTAGGTCTAAATTGAAGTCTCAAAAGTCTACTTTCCAATGGTGGTAACCTCACATCTAAATTACAAGTGTACAAAGAGATATGCCTAATTTAATGAAAGCTGTTCATTTCTCTCGGGCCAGGTCAACAAAATCTGCTCTTAAGCCAAACTTCAAATGGGCATATCTCCCTTATCCGGATTTGGTTTTAAGTGGTTCTTAGGTCTAAATTGAATCCCAAGAAGTATACTTTCCAATGGTGGTGGCCTCACATTTAAATTTCAAGTGTACAAAGAGATATGCCTAATTTAGTGAAGGTTGTTCATTTCCCTCAAGCCAGGTCAACAAAATCTGCTCTTAAGCCTAACTTCAAATGGGCATATCTCCCTTATCCGGACTTAGTTTTAGGTGGTTCTTGGGTCTAAATTGAATCCTCAGAAGTCTAATTTCCAATGGTGATAGCCTCACATCTAAATTCCAAGTGTACAAAGATATATGCCTAATTTAGTAAATGTTGTTCATTTCCTTCTTAATGATTTGATGTTCATTCTTTGCCTAAACCAGTTTTCTTCCATCTCCTCTTGTTTCCTTCAAATCCAAACCTATCCAAACCTATAAAGAAGATGTTTTTAAATATTTTTTCAAAGAGTTCACCTCCATTCCATTTATTTCCACTTTGTCCTTATTAAGTTTACTGAAAAGTGCAATATTTTAATTGAAATGGAAGCCTCGGAACATTGTAGAAACATTTAGAAAAATATTTTGAAAATATGGTTTTAAGGTCTAAAATAGTTTAGCCAAAAATGTGTAAAGGTTGGGATTAAAACTCAAATTTCATTTTTCTTGTTGAGGACTGCTGGGGAACGCATTCTGATTATCATCATCGAGTAATCAACAAAAAGCGCCAAAGTCTTAGGGCTAGTCAAAATGAGGTGTCTACACATACTTGTCAATTCCATAAAGAAACCTCCAGTACTAGGAACAGATAACATACTTGAGCCATATAATTGTTGCCACGAATACTTTTCAATATATGGACTATCATTCATTGTACAAAACGTAATTGTTCCATAAAACAGATCTTATTGCATCATGCAGAAAATAAATAACATAACTTTACTAAGTTATTACTCACAGATGTCTCCAAAGCAAACAATAGGGCAGACAAATCAGGTAACTTGCGGTACGTGTCCTAATGTTCTCAATTCCTTGAATTCCTAGTGAGTTCTAACTCAATTCTCCAATTGCCCTTCAATTCCTTAGCAATTCCTTCATTTCCTTCTTGAATTCAACTCTCTCTCACTCTAACTCTCTCTCTCTCTCTCTCTCTCTCTCCCACGTTGGAAGCTCAAGGAGGAAGAAAATGAGAATGTAAAGTGTAGTCTTAAAGTTTCATATGCCTTGTATAGGCTCAATTATGAAGGCTTAATACACTTGGCTTAAACTAAGCAAATGGGTATTAGTAATTCTGATTAATTCGTTCCGAATCGAATTTTAATTAAACCCACCATAAATTCTTAAAAATCCCATGTAACACAAAAATCAAGTCAATTTCATGATCGGATGTCGATAAAGCCATCAATTGGCAAAACAAAACAGAAACACGAACAGATATTTCTACAATAAACAAATATAAACACAACTAATATAACACACATGTAAAGTTCCTCTTAATTGCTTATTAGGCATCCTAATCATGGTTTAACAGTTAATCATAGGTCGGGGTTATTACAGTCTCTAATGAAAAAGCCATCGATCGATGTGGGAAGCCTAAGAAGACGAGTAAAACAGTACTGTAAGATCGAAGATGACATAAGAGGCACTGAAGAATCGAAACCTATTCGGATACCAAGGCTCCAATGATAGATGAGAAGAAATCTCCGAACAACAAAAGAAAGGAGTCTAATGCAATCACCAATCAGCTGAAAATTCGAAAAGAAGCCTTCCAAGCAATTATCACCACTTTTAATGAGCCGATATATTGCTTGTTGTTAAAACTCCAGAACGAACCTTACTTCTCTTGGCCAAAAAAGTCAAAAAGTTACTAAAATAACTTATTCCCCTTACATTATTATTAACAATTATATTACGAAAACAAAAAACGATCATAGATTTGGACATAAAATACAAATTAAGAACACATGACTTTTGTAAGTTTTTTTTAAAAAAATTGTGAGTTCCTAAAAGTTATGCCACTTTTTTTTTTGGGTGTTCCTTGTGCATTATTAGATAATGTATATCATATTATATCGAAATCATTAATCCGAATGTTGAGTACATATTATATAATTTAGTGTATAGTGAATCACATTGAGAATTAGTACGATACACAAACGTTTTTTATAAATTTTGGGGTTACTTTTTTTATTTTGGCTTCATAGCAAAGAAAAACAGAAAGTTGTTCAAAAAGTGCAAAAATAAAGTGCATTGTATAAATACAAATTTATTGTGTTATAGGTTAATTTAGTTCACACACTTTATTTTTGAATCATTTTATGAATATATATTTTTTAGATAAATTGTACTAGCCTCTTCTAAGATTTGAAAAAATTACACTAAATCTCAAAATTTTAATATAATTACACCGATTTTCTTTTTAATAAGATTGAAAGGATCAAAATTAATACTGATTCATAAGAAAAAATATACATTTTAGTGTAAAAGGCACAATAATAAATACAAAACACACACACACATATATATATATATATATATATATTAGTATAAAAAAGATGACAATCCTTTTTTTTTCATCCATGTGACTTATTGATGAATAAGAGATGAAATATTATGTGAATTAAAATTTTTAAAAAATTTAATATAATTATATTAAAATTATAAAATTTTTTGTATTTTTATAAACTTCAAGAGAAATGAACGTAATTTATTTTTTATTTTTTAATTCAGTAACATTCTTGTAATGGGATTAACATTGTTGACGTAGCAACTCGATCTGATTGCGTAGTTGAAAGTGATGCTATTTTTTTTTATTGATTAGATTAAAGAATAGATTATTTTAATAATTTTTAAAATTTTTATGAATAAATATATAAAAAAAAATAAAAAAAAATAATATAATAATTTATAATAATTTTTTTAATTAAAATATATAATTGACTATCAATGCTTACGAAAAGGCAAATTAGAAACAGCCCACCTTAAAGATAATGATATATTAATAATTTTTTCTGCCACGAGCCTTAGCATCTCTCAAACACCACACATTAAAATCCACCAAAAAATAAAAAACAGTAAGATGGGAAACTGTATTAAAAAAGAGTGGCCAACGCAATGGGGCGGTGAAGACTGGGGGTCTCCAGTGCCGGAAAAATTATTTTCTGGCGACGACAAAGAGGCGAAGATAGAAGACGAAGATCAAATGGGGTCTTCATCTACTTCTTTGAAGGAGGAGAAGATAAAGATTGCAAAGAAATAGTTGGAGGAGTTGTTGGGTAGGATGGAGTAACATGGGATGTCTGTGGAAAATGTGCTTGATCAGATGATCAACGGTGGTTATCAGAAGTACATGACTCATCAGAGGTCTTGGAGGCCTTCCCTGCAAAGTATTCCGGAGATTGATTGAATAGAAATTTTTTTTTTCTGCTTCCATTATTTGATATTTGTCTGGGTTAATTACATTAAAACCCTTCAATTATTACTGTACTATTCATTTATGAATTTTGTACATTTTGATCCATTGGTTGTAAAAACTATACAAATGTCTATCTTTTAAGTTAAAGTTGAATGAGATAAAATATACAGGTGCATAGATGAGAAGGTAGGGTGATATTTTGAAGGGTTTTAATGTAATTAATCGTATTTATTTTTGTATTATAAGGCTTCGTTTAGTTTAATTTCGGAATTATGATTTGAATGTAGAGTTGTGATTTAAGTGTAGAATTATGAGTTAAGTTTTGAAAAAAGAAAATTTGTTTATTTATGTGTTTCGAAAAGTATTTTGAAAAAAAAAATGAATTTTGAATTTTGAAAAGAGTTTTGAGTGGTATTTTAAGTTTTGAGTTTTTTAATTTTGAGTTGTATTTTAAAATTTTTTGGATTTATTATTTTAAAATACAAAAAATGTTTAAGAAAATTTTATTTTTTTATTTTGAATATATCATTTTTATTTAAATTTTTTTAATTTTAATATTTTAAACTCAAAACATAACTCCACACTAGGAATGGCAACGGGCCGGGGGCAGGGCCGGGGATTACACTCCCGATCCCCAATCCCCGATGGTAGAAATATGTAACGCCCTGAAAATAATTACAATAATCCAACCCAACACAATTAATGCAAACAACATAATTGAAATAATAAACTTTCATTAATCAGAATTGGTATACAAAACAGACACATGCGATGTACATTCCTAAATAGTCCATCTTGAATTTACAGCATGTGCTACAAATAGTAAAGAGGGATGAAATTTAAATAGATATTTAAATGTCCTAAGGGCTTACATCTTTCCAAGTCATTACTTGGTTACAACAAAAGCGAGACTAGCTCAATACAAATAAAGCCATGGGCTATACAAAAGAAAATACAACAAATGAAAGCTTTTGCTCCAAAGTCCCTCCAAGCTATTGCCTTGATAGAGGCATTTCATCAACACCTGAAAATAATTTTTCCCAAATAAGGTGAGTCAAAGCCTAATAGGAACAACCGAACACAGTATATGGATCTTAACAAAGATACAAGTATAATATGTATTTACAATGCTAGTCATAAAACATCCATATTCTATATAATCATAAAGTACTAAAATTCACATCTCAATCCTTTTTTCCTTCTCGTCATTTTAAGTGAATTCATTTCATCTCACTTCATGAGTCAATTTCATTATCTTTCAGACAGCCCATCTGAGACTACAACTCAGTTATTCCCAAATTAACACAACTATCACACAAATACTTCAATTTGTCATTTTACAGAAATTTCGTTCGCAGGATTGGTACCCATGTATACGCGCGGTCTCAGGACTTTCACCCTGGACACATAGGCCAACTTAATTTCAATGGAGTTCATCCCCTATCTCCTCCCAAACAATGGAGTACACCCTTTTCTTCTTCCAAACAACCATACATGTACAATGTATTAAAAACGTAGTCATATTCAATGGCAACAAAAAAGATATTAGTTTCAATTCACCTAATCCTTATGCAATTTCTACAACAATCATAACTATCCTCTACCGATAGTCCAATACATATATTTCTAAACAGATATTCAATCTTAAGACAGATAATTTATTCAAAATTTCATAAGTGAGTGATAATACATACTCCTCTCCACCATTCATGTCAACATTCATTCAATTTTACATTTTCAATATCAATGCTATTTATTTATACAAAATAAATATTTGAAACATTTTATGACAAACTCCTTCTTTTCCAAATATCAATCCCAAATACCAAGATCAACTATTTTGTCACAATATAACCTCATAGTCATCCCCATAACCATTTATAACTCATTCACTTAGAAACCCCTCTTTTGATTTAATACCTAAACCCTAGATTTGTTCATAGCATACCCAAATATCACCATTGTTACTCAGCAACTCATAACTAAGTTAAAAATCATATGAAAATATAGAAAATCCCTACCTCAAGCTTAAAAGACCAAAGTAACAATTGAGGAACTTCAAAGACGCCAAAACCAACTTTTAATCTGATCAAAACAGAGCTATTGAGACGTTCTATCTTTTTCTCAAAGGCATTAGGATAAAGAACCCAATGGATTTAGGTGAAATAGTAAAGAGAATATGAGTTTTAGAGAGAGAAACTCAAAATCTAGGATTTCAGAGAGTTTTAAAGAGAGAGAGAGAGAGGGATAAAAAAGTGATGTAAAATAAGGCTGTTACGAACTGATATACGCACAGTCCGCTCAAGCGCAACAAGTGCCGCTCGAACGCCAAGACACAATGAAAGAGACACACACCGCTCGAGCGCAAGAAATTACACTCAAGCGTAGAAAACACACATCCAGTAGTTTTACAGACATTTGACCAACCGCTCGAGCGCAAGAAGTGACAGCTCGAGTTGAGCCGGCTCGAGCGTAGAATACACTCTCCCAGTAGCTTTGCAGCCTTGCAAAAGTACTGAGAATTTACAAAACCCGCTCAAGCGCAAGAAATGTCGCTCCAGTGGAAGAGCAAAAATCCAGGCAACAAGAGTTTGGAAATCAAGCAACTAATCTGTCTCAAACACATCTACGACAAACCAAAAGACAAACTTGGGGGAAAACCAAAGGAATAAGAGATGAACCACAACACTAAACCATAAAACCCGAGTCCGGAGTACAACAAAGATCGGGTCAAAACTAGAATTGCTATAAAATACCCCCGTCCCTGGCCTCGATCCTCGACGGGAAACCTATCACTGCCCCCGTTCTTGTCCCCTAACGGGGATCGAGTTTTCCTGACCCCAAAAATTTCCCGACCCAAAAAAAAAAAAATCAGCTCTAAAAAATACAATAATTCATCAACAACAAATCTAACACATTTATCAACAATAGATTGATTCGTTATCTTCATTTTCTTGATCTTCATCAACATATTTACAACAGATCATCATTTTACAATAGATCAACAAATCTAACACATTTACAAGAATTCATCAACAACAGATCATCATTTTCTTCATTTTCATCAACAACAACATCTTCATCTTCATCTTCATCATTTCCAGATCTGAAGAACAAAAACAAAAAACAAAGAGAGAGAAAGTAACTAGAGAGGAGGAGATACTGTGAGAGAGAGACAAGGAGATACCGTGAAAGGAAGAGGAGAAGCTGCCGCCAGTGAGGGAGAGACGATAAGCTGCCTCCGTGACGCTGTAAGGGAGAAGTGACGCCAGTGAGAAAGAGAGGATGAGCCACCGCCGACCAAACCGATGAGGGAGAGAGAGGGAAAGAGGACCCCTTGAAAATCGGTGGTGAGGGAGGAACGACGATCGTGTGTGAGAGAGAGAGAGAGAGATAGAGGCAATGTTTGTGTGTGTCAAGTCAAACAAACCTAAACACATACATATTTATATATAAACAAGATCGGGGGCTAAACGGGGCGGGGTCAGGGGGGGCGAGTCCAAGGCTGGGAAATGTATCATCCTCCCCGACCCGAATATCATCAGGGATTCATTTTTGAATACCATTCTCAGCCCGCCGGGGGTATTTTTAAGAAAAAAACCGCTCAATTCAGGGTCGGGGGGTCGATGCCTGTCGGGCCGGGTTCAAATTGCCATCCTACTCCACATTTAAATCATAACCAAACACATAATTCAAAAATTATTTTCAAAGTCATAACCAAACATATAACTCGAAACTCCACACTACTTTCAAAACTCCACACTCAAATCATAACCAAACACATAACAAAAAAAATTTAAAATTTTAAAATATATTTATAAAATGAAATAAAATATTTAAAATAAAAAAATACGGCACACAAATGTATGAAATATAGTGCACATTAAAATAAATAAATAAATATTTAAAATATAAAATATTTACCTTAAAAAAATAAAATTAAGAAATTTTTTAAATATTTAAAAAAATTAATCTAAAATTTTTTAAAATACAACTCAAAACTCTTTTCAAAACTCATAACCAAACAAATTTTCTCTTTTCAAAACTCATGATTCTAAAAGTGATTTTTTAAAATAAAAAAAAATTTTGATTTTTTTTTAAATAGATGAGTTTTGAGTAATTTTGAATTGTGTATTTGATGATGAATTTTGAAAGGAATTTTAAAATTTTTTAATTGAAATCATAATTCCAAAAAGAAGCAACGGCAAGCTAAGATTCTTCTTTTCATGTAAAATTTTATTTTTTGGTTGGGCTTTGATCTCATACAGAAAGTAAAATGGGTTCTTTCTCCACAATTACTTCTAAATCCCCTCTCACATTTGATAAATAATTGAGAGAAAATGAATGATTTACTTAATGTATTTTGTAATTTTTCAGTTATCGAAATTTCACTTAAATAATGTCAATATAAAAATATTTAATAATTTTTGGTGAAAGATATACGACAGAAGCTTTCAATGAACAAAATGAAGTCTATAATTTTTTTAAAAAAAAATTAAAATGAAACCTTAAAATTGTATTTGGTCGAAAGATTTGATGACAAAAATAAAAACGAAAAAGAAAATAGGCAGAAAAAGTGAAAGAATTAATAGGATACGAATTTCAAGTTATGTTTAGTTGAATTGAAAAATGGAAAAAGAAAACAGCCTAATTGAATCTAAAACACAAAATGCATAATTGCATTTTCCTCTCACTTTCTTTTTCTTTGTGTTTTTATTATAACCAAATAAAAAGTAAAATTGCATTTCTTTTTTTTTTTAAAACTTTTTCCCTATCTATTTATCTCATCAAATTTTTCAACCAAACACGCAGAGGTAATATTTTATTTATTAATAACTTGAAAAATGAGGTACAAGTAGAGATTAGAGAATGATATAAAACCAAAATAGAACAAATCAGTAGCCTCCAGGGCAATAGCAACACTAAAAATTCAGAAAACTTAAAATATATATATATATATTTTATTATTATGTGTGGTTGAGATTCTCAACTTATTCAAATCTGATAGATCCCACCCGATACACTTGTAGTCGGATTGTGATCATCTTCATTATATGATCGAACAGTGAGTTATTCAGTGTAGAGAGGAGTTGGATTCAAAGAAGCGAAAGCCAACAAATCTGGGTTAGTTTCGAACATGGGTATGTCTTCTGGAGCCAAACTGACCCAGGCTTCAATTCCTTGACCATCTTTGGTATCCAAAAATGTAGTTACACCAAGTGGAGTACCACTTCTCCCATGCGGTATCGGAGCAATACTCACCCACATAGGCTTTCCCCACCCGAAATCTGATTCATAAAATGGGAACCTACACCAACTGGTATGCCCATACATCTCAACCTCTTCACTAAATTGCAGTTCCAAAATCTCTCTGGTCTCTTTTAAATACGCCTCACTGCGGTTCTCCCCCTGAAGTTCTTTTCCATAATTATCGTGGAATCCTTCAATGCCTTTCCTCAGCTGGCAAACTAAGTCGGGCAAGTCTATTTCTTTTTCTTCTTCTTTAATGCACTGTTTGTTGGGTTGTTCCATATGACCTATCCTCAGTGTCACTGACATGTTTCCAAAAGAATGTTCTGGTAATGGTGGGTCGATCCTAGCACGAATGTTGATAGCCCAATTTAGTGCAAACTCTGATGGGGATGGTGGAGGGCTTGATTTTAAACAGGAGGTGGCCATCATGCATTTCCAAATGAGGGCAGAGACGGCCTCGACACGAGTTGGGTTTGGGACACTAGCGCTGGCTGCTTTGGCCTTGAGGGATGAAATCTTGGAGGACACAAACACATACCTTCTTGGAATACCATCGAACCTCAGCTTGTTGAAGTTGATGGGCTTCATTGAGATTTCTACCTCGGTGGTCATGGGCGGAAAGCGAGAGCTATTTGCTGTGAAATCAGGGGCCAACAACGGGGATCCGAGGAGGGCGGTATCAGCCCAAGCCTTGATGAATGAGCTGAATGTGGCAGCGTCAGTGATCTTGTGGGAGATGGATATCCCTAGTTCCATTCCACCACACTTGAGGAACGTGGCCTGGACAACTAAGAAAGGTGTACTATTAGTAGCACAGAAATGGCCCAGCGTTTTGGGATCGGGATGTTGAAGAAGGTCTGATAGGGTACAGTTGGCTCGAGCTTCTATGTATTCAGCACCCGCATCGTTGCAGTCCACTGTTAAATGATCTTTGATTCTTCCTGCAAGTGGGTAGAATGGAGTTGGGACTAGTGACAAAGATTTCTTCAACCGTTGCGATCTTTCACACTACAACAAAAAGCACTTTCGGCGACCAAAAAATCGATTTTCGTCGCTAAAAGTAGGAGAATTGGCGACTAAATTGGATTTAGTCGCCAAAATGGAGCACTTTTCCCGACTAAAAGAATTTAGTCGCCAAATATAATGCTTTTAGCGACTAAAAGGCAATTTAGTCGCCACATGTAGGGCTTTTAGCGACTAATGGTTGTTTAGTAGCCAAAAGTCAGGGTTTTGGCGACTAAAATGATTTAGTAGCCAAAAGTCAGGGTTTTGGCGACTAAACTTCAGTTTCGTCGCCGATTATAGGTGTTTTGGCGACTAAAAACTGTTTAGTCGCTGAAAGTGAAGCTTTTTGGCTACCAAAAAAAAAAATTAGTAGCTAAAAACAGGGTTTTGGCGACAAAACTTCAGTTTAGTAGCCAAAAGGGTACGTTTTTGGCGACTAAAAACAGGTTTAGTCGCCAAAACAGGGTCCGTTTAGGCCTAAGTCACGGTTTTTAGCGACGAAATAAGAATTAGTAGCTGAAAATTATATAATTGGCGACTAAAAATTAATTTTAGTCGCCAAAAGTGGGCCAAATTTTTTTTTAATAAATCATTTATTTTTTACATAAATTATATTTAATAAAAATAATTTTATTTATAAATATTGTTTTGTATTAATACCGGACAATATATTATATAAATAATATATATTTCATATATATTCATGTGATGTGTAGTGGCATAGTGGAGGGAGTGTGTGGCTAAAGGTGTGAAATGTTGGAGGGCTGCGGTTCGAAACTCAAAAACAGCAAAAAAAAGTGGGAATTTTTTTTTTTTTTTACGAAACACCTTTGGCGACTAAAAGTTTAATCGCCAAAAGTTCTTATTTTGGCGACTAAACGGTTTAGTCGGCGTTTGGTTGAGTATTCGCGACTAAACTATTAGTCGGTGAATGTGTGATTTTGAAAAGTGTAAAACACTATTGGCGACTAAATTATTGGTCGCCGAAGACGTCATTTTTGGCGACTAAAACAGGTTTAGTCGCCAATACCTCCCGCGACCATTTATTGGCGACAAAAGCAGCGACTAAAATTTTTTGTCGGGGAAACCAAAAACTCAACTTTAGCGACTAAAAGTGGACCTTTGGCGACTAAAAATTTAGTCGCCAAAGGTGATTTTTCTTGTAGTGTCATCACTAGTACTATCGTATTTAGATTCTGATTCAGATTCAGACTTATACTTTGATAAAGAAAGATCAACCTCGGCCTCAGCAGCATAAAAAAGTATGAATTTGTTAGGAACCTGAACAGCAACTTGATCCGACAAAGACAGCTTAAAACTTTGGAGCTGAGTGGGAGTTGGAGAAGATGGCTTTATGGTTTCTCTCCCAATTACCTCGACCTTCATTTCTGTGGTGATGATGGGAGTGACAGTCTTTATATTCGGAAAGTTAATGAATAATATAAATGAAATATAAAAGGAAAAAGTTAGAAATTATGAAATTTTTTTTATAAAAATGATCATGAAAGATTTATGATTTTTGAATTACTTTAATTAGTACGTAGTGTGTAATGTAAGGGTCACAAAACTTTCATGATTATTTTCATGAAATTTTTTTCATAATATCTAATATTGCTAAATATAAAAAGACCAATTTCATTTTATGTCTCAAAGTCTGCCCCTTATATACATACATATATATATATATATAAAATATCACTTTAGGCCTCATTTAAGGTTGTATCAGACCATCTCCAACGGAGAACCAAATCCAACATCAAATTTAAAATTTGATGAAAAACTCACTTTTCATCGCTCCAACGGTGGCACCAAACCCATATCAAATTGAGAATTCACCAAACGCTACACCAAACTGATACCAACACACAGAATTTGATGAATCACTGTTACTGACCGTTGAAAGTGGTACACCGGTTGCCCGGGTGGTTGCCCGGCCGGTTGACCAACCGGTCAACCGGTTCTCTTTGAAATACATGGGTTCAAACGGGTCAAAAACAGTTCAAACCGTTTAAAAAAAAAAAAAAAATTTTTTTTTGCCTAGGTGGTCGACCACCCGGTCGACCGGCCGGTTGACCACCCGGTCGACCACCCAAAAGTTCAAAAAGTTCAAAATAAAAGGTTCAAACCGGTAAAAAAAAAAAAAAATTTGCCCTTTACCGGTTGACCGGCTGGTCGACCGGCCGGTCAACCAACCGGTTGCCCGGCTCAAATTTGATGAAACGGATTTGATGGTGAACCGTTGGAGCGCGACGTATCAAATTAAGGAAATGGCCTGTTTTTTACTCAAATTTGGTGAAACATTTGCTACACCGTTGGAGATGCCTGGGCTGGATTGGGGAGACTTGCTTCTCTTTTTTCCCCTTATTATCGAGTAGTGATATTCAAATCTAAAATTTAAATTTACCTTTCAATCAGTCAACTAATTATTTTTATGTATTATTTTCTTTTATATTTTATTTAATTGTCAATCAAACATTTTATTTATACATTATTAAATTTAAAAAGTAAATATATATATTATTTTTCATAAATAAATATTTCTACATAAGGATTTGCGTCTGGTAGGGTTGAGTAAAGAATTCAAAAAATTCGTAAATCGAATCAATCCAGTCCAATCCGATAGGTTTGGTTTGGTTTTTCTAATTCGTAGTTCGGTTCTAGTTTGAAAAATTAGAGAACCAGTCTCCATAGATCAATTTCGAATTTAAGTCCACCATGACCATATATACCTTAAGGGATGGTTTGGGATGATCTAAATCAGTGTACTTTTTGATTTTTTATGAAATATGAGTTGTGTATGGGTTGGATTTAAAGTGATGTGGTATAAAGGTGACGTGACTTATATAAGATGATGTGACTTAAATAGGATAGTGACTTTTAACTTTTTTAAATTATGACAAATAAGGCCTAAATCATATACCTACCACACATCCTAACATATATAATCCTACCCTCTTATCTATAAAACCAAACTGAAATTTATTTTACTTTTCTCTTCTATTTTCTATGCTGCTAGAATTGATTTTTTAATTATTTAGCATAATTTTAATTTTGTAATTGTTGTTGCCACGATAATGTTTATTTGATGGAAGTTTTGTGCTTATTACATGTTGAAAAATATGTTTATTAAAAAATGTTTGAGACTCTACAAAATTATCTGTAATTATGTGACAGAATATATGTCAACTTTTGATTTGTTACACACTTAATGATGATGAGTCCAACTTTTATGTCACATCACTATGGGTAAATTTCTAAGTATAAATGTGTGAATCTCTAACATTACCATATTTATTTATTAGATATTATATTTTTTAAATTAATAATAAAATAATATATTTATATTTCAAAAAATCATGAATAAATTAATAGCGAACAATGTTGTTTAATATTAGTTTATTTGGTGAATTATATATAATTTTTTTTGAAGTCGTGATTTTAAACCGAATCAAATTGTATTTAAATGATTTAATTCGATTTGAATTAATTCTATAATTTAAATGAATTAATTTGATTTTAATTTTTATAGAATCACAAACAATAAATTGATTCTAATTTTATTTCAAATTAAACCAATCCCGCGGTAAAAATAAACAAAGAGGTACAACCGAGTTGGCAAGAGGAACGTGGGCAGCGTGGTACACGAGGTCGGCGTGATCACACAATTAATATTTTAAATAATTTTTTTTTTTGAACAATGACTTGGACCCCTTTTTTTCTCACCTCCTTGATCCTCTCTTTACTTGATTGGCTATTTTTTTTTCTTTCTTTTTTTTTATTCATTCTCCTCCAATCACCACCTTTCACGTGTCTGTGGGGGTGGTGGGGGTAGTGATTGGAGGGGGTCTCAATCATCACCCTTTTTATTTTTTAGATATACTATTTAAGCCTCGTTTGATAAAAAACTATTTTAATAACTTTTTGATTTTTTTGGTTAAAATATAAAGAATTCTAATCACCTAGTTATTTGGAATAAATTTTTTAATTTTTTACAAAAAGACATGAAATAAAATAAAATAAATAATGAGAAGTGGGTAAAATGACCGAAATGGCCTTATAACATTCCAGAAGTACCTGTGGATGCGTCAGATAGTTTCTGCAAATTGTTGGATGTCACATAAGAATTATTATTTTAAGGAAAATGAGTGAGAGCACTAATTAGTGCTATCACTAATGATATGGTAGTGGGCCCCACCATGAATGATTTGATGTTTTAATCTTGGTGTTGTATTTTTTTTTTATTGAGTGCCATGTCATTAGTGATATTTTTAAAGCTCCAAAATTAATGATCTCTATCATAGTTGTTATTTTAAATTTCCTTTCTTGGACAACGCACTTGGACATTCAGCCTATACAAATAGGGTTGTGTGCTGTAATGTTATTTACATAATACAATATCAACAATGATAGAGATCATTAATTTTAGAACTCTAAAAAGATCACTAATGATATGGCACTTAATAAAAAAAAAATACAACATCAAAATCAAAATATCAAATCATTCATGGTGGGATCCACTACCACAACATTATTTCACTCATTTTCCATACAATATACTTAAAAATTAAGCTATAACGGTCAAATTTTATTTTTTTTTGAGAATTCTAATACACACATATATTTGTAAACAATATTTACGTTAATATACATAAAAATTTCATAAATATGGAATATGGATTGTACTTTGGGGTTGTTTGGGGTGTCCTAAATAAATACACTTTTTGTCTTTTTAAACTAAAAAGTTGAGGTTGAAAATATGAATGTTTGGGTTAACTTTTTGACTTTTTATGAAAAAATGTGTATTAAAAAATTGTATAAATTAATATGTAAGGGAAAATTAGTATTGGGAGTTGTGCATACGTAATTGTTGACTTTTGGTGAATAGTGATAACTTTTTAACTTTTTGAGTAACTTTTTGACTTTCTAACTTTTTTGAGACTTCCCAAACTTGGCCTTTATGTATTGTAATAATTTTTTTTTTATGAAACATCATATTTTACGTTAAAAATCAAATTTTTTAAAAAAAATTCTAAAAATCCAACAAACTATGGGAGTGTTTGGGACCTTCGTTTTTGGGGTTTTTTTATTTTTTTATTTTTTTCACTACAACACAAATGTCTTACAAAACAAAAAAAAAAAAAAAAAAAACAAATCCCAAATAAAATATTACATCAAATCCCATAATTATTTCAAATTTTCTCTCACAAACATCACATCTAACCACAAAAAAACTCAACTATCTTCCCAAACACAAAGGGTCTATTTGGTGTGCCGTTTGGTAACACTTACGTTTTCAGTTTTCTATTTATATTTACAAAAATTTAAAAAACACAAATATAAACTTGTTTGGTAAATTTCAATTACATAAATCAGTGTTCTCAGTTTATAAATTTGGCCAAAAAATATAAACTCAAAAAATGTGTATCTATTTTGAGTTTTGAGTTTTTTTTTTTTTTTACCACCCAACACTAGGCACCACCTGTAGACGTCCCCGAACGCCCCGGGAGGGTTAAGTCCCGTTCTGTTCATATCGGGCTGACTACAGTTCGGACTTAAATTGTCACGGTTCTAAATCTGAACCAAAGAGTCGAAATCCGGCAAATCGTTTTGAGAAACAGATTTTTGAAAAGAAGTGCCAAACATGGACTGCTTTGCCAGATTACAGAGTCGCCACCTAAATATTTTAAAATGGGGGAATTTAGGAAACCCTGACTCGGTGCCGAAGGCCACGTGTCCGTCATCACCAAAGTGACTTGGCTCGGGAGCTTGGGTACGATCGGGGAAGGTCAGCTATGAGCACCCCCTCTCGCCCGGTCCGAAGACCGGCCTCTACTAACCATGATATCCGTTTTTGAAAACTTTATGCGTTCTTATTCCGGTTATTAACCTAGAATTACTATGTGATGCGCACAACACAAAAGTATAGACTAGATTGCCTATCTTGGAAATAAACATTGCATATCCGTTTTGTCTAAAAAAAAAACGTGTTAGATTTTGCTACTCGCAAGTAGGCTAAAATACGGATTTCAATGAGTTGTTCCAACTCAAGCAATCCAACCTTCACCCACAGGCATTCAAACAGTAATATCACATAAGCATTTAGCCGCATGGTAAGCATACTGTCATGTTAGCATTCACACGCATGTGGTATGCTAAAACAAAAATACTTACATCGTACTCCGTGCCAAAACAATAAACTAGTTAGCAAAACATGCATGACCTAGTTCATGTTAAATGGCTAGTGCAACACAAGCATAGATGCAATCTAGAGTAGGCTCGGCTAACCCTAAACATGGCATATAAAATGCGCGAGTAGCACGTATTCAATTTGGAAATCGAAAATACGATGCAGTTTGTATGATGTACCGAGCCCGGTGCATGTAAACAAATGCATGAATGCACGCATGCATTGCATAAGGTATGCTAATTTAAACGTGCCCTAATCTACCATCGTAAGCAGGTAAATAAAAGGGAAGAAAGAAGTGGGGATTGGAAAACATACACCCACTCACACACACTTATTACAGCTTTGCCCTCGCTCGGAGGGACCGAAAGAATATACAAATTAATTAACTACGCAAGCTAATTAAAATATTACAAATCAACTAAATTAATTAAACAAAATAATTAATCTAATTAAACAGTAAATCGCCTCGGGATGAGGACCAAATGCAGCACGCGCTCGGGACTGGCTCGGAACCGCACTGCCATGCACGGATTGCCTCTGTTTCCCCTGCTATCCTCCTCAGAAAATTGCTAAAGTCCCAGGAGTGCCTCTCAGGGGACTGGGGAGTACCACCGGCTGGGTTAGAGCACCACCGGCTGAAGAAGGAGGCCACCGGCACTAGATGAAGTTATCGGCTGGAAATTGACTGCCGATCGGCACTGAATAGTGCCGATCGGCACTGAATAGTGCCGGCCGGCACTTAACACCTGCAGAACCTGCAACCCACAGCAGCAGAGGACAACAACATGCATGGCAATGTGATTCAAGGTATTTATGCACTATACACACCCCTTATCATGTTATTGACTCAAAGGGGCATGTGCCTCGATTCCCGGACCACCAATCGCGCATTTCCATGCATGATGGCCCTAAGAACCAAGAATGCAACTTTGATTTCAAATGCATGCAATGCAAACAAGCAAACAAGGGTGCCAAACCTCCATCATACTTTATTTCAAGAGGCTTAGTATGCATGCTAATGCAATGCAACCCTAAGCATGTTATCTATCATGCAACATGGACTATGCAATACACTTATGCAAAGCATCCAAGCAAACATGCAAGGCAAGCATGCAAACCAAGTAAATGATGGACTTAGACATGAATTGGGCAACTCTAAAAAGGCTAAAAAACAAGGGCCAAAACCAAAGAAATGAGGGCTAAAATGCACACACGCATGCATACAATCATGGTCCAACACTTAGGCACAAACATGGCAACTCTCAAGCACATATAAGAGACACAAACATGGACTATTAGTATACATGAAAAGCTCTGAAATTCATGCAAAACATGATGCCAAATCATGAAACAAAGCAAGCCAAACAAAGCATGCAAATGGCTTAAGGTTCAAAGCAAGTCAATGGGGCTTTGAACCACACTTAGCACAACCACACATGGCAATACTTAAACACTTAAAAACAGAGTTTTAACACATAAAACTAAGCCTAAAGGACCACCTAGATGGCATCTAGATGACATGAATCCGAAGGCATGCATTAAAGCCAAGACATGGAGCATTCAACATACACTCTTAAAGCATTAAAGAGGCAACTAAGGCAAGCATATAGGCGCACCAAAGGGTCTGAAATAACATGTTGAATGGTTCCAAACCATCAAAATAAAGCAAGCAAGGCATGCTACACACTCATGCTCTTAAGGCCAACAAGCCAAATACAAAGAGGCTACAAGATACATGCTAAGATTGACCAAAATGACTTGGGACAGACTTAAAGCATAGAAAAATAAGCATACAAGCTTCATGGATCTAGGCCTAAAGCATGCTCAAACTAGGACACACAACCTAGGCATGTTAAGGCATCAAAGGGCATTACAAGGCAACTATGCTAAGCATGCATAAGAGACCAAAACCAACATAAAGTCATGTTATAACATGGCAATATAAGCATGAAAAACAAGTCAAACATGCTCAACACACACTCAAGCATGAAGCTCCATAAGGAAGCCAAAACTTGCCCTTTTCAAGGACATTAAGGAGAGGGGGTGGCCCCCTCCTTTTGGAGACTTTATGGCACCATCTCCACCACTGAAATCCCTCAAGATTTCAGTGGTGGAGAGGCCCAAGCACCAAAGTCTCGGAGCTCTCACAAAATGGCCTAAAATGGGACCTTTTCAAGGCCTAAAGGGGGTCAAACTTCCCCAAAGTGCAAAACACTCTTGATAAACAATAAAGAGGGTTAAAAATCAGAACTTTTATGTGTTAAAGACTAAGCACAAAAACAACTCTAAGCTAGGCAAAAATGGAATGCAAGAATGGGGAAAAAAAGGACTAGTTGGCTCACCCTTGTAGACTTCTTCACCAAGCTTGATGTTGTTGCTTCCTTGAGTTCCAAACCAATCAAAAATCTCAAGAACAAGCTCTGATCTTTGAGAACACCAAGAAAAGGTGAAAGACTAGGTGCCTTAGTGCAATAATGTGAACTAAAACACCTAGAACACAAAGGAAAAGAGAGAGATAGGATGTGTATCTATCCTAACCCTAAAAACCAGAACTTGGTATGTCTAAGGATGTCTAAAAATTGTGTCAACCTTCCAACCCTTTAGCCAAGAGAAGAGGCTTCTCCTTATAGGCAACCAAAGCTTACAAGTTAAGGCATCAAAGGGCTCATCCCTCCATACACGTGTATGGAGGGGAAACAAAAGGCATACAGCTGTCTGAAAATATCTCAGAAAACAACTGTATAAGAGTCGGCAGGGCAAAATGGTCATTTTGCCAAAACAAGTGCCGACCGGCACAAAAGAGTGCCGACCGGCACAATATAGTGCCGGTGGCAACACCAGCCAGCCGGTGGCCTCTAGCCAGAGCCGGTGGTGTGTGGGGATGCCTCACAAAACATTCCCTGCCCCTCTAGGGCAAAACACAGGTGTTTGGTGTAAAACCAGACACAAAACGGTCGAGTTCGGAGGTCCTGAGGCAAGACGCGCGAGCCGAGAACTCCGGGAACTCCAAACGAACACAAGCATGGATAATCACCGAGTGTTCCAACGGTGACGTCCAAGTCTTGAGGACGGTCAAAAATGGGGTGTCTACACCACCCGCCACCATTTTCCACCATCGTCTTCCGCCGCCGCCGCCACCGCCGTCGCCACCGCCACCCGCCACCCACCACCCATCCCTCGCCACCACCACCTACCACCCGCCGCCACCACCCACCTCACACCACCACCCACCAACAACCAGCACTCACCTGCCACCACCACCCACCCCTCGCCACCACCACCACCCACTCGCTACCACCCACCGCCCGAGACCATCACCCAACCACCCACCACCACCACCACCACTCACCACCACCCGCTACCAACCACCCACCGTCACTACTTTCCACTACCGTCTTTTGTCGCCGCTTGCCACCACTTGCCATTTTTCACTCTTTTTATATTTTTAAAATGTTGTAAACATTTTGTCAATTACCAAACGCGTTTGTAGTGGATGTTTTTCTAAAAATAAACAAAAACCAGTTTATAAAATTTTTATAAATATAAACTGAAAACGTAAGCGTTACCAAACAGACATCCATTCTGTTTTCAGTTTTCAATTTATATTTAAAAAAAATTAACAAACTGTCATAAAAATTTGTTTGATAATTTTTTTGGTTCAAAATGAGTTTATAAATTTGAGAAAAAAACGTAAATTGAAAAAATGAGGAAACGTTTTCAATTTTCAATTTTTTTTTCAATTAATTTTTTTTTCATATAATTTATTTTCAATTATTTTTTTTTCAAGTAATGTTTTTCTCAAATAAATTTATTTTCAATTAATTTTTTTTTCCAATTAACCTTTTTTTTCAAAATTTTTTTTCCCAACTAATATTTTTAATTTTTTTTAATTAATTTTTTCCATTTCTTTTTCAAATAAGTTTTCTGAATAGTTTTTTTTCCAATTATTTTGTTCCAATTAATTTTTTTATTCAATTATTTTTTTAAATTAATTTTTGGTCAATTATAATGTGTGTGGTCCCATTGTCATAAATAATGAAAATAAATATAAAATTTTTTGGCCTGAACAAACATATTGTTTTAGTTTATGTTTTTAAATATTTTTTTCAAACCAAACGCGTTTATAATTTATGTTTTTCTAAAAATAAACATAAACCAGTTTATAAAATAAAATGATAAACATGACCCAATAACGTAAACGTTACCAAAAAAAAAAAGTAATAATCAAAACGTAATTGGTAAGCAACCTAAAATCATAACCAACCTAAAATCATAACCAAGTCAGTATTCCATAGTTGTACGAAAATAGTGACATACATGGTCATACATAATTGCTAACCAATTATGTACGTAAATAAAAGTCTCTAATTAATTTCAACACAACATAGTGATGACATGCATCACATAACATGTCCACCTAACCAGCATTTCGCCAAATTGCAACTAACTCTGCCTTGATACTGGCCCGCAACTGCACCATCTCAACGTCATCATCTCCAAGCATCATCGCATCGTCAAGGGCAGCCATGTAACAACCCTCATTCTCGACTCAGCTATACTTGCATACATCTATGTATGATCTTGTCTTGATGTGTTATGAATCTTATTGATCTTGTTTCGACTTGCCATGTTTAAGTATTGCTTGCTTGGTTTTGATCCTTGCTCAGTTGTGACCGAGATCACCTTGAGCGTTAGTTCACTTTTGAACTTTTATACTTAGAATCGTTTTGGAACCTTGGTTGACCTTCACCTTCACCTCGGCATTCTTGCCGAGATGTCACCCTTTGGGCCGGAGTGCTTAGAGCCTAGGCCGAGATGTTTTGCATTAGTACTCCTTACCTGGGGCAGGTATGACCTAGGCCGAGATGTGGCACACCCAGGCCAAGGTGTGGTACAGCTTAGTCAGGTGTCGTCCTCCCTAGCCGACGTCTTTGTTATCCAGTTGCCGAGGATTTGACCTTGGCCGATGTCCTTGATTGCCGACACGCTTCGCCTCAGCGTGTTGAGTACGCTTTGTCAGAGACTTGTCTTGTCAATCAGTCACCTTTTGGGCTGAGCCAACCCGGTGACGACACGTGTCCGAGCTGAAGCTTTAAGCAGCCGACAGCCTTAGAGACAAATCATTTTGTCTCAATCTTTGTTTTGTTTTAGAGAGAGAAGCTCTCAAGTTGAAGGAAGAACTCTAGAGAGAGAAGTGGAGTTCGAGCTTGATCTTGGAAGATCAAACCGTTAGATTTGAGCCTTGAGGTGAGATTCTTGCTCTACTTGATTTGTTCTTATTGGTTATCAAGCTGCATTGCATGATTGAGTTTGTTTTGCATGCCATGCAATGATTTGAAGTTGGTTTTGAATGAAAAAGATGATATTCATGTGTTCTTGAATAAAGTCTTGTTTTGATCCGAAAGTTTGGAACAAGAACTATGTTTTTGTGTTCGTTCTTGCATGCTTTTGTACGGGAGCCAGGTCCATGTTTTTAAACTCTTGGCATGAAACCTCAGGTTTCGTATAAGTAAGTTAAGATTTCAGCATGCATGATCCTGATGATCTTGTTCTTTATGTTCTTTGAAAGAAACCCAGGCTCTTCCTAACTTTGTTTTGATCGTGGCCATCGAGTCCGCACCTCGGCGGGGAGGTGTAGGACCTCGGCTATACCTGGATGGTACCCAGTGTGTTCCCCTGAGTTGGGAAATAATGTTTTGACTCTTAGCATGTTTGTTTTGTTATTGACCTAGATTCGGTGTGAGTGCCGAGGTCATTGCATGTATGTAAAGCTCGTTTTGAGAATATGGTTTGCCATGTGATTGTAGGACTTTGATCTTTGCTTGAGCCTACACTTGAAGACCGAGGTGAGTGGTGCTTTTAATAAAGCTATGTTATAAAGCTTTTGATAAATCTTGCTTGTTTCGCTTGATAAAAGTATTTGCTACGCATGAATGACTAGCCTATTTTGATGTGATGAATATGAGCTTGTTTGATGGTATTCTTGAAAGTCCCTTGTGCTGGAGGACGTTAAACTTTCGCAGCACTAAGAGTTAAAAAGGGTAAGTATGAGCTTGTCTTGATGATGTCCTTGTAATAAGTTTGAACCTTGTTTTGATATCCTTAGAAAGTCCCTTGTACTGGAGGACTCTAAACTTTCGCAGTACCATCTTGTTAAAAAGGATACGGTCCTTTCTTGAAAAGATAAGTGTTAAAGCGGGCTACGGGCCTAAGTAACACCAGTCCCTTGTGCTAGAGGACTTTAAACTTTCGCAGCACCGCTTGGTGAAAAAGGGCTGCGGGCCTGAGTCACATAAGATGGTCAAAAGGGGCTACGGGCCTAAGTGACATGAGATAGTGAAAAAGGGCTACGGGCCTAAGTCACATAAGCAACAGGTTTGGTAAGATTGTGCTTGATGAATATGGTTCACCCCCTTGACTTGATACAGCTTGTTATGAATTGCCTGGAGGAGGACCTCGGCTACTACTTGTATGATCTCGGAAATGCTTTGACTTGTAAGACTTGCTAGATGAATACGGTTCATCTCTTGATTTGATATAACTTGCTATGTTTTGCTTCGGATGGAACCTCGGCTAGCACTTGAATGGTTTGGTATGCTTTGTTTTGAAAGACTTCGGCTATTATTCATGCAAACCTTTATTTCTAGTACCATTCACTGAGTTCCCAAGCTCACCCCTCTCTATATATATGTAGGTGATGAGCAGGGCGGCGACGACGCCTAGAAGTACTTGTAAAGCTTGTTTTGGGATTTTTGCATATATCGGCCTTGTTTTGTGATTACCTCGGCATTGTGTATTTACGTCGGCAGATCTTGAAAATTATGCTTCTTTGCTTGTAATCGTTGTATTTTGTATATGTCGGCTGAGAAGCCTTTTGATCAGGATGTAACTTGACTTTTGTTTTGCTAGCTGCCGAAGTGCAGTCATGTTCTGTATGTCATCACATTTGATCTATGCACTGCTCTTATGGACCATTTATATTTGATTTATTGCTTCCGCACTTGTAAGCCCCATATGTTATACTCTGTTGTGTGTGAACTTTTGTAAGAGGCCTTTGGTGAATCTCGGATTTACTGGCCATCTCGGCACCAAACTACTAGGGGCGGTTTGGGGTCGTGACAGAGTGGTATCAGAGCACAAGTTCCTCATAGTACGCTATTCACACACCTTGAGTCCTAAAGAGCATAGGATTCCCCTTAGAAAGATGTTAAGACTGCATCATAGTGCTTGCTACTTGAACAAGGTGTGCATTGTCTTGACATGTTTGTTTGTTGCTTGCCTATGTGATTATTTGCTTGTTTTGCTTAAAAGTCACACTTTGTAAACTCATAGCATCATGAGGAGAGGTAGACCTCCACTTGGCCGAGATAGGCCCGAAGACAGATTGGACCGACTGGAAAGGTTATTTGAAGGTTTGGCCCGCGAGATGAGACAAACCAGGCAGCCGTATGCTAGTGCTACTTCGACTCAGGCCGAGCAGACAAACGGCCGAAATGTAGTTCCGCCTCCACCTCCCCCAGTGCCACAAGTCGCCCCATAGCCAGCCTTATATGGGGATGGCACAATAGCTTTGATCAGGGAGTTTAAGAAGATGAGACCACCGAGATTCTCTGGAGGTATAGAGCCGATGAAGGCTGAGGCATGGGCTTTGGAAATGGAAAAGCTGTTTGAGATCTTCCCTAGCACTGACACTCAGAAGGTGACATTAGCAACCTTCACATTGGATGATGACGCTCGCAGATGGTGGTTGATGGTTCGAGAAAGGAACCCAGACTTAACCTGGACCAGATTTTTGGAGTTGTTCTACAAGAAACACTTTCCATTGAGTGTACGGAACCGTAAGGCTACGGAATTTCAGACCTTGTCTCAGGGAAACCGAACAGTAGCAGAATATGATCGTGCCTTTACTGAATTAGTAAGGTTTGTACCTCACATGGCTAACGATGAGTATATGAAGGCAAGGAAGTTTGAAAGTGGACTCCGAGTACCGATTCAAGATCGGGTTAACTTGCACGACCTACCGACCTACGCCGAGGTATTGGACAAAGCCATTTTGGCCGAGGCTAACTTGAACAGATACCAGGGCTCGGGAGAGAACCAGAGGAAGAGACAGAATTATGACAGTAGCCGAGCACAGTTGGGCGCCAAGAAGAGACCGAACATGGGCAGTACTAGTTATCGAAGGCAGGAAGGTAATGCTAAGCCGACGTGCCCAGATTGTGGGAAGCAGCATTCCGGAGTTTGTCGTCGGACGTCTGGAGCCTGTTATGAGTGTGGTGAAATGGGGCATTACGTGAGAGATTGTCCTAAGGGAAAGACTGACAACAGCAAGAAAGGTGGGAACACCTCGGGCACCGTCCAGAAGGGTAATGCTGAAAAAGGGCCGATGAGACAGGGCAGAGTGTTTGCACTAGTGCCAGGAGATACTCAGAATACTGAAACTGTGGTGTCAGGTATACTTCTAATTTGCTCCCGAGATGCTTATGTGTTAATTGATTCGGGTTCTACGCACTCGTTTGTTTCTACTAAGTTTGCCGAGAAGATTAATAGGAAACTAGAACCTCTATATTATGTGCTATCTGTGTCTACTCCGTCTGGGAGATCCGTAATTGTTGCATCCATTTATAGAGCGTGTGTTGTTGTTATTGAGAATGTTGAACTGCTAGTTGATTTAATGCCTTTGGATATAGATCATTTTGATGTTATATTGGGAATGGATTGGTTAATAGCAAATCATGCATTCATTGATTGTGTTTCGAAGAGTGTTACATTGAAACCCCCAAATTTGGCCGAGGTTATTTTCCATGGTAAAGGGGTAGTGCCCCCACCTTATTTGATCTCATCCGTTAGAGCCTATAAGTTAATTCAAAAAGGGTGCCGAGGTTATTTGTGTAGTATATTGAAGGATCAGGATGGAAATGTTAGTTTAGCCGACATCCCAGTTGTTAGTGAATTCGCCGATGTCTTTCCTAATGATTTACTTGGCCACTTGGTCGATAGAGAAATAGAGTTTACTGTTGATATCATGTCGGGAACACAGCCGATCTCTAAAACACCGTATAGAATGGCTCCAGCTGAACTTAGAGAATTGAAACTGCAGTTACAGGAGCTATTAGATAAAGGGTTTATTAGGCCGAGCACTTCACCTTGGGGAGCACCCGTTTTATTTGTTAAGAAAAAGGATGGCTCACTTCGCCTCTGCATCGACTACAGAGAACTTAACAAGGTCACCATTAAGAACAAATACCCACTACCTAGGATTGATGATTTGCTTGATCAGCTACACGGAGCACGTGTCTTTTCTAAGATAGACCTTAGGTCGGGCTACCATCAGCTTAGAGTTAAAGCCGAGGATGTTGAGAAGACTGCTTTTCGGACAAGATATGGCCACTATGAATTTCTAGTGATGCCTTTTGGAGTAACCAATGCCCCTGCTGCATTTATGGATTTAATGAACAGGGTCTTCAAGCCACACTTAGATGAGTTTGTAGTTGTCTTCATTGATGATATATTAATCTATTCCAAGAGTGAAACTGAACATGAGAATCATTTGAGACGCGCTCTACAGATTTTGAGAGATCGGAAATTGTATGCTAAGTTTAGCAAGTGTGAGTTTTGGCTTTCTACTATCTCATTCTTGGGTCATGTGATTAATGAAGAGGGTATCTCAGTTGATCCTTGCAAAATTGAGGCCGTAGTGAATTGGCCGAGGCCGACTAATGTTTCCGAGGTTCGCAGTTTTCTGGGTTTGGCAGGTTACTACAGGAAGTTTGTGAAGGATTTCTCAAGGGTTGCAGTCCCATTGACACAACTAACCAAGAAGGGAGCACCGTACGAATGGACTGAAGATCGGGAGTCAGCTTTCCAGGAATTGAAGACGAGGTTGGTTACAGCACCAGTACTTGTACTTCCATCAGGTAATGAAGAGTTTCATGTCTATAGTGATGCATCACACAGGGGTTTGGGTTGTGTATTAATGCAAAAGGGTAAGGTCATAGCCTATGCATCCCGTCAGTTGAAGCCACATGAAAAGAATTATCCTACCCATGATTTGGAGTTAGCAGCTGTTGTATTTGCTTTGAAAATTTGGCGTCACTACTTGTATGGAGCTTCTTGTCAGGTTTTTACAGATCACAAGAGTTTGAAGTATCTGTTCACGCAGAAAGAATTGAATTTGAGGCAGAGAAGATGGCTCGAGTTGTTGAAAGACTACGATATGCAAATTCAATATCACCCAGGAAAGGCTAACAGCGTAGCCGACGCGTTGAGCAGAAAGTCAGTTGGGAATTTGGCGTGTCTAACCGTTGTTTCAGCGGAACCAACTATTATTGAGGAAGTAAAGGCGAGGCAAATGGAGGATGAATTCTTCAGGAAGGTAGCCGAAGAGATGGATACAATGCCGAGATCAGGGTACACTGTTGAGAACCAAGTGCTTAAGTTTGAAGGAAGACTGTGTGTGGCCGACGTTCCAAAATTAAAAAGGAGAATTTTGCAGGAGGCTCATGGTTCTAAATTTGCTGTTCATCCAGGGAATACCAAGATGTATCAAGATGTGAAACAAACCTTTTGGTGGCCAAATATGAAAAGAGAGATAGCCGAGTTCGTGTCTCAGTGTTTGCATTGTCAGCGAGTAAAAGCAGAACACCAAAGACCAGCAGGACTTCTACAACCTTTGCCGATTCCTGAGTGGAAATGGGAGCACATCTCCATGGATTTTGTGGTTGCTTTGCCAAGAACACCAAAAGGAATGGATTCAATTTGGGTTATTGTTGATAGATTAACTAAATCAGCACACTTTTTTCCTGTTAAGACCACCTTCAGTGCCGATCAGCTTGCCTTGTTATATGTGAACGAGATAGTTAGACTTCATGGAGTGCCGATGTCAATTGTGTCGGACCGAGATCCGAAGTTTGTTTCCCGATTTTGGCAGAGTCTACAGAAGGCTTTTGGAGCCGAGTTGAGATTTAGTACTGCTTTTCATCCTCAGACAGATGGACAAACAGAGAGAACAATTCAGACACTGGAAGATATGCTGAGACTTTGTGTATTGGACTTCCAAGGAAGTTGGGGAATGCATTTGCCTTTAGTAGAATTTGCTTACAACAACAGCTATCAAGCTAGCATTGGCATGGCGCCATATGAAGCTTTGTACGGAAGAAAGTGTAGATCGCCGATATGTTGGACCGAAGTTGGGGACAAAGCTCTGCTTGGTCCCGAGGTAATTCAAGTAACAACAGAGAAGATCAAACTTATTCAACAAAGGATTAGAACTGCACAGAGCAGACAGAAGAGCTACGCCGACCAGAGAAGGAATGAGTTGGAATTTGAAGTGGGAGATCATGTATTCCTAAAAGTTTCGCCAATGAAAGGAGTTTCCAGATTTGGCAAGAAAGGTAAATTAGCACCTCGTTATATTGGGCCATTTGAAATCCTTGACAAAGTCAACTTAGTTGCATATAGACTTGCTTTGCCACCAGAATTGAGCCAAGTTCATAATGTGTTTCATGTTTCGATGTTAAGGAAGTACATTCGAGATCCACAGCATGTGATCGACTATTCTGGGATTGAAGTTAATGAGAATTTGGGCTATGAAGGGAAGCCGATGTGTATTATTGACAGACGAGTTAGACAGTTGAGAAACAAGTCGATACCAATGGTGAAGATCGAATGGAAGGAACATTACGGCAAGGATGCCACATGGGAAATGGAAGAAGAAATGAGAATTCGACATCCAGAACTGTTCTTGGAACAAGGTAACTTAAGTTTGGGGACCAAACTTCTTTAAGGAGGGTAGGATGTAACAACCCTCATTCTCGACTCAGCTATACTTGCATACATCTATGTATGATCTTGTCTTGATGTGTTATGAATCTTATTGATCTTGTTTCGACTTGCCATGTTTAAGTATTGCTTGCTTGGTTTTGATCCTTGCTCAGTTGTGACCGAGATCACCTTGAGCGTTAGTTCACTTTTGAACTTTTATACTTAGAATCGTTTTGGAACCTTGGTTGACCTTCACCTTCACCTCGGCATTCTTGCCGAGATGTCACCCTTTGGGCCGGAGTGCTTAGAGCCTAGGCCGAGATGTTTTGCATTAGTACTCCTTACCTGGGGCAGGTATGACCTAGGCCGAGATGTGGCACACCCAGGCCAAGGTGTGGTACAGCTTAGTCAGGTGTCGTCCTCCCTAGCCGACGTCTTTGTTATCCAGTTGCCGAGGATTTGACCTTGGCCGATGTCCTTGATTGCCGACACGCTTCGCCTCAGCGTGTTGAGTACGCTTTGTCAGAGACTTGTCTTGTCAATCAGTCACCTTTTGGGCTGAGCCAACCCGGTGACGACACGTGTCCGAGCTGAAGCTTTAAGCAGCCGACAGCCTTAGAGACAAATCATTTTGTCTCAATCTTTGTTTTGTTTTAGAGAGAGAAGCTCTCAAGTTGAAGGAAGAACTCTAGAGAGAGAAGTGGAGTTCGAGCTTGATCTTGGAAGATCAAACCGTTAGATTTGAGCCTTGAGGTGAGATTCTTGCTCTACTTGATTTGTTCTTATTGGTTATCAAGCTGCATTGCATGATTGAGTTTGTTTTGCATGCCATGCAACGATTTGAAGTTGGTTTTGAATGAAACAGATGATATTCATGTGTTCTTGAATAAAGTCTTGTTTTGATCCGAAAGTTTGGAACAAGAACTATGTTTTTGTGTTCGTTCTTGCATGCTTTTGTACGGGAGCCAGGTCCATGTTTTTAAACTCTTGGCATGAAACCTCAGGTTTCGTATAAGTAAGTTAAGATTTCAGCATGCATGATCCTGATGATCTTGTTCTTTATGTTCTTTGAAAGAAACCCAGGCTCTTCCTAACTTTGTTTTGATCGTGGCCATCGAGTCCGCACCTCGGCGGGGAGGTGTAGGACCTCGGCTATACCTGGATGGTACCCAGTGTGTTCCCCTGAGTTGGGAAATAATGTTTTGACTCTTAGCATGTTTGTTTTGTTATTGACCTAGATTCGGTGTGAGTGCCGAGGTCATTGCATGTATGTAAAGCTCGTTTTGAGAATATGGTTTGCCATGTGATTGTAGGACTTTGATCTTTGCTTGAGCCTACACTTGAAGACCGAGGTGAGTGGTGCTTTTAATAAAGCTATGTTATAAAGCTTTTGATAAATCTTGCTTGTTTCGCTTGATAAAAGTATTTGCTACGCATGAATGACTAGCCTATTTTGATGTGATGAATATGAGCTTGTTTGATGGTATTCTTGAAAGTCCCTTGTGCTGGAGGACGTTAAACTTTCGCAGCACTAAGAGTTAAAAAGGGTAAGTATGAGCTTGTCTTGATGATGTCCTTGTAATAAGTTTGAACCTTGTTTTGATATCCTTAGAAAGTCCCTTGTACTGGAGGACTCTAAACTTTCGCAGTACCATCTTGTTAAAAAGGATACGGTCCTTTCTTGAAAAGATAAGTGTTAAAGCGGGCTACGGGCCTAAGTAACACCAGTCCCTTGTGCTAGAGGACTTTAAACTTTCGCAGCACCGCTTGGTGAAAAAGGGCTGCGGGCCTGAGTCACATAAGATGGTCAAAAGGGGCTACGGGCCTAAGTGACATGAGATAGTGAAAAAGGGCTACGGGCCTAAGTCACATAAGCAACAGGTTTGGTAAGATTGTGCTTGATGAATATGGTTCACCCCCTTGACTTGATACAGCTTGTTATGAATTGCCTGGAGGAGGACCTCGGCTACTACTTGTATGATCTCGGAAATGCTTTGACTTGTAAGACTTGCTAGATGAATACGGTTCATCTCTTGATTTGATACAACTTGCTATGTTTTGCTTCGGATGGAACCTCGGCTAACACTTGAATGGTTTGGTATGCTTTGTTTTGAAAGACTTCGGCTATTATTCATGCAAACCTTTATTTCTAGTACCATTCACTGAGTTCCCAAGCTCACCCCTCTCTATATATATGTAGGTGATGAGCAGGGCGGCGACGACGCCTAGAAGTACTTGTAAAGCTTGTTTTGGGATTTTTGCATATATCGGCCTTGTTTTGTGATTACCTCGGCATTGTGTATTTACGTCGGCAGATCTTGAAAATTATGCTTCTTTGCTTGTAATCGTTGTATTTTGTATATGTCGGCTGAGAAGCCTTTTGATCAGGATGTAACTTGACTTTTGTTTTGCTAGCTGCCGAAGTGCAGTCATGTTCTGTATGTCATCACATTTGATCTATGCACTGCTCTTATGGACCATTTATATTTGATTTATTGCTTCCGCACTTGTAAGCCCCATATGTTATACTCTGTTGTGTGTGAACTTTTGTAAGAGGCCTTTGGTGAATCTCGGATTTACTGGCCATCTCGGCACCAAACTACTAGGGGCGGTTTGGGGTCGTGACAAGCCAAATCGTCCTGGTCAGGCATGTCCGGATATCGATACTCGGCCACATTGCTGACAGCAAGAATAATCTTATCATCCACACTATTTCTGCGTATGAAATTATGCAAAGCCATGGACGCTGTAACCAATGGCACCTGCACTTTACGGAAATCAAATCGAGGCATGTCTTTTAGAAATCTCCACCTCATCTTCCAAGCGCCAAATGTACGCTCAATCACGCTTCGCAAAGATGAGTGAGCGCGGTTGAACAATTCGTCACGGTTCCGTGGATTGTGCCTTTGAAATTCTGATTGGTGGTATCTATTGCCTTTGTATGGTGCCAGAAAGCCCTTCTTATTGTTGTATCCACTATCCACAAGGTAACAGCGACCTGTGAAAGTGCACATGTACATTACATAATACTCGTCATCAATGTTCACATGAAAGGGCACTTCTTCTGTACATTTTTTTTTTCCCCCATAACCAACAATAAGAACATAACAATACTATTTCAAATAATATATCCAAAAATTACTCTATTTGTATTACACATGTATTTCACATTAATTTTACAATTAATTCCGAGCAAAAGTGAAAACAAAATATTATGTGTAACTAGTTTATCATGGACATTGTAAAAACTGCCATATATAAATTACCACATGGTAAGATGAATCAAATTTAAAATTCATTATAATGGTAACATAAATCGAATTTATAATGGGAAAATAGTAATATATAATAAATTGATACATTTTGACATATATATTACTGAGGTTAATTATATTTGCATATCAATAATGATGGATATTACCTTTATATTCAGCTTGGTTTGAGCAAATTTTCATACATAAAAAATTCCCGGTCACGCATTGAATTCTAAATATTAGTATTTTTATAAAATTTATTTACATACAGATGTTTACCAAAAATTAATTATGCAAAATTGTATTGCGGATTCAGATGTACATACCGTCAGTTGCAGTTGGAAAATTGTATTGTGGATCCTCCGTTACGTTGCTTAAAACCCGACTGTCGTGCATGCTGCCCTCCCACCCGCACGACACAAACACAAAGCACATATTGAAATCACATACCGCCAAAATATTCTGGGTGTGACACCCCTTTCGGCTGAAATATGGGGCTGCTTCTGACTCCTTTATGCATGCCGGTACATGTATCCCATCCAATGCACCTAAGCAATCCTATATATGAACCAAAAAAATTGCAATTATAAAACAGTACCGACCATGTTTTTTCAAATAATTTTGAATAACATTACAAAATTTTTTCCCACACCTTGAACGGCATATATGGTCGTTGAGATTGCAAAATAGGATCCCTGTGCGTCTGGAAATTAGTAGGGGGCCTGCAGTGAACGACGGTGAATTTTTTCATTACTTTCAAGACAGTATGAAAAGGCCGTGAAATAGTTTCACCAGAATGTTGGAAGCGTTCTTTTAACTCCCGGTTTGGCAAGTTTTTAAGCACATGAATAAATATTGCAACACTTTCCTCAACGTGTAAGCCGTGCGGCTGCTCGGGTACACCCAACTGGAAGTCATTACCAACGTCGTACATAACCGAATGAACACCTGTTTCGGCATGCACAATTCGTATCAGAAGCGGCCACTGTGACCATCGTATAATTCCGTAATCCATGCCCTTCCCGACAATATGGAAGTATGGCATGGGACTTTAAGGACGTACGCCTTGTAGCAGTCAGTTGCAATTCTGTAGGCTTCAACATAATTTAAATTCATCTCATGATGCCACTATCTTGCGAGAGCTGCGACATCCTCTAACATTTTATCCATCCGTGTGGGGTCGTCATCGTCGTTGTTCATACCTACAACATACAAGTACAAAACATTATCAACAACTACCGAAATGAAGAAGTATTAAGCACATATATTTGACCATGAAAGTTTTAAAAAGAAAATAACGTTGTACAACAAAATTTGTAACTAGTGTAATTTTATGTTCAAACCCCTACCATGCATGGAATAAAGAACAACCTGAAAAAAATAAATTGATTTGTTACCTTTTCTAAAATTAAGCACATGTAATGTTTTGTAATTTAAAATTCAAACCAACATGGGATTTTCCTAATTCACATTATGTCAGTGGTTCATCATTTGTAATAAAAATAATAATTTTTCAGTGTTGCAACACACATGTTCCACCCTATATAAACAATTCATCCATGGAAAACCAATGGCACCTGGGCAAACATAACACTTCTTCAGAAAATTAAACACAACACTGCAGCCATTATAGCATAACAAAACATAAAATATAAAATATAACATGGATGGTCCAAGGTTTAATCCAACCCTGCAGCCAATATAGCATAACAAAACATAAAATACCACAAACATATCCCGATTGTCCAGTTAAGGTTCCGTAACCCATAGGCACGACCCCTGCCCAAACCATCTTCAAACCACAATTCAACTAAAATTAAACACAACAAAGGGAAAAAAAACAATTCACAATTCAACTAAAATTAAAATCAAACTCCATTTCGCAGATTTAAAATCGAACTCCTTCATTCCGCAGCAAACTCGCAAGAGTGACACCCCCATTCCTATCTTTGTCTTGTTTCTTCGCTTGTAGCCACCCGATTATGCCTCGGTCCGTGGGAATACTCATTACCATTTCTCGATTGTTCGAAACCTCTATAAGCATGACTCCAAAATGAAGAAGTTCAGCTTCAAGCTCTAGTCCCTGTATTTCATACAGCCGTCCAACAGCATGTCCCATAGTAATATTGTGGCCCCCGACGACGTGGTTGACAATTAATTCCTTGCTCTGGGTCTTCACAGAATTTAGCAAGTCGTCCATGCTGCTTGCCAACGCTGCAACCCCTGTAACGCGCTTGTTTTGGGCTGTTTTCCTCGAGGAATGCTTCCGCTTGCTTCCACTACCCATGGCATTGATGTGCGCAGAGTTCATCATGGCTGCCATTTCCGATGCGCCTAATTCATTGCTGTCACTGGAAAATTCTGGACTGTCCGACTCTCTATCCAACTCCATTGGGTTACGAGTCTGGCCGGTTGTCCATGCATTTTTCCCCATAGCCGCAGCGCCAGTGAAGACGCGCTCCATCAAATCCAGATGGTCTAAGGTTTTGGTTCTGAACTTGCAACATACGTTGTCAATCTGTAAATCAACACAATGTAATTAGCGTGCTGACATGAGTAAAATTGAATGCAACATAGTGCATAAATCAGTTCAGTTTTTAGAACCTGAAGAGAGGACTTGCTAAATTCAAAATGGACTTGTTCTATACCAACTATACATTCATTCAAACAACAGTTGAGTAGAACATTGCACAAATGGAACAGAACATTGCACAGATACAGCTGGAACAGAACATTACACAGATACAGCTAGTATAAAGGACATTATGCAATGCTGCTTGCTTCCAATCAAGTTAGGATGCTGAGGGAATGACAAACAACAGTTGTTGTGTACAAGCAGAAGCTACAAATGTCAGTCTGTTCTGTTGGATCACTGTGTCATTAACATACTGTTACTAATGCTTGCCAAGTCCAAACAATTATGCTTGCCAATGCTTCAAAATAGATGGACAAGATTAATTCCTCCTGCATATATATTTAAAGTTCAATCAATTGTTTGTTTCTTGTATATTTATTTATTATTTTTTAATAATATAGGACCTTGCTAATGACAGTCCTTTAGTGCTGTTAGATAAAAGGGGGAAGGGGAACAAAAAATACTTCTACAAAACATCCCAACATTCACCGAATCACTTCTAGGATTTCACATGTATTTCAGCTACTGTGAAGAAACAGCTAGTGTTTACCAAATTGTGCAAACCCATAAGACAATTCAAATTGATCATATTCCTAATAATTTTTGTAATTATTTTATTAAGCATAACAACAAGGAACAAGAAAAACTATTAACAGGAAAATACATTCTGTGTATGGAATAATTTTCAGAAAATAACAACATTTCGTCCATGATTGGGTTCAATTGAGCTATCCCACCAAGATCTCATTCAATTTTCAATTATATGGTTGACAGTAAATAATTAACTGAACATTTCAGAATTCCAGAATTTTTTGACAGAAACATAATTTGAAGAATATCCTTAAATTGGGCCCAAAACCTTACACAAGTGGAACAGAACATTTTAGAATTCCATAATTTTTTGCTCACATAGGTGGGTACATTGTATGGGGATGAAAATAAGTTAAGAACAAAGCACTTTACACAAGTGTAGGGGACAAATAAAAGCTGTAATTTTTTTTCACCATCACAAAAATATTTCGTAATCCAAACCACACCATCCCAGATTAGGTAAAGTTACAAAATTCAACGTTGTAAACTACATTGGAAAGCATGGTACACATACAAAAATTTATATAATATTAGTTATGCAATAACGGAGACAAAAAAGAAATTCTAAACTGTTACCTTTTCCATTTTAGCCCACCAATCAGCCGAAGCATTGAACAGCCCAATAACTTGGTCAAAGCCAATTCCAGTCGGGCCTTTCCAGCAATCCATTAGCTTACACCACGCACGCCACTCGGTCTTCAACAGCATTGTTAGGTCCTATCTTGTCAAAACCCGCGAACAAACTTATTGATTGAGTTGTAATTTTCTATGCTTTTTTGTCTTCCTCGCTCGAGCGACGAAGTCCTTGCTCGAGCGAAGAATTGCGTCTGGCTTCAAACCTGAAAGAGGTGGATGTACGCTCGAGCAAAGCATTGGTGGCTCGAGCGAAGATCAATGTACGCTCGAGCGAATATTTGGTGGCTCGAGCGAAGGACTGCGTCCAGACAAAAACCTGAAAGAGTTTATTCCTCGCTCGAGCGAAGAAGTTCGTGGCTCGAGCGAAGGCACTAGTAGAAATCACGCAAAATAAGCTCCTCGCTCGAGCGAGATAAGCGTCGCTCGAGCGAGCTTCAGAATCCGAATTTCTATAAGTGATTGGTTTCTTCCAAATCTAGGATTCCTTTTGGTTGTCTATAAGTAGTTGGTTTTCTCCTAAAACTAAACTGACTTTTTTAGATCTTATTCAAGAGTTCTAGAGTTTTGTTTGAAGTTTTCTTCTGAGGTTTTGGTGAGTTTTTCTTGATGTTCTTGAGAGAGTTCTAAACTTATGCATTGAGATTCATACATCAAGAAGGTTGATACTTTATATTCAAGAGAGTGCTCTTCGGTGAATTCCGAAGATTAAGACATAGAGTTTCAAAAGGCGTTTGATTCTATACGTAGTCGTTAATTCGACAAGTGAAGTTATGGGATCAACTTCAGGATCAGTTCCGTGACGAAGACGTGGCGAAAGAGTTACAGAAGATTCGAAGACAAATTGACTGGGTTGGGTAATTTGTGTATTATCTTTGTAATCTTTCTTCCTTCAGTAATGGATTGATTAGTGGCGGTTCGCCCGTGGTTTTTGATTACAATTGAAGGTTCTTCAATTGTGGTTTTTCCACGTAAAAAATCGTTTGTGTCGATTTATTGTTTATTCCGAAAAACAAACAATCTAAAATCACTCTCGTAAATGCTTGTTGATTTTGGATTGAGTGTTTTGGATAATTGGGATTTGGAATATTTTAATCTTGATCTAATCACAAATCACTTAGGATTTTCAATTGGTATCAGAACAGGTCACTCTTTGTTTTATCAAAACTATAGGAGTGTGATTTTGTGTGACTAGTATTATGGATTCTATTCGTGAAGGTAACTCGACTCATAGACCTCCTTTACTCGACGGTACAAACTATTCTTATTGGAAAGCTCGTAAGAGAGCATTTTTAAAATCCATCGATGAGAAAGTTTGGCACTGCGTGGTCTTTGGGTGGAGTGAACCTATTGTCACCATTGATGGCATTGATATTCCTAAACCCCTTGATAAATGGGACACAACTGATTACTAGAACTCGAGTTGGAACAGCAAGGCTCTCAACTCCCTCTTTTGCTCCGTCACACCTGAAGAATTTCGTTGAATTTGCACGTGTGAGGTAGCAAAAGAGGCGTGGGATATTCTTGAAACGATTCACGAAGGTACTACCTCTGTCAAAAGGTCAAAACTTCAACGTCTCACCTCTGCCTTTGAAACCCTTTTATGCGCGACGATGAGACGTTTGATGATTTCTATGCAAAACTCAGTGATCTCGTGAATTCCTGTTTCACTCTCGGTGAAAAAATCCCGGAAGCTAAAGTTGTTGGAAAAATTTTGAGGTCCCTTCCCGAGAGGTTCTAATCAAAGGTGACAGCCATTGAGGAGGCTCAGAATGTTGATACCCTCAAACTCGATCAATTGGTTGGAAATTTGCAGACTTATGAAGCCCACCAAATTTCAAAGAAAAAACAAAAAGAAAGTGTGGCTTTCACGAGTGCTCATGAGACTGCAAAACCTCCGGAGAATGAATTTGATTTAGAGTCTGAGATGACGGCTATGCTCACTAAACAGTTTAAAATTTTTTTGAAAAAGAAGCCTAATTTCAGAGACCCTATTTCAAAAGATAAGAGCAATGATAAACCCAAAACTTTTCCACCAAAATTTGCTCAAAAAACTGAAAAGAAGATTGTAAGGGGGCAAGGGGTCAAGTGCTATGAATGTCAAGGGTTTGGCCATATGTCCCTTGAATGCCCTTCGAAAAAGAATCGAAAGAAAGTCTACACTGTAACTTGGGATGATGAAAGCGGGTCGGAGCAAGAACCCGAAGAATCTGAATCCGGTGAAGATGGGGATAATGCTTTCATGGCATTTTGGACTACGTTTACTCAACCTCTTCCAAAGCCTTCGGAATCAACTCGAGGACAGAACTTCCATCATGCTCCCACCTTTGATGGGACTAACTACCTGTATTGAAAAATCAGAATGAGGGCTTTTCTAAGAGCTTTTGAACCAGAAGGCTGGCAAACTATTGAAGAAGATACAGAAAGTGCAGATAATCCGGGCAATCAGAGAGCCCTGATCATTATTCGTGGAGCAATTTCTAATGAAGAACAGCAACGGGTTGTTCACTACACAAAGGCAAAAGATGTATGGGAAATTCTGAGCCAATTTCATGAAAGAGGATATTCACCTTCACCTCCATCCAGCAACTTGTCTACATTGGTTGCTAGATTGGATGAGGTCAAGGAGAATGAAGAACAAAAAGAGGATGACGAAACATCTGAAGACAATGATGAGATCAATGAACTACAACAAGCTTACGAGAAGTTGTACGAGGAATCTCTGAATTTGTCCAAAACCAACGACAAACTCTCTCTCAAGCTCAAAACATGTGAAAGCAAGAATGTCCGGCTCAAAGGAGAACTTGTAATAGCAAAACAGAATGTCATCCAGATCTCAAGTGACAGGCAAGACTTATGTGGAAAACTTCTATCCTGTGAAACTGAAAGGAATGAACTTCTGAAGGTGTATTCCACATATGAAGAAAAACTTGAAAGTCTTGAGTTGTCACAAGCTGCATTGGAAGAGATAGTCAGTCAGAAAGATGAAGAACTCCGTATCACTAGAGCAACAATTGCCATGTGGAACAAAGGTTCCAGATCTCTAGAAGAAATACTCAGCTCTCAACAAATGGGTTCTGACAAAAGTGGACTAGGCTATGGTGCGACAGCTCACAAGGGACAAGCCTCTACCTCCCATAACCTAAAGACTCAAGCAAAAGGAAAGCTGAAGGTAGACCAGGATGATTCCTCTCTTCATCTACCGAAAGTGGGTAAGATCAACAAAAAGGGGGTAAAACCTGTTTTTATTTGTCATCATTGTGGTAGGTATGGCCACATTCGTCCTTACTGCTATGAACTATTTGGTAAGGTGTCTCAAAAGGGTAGAAATTCGAACACTTTTTGGGTTAGGAGACAACCTTACATGTCTAGGCGGAATACCAAGATTCATGAGTGTGTTCACAACGCCAAGACATTGACCAAGACCAAAAGGATTTGGGTTAGGAAAGATGATTTGACTTGTTTAGTTGTTCACACTGCCTTAAAAGCACGTGACTCACACATGTGGTATCTTGATAGTGGGTGCTCTCGTCATATGTCCGGTAACAAATCCTACTTCACCTCCCTCGAAAAATATGAAGGAGGAATTGTTACCTTTGGAGATGGCGGCACTTCTAGAGTCATTGGTAAGGGCTCTATAAGTGTTGCTGGTCTTCCCAAGCTAGATAATGCCTTACTTGTTGATGGCCTTAAAGCAAATCTTTTGAGCATTAGTCAAATGTGTGATTCCCATCATGAAGTACTATTTTCAAAAAATAAATATGAAATTCTGGATAAAAAGGGAAATACTGTCTTACATGGGGTTCGCACATCTGATAACTGCTATGGGATTCTTACTACTAATGATCTTACTTGTCATTCTGCCATCATAAGTAACATTGATCTTTGGCATCAAGGATTAGGTCACATGAATTTCAAAGACCTAACTAAGATAGCCAACAAAGAGCTTGTGAGAGGAGTACCTAAACTGGGTAAGAATTTGAGCCATGTGTGTGGACCATGTCAACTTGGAAAGCAAACCCGTGCTCCTCATAAAAAAGTGAACAGCTTAACAACCAAACGTCCACTTGAATTGGTTCACATGGATTTAATGGGTCCTACTCGCACTGAAAGCATTGGAGGTAAAAGATACATCTTTTTAACTGTTGATGATTTTACTCGATTCTCATGGGTAAATTTTTTAAGGGAAAAATCTGATACGTTTAATGTTTTCCAGGCTTTAGTCCTTAAAATCCAAAATGAACAGGGTGTTTCCATTGGGCGTATCATAAGAATCCGAACTGATCATGGATGTGAATTTGAAAATAGTTTGTTTTCGGATTTTTGTGATATGCATGGAATTAAGCATGAATTTTCTACACCTATTACTCCACAACAAAATGGAGTGGTTGAGAGGAAGAACAGAGTTGTTCAAGAAATGGCTAGGGTCATGCTCCTTAGTAAGCAACTTCCTCCAAAATTTTGGGCTGAAGCCCTAAATACTGCGGTTTATGTTATAAATTGCGTGTATTTAAGGCCCGACACTTTACAAACTCTTTATGAATTGTGAAAGGGTTTGAAACCGAATGTAAAATACTTCAAAACTTTTGGGAGTAAATGTTACATCTTCAAAGATAGGGAACCCTTGGGCAAATTTGACTCCCGAAGTGATGAAGGTATTTTTCTGGGGTATTGAACCAACAGTAGGGCTTTTTGTGTCTATAACTTGCGAACTTTATCTTTAATGGAATCTATCAATGTGGTTATAGATGACACAAGTGCACCTACTCCAGCAACAAATGAGGATGACAATGGTGAGTCTACAATCTTGGATACTGAACCACAAAATCAAGGAGAAGCTGCGGTTTAATCACAAGAAATTGTCACAGCACCATCCTCACAGGTAAGCTCAAGTCCAAAGAGTGCTCAAAGGGACATCACTCCTGTTGTTTCCGTCACCGCAAGTCCTGAACTTAAACCATCAGCAAGGGTGAAACTGAATCATCCAGCTCAACAGGTGATTGGAAGTGTTTCGGATCGAATGAAAACCCGAAGACAGATTCGGGATGAGGTATCACATATGTGTTATCACATATGTGTTATGTTTCTTTAATTGAATCTAAGAATTTTAAAGAGGCCTTGCTAGATGATAGTTGGGTCAATGCTATGCATGAAGAATTAGGTCAATTTGAGCGTAACAAAGTTTGGACTCTTGTTCCCAGACCTAGAGACATGAATGTGATAGGTACCAAGTGGATCTTTAAAAATAAATCTGATGAGAATGGTACTGTTGTGAGAAATAAAGCTAGGTTGGTTGCTCAAGGCTACACACAAGTAGAGGGTATTGACTATGATGAGACGTTTGCCCCAGTTGCACGTCTCGAATCTATTCGTATTTTGCTTGGTGTTGCATGTTTTCTTGGCTTTAAATTGTTTCAAATGGATGTGAAAAGTGCTTTTCTGAATGGGTACTTAAAGGAAGAGGCTTATGTTGAGCAACCAAAAGGGTTTGAGGACCCTAAATGTCCTAATCATGTCTACAAGTTAGACAAGGCTTTGTATGGGTTGAAACAAGCCCCTCGGGCTTGGTATGATAGACTTACTACCTTTCTTCTTGATAATGACTTTCAAAGGGGTAGTGTGGATAAGACTTTATTTGTGAAACATACTAAGTCTCATATTCTTGTTGCTCAAATATATGTTGATGATATTGTGTTTGGTTCCACTGCTGATCATCTTGTGAAATATTTTTTGGATTGCATGACACATGAGTTTGAGATGAGCATGATGGGAGAGTTGTCTTATTTTCTGGGTCTTCAAATTAAACAGTCTCCTTTGGGTATATTTGTTTCCCAGTCCAAGTATGCAAAAAATCTTGTGTCAAAGTTTGGTCTTGAGTCTACCAAACATGCACGCACTCCCATGAGCACCAGTCTTCACCTTTCCAAAGACTCCTCTGGTATTGATGTTGATCCTACCCTTTATAGGAGTATGATAGGGAGTCTTTTGTATCTCACAACCAGTCGTCCTGATATTTCTTTCAGCGTCGGTGTTTGTGCCCGTTACCAAGCCAGTCCTAAAGAGTCTCACCTTCTTGCGGTAAAATGCATCATCAAATATGTTAATGGGACCTTGGGGTATGGGGTTTGGTTTTCCACTGATACTACAGCTGAAATTACTGGTTTTTCTGATGCCGACTGGGCAGGGTGTGCTGATGATAGGAAAAGTACATCCGGGGGGTGTTTTTACCTTGGGAATAATCTGGTTTCCTGGCATAGTAAAAAGTAAAATGCCATCTCTCTTTCCACTGCTGAGGCTGAGTACATTGCTGCAGGGAGTTGTTGTGCACAAATGTTGTGGATGAAGCAAATTCTTCATGATTATGGGATAGAACAAAACACTCTCACTCTTTTTTGTGATAACACAAGTGCCATAAACATTTCAAAAAATCCTGTCCAACACTCTCGCACCAAACACATTGACATTCGTCATCATTTTATTCGAGAGTTAGTGGAAGAAGGCCTTATTGTTCTTGAGCATGTTACCACTGAGCATCAAAAAGCTGATATTTTTACAAAACCCCTTGATCTTCTCCAGTTTGAGTTCCTTAGAAAGACCTTGGGTGTCATGCTCGATCACTAGTGTTACTTGTTCCTTGAGTAGATGTAAATGTTTTGCCTTATTTGTGCTTGGATGCCATAATCTCATTATCATTGATATCTGTTTTTCTTGCATCCAACTTTTTATGTACACTACTCATGCTGCTTACAAGATCTCATTGTTCATTGTTCATAGCTCATTTTGAATGCCCATGCTTATTAACCTCATGATCTCATTCTGTACACATCTTTGAGATAAATTGCTGCAGGGGTTTCCGCACAAGTGATCAAAGTTCTCTATGGACCACTAACAATGTTTCTTGGACTTTCACAGTGGAATTGACCAATACTAGTATATCATGGGTGATGTTGAGTCTCTTAACCATCTACCATCTATTTTCACTTCCACGGTTTCTCCCTCAGTTCCTTGAAGTCCGGGCATTAGGAAAAGGCTACCTCAGAGGCACCAACCAGGCCATCCTTTATGATTTCATTCTTCTCTGGTTTGGTTTCCATACTCTTGAGCGTGAATGCCACCAGTGAGTGCACAAAAAAAAAAAAAAAGGACTCATTGATTAAGGGGGAGCCTCCGCATTTACTCAACAAATACCCCGTGATTCCTAGTGGTTTGACTTTTCTCTGTGATGTTCAGTTACTCTTGCCGGAGGTCCAGCCATCCGATCACTACGAGGATTAACTCTAGCTCAGTGGATTCTCACGGATTGCACACACACACTTTATTTTGTGAGCTCTCATGTTGGATTTTGGGTTGTACATTCTCATGTAGTTTATGGTCACTGATTATATTTTATCTGCTTTGCTCATGATTTCCAGTGTCATTGTTTTTGTTAAAACATTACAAGTTTACAGAATTCATGAATTGCGGATTATTTCATCTGAGTATTCTTTGTGGCTCAATGTGATCATCTACTTTCTCTTCTACATATTGAGTATCTTGTATTTAAAAAAATAAAAAAAATAATTGGGTTTGTTTTTTTTCTTCTTGGCTCGAGCGACTAGTTCCTCGCTTGAGCGTGCTTCTACTTCTGCATTAGACCTGAGAGCGTGTGTTTTTGGCTCGAGCGAACCATTATTGACTCAAGCGATCCTCTGCGCTTTATTGAGCTCGCTCGAGCGAGAGTGTCTTCGCTCGAGCGACACTCTCGCTCGAGCGACCTGTCGCAATTTAAATTCTGCAGGGGTGTCTCTTGAGTTCATTTTTTTTCCTTTCTTCATGTTTCTTCTCTCCCTCTTTCCCCTAGGGTTTCTAAGTGGTCCGTGGCTGGTCTCATCTGTGATTTTTTCTCTGATTTCTGAGGATTTCCGTCCATTATTGTGCATTCCCCGACATTGGTAAGTTTGTTTTCTTTTCTTCGCTTGTCCTCCCTTTGCCGATGCTCTGTTTTTGCTCTAGGATTCTCCTTTGTTACTTTTGGTTATTTCTTCTCATTGTTTCGAGTTTCTCTTGCATCTAGGGTACATGGTTTTGCATTTTATACTCATAGGTTTTTACTATTCAGTTTTTTACATTGGGGATTTTACATTGGGTTTTTTTTATTGGGGATTTTTTGTTGGAATTTCACATTGGGCATTTCATTTCCATATCCATCTCATGCCATTATCAGATTATGTTGTTTTCATTGTTTCATATCATGCTATTTTCATTCTATAATGGCTTTCATCTATTGTTTTCTCTGTGGCTACTTGTTGTTTTACAATAGCAGATGTTACTTATTTCATTTCTATATTGCTCATGCTAATGGACTAATGTTGTTTTTCTGTGCTCATTGGTTTGGAATTGGGGATGTGGGGTTTTGTCTGTTCTGGATGGTTATTGGGTGGTCTGTGTTTCCTGGCTCTGCTTTGCTCTGTTTTTCCTCTGTTTGTCATGCTTCTGTGGTTTGTTTAGTAATGGCAGAGTCTTCCAAGCATCGCAAAATGACTGTCTCTCGTTCCCCTTTCAACACTGCCAAATTTGAGTCAAAAGCCAAGGCCAAATTGTGTAGAGAGACTTTTGCCACTCGCAAAGTCCATTTAGAGCGCAATGTTTTACCAAATGCTTTTGAGGTTATTCCGATTCGTTCCTTGTTCGATTCTTTGGGTGGGGATCAAGTGTTGCACTTTTCCGGTCCACAAAATCTTAGTCTTATCCGAGAGTTCTATTGCAACATTCACTCTATTCACAAAGAGTCCTGTACCTTTCAGACTTGGGTTAGGAAGAAGTCCCTTGATATTACTGGGGATGTGTTTCGGGTATTTCTTAGCCTTCCTGAAGTCAGTAACTGTCATTTTCCATTTCTTACCCGGTCCGGCGTTGATTTTGATAGGGTTGCCTCCGAGTTCTGTGGTGTTGACCGGAATTGGCCTGCCGGGGCACTCATTCAGCAGAATGAGTTGCTTCCTCGATTTCGTCTTCTTAATCTCATTGTCTGTGCTAATATCTATGTCACCACCCATTCCTCTCATATTACTCAGGACCAAGGGTATGTTTTGTACTGTATTCATCACAGACTTCCTATAGATCTTCCCGAAATGATTGTTTCCAAAAATGATCGGGGTTTCTGAGGGTAGGAAATCTTTGGGGCTTCCGTATGGTTATTTGATTACACGTTTTCTCACTTCACTTGGTATTCCTGTTTTTGAAGACGATGAGTTTGCCTATCCCATAAAACCCATCACAAAACTCACCGTCTCCCAGAGTCAGGCACATGTGAGGGGGAGTGTGTCAGGGGTCGGGGCTTCTGGTGTCGGTGGTACAGGTACTGCAGGTGATGATGATCCTCTTGCCGAGGAGGAGGAGGTTGAGGCTGCCTATGCTACTCCAGCCAGTGCTCCTGATCGTCCTCGCTTTTTCTGTGGACAGCTACAGCACTTGGAGTAGGCTGTGACTCGTCGCCTTGATCTCATGGATGCTCGCCTTGATGAGCAGAGTACTATGCTAGCACAGATTCTCTCTCTCCTACAACTGCAGCATCCACCCCCTTCTTCTTCCTAGTGTTGGTTTGTGGTTCTTTTCTGGATTCTTTTGGTTTCTTCTCTTTGGCCAGTTGTACTTTTTGAACAGTTTTGGGTGTTTCTTGCTTTTACTGTCTCTACCTGCTTCTTTTCCTCCCGGACAAAAAGGGGGAGATTTGTTTTGGATTGATGTACATGGGTACCTGGGCATATATTGATGTACATGGGCATATTGTTTTTGGATTGATGTACATGGGGACATAGTTTGCAGACAGGCTTGATGCAAGGATATATGCATAATCATGGTGTTTTCTTTACAGCTTAATTGATTCATTTTTTCGTTTATAAATACAATTATCTTGATATTTTTATTGTTGTGCATAACAAATCTTTTTATTGATGTACATGGGTACATGGGCATATATTGATGTACATGGGCATATTGTTTTTGGATTGATGTACATGGGGATATAGTTTGTAGACAGGCTTGATGCAAGGATATATGCATAATCATGGTGTTTTCTTTACAGCTTAATTGATTCATTTTTTCGTTTATCAATACAATTATCTTGATATTTTTATTGTTGTGCATAACAAATCTTTTTCAAGTTTGTGGTGTGCAGATTGGGTGGTTATCAAGATTGGTCATTGTTGTCTATCATTGAGTTGTAATTTATTAGATCATTACTTGAGTTGTAATTGTTTTGCCAAATTCTTTGAGTTGTAATTGTTTTAGTCAGTTCTTGTGTTTAGGACATTGTTTAGAAAGTTTTGTCCGGGTATTGACAAAGGGGGAGATTGTTAGGTCCTATCTTGTCAAAACCCGTGAACAAACTTATTGATTGAGTTGTAATTTTCTATGCTTTTTTGTCTTCCTCGCTCGAGCGAAGGATTGCGTCTGGCTTCAAACCTGAAAGAGGTGGATGTACGCTCGAGCAAAGCATTGGTGGCTCGAGCGAAGATCAATGTACGCTCGAGCGAATATTTGGTGGCTCGAGCGAAGGACTGCGTCCAGACAAAAACCTGAAAGAGTTTATTCCTCGCTCGAGCGAAGAAGTTCGTGGCTCGAGCGAAGGCACTTAGTAGAAATCACGCAAAATAAGCTCCTCGCTCGAGCGAGCTTCAGAATCCGGATTTCTATAAGTGATTGGTTTCTTCCAAATCTAGGATTCCTTTTGGTTGTCTATAAGTAATTGGTTTTCTCCTAAAACTAAACTGACTTTTTTAGATCTTATTCAAGAGTTCTAGAGTTTTGTTTGAAGTTTTCTTCTGAGGATTTGGTGAGTTTTTCTTGATGTTCTTGAGAGAGTTCTAAACTTATGCATTGAGATTCATACATCAAGAAGGTTGATACTTTATATTCAAGAGAGTGCTCTTCGGTGAATTCCGAAGATTAAGACATAGAGTTTCAAAAGGCGTTTGATTCTATACGTAGTCGTTAATTCGACAAGTGAAGTTGTGGGATCAACTTCAGGATCAGTTCCGTGACGAAGGTGTGGCGAAAGAGTTACAGAAGATTCGAAGACAAATTGACTGGGTTGGGTAATTTGTGTATTATCTTTGTAATCTTTCTTCCTTCAGTAGTGGATTGATTAGTGGCGGTTCGCCCGTGATTTTTGATTACAATTGAAGGTTCTTCAATTGTGGTTTTTCCACGTAAAAAATCGTTTGTGTCAATTTATTGTTTATTCCGAAAAACAAACAATCTAAAATCACTCTCGTAAGTACTTGTTGATTTTGGATTGCGTGTTTTGGATAATTGGGATTTGGAATATTTTAATCTTGATCTAATCACAAATCACTTAGGATTTTCAAGCATATACTTGTTTTTAAGTTGTTTCAGGGAATGCAGCCGCCCAGTTGTTGCCTCAAATGTCTTAGACAACGAACGGTACCCGTTTGGAGTGATTGACATGTGTGGCTGGTTTCCTGCTTCAATTTCCTTAACAACCAGTTCCAAGAAAATCCGTGTCGACTCCCCATCCCAAGTTGCTTTATGATAGGGTCGTTGCCCTTTCCCTTTGCCGGAAGGGGTGCGAGGCGCAGATCGATGTGATGCCATGTGACTAACAATAGCGTGCAACGGGAACCAATGTAAAAATATTTATACACTCACAATACAAGCATTACCAATATCAGGAACTTATTTTTATAACATAACAATGTGGTATTTGACAAAAAACATAGCCCAATAGATTCATTTAATGACATTAGTACTTGAAACGAAAACAAACAGTAGCGGAATTATATGCAAAATACATGTTTACGAAGAAAACATAATTTCAGAATTTTTTTTGGGCCACAAACCATAATGCGCTTAATAAAAATAGGGTAAGGTTGCACCACGGTTACATATATCATATCTGAAATAGCAAAATAATGACGACGATGCACAGCACACATGTCACTACTGTAAGCACACGCAGAGTTTGTTCAATGTCACAGAAACGACCCTCAAAACGAGCGACATTCTGTGTGTCATTCTCAACAGCCCTTTGGCGCCCATATTTGTCACACCACCCAATCCAACTGACACATGGCTGAGGTTAAAAAAAATATTAGTCACGGTTTCAGAAGGAAATGTTAAAGGAAACGTGCTTGTACTCACCACTCCACGAGGGCATTGGTAGTACGCACGACCAGGGTTTCTTGCAGAACGGGAAATCTTTACAACACAGTGCCCGTACCCACATGCACACATACGGGCTGGTTGTGTTGATGTGGCAGTTGACATAAATGAGGTCATGGTTTCTTTCGTGACTTGTTTCGGGACATGAAAAGCACAACAAGGCTATGTGAATGGGTGTGACACTTTTGTTAAGGACATAAATTTGTTATACGAAAATGGGTAACAAAATGAAACAACCCCCTCCACAGAACATTTAAATCCCGGACTACCACATTTTTAAAAAATTATAACAAAATAATGACAAAACAAAATATGGGATTTGGATGCTCCTTGAAGATTGACAGTATATAAAAATATATAAAAGATAATGTCAAAACGAAATACACACCAAATAAAACAGTGGGTTTGATTATGTCATATTCTTGCTGAAACAGAAAAAAGTAAAGCCATGCAACCTTAACAGAAGACTCATGTAGACACCCCATTTTTGACCGTCCTCAAGACTTGGACGTCACCATTTGAACACTCGGTGATTATCCATGATTGTGTTCGTCTCGAGTTCCCGGAGGCCTCGGCGGCGCGCCTCGTCTCAGGACCTCTTGACTCGGCTGCTTCGTGTTCGATTTTGGCACCAAACACTTGTGTTTTTGCATTTGAGGGTAGGGGGAGGCTTGTTAGCCATCCCTGAATCCCACCGGCTACCCCCACACCCCACCGGCACTCCCTTTTGTCCGTCGGCACTGTTTTCTCAAAAACTTTGGCCGGTCGGCACTATATGTTGCCGACCGGCACTTTTTTGTGCCGGTGACGTTTTTGGCTGGCCGGTGACCCTTCTGAACCTCCCTGAGGATGGTGCATGCCAGCTGTGCCAGCTGGATTACACCATCTCTCCTCCCCGTGCATAGGATTGGCCCATATGCACCTTTGACCCCCCTAAAGCTTCTAGAAGCTTGAACCCTTTTGGCCAAGCTTCTTGGAGAAGCTTGGCCAGCTGTTTTGGCTTCTCCAAGAAGCCTTGCACCCCCTTGACCCCTTTGAACCTTTTCCTTTGCTTAGCCATTAAGTCTTGGCTTGGTCTTGGCCTATATAAAGACCACCCCTCTCCATTGCTCAAGGGTTAGCCATTTGAGATAGAAAAACCAGAGCTTGTGTATCTATACCTCTGTCATATATCTCCTCTTTCTATATTTTCCCTCTCTCTCCTCTTGTGTGTGTGTTTTTAGGCCTAAAAGTGTGGTTTTACCTTACTTTTGCACCATTACACACACTACTACACCTTAGCTCGAGATTGAGGGACTTGGAGGGTTGTTTACTGTGATTTTGGACTGGTTTTGATCACTAGAGGAGGGCTGCTCCACCTGTTCTTCAAAGGATCTTCAAGGGTGAGTTTGTTACTTTAGTTTCCCCATTCTTGCAACTAGTTTCTACCCCTCTTGCTTTGTGTTTTGAGCTTTGTCTATAACTGAAAAAACTCTTGTTTTTACTTGCTCTTGAACCTTCATTAAGGTCATTTTGTGGTTTGAGTAAAGGCTCACCCTTTTAGGCTTTGTTTGGCCATTTTGGTGTCTCTTTGGTAAAGCTTTGCTTACTTGGTGTTCTTGGTCTTCTCACCACTGAAAACCAATGGGTTTTCAGTGGTGAGGAAGGTACTTTCAAGTCTTAGATAGGGGAGGGACACCCCCTCTCCCCCTTGTCCTTTGCTTGCCTTTGTGTTTGGCCTAAAAGATAGCATGTGTGCATAGCCTTGTATGGCTTCATTTCAGAGTTTTTTTGAGTGTTTTGGAGCATGTTTAACCTCTGTTTTTGGTCGGATTTGTGGCCCTTAACATGCCTCTCATACTTGCTTTGTAATGCTTTACTTTGCTTGGAAGTGTGCCATGCCATTAGCCTACCATATCCTCATGTTTTAGCCTTGCATGTTATAGCATTTGATCTTGACTTGCCATGTATAAGGGCTGTGAGCCACTGATTTTATCATGTTTGATGTGCTTGACATGGTTACTTTGCATTATGGCTTGTTAGCCTTGAGTATGTGATCCATGGACATGCGTTGGTTATGTTATTTGAGTGATTTGGAGTCATTTAACATGCATATTTCAGCTCTTATATCATGCTCATGTGTCTCCATTTACCATCTTATTCATGCTTTGAATTGTTGGCCTCTTATGCTTTAAAGAGGGTCTTATGCATGCTTGTGTGTTTAGAGTTTTTGGGATGCCATGTGTGTGAGTTTTGGGTGTGTTCTTGCATACCAAAAATCTGTTTTTTCTTGTCCAATATAAGCCATGAGTGGTCATGTTTGTAGACAATGGAATGCTCCACTTTGTGCCTTAGCCTTAGGCCTTTTGGCTTGCATGTTTGCATGAATATTTGTCCACCTTTTCAGTCCATTTTCGCCACTGTTTTAGGGAGATTTGAGATCTGCCCCATTATGGTCTAGTCCACCATTGCATGCTTGCCTTATGCTTGTTACATGTTTGGTTCATTAAGTGTTGTAGCATGATGACCCTATGCTTGATTTACCCTTGTTTGCATTGCATTTGCACTTTGCATGTTGCATTACATTTGGCATGTTTGCATCTTAGTATTAGGTTGTATTGTGGAGCCATGTTTGCATAACATGCATTGCATTACTTGGTTTGGGGTGTCAAGCCAAGTTGAGGGTTAGGATGAGTTCATGCCATAAGTGATGCAACTTGTCCTACCTCTTGGTCACCAAGGCCCTTGACCAACACATGATAAGGCCTTGGATTTCATTTGTATGTTGCATGCATAATACCATTAAAATGAAACCTTGGTTCCTTAGGCCATCATGCATCAAGATGCATAATTGATGGCCCAAGAGCCAAGAGTCATGCCTCCTTGAGTCCCTAAGCATGATAGGAGGCATTGGCCATGCTTACATATGCTCAAAATCCATGCCATGCACTGCTGGTTTGCTGCTGCTGTCAAACTGTCCTCTGCAGGAACTTTCTGCCGACCGGCAGTATAATGTGCCGACCGGCACTATATTTTCAGCCGATAGCCTCCAGATCAGCCGGTGGTCAATTTAAGCAGCTGGTGGCCATCTCCTCTAGCCGGTGGTGTACTTCAGGGCATTTGGAAGATGTTCTGGGACTTTGGCAGAGTTTCAGAAAGGCAGGACAGTGGAAACAGAGGCAGCAGTGGTGCGGTGTGGGCTTTCTGGGCAAGTTGGATCGAACATGCATCATTCACGCATCCCGAGGCAGGGTTGAGGCCCCTTTCTCTTATGTTAACATTTAATTTGATAATTAGAAATTTCTGTAATAATTAATTTATTCCGTATTTGGACTGTATTATTTTTGGACTGTATATTCTTTCGGTTCCTCTGTGTGAGGGCATATTTGTAATAAGTGTGGGTGAGTGTGTGTATGTCTTCCAACCCCCATTTCTTTCTTCCCTTTTATTTACTTGCTTTGATGGTTAGTATTAGGGCACGTTTATTTTAGCATGCCTTATGCAATGCATGCGTGCATCCATATATTTGTTACACATGCATCGGGCTCGGCACATCATGCAAACTGCATTGTATTTCAATTCCAAATTGAATACGTGTTATTTGTAGCATTCCACGTGCCATGTTTAGGATAGCCGAGCCTGTCTAGATTGCATCTTTGCATGTGTTGCATTAGCCACTTAACATGAACTAGGATCATGCATACGATTACTAACTGGTTTCTGTTTTGGCTCGGAGTACTAGGTGAGCTTTTATGCTTTAGCATATCACATGTGTGTGATTGTTGCCATGATAACATGATTACCATGAGGCTAGCTGCTTATGTGATATAACTGCTTGAATGCCTGTGGATGGAGGTTGAATTACCTAAATTGGGACAATGCATTAAAAACTGTGAGTTTTAAGCCCACTAGTTAGTGGCAAAACCATCTTTTCTAAAGCCCACTTGAGGGTGGCAAAGCCTGCATTTTAGCCTACTTGCGAGTAGCAAACCGCTTTCAAAACAAACATGTAGTGTTTTGTTCCAACTTAGGCGATTTGGTCTATACTTGTTTGCTGTGCGCATAACATAGTAATTCTAGGCTAATAATTGGAATAAGAGCATGTAATGTTTTCAAAATTGGATATCACGGTTAGTAGAGGCCGGTCTTCGGACCGGGCGAAAGGGAGTGCTCATAGCTGACCTTCCCCGATCGTACCCAAGCTCCCGAGCCAAGACCACTTTGGTGATGACGGACACGTGGCCTTTGGCACCGAGTCAGGGTTTCCTAAATTTCCCATTTTAAAAAATATTTAGGTGGCGACTCTGTAATCTGGCAAAGAGTCCGAACTGTAGTGGAGGTCCCACGCGGGCTTGTTACAACTCAACACTAAAATAAATTTAAAAAGTAAGAGCTTTGTTCAATCATGAAAATAAACTATGGCATAGATATAAAAATAAAGTTTACAAGTGGGATTGGATGAAGGGCTGAGCAAATCATATGCTTAGCAGCAGCTCACTGGTTAGTGAGAAGGATTTGGAGATGCTCTACTACACGACCCTGTAGTTTAAAAGTGAAAGACTCCTTGTCGTTAGTTTTTTTTTCCTGGACCTTACACGACTCTGGTACATGTGCTGTGTAAATAATTTTTTGCAATGTGAAGGATTTGTATTGAAACATATCTGCGGATCAACCATTCATGAATTCTATATTGCAATAACTTCATTTGTGGTGCAAATTGTGTTGTTCTATGTAGGGGAGTTTCTTTTTCATTACCCAAACGAAAAGTAAATTATTTTAAGACAAATTGAAATTGCCAAATGGTGTGACACACACACACACACACACACACACACACAGAGTGACAGAGTTCATACATATACAAAAAAAAGAGCATGCAAGTCATGGTTATCAGATCCACACCCCCCCACCACCAAAAACCCGCTAATTTATAAAGTGGTGTCGGTAGTTCAAAGGAAGCCCTAAACCCCCAAACATGGCAGTATGTAGGGGAGTTCCTCAAAATATTGCCCAAATCTGAATTTATACGACAGATTCAAATATGGAAGTGGTCAGACAAAGCGTGAGACACACACACACACACACACACACACACACCGCAAGAGAGAGACATAGTTCATACATATATGACAAACAGACCATACGACTCGTGGTTACATTCCGAAACAGAAACAAGAGACGCTGAAGAGAGAGAGAGAGAGACAGAGAGGGAGAGAGAGAGAGAGAGAGAAAGCAAAGAAGAGCATACCTGCGGCTGGGGGGATCGTCGGGGGATGGACTGCTTCTCCGTCGACCTTCACGGACTATCGTCGTCGCTTCGTTTTTCTTTCTCTTCAAATCAGAGCTTCTACTTTCTTCTGGCATTGAACGAGGAACCCTCTTCATCTTGATTCAACTTGAATAGCTGAAGATAGTACACCCTCCTTTGTGATAATAGCTCTGAAAATAATAGCTCTGAAATATTCCTATCAATGTTTGACATAAAGCGAGGGTGAAAACGGAATAACGAAAATCAAGGAGGGGCAAAACGGTCTTTTTACACCGCATCTGCCACACATCACGTGAAGATATTGTACGTAGCTATGTAGGGTGAAATTTATAGGCTTTTTGGCTTTTTAGTAACTTTTTGGCTTTTTGGCTAAAAAGTTGGGTTGCCAAACGAGGCCTTAATATATCGTTAATTAGTGATAAATTTAGAGTATAGTACCAATAAATCTTAAAATGTGATTTTATAAGCTATTTAGTCTTTCTTTTTTTTTTTTAATAACACAAAGGTCCTATTAAAGTAGAAATTACACAAAGGGTAATCACTTACTCGTTTTGGTTTAATTTTTTAAGAATAAAAGTTGATTTCTCTAAATATGAAATTATACGTTTGGGTAATCAGCACTATAGAGGTTTTGGATCTTCCATTCTTTTGGAACAAATCTCACATTACAAGTAAGAACGTAACACTCTAATGTAACACACTAAAAAACTCCTTAGTGTACATTTTCCAAATGTAACAACATAACACTCTAAAAAAAACTTCTTAGTGTATTTTTTTTTTAAAACGTAACACAAAAAAAAAAAATTTAGTATACTTTTTTTAAACGTAACATTCTTATCCATGTAATCCCAAACATGACACTTCAATGTAACACACTCTAATGTAACCAAGGTTTAAAAATGCGGTGTTACGTAACGGTTTCGGCCGTTACGTAACGGTTTCGGTGGTAGGCACCACGCGTTACCCCCGATTTTGCGGTGTGATTGAAATTCACAGGTGTATCGGCCGTTACGGCCGACGTAGCGGTCGTAACGGTGGCGTAACGGCCGTAATGGCCCGTTACACCCGTTACAGGGCATTTTTCACTGATTATTTTCAAAAAAAAAAAAAAAAAAACAAAAGATACGGATAGTGCAAATGCTGGTTCAAACAAAAGAAAAAAACAAAAAAACAAAAGAGGTGTACATACCTTTATTATTCACAGGCTGAATCACTGGTTCAAATGCTTTGCTTTACAGCGCATGAACCACTTCGAGGTGAGGTGTATCCAGCCACAAATTTTCAGATCTGAAATACGGATGATATGAGTGAGAAATAGAGAGAGAGAAGAGAGAAGAGAGAAGAGAGAAGAGACGAACCTGCCTCTGTTCTGTGACTCTCCGGCTGCCCCTTTGTTCTTCAAATCAACACAAACTTTGATCTGTTTACATCTTCACCGAAGTGCTGCTTCCACAGGTTCATCTCCTCTGATCTTCTTTTTTTTTATTTTGTTTTGTTTGCTCAGCTTTCAGAACCTTGCCTCTAATCTTCTTTCTCCTCCGAAGTGCTGCCCCTTTGTTTTGTTTTTTTATTTTATTTTTGTCTGCAGCTTCCTGGGGAAGATGCACATTGGGAAGGCATATATATTATATAATATAATATAATATTTGTTAAGGCTTGGTTTGGTGGGTATAATATAACATTTGTTTTTTTTTTTTTTTTTTTTTTTTTTTTGCAGCTTCTTCCTGGGAAGATACGTGTCTAGCAAATTTTAATTTTTTTTATTAATTTTATTTTTACAATGATTTTCAGATTTTAAATTTTATAAAACTTACAAAATTTATGTGAAATATTTAGAGCTATACATTTATTTTTAGTATTTTTATATAATAATTAGTGATTGATTTTTTTTTAAATATATATATATATCTAGAGCTATGCATTTATTTTTAATATTTTTTATATAATAATTAGTGATTGATTTTTTTTATAATATCTAAAAATCATAACACTTATAATTATATTAATACATTTCATATATGTCAGTTTTTATTGAATTTTTTTTTTCTTGCAGGTTATTCAAAAAGATAACAAATACTCAAGTGATTGAAGCTCAAAAAACAACTATGTAAGAATTTTTTTCTTTATAATTTATTTTTTAATTTTTATATGATTACATTAGCATGTAAACTCCAAATGTATAAATAGTTGTTGCAATTTTTTTTATAATCATTTCATTTAATATTTAATTATAAATATTTTTATTTTGTTATTGTGATGTGTTGTGACAACAATATTGAAGTCACTATTTTTTTTTAAATATCTTTTGAAAAGAAAAAAAAATCAATACTTCAAAAAAAATTCTTTATAATTTATTTTTTAATTCATTTTTTTATAATCATTTCATTTGTTTTTTTTTTTTGAACTGTATAATCATTTCATTTAATATTTAATTATAAATATTTTTTATTTTGTTATTACAACACTGTTAAAGGCATAATTTTATTTTTAAAAAAATGTCTTTTTTTAAAAAAAAAAATCAATACCTCAAAAAAAAATTATTTATAATTCATTTTTTAATTTTTATATGATTACATTAGCATGTAAAATCGAAGTGTATAAATAGTGGTTGCATTTTTTATAACTATTTTATTTAGTATTTAATTTGAAATATTTTTTTAAAAAATTTTGTTATTGTAATGTGTTGTGACAACAATTTTGATAGCACAAATTTATTTATTTTTAAAAAAAATGTCTTTCTCTAAAATAAAAAAATAAAAATAAAACCAATAGCTCAATCAATGCCATGAAAAATATCTTTATTCCTAATTACATTAGCATGTAAAATCCAAATGTATAAATAGTGGTTGAATTTTTTTTATAATCATTTCATTTAACATTTAATTATAAATATTTTTTTTATTTTTTATTGTAATGTGTTGTGATAACAATTTTTTTTTTAATGACAAAATTTGTTGTGACAACAATTTTTATGGCAAAATTTTCTTTTTTTAAAAATATTTTTATAATTTATTTTTAAAATTTTATATGATTACATTGGCATGTAAAATCCAAATGTATAAATAGTGGTTACATTTTTTTATAATTATTTTATTTAGTATTTAATTTTAAATATTTTTTTACAATCATTTCATTTAAAAATAAATTTAAAAAATGTCTTAATGATGCAGAATTCATATTCAAAAATGCCACGACAAAAGGGTGCCAATGATGAACCCCCAAGTGATGATATTGGTTGGAAATTTGGAACGCAAGGTGAAGGCACTAGGCATCATATTATTTGCAAATTTTGTGGACAACACATTAAAGGTGAGATTACGCGTTTCAAACAACATTTAGCGCATCAAACAGGACAAGTGCGTTCTTGTCCTAATGTTAGTAGAGACGTGATGCAAGAAATGATGAAACATTTACAAAATAAGAAAATGAGTAAAGCAGACAAACAAAAGAGAAAAGCTGAATTGGAAGCACATATTAGGGGAGATGATCTCTATGATGAAAATGAAGAGGGAGATTTTGTAGATCTTCGAGATGATGACTCTGACTCTAATCCAGAGATGACCAGGGCTAGACAAGCAAGTATTCGTTCACAACAACAATGGGAGGAAAGACAACAATTTAGACGAGGTGTTGCAGGTCATGGATCACAATACGATGCAGGTGGTAGTTCTGGTGCAGGGGGTAGTGCTCAAAGAATGCCAAAAGGGTCAGGTATTGCTAATGTTTTTCGTCGATCACAATCTGTGCGTGAAACTGGTGGGAGCGGACGTAATTGGATTCAGCCCAATGCTCCTGAAGCAAGGTTGAGGGCAATGGATGTAGAACTCCAAAAGAGCAAGAGTACAAAGCAGCGAAAAATCTCTACAATGAATTTACAGAAGCTAAAAGAGAGATTGGGACGGGCAGTGTCCAAGTTTATACTCTATAATCGTATTCCATTCTATGCAGTTGATTCAGAGTATACACAACCCATGCTTGATGTTGCTGCTGAAGTAGGGCCAGGAGTAAAGGGTCCTAGTGCTTATGAAGTTTCTGAAGTTTATTTGGGCATGGAGCATGATGAAATGACAGAATGGATAGGATCATTCAAGGGAATTTGGGCAGAAAGAGGTGTATCCATCATGTGTGATGGTTGGAGCAGTCTAACTCGGCAACACATCATCAACTTCTTAGTGTACTGCAATAGAGGTACTATATTTCACAAATCAATTGATGCCTCAAATATTGTTAGTAGGACTGCTGAATATTATTTTGGGTTGTTAGATAAAGTTGTTGATGAAATTGGAGAACAATACGTTGTTCAAGTGGTAACTGATAATGAACCTGCATTGAAAGCTGCCGGTAAAATGTTAATGAGAAAAAGGAAACATTTATATTGGACAGCTTGTTCAGCACATTGTATCGATCTCATGCTAAAAGACATAGCCAATAAGAAAAGTGTAGAAAAGGTGATTGAAGATGGTAAAACCATCACCAATTTCATTTATAATAGTGGATGGGTGTTGGATTTAATGAGAAAATTCACTGGAGGTAGAGAATTGATTCGACCTGCCATCACTCGATTTGCTACAAATTTTATTGCCATTGAGAGTATTGTTAGATATAAACAACAATTGAGAGCTATGTTTAATAGTGATGAGTGGAAGAATTCTAGATGGGGGAAGACAAAGACTGGGCAGCCTTACAATGTGAAAAAAATTATTTTGGGAAAGGAGTTTTGGCAGAAAGCAACAGAGCTTTGTAAAGTTCATGAGCCCCTAGTCAGAGTATTGAGGTTGGTTGATGGAGATGAGAAGCCAACAATGGGTTTCATATATGAAGCTATAGATAGAGCAAAGTTGGCAATTAAAAGAGATTGTCGCTACTACACCGAGTATTGGAAAATTATTGATACTCGATGGTCTTTTCAATTGCATCAAGATTTGCATGCGGCTGGTAAGTGTTACGATTTCAATTATAAAATGTATATTTATTTACAATTATTAATTGTCTTCTTATTTTTAAAGGATATTTTTTAAATCCTCAATTCCAATATGGTGTTACCTCATCCAATGAAATGATAAGAGAAGTGATGGATGGACTTAAAAAAGTAATTACCAGACTGGAGCCTAATATGGATGCTCAAGTGAAAGCAACAAATCAAGTACGTACCAATTATTTAAATTTTAATAGTAATAATCTACTTTTGCAAATGTTACTTGTAATGATTGTCCAAATTGTAGTTGTTGCTGTTTCGAGATAAACAGGAAACTTTTGGTACTCCTTTAGCACAAAGAGCATGGAAACAATCAAATCCAGGTTTTATTTTCAAAATTACAAATTTACAATATATAAATACTTAAATAATTTTTTATCATATTTTGACTTATGTCTAATGTAATGTAATTTTGCGCAGCTGAGTAGTGGATTATTCATGGCAGTTGTGCTCCTGAACTTCAAAAAATAGCTGTGAAAGTATTAAGTCAAACCACCACATCATCTCACTGTGAACGTAATTGGAGTACTTTTAGTCTCATCCATACGAAGACGAGGAATAGATTGAAATATAAGAAAATTCAAAGATTAGTCTTCATCACCTACAACATGAGATTAAAATTGAGACACGTTAAAAGAAGCAGCCAAGAGGAGATTGATAGGAGTTTTAATCCTATTAACTTGGATTATATATTTGAAGAAGATGATCCAATAAGTCCATGGATAGAAGAAAGGGAAAATCCTTTGCTAGATGGTGTGGATAATTCTGAATGGCTAGATTTGGTCTCAGATGATGATGGTGGTGGTGGCAACGACAGCAATGGCGATGGTGGCGATGGCAGCGATGGTGGTGGCACCCATAGATATCAAGCTCGACGCACTTCTCAAAGCTCAACTCCTACTCCAACTCAAAGTGATAATAGTGGTGGTTTAACACCATCTGATGGAGGAGGTGATGATGGTGATGGTGAAGGCACTTCTCACGGTGACGGTGGTGGTGGCGGTGGCGACAATGGTGGTGATGGCGGTGATGGTACTAGTTTTGGTGCAGGAAGTGAAGATTTTATTGGAGGATTTGGATTATGTGATGTTGGGGAACATTATGATATTGGAGAACCTGTTGCACCTTTACCCCAACTACCTAGGAGGTTTCGTGGTAGTGATACACGTAGGGATGAAAGAAGAATAAGAAGTAGAGAACAACAGCTTGATTCATCTGATAGTAGTCATAGTTATCCATATCATCCTTACCCATCCTATAGCAGTGATAGCCAGAGCTATCCTTACCCACCTCAACAAAATTATCCTTGGCCCCCTTAACAACATGGTCCTCCAGGATACGGTTTGCCAAATTATCAACAAGCCCAACAAGAGTATGTTGATCCTTTTCAGCCAAGGTATCCATTTTCTCTCCCAATGCACGAAACAGAAAGGAATGACATGATGAGCACATTTACTTATATATTTCCTACTGGATGGGATGAAGGTAGTAGTAATCAAGCTCAACAATCTGATTCCCAAGATGCACCACGTCACTCATTTTGGTGGGGTGAAGGTAGTAGCAACAATCAAGCTCAACAATCTGAATCCCAAGATGCACCACGTCACTCATTTTGGTGGTGACATTATGTAATTTTAGTAGTAACATTATGTAAAATGTACTCTCTATTATTTGTGATTTATGCTATGATGTTATGTACTTTGTCAAGTTCTTCCATTAAGAATGTATACTTTTTTAAAACTATTTGAGTTAAAATGCACATATGCTTCCACAAGTATAATAATTAAAAATAATTTTATACATCTAAGTCCAATAAAAGAAATTTTTGCCACAAGTGTAACATGGATTTATGACATATAAAGTCATTAATTATTGAAATAAAATGTAAAAAAATTATTTTATAGTGATTTAAAAATATGAAATATATTGGATCATACTTAAAAATTATGAAAAAATTATCTAAATTTATTTTAAAACCCAATAAATATGATTCTAAAAAAAAAATATGCGTATCAGTAAGTTTTTAGCAAATTGTGCGAAAAATAAAAAAATTCACAGTTCCGGTAACCGCAACCATTACGCTACGGCATTTACACCCCGCAACCGCAACCGCGCCACCGCCACCGTTACGGCGACCGCAACCGCTTTTCAGAACCTTGAATGTAACACACACAAAAACACTAAAAAACTACTATCTAGTATATTTTTCCAAACGTAACAGTCACAGTTTGTAATTATACATTTACCCAAAGCTTACTACGGCATTTTTGTATTCCTTTTTGAATGGTTTGTAGAATCTCACATCTTTTTGGAATGATTTGAAAAATCTCATATCCTTTTTTTGGAGTGTTACATTAGAGTATTATGTTTGAGAAATGTGTACTAAGGAGTTTTTTTGTATGTTGCATTGAAGTGTTACACTAAATAATTTTTTTGAAATGTTATATTGAAGTGTTACGTTTGGGAAAAGTATACTAACTAGTTTTTTTGGAGTGTTACACTAAACAATTTTTTTGGAATGTTATATTAAAATGTTACGTGGGAAAAGTACACTAAGAAGTTTTTTTGTGTATTTTATTGGAGTGTTACGCTAAAAAGTTTTTTTAGAATGTTATATTGGAATATTACGTTTGGGAGAAGTACACTAATTAGTTTTTTGGAGTGTTACAACAAGGAGTTTTTTTGGAGTGAAATATTAGAGTGTTATGTTTGGGAAAAGTACACTAGGGAGTTTTTTTGGAGTGTTAAATTAGAGTGTTACAGTTTGAAATTATACGTTTGTCCAAATCTTACTAAGGAGTTTTTTTTACTCCTTTTGAAATGCTTGAAGAATCCCATATTCTTTTGAAATGTTTGAAGAATTCCATATTTCAAGTCATTTTTGTACTCCTTTTGAAATGTATGAAAAATCTCACATTTTAAGTCATTCCAAATATAAAAGATTCCTATATAAAAATTCATCCAAAATTTAATTCCCATACGCCATATGTCTTACCTTTCTAGCACAATAGAGAAAAAAAAAATGAAGAAGGAAACGTAATAGAAATAAGAGTATAACTGTAAATTTAATTTTCAAATAATATATTAAATCTACTTTTCCAAAATCAATGGGACTAATTGGTTTATAAGAAAATCTTTGGGACTCAATGGATTACCATTCTTCAAGATGGGATTTATAGATAAATTTTTCATAAATCTAATATAGAAAGGATATAAGACATTAGATTTAAGGAATATTTTCCATTGATGAGGGCTTTATGTCTTGTAAAATAGTTTGATGAGAAATCCTAGAGAACATTTTGTTTTCAGTTTTACCCCATGATTTTTTTTTTTTATTAGATTGACTTTTCATTGACGATTTGTTAAAATTATTTTCTATTTGTTGAAATTTTTTATCCGTTAAATTTTTTATCTATTCAAAATTTGGGTTAATTACAATAACCAAAAAAAAAAAAAAACTTAGGGTCTTGCGTGTTTCTCAATTTCAACCCTGGATTTCATTTTTGATAAATTAAACCCTAGAGTTTTTCATCTGTATTTCAATCTGGCCCCTCCATCCATCTCCGTCATATTAAATTAACGAAAATCTGGACAGAATTTCAAATTCAAACTCACATATTCAAACACTTATATCTTTCTCGTCGTAACTTCGTCTCGCCTCATTTTTGTATTGTTGGATTCACTTCATGGCCTAATTTTCATTCCACCATTTATATGCCTTGTTTCACCACTTTTTGCATACCGTTGGGTTTCTGAAGTTGGCCAAAAATAAGTTTTTTCTCTCCTCTTTTTTTTTTCATTTTTTTTTCTCTCTTCTTCCTCCTCCTCCGCGACTCCTCCTGGCTTACTGCTACTGCTGTTGCTGCTTCTTCATCAACATTATCTGCAAGATAAGGTGGTGGTGGTAATGGTGGCGTTGTCGTTGAGTAGTGATAAGTATTCCACTACACATAAAAATCAAAAACCAAATGGGTTGGTGAGCAAGTTAGGGCGCCTTGGTTTTCAATCAAGAATCATTCATTGCATCTCCACTGCCAAGAAAAATGTTGCGATAGCAGCAAGAAAAGAGGGAAAAAAAAAATAATCTTATTTTTGACCAATTTTTGAAACTCCGATGACATGCAAAAAAAGGTGAAACAAGGCATATGAGGAATTATCAATTAAATATTTTTAAATACTTTTTAAGTCTAATGATTAAGGCCTCATTTGGGAACAGACTAATTTAGTAACTTTTTGGCTATTTAGCTAAAATATGAGCTAAAAAAACTAATATGTTTGGGATAAACTTTTTAGTTTTTTATGAAAAAATGTGTAAGGAAATAATATAAAAAAATGAAAGTTTGAAACTTGACATTTTTGCCCTTGCACGGAAATCGAAGTGTGGGAAATCAATGGAGACAGGTACAGACGTGCAGCTACTGTCCGTTGGAACTTTTGACAAATATTTAATTTTTTTTTAAATACAGCAATGTACAACTACTGTACACTTTTTGACTAATGTGAAAGTAATGTCAAAGTAGCACACATGGCCACATACATGTAATTGCAAAATCACAACCGTTGTTTGTGTTGTGATGTATTGTTAATTAATTAATTTAATTTTTATTTTATTATTATTATTATTTTTTTTAATTTCAGGGTTGTGACGCCAACACATATGCAACAACATGTAGGCCGTGTTTGGTTCAAACTTGGAAAAGAAATGTAGGGGAAAAAATCTAAAAATATTATTTGGTTTAGTGGTTTTGAAAAAAAAAATCAAAATCATTTTCTATCTCCTACACATAAATCAATCACTTTTTTTTTTTTTCCCGCTTTCCTTCTAAATCACTTTTGTCTCTCACACACATCCACTCAAGTACAAACTAATATACAATCTGTTTAAATTCCCACACTCGAAAACTATTTTCAAAATATACAACCAAACAAACCAAAAAAATTGGTAAACGCTTTTGCCAATTTTTTTTAAAAAAAATTTGTCTCCGAAAACCAAACCACACACACCCATACTCTTTTGTCTCCCAAAAAATATGTTGTTATGGTACGAACTTGAAATAAATTCTCAATTTTTTTTTTTCAAAACATTGACATAGGTGTACGGTCCACACACATGGTAATTTCTTTGGTGTCCATAACATTTTGTAAAACAAATTTTCTATTGAATTAAATTCACCTTTTTTGGGTAATGTTTGTGGTGTTATGGATGAAACTTGGAAAAGATATGTAGGGGAAAAATGTAAAAATATTATTTGGTTTAGTGATTTTAATTAAAAAAAATCAAAATCATTTTGTATCTCTTACACACAAATCAATCACTTTTTATTTCTCCTCTTTCCTTCTGAATCAGTTTTGTCTCTCACACACATCCACTTAAGTACAGACTAATATACAATCTTTTTAAATTCCTACGCTCGAAAACTATTTTCAAAATATACAACCAAACAAACAAAAAAAATTGATAAATGCTTTCCCCAATTTTTTTTTTTTAAAAAATTTATCTCCCAAAACCAAACCACACACACCCATACTCTTTCAAAAATTCTCAATTTTTTAAAATTGGTAAATTCTCAATTTTTTTTCAAAAATTTGACATAGGTGTACGGTCCACACACATGGTAATTTCTTTGGTGTCCATAACATTTTGGAAAACAAATTTTGTAATGAATAAAATTCACCTTTTTTTGGTAATGTTTGTGGTGTTATGGATGAAACTTGGAAAATAAAATTGAAATTATAGTCAATTGCGCAATATTGGAAGTACTTTATTTATATTTTCAAATAGATCTCCTTTTTTTATTTTATTTGTCAAATACTGATTTTTCTATTTTAGTTGGTTGAAGAAAATTTTGGGCCATGTTTTTTACGTGATGTAATTGGGCACAATTACGAACTTTACAGTTAATGCATGTAATATGTGTGACGAAATTCGTTACGACAATCCGTGAAATATTGAATTTGCATTAACCATACACGAATGCAAAGTACGACAATTTCGAAAGTTTTTTTTAAAATTCGTACGACATCTTAAAATATGTAAACAGTTTAGTAGGTTATGCATATATCATTACAAAACAAGACATTAGTGACGGTTTTCACAAAACACATACTACATAAAACATTTAAAAGCAGTCATGCTAAACAACATTGTCTGACTACCTACCATTGCGCCGAATTTGGTATAACTTTGCCCTTATCTGATGATGCACCTCCGCCATTTCAACGTCCTCGTCCGTAGGCATGACGACTTCGTCTAGGGCAGCCAAATCTGCGCGATCGGGAATATCGTCATACGTGTACTCTGCCACATTTCTGACAGCAACAACTAACGCATCATGCTCGCAGTTTCTGCATATGAAATTGTGTAATGCCATAGATGCAGCCACCAATGGCACCTGCACTCTACGAAAGTCAAACTGAGGCATGTTGTGCAAGAATCTCCACCGCGACTTCCAAGCGCCAAATGTTCGCTCAATCACACTCCACAATGAAGAGTGGGCACGGTTGAATAACTCATCACGATTCCTCGGCTTGTGACGTTGAAAGTGTGGTTGGTGATAGTGGTTGCCCTTATATGGTGCAAGGAATGCCTTCTTATTACTGTATCCACTATCCACTAGATAATAGCGACCTGTGAATGTATACATATTAATACATATTTGTTTCACGTGCGGGCAAACAAATTTAACAAGTTATGGCATTGAACAAATCAACTGTTCGTACGTACCATTCACTGTAGTTGGAAAATTATATTGCGGATCCTCGGTGACAATGTTTAAAATCTGGCTGTCATGCATGCTACCCTCCCAACCGCATGACACAAAGACGAAAGACATATTGAAATGACACACTGCCAAAATATTTTGAGTGTGGCAACCCTTTCGGCTAAAATATGGGGCTGCTTCCGACTCCTTTATGCACGCTGGCACGTGTGTCCCATCCAAGGCACCTAAACAATCCTACACAATTCGAACAAGTAGGCAACCTATTAGTACCATGAAGTTATGCATTATAGCCTTGCATTTTTTAAGTCACATCTTTGTAGAATTTGAAAAAAAAAAACTCGAATTGTTGCATTTTTTGCGCACCTTAAATGACAAATACTATTGTTGGGTCTGCAGGTAGGGATCCCTCATGTTTTGGAAATCTGTGGACGGCCGACAGTGCGCGATGGTAAACTTTTTCATTGCTTTCAAAACATTATGAAAATGGCGTGATATTGTTTCACCGGAGTGTTGGAATCTTTCTTAAAGCTCTCGGTTAGGCAAATTTTTTAGAACATGAATGAAGATTGCAACACTCTCCTCAACGTACAAGCCGTGGTCCCGCTCAGGTACATGCAACCCGAAGTCGTTCACTAGTGTGGCACATAAACGGGTAGAAACATGTTTGGGCATGCACAATTCATAGCGAAATCTGCCACTGTGCCCAGTAGACATTTCCAAAATCCAGGCCCTTCCCGTCAAGATGGACGTGCGACATGGGACTTTAAGCACGTGCGCCTTGTAGTAGTCGGAAGCAATTCTATACGCTTCAACATAATTATTATTCATTTCAGTCTGCCACTCGATTGCAAGCGTCGCGACATCATCACACATTTCCTACATCCGTGCATCGGTGTCATCGTCGCTTTCCATGCCTAAATCACATAACTTCAAATAAAATCAGAAGCATAACATGACAGACTACTACTCTGGCAAAATTAAACATGCAAAAATTAAATAGCAGTCAAAAGTAAAGGCTGTCAATAACAGAAATATTATGCATAAATAATCAATTGATTTCCTTTGCCATCCTTCTGAGAGCTTCTATTGTATAGTGTTGTTCTATTACCAATGGTGAAATCTTCAATATATTTATTTGAAGTTTCCCAACACACGTTAACACATAATTTTTTTTTTTTTACTACCCTACAAAGGGTGTAACTTGTAGTAGCTTTTTTTTTTTTCTTTTTTCTGACTAATAAGCAATATAGAAATTGCAATGACATATACAAACAACAATGTTCAAATAAAGTATACATAAATAATAACTTAAATTCTTTTGTTTTATTTAGTACCTTATAAAGGGTCTAACTTCCACTTTTTAAGTTGAAGCCTTCAGTAAACTTCACATGTCTCTCTACAAGTACGAACACTTTTGTTCAAATGGTCAAGTACAGCCGATTTACAACCACTGTTTACATAACTATGAAGCTGCAAATTGGAAGAGTGTAATCAGATTCATGGTTTATTGAAATTTAAAATCTTAAAATCCAACCATAGCCAATGCCCAATCAATGCACATCCATAATTTTAAAACCAGGCAAACCAAAGGAATAGCATAACCATGTCCCTACCAATTCTCCTTACAAAGCATAGTTAAAAACATCATGTCCTTAGCAAATACAAAACCAACATAAGTGAAAAGAAGTCCAACACAAAGCATTTCATAAAAAGGCAGGCCTTTAGCAAATATAAACGAAGTCCAACACATAAGCATAGTTAGAAACGAAGTTCAATGCATAAGTGAAAAGAAGTCCAACACAAAGCATTTCATAAAAAGGCAGGTCTTTAGCAAATATAAACGAAGTCCAACACATGAGCATAGTTAGAAACAAAGTCCTTGATTGCGCTATATGCTTGCAAGAGTTGGAACTGTTGTCGTCCTCTCTTTGTCTTGTTGCTTCACCTGGAGCCAGCCGATAATGCCTTCATCGGAAGGAATACTCATAACCATCTCCCTATTATTGGGCACCTCCATAAGCGAAATACCGAAATGGAGCAGTGGATTAGTTTGGTCAAGTCCCTGAATTTCATAAAGACGTCCAACTGCTTCGACCATAGCGACACTTTGGCCACCGACAACATGGTTTACAGTGAGTTCCTTGCTTTGTGTCTTCACCGAATTTACCAAATCATCCATGCTTGTTGCCAATGCTTCTACCCCAGTGATTCACTTTTTTTGCACGACTGTGACGGATGAGTGCCTACTTTTGGTGCCACTACCTGATGCATTAATGGTTGCAGATTTCATCAAGTTTGCCGTTTCAAAGGCACCCAATTCGTTGCTGTCCATAGAGAAGTCGGCACTATCGGACTCCCCTTCCACCTCCAGCTGGTTCCGCGTCTCGCTAGGCGTCCAAGCATTTTTACCCGCTGCCACAGCCCCCGTGAATACACGACGCATCAAGTCCTCATGATCCAACTGCTTTGTTCTAAACTTGCAACACTTTTTGTCAACCTGTAATACAATACAATGGGAGTACACCATTAGCAAAATGAATAACTTATGTACATGGAGTATGCACATCAGTAATGAACAGTTTAAGCATGCATAGTTGACGTGCTTATATATGGAAAAAAAAAAAAAAAAAAAAAACCACAATATTATGGAATTGTCATGGCATGTTTCATGTTTATTTGAATGTTGTAGGCATGAACAGTATACTTTAAATGAAAATATATGTTTATGGAGTTTGACATCTGTTTATGGCATAGTTGGGTCGTTCTAAGTGAAACACAAAATTATGTAAACATAAGTTCAAATCGTTACCTTCTCCATTCTAGCCCACTATTCATCCGACGCATTGATCAACCCAGTCTCTTGGTCGAACCCAATTCCAATGGGGCCTTTGCGGCTATCCATTAGCTTCGACCATACATGCCACTCCGCCTTTAGTTGATTGTACCTATTTTTTAGTTGTTTGATAGTATGCGTCAACCCAGTTACTGCCTCATAAGTCTTAGCCAAAGACCGGTACCCATTCGGATTGATTGACATATGCGGCCTATTACCTGCATCTATTTCCTTAACAACAAGTTCCAAATAGATACGTGTGTTCTCCCAGTCCCAATTGGCTTTGTGATAAGGTTTTGGGCCCTTCCCTTTTCCCGAAGGGGTACGAGAGCCGGATCGAGTTGAAGCCATGCGGTTGAAGCCATGCGACTATAGAACATTATAATTTGCATAATATATTAGTTGATCAGTGCATTACTTGTAGTTGTGTTAACCATATATTATTATGTTTGTACATTACGTATCGCAGTATTAAAATCACACGGATAAGTAATATATTACATACGAAAAGCATAGTACGGTAACCAGCTACACACGGATACATATATCACATACGGAAACCATAGTACAGTAACCATCTAAACACGGATACATATATTACATACGGAACAACAAAATAACGACGATGATGGACAAAAATCATGTCACAACTTTAAGTACACGCAGACTCTGTTCAATGTCAATCAAACGCGCCTCAAAACGACGAACATTGTCTCTGTCATTCTCAGGAGCCGTTTGTCAGCCATATTCGTCACACCACCCAATCCAATTGACACATGGTTGAGGTTAAAAAAATTATGAAATTATTAGTGACAATTTGACAAGGTAATAATCCCAAACAAGGTGAAGGTGCTTGTATTCATCACTCCACGTGGGCATTGGTAGTACGCACGTCCTGGATTTTTGGCGGACCAAGAAATCTTGACCACACAATGCCCGTACCCACAAGCACACATAGTTGATGTCGCAGTTGACATAAACGAGGCCATATAGTCTGTGATGACTTGTTTGATGACATGACAAGCACAACAAAACAGGTAAACGGGTGTGACACTTACGCTATGGGATAAGTTTGTTGTGTAAATAAGTTTCTTGTGTTAACACTTTTTGTCAGTGCACGTCATTTGTTATGTCCATAACAAATAAAGTAATGATTAATTGAAAAAAAACTTTTTCAAAAAAAGATTAATTGAAAAAAGAAGTTAATTGAAAAAATGAACCAAAATTAACTTATTTTGAAAAAAAATTTGAAAACAAAATAATTGGGAACAAAACTATTTCAAAAAAAGATTAATTAAAAAACAATTATTTGAAAAAAAATTAATGCAAACACAAAATTAATTGAAAAACATTTGTTTGGGACAAAGGTAATTGGAAAAAATTGAATTGAAAAAACATTATTTGGAAAAAAATTAATTGCAAAACAAGTAATTGAGAAAAAATTATTTGAAAAATAATAATTGGGAAAAAAAAAGTAATTGAAACAAATTTATTTGGAAAAATAAGAATTGAAAAAAACAATTATCTCCCAAAACAAATAATTGGAAAAAAATTAATTGAAACAAAATTATTTGAGAAAAAATGAAAAAAATTAATTGGGAAAGAAAAAATTTTAAAAAAAATAATTGGAAAAAAAATTTAATTGAAACAAATTTATTTGGAAAAATAGTAATTGAAAAAATCAATTATCTGCCAAACCAAATAATTGAAAAAAAAAAAAGTAATTGAAACAAAATTTTTAATCCCAAAAAAATTAAAAAAAAAAACTTAATTGGTAAAAAAATATTATTTGAAAAAAACAATAATTCGGAAAAAAAATTTAATTGAAACAAATTTATTTGGAAAAATAATAATTGAAAAAAACAATTATCTCCCAAACCAAATAATTGAAAACAAATTAATTGAAACAAAATTGTTTGAGAAAAAACGAAAAAAATTAAATGGGAAAAAAATTATTTGAAAAAACTAATAATTGGAAGAAAAAATTTAATAGAAACAAATTTATTTGGAAAAATAATAATTGACAAATACAATTATCTCCCAAAACAAATAATTGAAAAAAAAAATTAGTTGAAACAAAATTATTTGAGAAAAAATGAAAAACTTAATTGGGACAAAAAAATATTTGAAAAAATTATTTATGTTTCTGTTTTATTTACTTGGTGCACAATTTATGAATCCCTATTCGTACGATTATATTTCTAACCGGAAAAGAGTAAAAACCAATTGTTATATGTACAAGAATTAACAGAAACACACCAACATACAACAAATGTTTTATCAAACTCTAATAAATTATGTTTTCCCTAACTATTCATGTAACATTATACTTGTTTTCCGTTAACATTCTAACTTGGCAAACAAATTTGTACAAGAATTAACACAACAAACCAACATAGAAGAAAAAAATTGTATCCAAAAGCCTTGATGAAGGATAAATACACATGTTGAAGGAAAAATGATATCCATTACTTGCACATATACATCACTTGAAAATGCATACAGCATTGGAAAAATCAAAACAAATAAATAAAATAATTCAGGAATTGTTAACAAGGACCAATATATATAGTTTTTGATCCGCTAGAAGGAGCACCATATTAGCACATTGTATCCAAAAATAAGACAGCCTCAAGCAGAAAAATCAAGACCTTGTAGGTTTTTGTGAATTTAAAATATAGCTCCATCAAATGCATAGTAAAGAACCAACATTACCTTAAACAGATTAAAAATCTTTTGCTGAAGTACATTGTTTAAACACTAAGACATATGCAAGATGAGTTTGTTGTGGAAAAGAAGTATGATTCGTTGTTTTCTAGTGACAAATTTTCTTTACCCTCCTCCCTCCTTTTTCATTATAAGGATTGAATCCACCTTACTCAAAAGATTAACAGGGAGAACCAGACTACCACATAAACAAAAGAAAATGACCAATTATTCACCAATTTTATTGTGATGTGTTCGTAGAAATCACTATGATAGCATTTGTAGCTGATTTCACCTAATTTACAAAAATAGTATAAATGATAATTTCATGTCAACGTATTCAACAATTATAACCACAGAGACAGACAAAATACTTCAGCAGAATACTTCCAACTTGTTCAATTCAACAAATTACTTCATCCTATTTAGGGGACTTTCTTGTTAGGGGACAATTCATCAGAATACTTCATCCTATTTAGGGGACTTTGTTGTTAATCCCCCAAAAAAATGCGTTGTAATTTTTTATTTTACAACACATAATATGTTCAAATTGGCAAGTGGTGATACACACACACATACACAGCGACAAAGACAAACAGAGAGCGAGAGCGAGAGATAGCAGACTATTGACATATACAAAAACCAGAGCATAGAAGTCATGGTTTTGAGATCCATACCCCCCCCCCACCAACAGACAACCCGTAATATTGCTAAACTGCTCTCGGTAGGTGAAAGAAAGCCCTAAAACCCCCAACATAGTACATAGGCGAGTTTCTGCAAAAATTTACCCAACTCGAATGTTGAAGACAAATTGAAAAACGACAATGGTCAGACAGAGCGACAGACACACACACATATAGAGACAGAGAGAGCGAGAAAGAGCGTGCGCGCGCGCGCGAGAGAGAGAGAGAGAGAGAGAAAGAGAGAGAGAGAGAGAGAGAGAGAGAGAGAGAGTTCATACATACATACAAACCAAACAGAGCATACGACGTTTGGGAACATAGCGAAATAGAAACAAGAGAGGCTGAAGAGAGAGAGAGAGAAAGCGCGAGAGCTTACCTGCAGTTGGGGGGATCATCGGAGGAGAGACTGCTTTTCCGTTCGCTTGGAAGGAGTATCGTCGTTGCTTGGTTCCTCTTTCTCTTCAGATCAGAGCTTCTACTATGATCCAGCCTTGAACGAAAGGCCCTCTTCATCTTCACTGTTTGATGTAGCTGAATAGCTGTAAGTACTACACCCTGTGTGAGATTAGCTCTGCAGATATTCCCATCAATGTTTGACATAAAACCAGGGATGAAAACGATATAAACAAAATGGAGGGGCAAAACGGTCATTTTACACTACAGCTAGCAGCCTTCACGTGCAACTACTGTACATAGGTTTTTAGGGTGACTTTTTGGCTTTTTTAGTAACTTTTTGGCTTTTTGGCTAAAAAGGAGGGTTACCAAACGAGGCCTAATTAACTAATTATTTTTATGTATTTTTTTTTATATGTTCTCTAATTATCAATTAAATATTTTATGTACAAATTATTAAATTTAAAAAGTGAGTCTAAAAAGTGAATTTATATATTATTTTTCATAAATAAATATTAAAACAAAAGGATTTGCTCCTAGTAAGGTTAAGTAAGAAATCCGAAAAATTTGCAAGTCGAATCGGTTTAGTCCAATCCGATAAGTTTGGTTTGGTTTTTTTAATCCGTACTTCGGTTCTAGTTTCAAAAATTAGAGAACCAGTCTTCGTATATATAAGTTAAGTCATATCATGATGTATATAATCCTACCCTCTTATCTGTAAAACCAAACCAAAATTCATATTGTTTTACTTTTCTCTTCCATTTTCTATGCCGCTAGAATTGGTTTTTTTAATTATTTAACATAATTGTAGTTTCGTAATTGTTGTCATCACGACAATGTTTATTTGATGGGAGTTTTCCGCTTATTACATGTTGAAAAATATGTTTATTGAAAAATATTTGAGACTCTACAAAATTATCCATAATTATATGATGGGATATATGTCAACTTTTGATTTATTACATACTTAATGATTGTGGACCCAACTCATATGTCACATCATTATGGATAAATTTCTAAGTATAAATGTGTAGGTCTCTATCATTACTCATATTTATTTATTAGATATTATGTTTGTTTATGTTATAATTGAACAATATATTTATATTTTAAAAAATCAAGAATAAATTAATATTGAACAATGTTGTTTAATATTAGTTTGGTTGGTGAATTATGTATATATATAGATATTTTGAAATCGTGATTTTAAACCTAATCGAACTATATTTGAATAATTTAATTCGATTCAGATTCATTCTATAATTTAAGTAAATTAATTTGATTTCAATTTTTATAAAATCCTAGGCAATAAATTGATTCCCATTTTATCCCAACCAATTCCGCAGTAAAAATAAACAAAGAGGTACAACCGAGCTGGCCAGCAGGGTGGTACACGTGGTCGGCGTGATCAGACAATATTAATTTTAAATAATGTTATTGTTTTTAGATATATTAATATAAGGTTAATTGGTGATAAATTTAATATAAAAAAGATATAAGACATTAGATTTAAGAAATATTTTCTATTGATGAGAAGTTTATGTTATTTAAAATAATTTGGTGAGAAATTCTAGAGAATATTTTGTTTTCGATTTTATCCCTTAATTTTTTTTTTTAATCTATTTGACTTTTCGTTAACTATTTGTTGAAATTATTTTCTATCTGTTGAAATTATTTTTATATGTTAATTTTTTTATAAAATTTTTATTTGTTAAAATTTTTAGTTGTTCAAATTTTTTATTTGTTGAAATTTTCTATCTGCACCAACAAATAACCTATTATCTATTCAATTTGCAATCTATTTCTTCTTCAACAAATAAAAAAACAATAAAGAATAAAAAAAAAAGATCTATGTGAAAAAAAAGAGAGAAATCTAAACAACAACAAGGTGACTATAGATCATCAAATCAATACGAAAGAAACCATCAAGATCCAGGAAGATTTGAATAATTATCAGGAATAAAGAAAAAGGAAGGAAATGGTGATGATGTTAATGAGAGGTGTCCTTTACACATAGACGAATTAAACTAACAATCCCTATAGTTAGGGACTCGTATCACTTTGCTCCATTACTTTTTAATTGTGATACATTTGATCTTAAATTTTAAATATTGTTCCAAATAAGGACAATTAAAGATACTATTGCTTAATTTCAAGGACAAAATTGTTAATTTCATAAAATATAAACTAATTTGACAAAATGAATGTCAAAAAAATATTTTAAAATTTTTAAAAATTATTTCTACCTACTAAAGATAAAATTATATAAAATTAATAAATCTTTTAGATTTTTTTTTTTTACCAAATTAATTTTTATTACGTATGTAATGAGTGGTTGTTATGATTTTAATGTGTAATCGATATATTTAATATATGAAATATTTTTAGTTTTGGATTTTTTGATTTAATAGATTGGTTTAATAATAATATCAAAGTTGTCGCCATATTTAACTTTTAGAAAAATAGAAACTAATTTAATGAAAATAAAAACAACCACTCATTACATGATCATCCTCCAAACACATAGTAAAAATTAATTTAGTAAAATAAATAAATGTCTAAAATTTAGTGGGTAGAAATAATTTTTAAAAATTCAAAAATATTTTTTTGACATTTATTTTTATAAAAATAGTTTATATTTAATCAAATTGACGATTTTGCCTTTGAAATTAAGTAATGATATCCTCAATTATCCTTATTTGGAATAAGATTCAAAATTTAAGATTAAATGTGTCACAATTGAAAAATCATGAACTAAAGTGATACAAGCTCTAAACTATAGAGACTATTAGTGTAATTCCCCTTAAACATTGATGACCGCAAAGATGAACCGCTTCTGCGCTTTCATCATTTCATTCCAATGTAGTATTGTTGTCACCATATACGCACTTTCAAGGCAAATTGATGGAAACCTTTCTGAGTTTGTATCTTCTTGTATAAAATTTTCATATATGTACAAATTTTGTAAGCAATCAAACCAGACTATTCTCTCTGATGGTTATGTTTGCTCTAGTCTTCGGATTTCTTTGCTGAAACAAGAACTATGATGAACACATTACAAAGGGAGAAATTGGACCAAAGTAGACAAACTTTAAAAAAAAAAAATATTGATCAAGACTTCACTGCAAATTAAGAGGCAACCATAGAACACATATTATACATATATATATACATAAGACACAAATTTGTACATATATATAAATATGAAATCAAGACTTCACTGCAAATATAGAGGCAACCATACAAAACAGATTTATACATATACATATATATATATATATAAACATGTTCGAGGCAGATCTAAGATCTTGGATATACGATCGCGGCTCTGGATCAGGCTTCGCCGGAGCAACGACACCAACACGGTGTTGAACTCTATTTGTCGCTGAACTACGACGGTGATCTTAAATCTATGTCCGAAGAGAAGAGTGGTGAAGATCGGACGTAAAGGAAGGTGAAGAGAAAAGGAGAAGAGAGAAGGGGGGCAGCAACGGAGGTGGTCGCGGTGGTGGTAGCAAGAGTCAAGGTGGCGGTGGCGGTGGCGGTGGCGGTGGTAGAGGAAGAGGAGAAGTGAGATGGAGGGGAGAGAGGCAAACTGTGACAACCCTCACTTTTGATTAGCGTTAAATTGTGATTAGGCATGATAAGTGATTGATTAAGATGAAATCCTAGCTCGATTTCATTAGCATGTTGCTTAATTGCATTTCTATCTGTTTGTCATTGAATGATCTGTTCATGTTTTAATTTCGAATTGCGAATTGAAAGCCTTATCGGCAACCTATTCAGAAATTGATTAGTGTTATATGCTAATTAGGATTTATAGAATTTTATGGTAGGTTTAGTTAAAATTCAATTTGGAATGATTAAATTAGGATAAATAATGCTAGAGTAATTGAATATAGGTTAATTACGTTTTTGCCGTTTAGTCGGCCACCTTTAGAGACATTGTTTGGGGCTTAACTCACATATTTGATGCATCATCTTTTCATCCATCTTCTTGCCAAACCGTGAGTGAGGGAGAGAGTAGGAGAAAAATTGTTTCATCTAGAGATTAGCTTGGAGAATTAGAGGAATTGAAGATGATTTGCAAAATTGAGCTAACATACTTGGAATTCAAGACTTAAGGTAGGGAATTCACCCTCTTAATTATGAATTTGAGTTGTTACATGCATGGTTCATGAGAAATTGGTGCTCTGAGTCAAGAATTGGCTTAAAGTGTTGATTTGAGAGTGATTTCATACATGCATGTCCATGTCATAGAATTTTGAGGTTGTCTTCCATGAAACTCTTACATGCATGTTCACATCTTAGTTGTGGTCCATGAATTCACGATGTTTTAGAGTTCAATCTTGCATTTGGTCATGTTTTGGAGCATTAGAGTTCATAGGAACTCATGCATGTTATGTTCTTGTATTGTTCTTCAAGTTTCATTGAAAATTGGTGTTTAATTGGCATACTACTGGGCTTGGATTCTATAAAATGATCTTCAAAACATGTTGTACTATGAATTTCCCAGTGTTTTCTAGAAAATTGGCCCAAAATATTGAGTTCTGATATGTTTAATGCTTGGTTTGAGCTTTGGGAGCAAATTTGGAAAACCCAGAATTTGGCTTCCTCGCTCAAGCGAAGGATTCCACGCTTGAGCGAGCACCTTTGTTTTCTGAATTCCGCTCGAGCGACAGAATGCTGGCTCGGGCATAGATTACAAGCTCTCAGGTCTTTTGCGTGTGCAGACGCACACTCGAGCGACAAAACCTACGCTTGAGCGAAGAACTATGTCTCACGCTCGAGCGAGCATCGAGCGGAGAATTTCAGCAATCAGTACTTTTTACATTTTTGCAGACCGCTCGAGCGAAGAAGTTTACGCTCGAGCGACCTCTCTATTTTGGTAAGCTCGCTCGAGCGAAGAAAGCGACGCTCAAGCAAGACCCCTGTTTTCAGCAAATTTTGAAAAGTGTTTTAAAGTGCATCTTTGCATCCTCATCCCATCCTAGGCATTCCTAGGCCATGTTTAAGGCATCTTAATGAGGATAGTGTTATAGAACCACACCAAGTCAAGATAGGGGCTAAGTTATTAATCCTGAATGTGTAATTTAGTGTGTGTTCATTCTGCAATTGTGTAGGGTTGGCACCCGAGGATGCTCTTTAGCCTGCCTGTAGCCCAGTAATCTATGAGTAACAAGGTTGTAAAGATATGTTCGATTATAATTATTTTCTGAACAATTGACTGTACTACTTTCTGAAGTAACATTGTTTATTGAATGAATGTGTCCTATTTCATGAACTGTACTCGTGGCATCCATAGCAACTTACTGTTACTGTTACTGTTACTGCTACTGTACTGTTATTGTCACTGCTACTATTACAGAAATCTCTGTCAGTTCCAATGTTAGAACTACTACTGTTTACTGTTTTGATGGCGATCAACTGACTATTCGGTCTATTAAGACCTACTGTACTGTTTTGCTATCGGATGTACCACGTATGGCTGCTATGATTTCTAA
>CM069907.1:13692892-14116370 GCA_036172215.1 Camellia granthamiana
AGGCACAAACATGGCAACTCTCAAGCACATATAAGAGACACAAACATGGACTATTAGTATACATGAAAAGCTCTGAAATTCATGCAAAACATGATGCCAAATCATGCAACAAAGCAAGCCAAACAAAGCATGCAAATGGCTTAAGGTTCAAAGCAAGTCAATGGGGCTTTGAACCACACTTAGCACAACCACACATGGCAATACTTAAACACTTAAAAACAGAGTTTTAACACATAAAACTAAGCCTAAAGGACCACCTAGATGGCATCTAGATGACATGAATCCGAAGGCATGCATTAAAGCCAAGACATGGAGCATTCAACATACATTCTTAAAGCATTAAAGAGGCAACTAAGGCAAGCATATAGGCGCACCAAAGGGTCTGAAATAACATGTTGAATGGTTCCAAACCATCAAAATAAAGCAAGCAAGGCATGCTACACACTCATGCTCTTAAGGCCAACAAGCCAAATACAAAGAGGCTACAAGATACATGCTAAGATTGACCAAAATGACTTGGGACAGACTTAAAGCATAGAAAAATAAGCATACAAGCTTCATGGATCTAGGCCTAAAGCATGTTCAAACTAGGACACACAACCTAGGCATGTTAAGGCATCAAAGGGCATTACAAGGCAACTATGCTAAGCATGCATAAGAGACCAAAACCAACATAAAGTCATGTTATAACATGGCAATATAAGCATGAAAAACAAGTCAAACATGCTCAACACACACTCAAGCATGAAGCTCCATAAGGAAGCCAAAACTTGCCCTTTTCAAGGACATTAAGGAGAGGGGGTGGCCCCTCCTTTTGGAGACTTTATGGCACCATCTCCACCACTGAAATCCCTCAAGATTTCAGTGGTGGAGAGGCCCAAGCACCAAAGTCTCGGAGCTCTCACAAAATGGCCTAAAATGGGACCTTTTCAAGGCCTAAAGGGGGTCAAACTTCCCCAAAGTGCAAAACACTCTTGATAAACAATAAAGAGGGTTAAAATCAGAACTTTTATGTGTTAAAGACTAAGCACAAAAACAACTCTAAGCTAGGCAAAAATGGAATGCAAGAATGGGGAAAAAAAGGACTAGTTGGCTCACCCTTGTAGACTTCTTCACCAAGCTTGATGTTGTTGCTTCCTTGAGTTCCAAACCAATCAAAAATCTCAAGAACAAGCTCTGATCTTTGAGAACACCAAGAAAAGGTGAAAGACTAGGTGCCTTAGTGCAATAATGTGAACTAAAACACCTAGAACACAAAGGAAAAGAGAGAGATAGGATGTGTATCTATCCTAACCCTAAAAACCAGAACTTGGTCTGTCTACGGATGTCTAAAAATTGTGTCAACCTTCCAACCCTTTAGCCAAGAGAAGAGGCTTCTCCTTATAGGCAACCAAAGCTTACAAGTTAAGGCATCAAAGGGCTCATCCCTCCATACACGTGTATGGAGGGGAAACAAAAGGCATACAGCTGTCTGAAAATATCTCAGAAAACAACTGTATAAGAGTCGGCAGGGCAAAATGGTCATTTTGCCAAAACAAGTGCCGACCGGCACAAAAGAGTGCCGACCGGCACAATATAGTGCCGGTGGCAACACCAGCCAGCCGGTGGCCTCTAGCTAGAGCCGGTGGTGTGTGGGGATGCCTCACAAAACATTCCCTGCCCCTCTAGGGCAAAACACAGGTGTTTGGTGTAAAACCAGACACAAAACGGTCGAGTTCGGAGGTCCTGAGGCAAGGCGCGCGAGCCGAGAACTCCGGGAACTCCAAACGAACACAAGCATGGATAATCACCGAGTGTTCCAACGGTGACGTCCAAGTCTTGAGGACGGTCAAAAATGGGGTGTCTACACCACCCGCCACCATTTTCCACCATCGTCTTCCGCCGCCGCCGCCACCGCCGTCGCCACCGCCACCCGCCACCCGCCACCCATCCCTCGCCACCACCACCTACCACCCGCCGCCACCACCCACCTCACACCACCACCCACCAACAACCAGCACCCACCTGCCACCACCACCCACCCCTCGCCACCACCACCACCACCACCACCCACTCGCTACCACCCACCGCCCGAGACCATCACCCAACCACCCACCACCACCACCACTCACCACCACCCGCTACCAACCGCCCACCGTCACTACTTTCCACTACCGTCTTTTGTCGCTGCTTGCCACCACTTGCCATTTTTCACTCTTTTTATATTTTTAAAATGTTGTAAACATTTTGTCAATTACCAAACGCGTTTGTAGTGGATGTTTTTCTAAAAATAAACAAAAACCAGTTTATAAAATTTTTATAAATATAAACTGAAAACGTAAGCGTTACCAAACAGACATCCATTCCGTTTTCAGTTTTCAGTTTATATTTAAAAAAAATTAACAAACTGTCATAAAAATTTGTTTGATAATTTTTTTGGTTCAAAATGAGTTTATAAATTTGAGAAAAAAACGTAAATTGAAAAAATGAGGAAACGTTTTCAATTTTCAATTTTTTTTTCAATTAATTTTTTTTCATATAATTTATTTTCAATTATTTTTTTTTTCAAGTAATGTTTTTCTCAAATAAATTTATTTTCAATTAATTTTTTTTTCCAATTAACCTTTTTTTTCAAAAAATTTTTTTCCCAACTAATATTTTTAATTTTTTTTTAATTAATTTTTTCCATTTCTTTTTCAAATAAGTTTTCTGAATAGTTTTTTTTCCAATTATTTTGTTCCAATTAATTTTTTTATTCAATTATTTTTTTTAATTAATTTTTGGTCAATTATAATGTGTGTGGTCCCATTGTCATAAATAATGAAAATAAATATAAAATTTTTTGGCCTGAACAAGCATATTGTTTTAGTTTATGTTTTTAAATATTTTTTTCAAACCAAACGCGTTTATAATTTATGTTTTTCTAAAAATAAACATAAACCAGTTTATAAAATAAAATGATAAACATGACCCAATAACGTAAACGTTACCAAAAAAAAAAAAGTAATAATCAAACCGTAATTGGTAAGCAACCTGAAATCATAACCAACCTAAAATCATAACCAAGTCAGTATTCCATAGTTGTACGAAAATAGTGACATACATGGTCATACATAATTGCTAACCAATTATGTACGTAAATAAAAGTCTCCAATTAATTTCAACACAACATAGTGATGACATGCATCACATAACATGTCCACCTAACCAGCATTTCGCCAAATTGCAACTAACTCTGCCTTGATACTGGCCCGCAACTGCACCATCTCAACGTCATCATCTCCAAGCATCATCGCATCGTCAAGGGCAGCCAAATCGTCCTGGTCAGGCATGTCCGGATATCGATACTCGGCCACATTGCTGACAGCAAGAACAATCTTATCATCCACACTATTTCTGCGTATGAAATTATGCAAAGCCATGGACGCTGCAACCAATGGCACCTGCACTTTACGGAAATCAAATCGAGGCATGTCTTTTAGAAATCTCCACCTCATCTTCCAAGCGCCAAATGTACGCTCAATCACGCTTCGCAAAGATGAGTGAGCGCGGTTGAACAATTCGTCACGGTTCCGTGGATTGTGCCTTTGAAATTCTGATTGGTGGTATCTATTGCCTTTGTATGGTGCCAGAAAGCCCTTCTTATTGCTGTATCCACTATCCACAAGGTAACAGCGACCTATGAAAGTGCACATGTACATTACATAATACTCGTCATCAATGTTCACATGAAAGGGCACTTCTTCTGTACATTTTTTTTTTCCCCCATAACCAACAATAAGAACATAACAATACTATTTCAAATAATATATCCAAAAATTACTCTATTTGTATTACACATGTATTTCACATTAATTTTACAATTAATTCTGAGCAAAAGTGAAAACAAAATATTATGTGTAACTAGTTTATCATGGACATTGTAAAAACTACAATATAATAAATTACCACATGGTAAGATGAATCAAATTTAAAATTCATTATAATGGTAACATAAATCGAATTTATAATGGGAAAATAGTAATATATAATAAATTGATACATTTTTGACATATATATTACTGAGGTTAATTATATTTGCATATCAATAATGATGGATATTACCTTTATATTCAGCTTGGTTTGAGCAAATTTTCATACATAAAAAATTCCCGGTCACGCATTGAATTCTAAATATTAGTATTTTTATAAAATTTATTTACATACAGATGTTTACCAAAAATTAATTATGCAAAATTGTATTGCGGATTCAGATGTACATACCGTCAGTTGCAGTTGGAAAATTGTATTGTGGATCCTCCGTTACGTTGCTTAAAACCCGACTGTCGTGCATGCTGCCCTCCCACCCGCCGCACGACACAAACACAAAGCACATATTGAAATCACATACCGCCAAAATATTCTGGGTGTGACACCCCTTTCGGCTGAAATATGGGGCTGCTTCTGACTCCTTTATGCATGCCGGTACATGTATCCCATCCAATGCACCTAAGCAATCCTATATATGAACCAAAAAAATTGCAATTATAAAACAGTACCGACCATGTTTTTTCAAATAATTTTGAATAACATTACAAAATTTTTTCCCACACCTTGAACGGCATATATGGTCGTTGAGATTGCAAAATAGGATCCCTGTGCGTCTGGAAATTAGTAGGGGGGCCTGCAGTGAACGACAGTGAATTTTTTCATTACTTTCAAGACAGTATGAAAAGGCCGTGAAATAGTTTCACCAGAATGTTGGAAGCGTTCTTTTAACTCCCGGTTTGGCAAGTTTTTAAGCACATGAATAAATATTGCAACACTTTCCTCAACGTGTAAGCCGTGCGGCTGCTCGGGTACACGCAACTGGAAGTCATTACCAACGTCGTACATAACCGAATGAACACCTGTTTCGGCATGCACAATTCGTATCAGAAGCGGCCACTGTGACCATCGTATAATTCCGTAATCCATGCCCTTCCCGACAATATGGAAGTATGGCATGGGACTTTAAGGACGTACGCCTTGTAGCAGTCAGTTGCAATTCTGTAGGCTTCAACATAATTTAAATTCATCTCATGATGCCACTATCTTGCGAGAGCTGCGACATCCTCTAACATTTTATCCATCCGTGTGGGGTCGTCATCGTCATTGTTCATACCTACAACATACAAGTACAAAACATTATCAACAACTACCGAAATGAAGAAGTATTAAGCACATATATTTGACCATGAAAGTTTTAAAAGAAAATAACGTTGTACAACAAAATTTGTAACTAGTGTAATTTTATGTTCAAACCCCTACCATGCATGGAATAAAGAACAACCTGAAAAAAATAAATTGATTTGTTACCTTTTCTAAAATTAAGCACATGTAATGTTTTGTAATTTAAAATTCAAACCAACATGGGATTTTCCTAATTCACATTATGTCAGTGGTTCATCATTTGTAATAAAAATAATAATTTTTCAGTGTTGCAACACACATGTTCCACCCTATATAAACAATTCATCCATGGAAAACCAATGGCACCTGGGCAAACATAACACTTCTTCAGAAAATTAAACACAACACTGCAGCCATTATAGCATAACAAAACATAAAATATAAAATATAACATGGATGATCCAAGGTTTAATCCAACCCTGCAGCCAATATAGCATAACAAAACATAAAATACCACAAACATATCCCGATTGTCCAGTTAAGGTTCCGTAACCCATAGGCACGACCCCTGCCCAAACCATCTTCAAACCACAATTCAACTAAAATTAAACACAACAAAGGGAAAAAAAACAATTCACAATTCAACTAAAATTAAAATCAAACTCCATTTCGCAGATTTAAAATCGAACTCCTTCATTCCGCAGCAAACTCGCAAGAGTGACACCCCCATTCCTATCTTTGTCTTGTTTCTTCGCTTGTAGCCACCCCGATTATGCCTCGGTCCGTGGGAATACTCATTACCATTTCTCGATTGTTCGAAACCTCTATAAGCATGACTCCAAAATGAAGAAGTTCAGCTTCAAGCTCTAGTCCCTGTATTTCATACAGCCGTCCAACAGTATGTCCCATAGTAATACTGTGGCCCCCGACGACGTGGTTGACAATTAATTCCTTGCTCTGGGTCTTCACAGAATTTAGCAAGTCGTCCATGCTGCTTGCCAACGCTGCAACCCCTGTAACGCGCTTGTTTTGGGCTGTTTTCCTCGAGGAATGCTTCCGCTTGCTTCCACTACCCATGGCATTGATGTGCGCAGAGTTCATCATGGCTGCCATTTCCGATGCGCCTAATTCATTGCTGTCACTGGAAAATTCTGGACTGTCCGACTCTCTATCCAACTCCATTGGGTTACGAGTCTGGCCGGTTGTCCATGCATTTTTTCCCATAGCCGCAGCGCCAGTGAAGACGCGCTCCATCAAATCCAGATGGTCTAAGGTTTTGGTTCTGAACTTGCAACATACGTTGTCAATCTGTAAATCAACACAATGTAATTAGCGTGCTGACATGAGTAAAATTGAATGCAACATAGTGCATAAATCAGTTCAGTTTTTAGAACCTGAAGAGAGGACTTGCTAAATTCAAAATGGACTTGTTCTATACCAACTATACATTCATTCAAACAACAGTTGAGTAGAACATTGCACAAATGGAACAGAACATTGCACAGATACAGCTGGAACAGAACATTACACAGATACAGCTAGTATAAAGGACATTATGCAATGCTGCTTGCTTCCAATCAAGTTAGGATGCTGAGGGAATGACAAACAACAGTTGTTGTGTACAAGCAGAAGCTACAAATGTCAGTCTGTTCTGTTGGATCACTGTGTCATTAACATACTGTTACTAATGCTTGCCAAGTCCAAACAATTATGCTTGCCAATGCTTCAAAATAGATGGACAAGATTAATTCCTCCTGCATATATATTTAAAGTTCAATCAATTGTTTGTTTCTTGTATATTTATTTATTATTTTTTAATAATATAGGACCTTGCTAATGACAGTCCTTTAGTGCTGTTAGATAAAAGGGGGAAGGGGAACAAAAAATACTTCTACAAAACATCCCAACATTCACCGAATCACTTCTAGGATTTCACATGTATTTCAGCTACTGTGAAGAAACAGCTAGTGTTTACCAAATTGTGCAAACCCATAAGACAATTCAAATTGATCATATTCCTAATAATTTTTGTAATTATTTTATTAAGCATAACAACAAGGAACAAGAAAAACTATTAACAGGAAAATACATTCTGTGTATGGAATAATTTTCAGAAAATAACAACATTTCGTCCATGATTGGGTTCAATTGAGCTATCCCACCAAGATCTCATTCAATTTTCAATTATATGGTTGACAGTAAATAATTAACTGAACATTTCAGAATTCCAGAATTTTTTGACAGAAACATAATTTGAAGAATATCCTTAAATTGGGCCCAAAACCTTACACAAGTGGAACAGAACATTTTAGAATTCCATAATTTTTTGCTCACATAGGTGGGTACATTGTATGGGGATGAAAATAAGTTAAGAACAAAGCACTTTACACAAGTGTAGGGGACAAATAAAAGCTGTAATTTTTTTTCACCATCACAAAAATATTTCGTAATCTAAACCACACCATCCCAGATTAGGTAAAGTTACAAAATTCAACGTTGTAAACTACATTGGAAAGCATGGTATACATACAAAAATTTATATAATATTAGTTATGCAATAACGGAGACAAAAAAGAAATTCTAAACTGTTACCTTTTCCATTTTAGCCCACCAATCAGCCGAAGCATTGAACAGCCCAATAACTTGGTCAAAGCCAATTCCAGTCGGGCCTTTCCGGCAATCCATTAGCTTACACCACGCACGCCACTCGGTCTTCAACAGCATTGTTAGGTCCTATCTTGTCAAAACCCGCGAACAAACTTATTGATTGAGTTGTAATTTTCTATGCTTTTTTGTCTTCCTCGCTCGAGCGACGAAGTCCTTGCTCGAGCAAAGAATTGCGTCTGGCTTTAAACCTGAAAGAGGTGGATGTACGCTCGAGCAAAGCATTGGTGGCTCGAGCGAAGATCAATGTACGCTCGAGCGAATATTTGGTGGCTCGAGCGAAGGACTGCGTCCAGACAAAAACCTGAAAGAGTTTATTCCTCGCTCAAGCGAAGAAGTTCGTGGGTCGAGCGAAGGCACTAGTAGAAATCACGCAAAATAAGCTCCTCGCTCGAGCGAGATAAGCGTCGCTCGAGCGAGCTTCAGAATCCGGATTTCTATAAGTGATTGGTTTCTTCCAAATCTAGGATTCCTTTTGGTTGTCTATAAGTAGTTGGTTTTCTCCTAAAACTAAACTGACTTTTTTAGATCTTATTCAAGAGTTCTAGAGTTTTGTTTGAAGTTTTCTTCTGAGGTTTTGGTGAGTTTTTCTTGATGTTCTTGAGAGAGTTCTAAACTTATGCATTGAGATTCATACATCAAGAAGGTTGATACTTTATATTCAAGAGAGTGCTCTTCGATGAATTCCGAAGATTAAGACATAGAGTTTCAAAAGGCGTTTGATTCTATACGTAGTCGTTAATTCGACAAGTGAAGTTATGGGATCAACTTCAGGATCAGTTCCGTGACGAAGGCGTGGCGAAAGAGTTACAGAAGATTCGAAGACAAATTGACTGGGTTGGGTAATTTGTGTATTATCTTTGTAATCTTTCTTCCTTCAGTAATGGATTGATTAGTGGCGGTTCGCCCGTGGTTTTTGATTACAATTGAAGGTTCTTCAATTGTGGTTTTTCCACGTAAAAAATCGTTTGTGTCGATTTATTGTTTATTCCGAAAAACAAACAATCTAAAATCACTCTCGTAAATGCTTGTTGATTTTGGATTGAGTGTTTTGGATAATTGGGATTTGGAATATTTTAATCTTGATCTAATCACAAATCACTTAGGATTTTCAATTGGTATCAGAACAGGTCACTCTTTGTTTTATCAAAACTATAGGAGTGTGATTTTGTGTGACTAGTATTATGGATTCTATTCGTGAAGGTAACTCGACTCATAGACCTCCTTTACTCGACGGTACAAACTATTCTTATTGGAAAGCTCGTAAGAGAGCATTTTTAAAATCCATCGATGAGAAAGTTTGGCACTGCGTGGTCTTTGGGTGGAGTGAACCTATTGTCACCATTGATGGCATTGATATTCCTAAACCCCTTGATAAATGGGACACAACTGATTACCAGAACTCGAGTTGGAACAGCAAGGCTCTCAACTCCCTCTTTTGCTCCGTCACACCTGAAGAATTTCGTTGAATTTGCACGTGTGAGGTAGCAAAAGAGGCGTGGGATATTCTTGAAACGATTCACGAAGGTACTACCTCTGTCAAAAGGTCAAAACTTCAACGTCTCACCTCCGCCTTTGAAACCCTTTTATGCGCGACGATGAGACGTTTGATGATTTCTATGCAAAACTTAGTGATCTCGTGAATTCCTGTTTCACTCTCGGTGAAAAAATCCCGGAAGCTAAAGTTGTTGGAAAAATTTTGAGGTCCCTTCCCGAGAGGTTCCAATCAAAGGTGACAGCCATTGAGGAGGCTCAGAATGTTGATACCCTCAAACTCGATCAATTGGTTGGAAATTTGCAGACTTATGAAGCCCACCAAATTTCAAAGAAAAAACAAAAAGAAAGTGTGGCTTTCACGAGTGCTCATGAGACTGCAAAACCTCCGGAGAATGAATTTGATTTAGAGTCTGAGATGACGGCTATGCTCACTAAACAGTTTAAAATTTTTTTGAAAAAGAAGCCTAATTTCAGAGACCCTATTTCAAAAGATAAGAGCAATGATAAACCCAAAACGTTTCCACCAAAATTTGCTCAAAAAATTGAAAAGAAGATTGTAAGGGGGCAAGGGGTCAAGTGCTATGAATGTCAAGGGTTTGGCCATATGTCCCTTGAATGCCCTTCGAAAAAGAATCGAAAGAAAGTCTACACTGTAACTTGGGATGATGAAAGCGGGTCGGAGCAAGAACCTGAAGAATCTGAATCCGGTGAAGATGGGGATAATGCTTTCATGGCATTTTGGACTACGTTTACTCAACCTCTTCCAAAGCCTTCGGAATCAACTCGAGGACAGAACTTGCATCATGCTCCCACCTTTGATGGGACTAACTACCTGTATTGAAAAATCAGAATGAGGGCTTTTCTAAGAGCTTTTGAACCAGAAGGCTGGCAAACTATTGAAGAAGATACAGAAAGTGCAGATAATCCGGGCAATCAGAGAGCCCTGATCATTATTCGTGGAGCAATTTCTAATGAAGAACAGCAACGGGTTGTTCACTACACAAAGGCAAAAGATGTATGGGAAATTCTGAGCCAATTTCATGAAAGAGGATATTCACCTTCACCTCCATCCAGCAACTTGTCTACATTGGTTGCTAGATTGGATGAGGTCAAGGAGAATGAAGAACAAAAAGAGGATGACGAAACATCTGAAGACAATGATGAGATCAATGGCGATGAACTACAACAAGCTTACGAGAAGTTGTACGAGGAATCTCTGAATTTGTCCAAAACCAACGACAAACTCTCTCTCAAGCTCAAAACATGTGAAAGCAAGAATGTCCGGCTCAAAGGAGAACTTGTAATAGCAAAACAGAATGTCATCCAGATCTCAAGTGACAGGCAAGACTTATGTGGAAAACTTCTATCCTGTGAAACTGAAAGGAATGAACTTCTGAAGGTGTATTCCACATATGAAGAAAAACTTGAAAGTCTTGAGTTGTCACAAGCTGCATTGGAAGAGATAGTCAGTCAGAAAGATGAAGAACTCCGTATCACTAGAGCAACAATTACCATGTGGAACAAAGGTTCCAGATCTCTAGAAGAAATACTCAGCTCTCAACAAATGGGTTCTGACAAAAGTGGACTAGGCTATGGTGCGACAGCTCACAAGGGACAAGCCTCTACCTCCCATAACCTAAAGACTCAAGCAAAAGGAAAGCTGAAGGTAGACCAGGATGATTCCTCTCTTCATCTACCGAAAGTGGGTAAGATCAACAAAAAGGAGGTAAAACCTGTTTTTATTTGTCATCATTGTGGTAGGTATGGCCACATTCGTCCTTACTGCTATGAACTATTTGGTAAGGTGTCTCAAAAGGGTAGAAATTCGAACACTTTTTGGGTTAGGAGACAACCTTACATGTCTAGGCGGAATACCAAGATTCATGAGGGTGTTCACAATGCCAAGACATTGACCAAGACCAAAAGGATTTGGGTTAGGAAAGATGATTTGACTTGTTTAGTTGTTCACACTGCCTTAAAAGCACGTGACTCACACATGTGGTATCTTGATAGTGGGTGCTCTCGTCATATGTCCGGTAACAAATCCTACTTCACCTCCCTCGAAAAATATGAAGGAGGAATTGTTACCTTTGGAGATGGCGGCACTTCTAGAGTCATTGGTAAGGGCTCTATAAGTGTTGCTGGTCTTCCCAAGCTAGATAATGCCTTACTTGTTGATGGCCTTAAAGCAAATCTTTTGAGCATTAGTCAAATGTGTGATTCCTATCATGAAGTACTGTTTTCAAAAAATAAATGTGAAATTCTGGATAAAAAGGGAAATACTATCTTACATGGGGTTCGCACATCTGATAACTGCTATGGGATTCTTGGGATTCTTACTACTAATGATCTTACGTGTCATTCTGCCATCATAAGTAACATTGATCTTTGGCATCAAGGATTAGGTCACATGAATTTCAAAGACCTAACTAAGATAGCCAACAAAGAGCTTGTGAGAGGAGTACCTAAACTGGGGTAAGAATTTGAGCCATGTGTGTGGACCATGTCAACTTGGAAAGCAAACCCGTGCTCCTCATAAAAAAGTGAACAGCTTAACAACCAAACGTCCACTTGAATTGGTTCACATGGATTTAATGGGTCCTACTCGCACTGAAAGCATTGGAGGTAAAAGATACATCTTTTTAACTGTTGATGATTTTACTCGATTCTCGTGGGTAAATTTTTTAAGGGAAAAATCTGATACGTTTAATGTTTTCCAGGCTTTAGTCCTTAAAATCCAAAATGAACAGGGTGTTTCCATTGGGCGTATCATAAGAATCCGAAATGATCATGGATGTGAATTTGAAAATAGTTTGTTTTCAGATTTTTGTGATATGCATGGAATTAAGCATGAATTTCTACACCTATTACTCCACAACAAAATGGAGTGGTTGAGAGGAAGAACAGAGTTGTTCAAGAAATGGCTAGGGTCATGCTCCTTAGTAAGCAACTTCCTCCAAAATTTTGGGCTGAAGCCCTAAATACTGCGGTTTATGTTATAAATTGCGTGTATTTAAGGCCCGACACTTTACAAACTCCTTATGAATTGTGAAAGGGTTTGAAACCGAATGTAAAATACTTCAAAACTTTTGGGAGTAAATGTTACATTTTCAAAGATAGGGAACCCTTGGGCAAATTTGACTCCCGAAGTGATGAAGGTATTTTTCTGGGGTGTTGAACCAACAGTAGGGCTTTTTGTGTCTATAACTTGCGAACTTTATCTTTAATGGAATCTATCAATGTGGTTATAGATGACACAAGTGCACCTACTCCAGCAACAAATGAGGATGACAATGGTGAGTCTACAATCTTGGATTACTGAACCACAAAATCAAGGAGAAGCTGCGGTTTAATCACAAGAAATTGTCACAGCACCATCCTCACAGGTAAGCTCAAGTCCAAAGAGTGCTCAAAGGGACATCACTCCTGTTGTTTCCGTCACCGCAAGTCCTGAACTTAAACCATCAGCAAGGGTGAAACTGAATCATCCAGCTCAACAGGTGATTGGAAGTGTTTCGGATCGAATGAAAACCCGAAGACAGATTCGGGATGAGGTATCACATATGTGTTATCACATATGTGTTATGTTTCTTTAATTGAATCTAAGAATTTTTAAAGAGGCCTTGCTAGATGATAGTTGGGTCAATGCTATGCATGAAGAATTAGGTCAATTTGAGCGTAACAAAGTTTGGACTCTTGTTCCCAGACCTAGAGACATGAATGTGATAGGGTACCAAGTGGATCTTTAAAAATAAATCTGATGAGAATGGTACTGTTGTGAGAAATAAAGCTAGGTTGGTTGCTCAAGGGCTACACACAAGTAGAGGGTATTGACTATGATGAGACGTTTGCCCCAGTTGCACGTCTCGAATCTATTCGTATTTTTGCTTGGTGTTGCATGTTTTCTTGGCTTTAAATTGTTTCAAATGGATGTGAAAGTGCTTTTCTGAATGGGTACTTAAAGGAAGAGGCTTATGTTGAGCAACCAAAAGGGTTTGAGGACCCTAAATGTCCTAATCATGTCTACAAGTTAGACAAGGCTTTGTATGGGTTGAAACAACGCCCCTCGGGCTTGGTATGATAGACTTACTACCTTTCTTCTTGATAATGACTTTCAAAGGAGGTAGTGTGGGATAAGACTTTATTTGTGAAACATACTAAGTCTCATATTCTTGTTGCTCAAATATATGTTGATGATATTGTGTTTGGTTCACTGCTGATCATCTTGTGAAATATTTTTTGGATTGCATGACACATGAGTTTGAGATGAGCATGATGGGAGAGTTGTCTTATTTTCTGGGTCTTCAAATTAAACCAGTCTCCTTCGGGTATATTTGTTTCCCAGTCCAAGTATGCAAAAAATCTTGTGTCAAAGTTTGGTCTTGAGTCTACCAAACATGCACGCACTCCCATGAGCACCAGTCTTCACCTTTCCAAAGACTCCTCTGGTATTGATGTTGATCCTACCCTTTATAGGAGTATGATAGGGAGTCTTTTGTATCTCACAACCAGTCGTCCTGATATTTTCTTTCAGCGTCGGTGTTTGTGCCCGTTACCAAGCAAGTCCTAAAGAGTCTCACCTTCTTGCGGTAAAATGCCATCATCAAATATGTTAATGGGACCTTGGGGTATGGGGTTTGGTTTTCCACTGATACTACAGCTGAAATTACTGGTTTTTCTGATGCCGACTGGGCAGGGTGTGCTGATGATAGGAAAAGTACATCCGGGGGGTGTTTTTACCTTGGGAATAATCTGGTTTCCTGGCATAGTAAAAAGTAAAATGCCATCTCTCTTTCCACTGCTGAGGCTGAGTACATTGCTGCAGGGAGTTGTTGTGCACAAATGTTGTGGATGAAGCAAATTCTTCATGATTATGGGATAGAACAAAACACTCTCACTCTTTTTTGTGATAACACAAGTGCCATAAACATTTCAAAAAATCATGTCCAACACTCTCACACCAAACACATTGACATTCGTCATCATTTTATTCGAGAGTTAGTGGAAGAAGGCCTTATTGTTCTTGAGCATGTTACCACTGAGCATCAAAAAGCTGATATTTTTACAAAACCCCTTGATCTTCTCCAGTTTGAGTTCCTTAGAAAGACCTTGGGTGTCATGCTCGATCACTAGTGTTACTTGTTCCTTGAGTAGATGTAAATGTTTTGCCTTATTTGTGCTTGGATGCCATAATCTCATTATCATTGATATCTGTTTTTCTTGCATCCAACTTTTTATGTACACTACTCATGCTGCTTACAAGATCTCATTGTTCATTGTTCATAGCTCATTTTGAATGCCCATGCTCATTAACCTCATGATCTCATTCTGTACACATCTTTGAGATAAATTGCTGCAGGGGTTTCCGCACAAGTGATCAAAGTTCTCTATGGACCACTAACAATGTTTCTTGGACTTTCACAGTGGAATTGACCAATACTAGTATATCATGGGTGATGTTGAGTCTCTTAACCATCTACCATCTATTTTCACTTCCACGGTTTCTCCCTCAGTTCCTTGAAGTCCGGGCATTAGGAAAAGGCTACCTCAGAGGCACCAACCAGGCCATCCTTTATGATTTCATTCTTCTCTGGTTTGGTTTCCATACTCTTGAGCGTGAATGCCACCAGTGAGTGCACAAAAAAAAAAAAAGGACTCATTGATTAAGGGGGAGCCTCCGCATTTACTCAACAAATACCCCGTGATTCCTAGTGGTTTGACTTTTCTCTGTGATGTTCAGTTACTCTTGCCGGAGGTCCAGCCATCCGATCACTACGAGGATTAACTCTAGCTCAGTGGATTCCACACTTTATTTTGTGAGCTCTCATGTTGGATTTTGGGTTGTACATTCTCATGTAGTTTATGGTCACTGATTATATTTTATCTGCTTTGCTCATGATTTCCAGTGTCATTGTTTTTGTTAAAACATTACAAGTTTACAGAATTCATGAATTGCGGATTATTTCATCTGAGTATTCTTTGTGGCTCAATGTGATCATCTACTTTTGTTCCAGGTCTCTCTTCTACATATTGAGTATCTTGTATTTAAAAAAATAAAAAAAATAATTGGGTTTGTTTTTTTTCTTCTTGGCTCGAGCGACTAGTTCCTCGCTCGAGCGTGCTTCTACTTCTGCATTAGACCTGAGAGCGTGTGTTTTTGGCTCGAGCGAACCATTATTGGCTCGAGCGATCCTCTGCGCTTTATTGAGCTCGCTCGAGCGAGAGTGTCTTCGCTCGAGCGAGAGTGTCTTCGCTCGAGCGACCTGTCGCAATTTAAATTCTGCAGGGTTGTCTCTTGAGTTCATTTTTTTTCCTTTCTTCTTGTTTCTTCTCTCCCTCTTTCCCCTAGGGTTTCTGAGTGGTCCGTGGCTGGTCTCATCTGTGATTTTTTCTCTGATTTCTGAGGATTTCCGTCCATTATTGTGCATTCCCCGACATTGGTAAGTTTGTTTTCTTTTCTTCGCTTGTCCTCCCTTTGCCGATGCTCTGTTTTTGCTCTAGGATTCTCCTTTGTTACTTTTGGTTATTTCTTCTCATTGTTTCGAGTTTCTCTTGCATCTAGGGTACATGGTTTTGCATTTTATACTCATAGGTTTTTACTATTCAGTTTTTTACATTGGGGATTTTACATTGGGTTTTTTTTATTGGGGATTTTTTGTTGGAATTTCACATTGGGCATTTCATTTCCATATCCATCTCATGCCATTATCAGATTATGTTGTTTTCATTGTTTCATATCATGCTATTTTCATTCTATAATGGCTTTCATCTATTGTTTTCTCTGTGGCTACTTGTTGTTTTACAATAGCAGATGTTACTTATTTCATTTCTATATTGCTCATGCTAATGGACTAATGTTGTTTTTCTGTGCTCATTGGTTTGGAATTGGGGATGTGGGGTTTTGTCTGTTCTGGATGGTTATTGGGTGGTCTGTGTTTCCTGGCTCTGCTTTGCTCTGTTTTTCCTCTGTTTGTCATGCTTCTGTGGTTTGTTTAGTAATGGCAGAGTCTTCCAAGCATCGCAAAATGACTGTCTGTCGTTCCCCTTTCAACACTGCCAAATTTGAGTCGAAAGCCAAGGCCAAATTGTGTAGAGAGACTTTTGCCACTCGCAAAGTCCATTTAGAGCGCAATGTTTTACCAAATGCTTTTGAGGTTATTCCGATTCGTTCCTTGTTCGATTCTTTGGGTGGGGATCAAGTGTTGCACTTTTCCGGTCCACAAAATCTTAGTCTTATCCGAGAGTTCTATTGCAACATTCACTCTATTCACAAAGAGGCCTGTACCTTTCAGACTTGGGTTAGGAAGAAGTCCCTTGATATTACTGGGGATGTGTTTCGGGTATTTCTTAGCCTTCCTGAAGTCAGTAACTGTCATTTTCCATTTCTTACCCGGTCCGGCGTTGATTTTGATAGGGTTGCCTCCGAGTTATGTGGTGTTGACCGGAATTGGCCTGCCGGGGCACTCATTCAGCAGAATGAGTTGCTTCCTCGATTTCGTCTTCTTAATCTCATTGTCTGTGCTAATATCTATGTCACCACCCATTCCTCTCATATTACTCAGGACCAAGGGTATGTTTTGTACTGTATTCATCACAGACTTCCTATAGATCTTCCCGAAATGATTGTTTCCAAAATGATCGGGGTTTCTGAGGGTAGTAAATCTTTGGGGCTTCCGTATGGTTATTTGATTACACGTTTTCTCACTTCACTTGGTATTCCTGTTTTTGAAGACGATGAGTTTGCCTATCCCATAAAACCCATCACAAAACTCACCGTCTCCCAGAGTCAGGCACATGTGAGGGGGAGTGTGTCAGGGGTCGGGGCTTCTGGTGTCGGTGGTACAGGTACTGCAGGTGATGATGATCCTCTTGCCGAGGAGGAGGAGGTTGAGGCTGCCTATGCTACTCCAGCCAGTGCTCCTGATCGTCCTCGCTTTTTCCGTGGACAGCTACAGCACTTGGAGTAGGCTGTGACTCGTCGCCTTGATCTCATGGATGCTCGCCTTGATGAGCAGAGTACTATGCTAGCACAGATTCTCTCTCTCCTACAACTGTAGCATCCACCCCCTTCTTCTTCCTAGTGTTGGTTTGTGGTTCTTTTCTGGATTCTTTTGGTTTCTTCTCTTTGGCCAGTTGTACTTTTTGAACAGTTTTGGGTGTTTCTTGCTTTTACTGTCTCTACCTGCTTCTTTTCCTCCCGGACAAAAAGGGGGAGATTTGTTTTGGATTGATGTACATGGGTACCTGGGCATATATTGATGTACATGGGCATATTGTTTTTGGATTGATGTATATGGGGACATAGTTTGCAGACAGGCTTGATGCAAGGATATATGCATAATCATGGTGTTTTCTTTACAGCTTAATTGATTCATTTTTTCGTTTATAAATACAATTATCTTGATATTTTTATTGTTGTGCATAACAAATCTTTTTATTGATGTACATGGGTACCTGGGCATATATTGATGTACATGGGCATATTGTTTTTGGATTGATGTACATGGGGATATAGTTTGCAGACAGGCTTGATGCAAGGATATATGCATAATCATGGTGTTTTCTTTACAGCTTAATTGATTCATTTTTTCGTTTATCAATACAATTATCTTGATATTTTTATTGTTGTGCATAACAAATCTTTTTCAAGTTTGTGGTGTGCAGATTGGGTGGTTATCAAGATTGGTCATTGTTGTCTATCATTGAGTTGTAATTTATTAGATCATTACTTGAGTTGTAATTGTTTTGCCAAATTCTTTGAGTTGTAATTGTTTTAGTCAGTTCTTGTGTTTAGGACATTGTTTAGAAAGTTTTGTCCGGGTATTGACAAAGGGGGAGATTGTTAGGTCCTATCTTGTCAAAACCTGTGAACAAACTTATTGATTGAGTTGTAATTTTCTATGCTTTTTTGTCTTCCTCGCTCAAGCGACGAAGTCCTCGCTCGAGCGAAGGATTGCGTCTGGCTTCAAACCTGAAAGAGGTGGATGTACGCTCGAGCAAAGCATTGGTGGCTCGAGCGAAGATCAATGTACGCTCGAGCGAATATTTGGTGGCTCGAGCGAAGGACTGCGTCCAGACAAAAACCTGAAAGAGTTTATTCCTCGCTCGAGCGAAGAAGTTCGTGGCTCGAGCGAAGGCACTTAGTAGAAATCACGCAAAATAAGCTCCTCGCTCGAGCGAGCTTCAGAATCCGGATTTCTATAAGTGATTGGTTTCTTCCAAATCTAGGATTCCTTTTGGTTGTCTATAAGTAATTGGTTTTCTCCTAAAACTAAACTGACTTTTTTAGATCTTATTCAAGAGTTCTAGAGTTTTGTTTGAAGTTTTCTTCTGAGGATTTGGTGAGTTTTTCTTGATGTTCTTGAGAGAGTTCTAAACGTATGCATTGAGATTCATACATCAAGAAGGTTGATACTTTATATTCAAGAGAGTGCTCTTCGGTGAATTCCGAAGATTAAGACATAGAGTTTCAAAAGGCGTTTGATTCTATACGTAGTCGTTAATTCGACAAGTGAAGTTGTGGGATCGACAAGTGAAGTTGTGGGATCAACTTCAGGATCAGTTCCGTGACGAAGGCGTGGCGAAAGAGTTACAGAAGATTCGAAGACAAATTGACTGGGTTGGGTAATTTGTGTATTATCTTTGTAATCTTTCTTCCTTCAGTAGTGATTGATTAGTGGCGGTTCGCCCGTGGTTTTTGATTACAATTGAAGGTTCTTCAATTGTGGTTTTTCCACGTAAAAAATCGTTTGTGTCAATTTATTGTTTATTCCGAAAAACAAACAATCTAAAATCACTCTCGTAAGTGCTTGTTGATTTTGGATTGAGTGTTTTGGATAATTGGGATTTGGAATATTTTAATCTTGATCTAATCACAAATCACTTAGGATTTTCAAACATATACTTGTTTTTAAGTTGTTTCAGGGAATGCAGCCGCCCAGTTGTTGCCTCAAATGTCTTAGACAACGAACGGTACCCGTTTGGAGTGATTGACATGTGTGGCTGGTTTCCTGCTTCAATTTCCTTAACAACCAGTTCCAAGAAAATCCATGTCGACTCCCCATCCCAAGTTGCTTTATGATAGGGTCGTTGCCCTTTCCCTTTGCCGGAAGGGGTGCGAGGCGCAGATCGATGTGACGCCATGTGACTAACAATAGCGTGCAACGGGAACCAATGTAAAAATATTTATACACTCACAATACAAGCATTACCAATATCAGGAACTTATTTTTATAACATAACAATGTGGTATTTGACAAAAAACATAGCCCAATAGATTCATTTAATGACATTAGTACTTGAAACGAAAACAAACAGTAGCGGAATTATATGCAAAATACATGTTTACGAAGAAAACATAATTTCAGAATTTTTTTTGGGCCACAAACCATAATGCGCTTAATAAAAATAGGGTAAGGTTGCACCACGGTTACATATATCATATCTGAAATAGCAAAATAATGACGACGATGCACAGCACACATGTCACTACTGTAAGCACACGCAGAGTTTGTTCAATGTCACAGAAACGACCCTCAAAACGAGCGACATTCTGTGTGTCATTCTCAACAGCCCTTTGGCGCCCATATTTGTCACACCACCCAATCCAACTGACACATGGCTGAGGTTAAAAAAAATATTAGTCACGGTTTCAGAAGGAAATGTTAAAGGAAACGTGCTTGTACTCACCACTCCACGAGGGCATTGGTAGTACGCACGACCAGGGTTTCTTGCAGAACGGGAAATCTTTACAACACAGTGCCCGTACCCACATGCACACATACGGGCTGGTTGTGTTGATGTGGCAGTTGACATAAATGAGGTCATGGTTTCTTTCGTGACTTGTTTCGGGACATGAAAAGCACAACAAGGCTATGTGAATGGGTGTGACACTTTTGTTAAGGACATAAATTTGTTATACGAAAATGGGTAACAAAATGAAACAACCCCCCTCCACAGAACATTTAAATCCCGGACTACCACATTTTTAAAAAATTATAACAAAATAATGACAAAACAAAATATGGGATTTGGATGCTCCTTGAAGATTGACAGTATATAAAAATATATAAAAGATAATGTCAAAACGAAATACACACCAAATAAAACAGTGGGTTTGATTATGTCATATTCTTTCTGAAACAGAAAAAAGTAAAGCCATGCAACCTTAACAGAAGACTCATGTAGACACCCCATTTTTGACCGTCCTCAAGACTTGGACGTCACCATTTGAACACTCGGTGATTATCCATGATTGTGTTCGTCTCGAGTTCCCGGAGGCCTCGGCGGCGCACCTCGTCTCAGGACCTCTTGACTCGGCTGCTTCGTGTTCGATTTTGGCACCAAACACTTGTGTTTTTGCATTTGAGGGTAGGGGGAGGCTTGTTAGCCATCCCTGAATCCCACCGGCTACCCCCACACCCCACCGGCACTCCCTTTTGTCCGTCAGCACTGTTTTCTCAAAAACTTTGGCCGGTCGGCACTATATGTTGCTGGCCGGCACTTTTTTGTGCCGGTGACGTTTTTGGCTGGCCGGTGACCCTTCTGAACCTCCCTGAGGATGGTGCATGCCAGCTGTGCCAGCTGGATTACACCATCTCTCCTCCCCGTGCATAGGATTGGCCCATATGCACCTTTGACCCCCCTAAAGCTTCTAGAAGCTTGAACCCTTTTGGCCAAGCTTCTTGGAGAAGCTTGGCCAGCTGTTTTGGCTTCTCCAAGAAGCCTTGCACCCCCTTGACCCCTTTGAACCTTTTCCTTTGCTTAGCCATTAAGTCTTGGCTTGGTCTTGGCCTATATAAAGACCACCCCTCTCCATTGCTCAAGGGTTAGCCATTTGAGATAGAAAAACCAGAGCTTGTGTATCTATACCTCTGTCATATATCTCCTCTTTCTATATTTTCCCTCTCTCTCCTCTTGTGTGTGTGTTTTTAGGCCTAAAAGTGTGGTTTTACCTTACTTTTGCACCATTACACACACTACTACACCTTAGCTCGAGATTGAGGGACTTGGAGGGTTGTTTACTGTGATTTTGGACTGGTTTTGATCACTAGAGGAGGGCTGCTCCACCTATTCTTCAAAGGATCTTCAAGGGTGAGTTTGTTACTTTAGTTTCCCCATTCTTGCAACTAGTTTCTACCCCTCTTGCTTTGTGTTTTGAGATTTGTCTATAACTGAAAAAACTCTTGTTTTTACTTGCTCTTGAACCTTCATTAAGGTCATTTTGTGGTTTGAGTAAAGGCTCACCCTTTTAGGCTTTGTTTGGCCATTTTGGTGTCTCTTTGGTAAAGCTTTGCTTACTTGGTGTTCTTGGTCTTCTCACCACTGAAAACCAATGGGTTTTCAGTGGTGAGGAAGGTACTTTCAAGTCTTAGATAGGGGAGGGACACCCCTCTCCCCCTTGTCCTTTGCTTGCCTTTGTGTTTGGCCTAAAAGATAGCATGTGTGCATAGCCTTGTATGGCTTCATTTCAGAGTTTTTTTGAGTGTTTTGGAGCATGTTTAACCTCTGTTTTTGGTCGGATTTGTGGCCCTTAACATGCCTCTCATACTTGCTTTGTAATGCTTTACTTTGCTTGAAAGTGTGCCATGCCATTAGCCTACCATATCCTCATGTTTTAGCCTTGCATGTTATAGCATTTGATCTTGACTTGCCATGTATAAGGGCTGTGAGCCACTGATTTTATCATGTTTGATGTGCTTGACATGGTTACTTTGCATTATGGCTTGTTAGCCTTGAGTATGTGATCCATGGACATGCGTTGGTTATGTTATTTGAGTGATTTGGAGTCATTTAACATGCATATTTCAGCTCTTATATCATGCTCATGTGTCTCCATTTACCATCTTATTCATGCTTTGAATTGTTGGCCTCTTATGCTTTAAAGAGGGTCTTATGCATGCTTGTGTGTTTAGAGTTTTTGGGATGCCATGTGTGTGAGTTTTGGGTGTGTTCTTGCATACCAAAAATCTATTTTTTCTTGTCCAATATAAGCCATGAGTGGTCATGTTTGTAGACAATGGAATGCTCCACTTTGTGCCTTAGCCTTAGGCCTTTTGGCTTGCATGTTTGCATGAATATTTGTCCACATTTTCAGTCCATTTTCGCCACTGTTTTGGGGAGATTTGAGGTCTGCCCCATTATGGTCTAGTCCACCATTGCATGCTTGCCTTATGCTTGTTACATGTTTGGTTCATTAAGTGTTGTAGCATGATGACCCTATGCTTGATTTACCCTTGTTTGCATTGCATTTGCACTTTGCATGTTGCATTACATTTGGCATGTTTGCATCTTAGTATTAGGTTGTATTGTGGAGCCATGTTTGCATAACATGCATTGCATTACTTGGTTTGGGGTGTCAAGCCAAGTTGAGGGTTAGGATGAGTTCATGCCATAAGTGATGCAACTTGTCCTACCTCTTGGTCACCAAGGCCCTTGACCAACACATGATAAGGCCTTGGATTTCATTTGTATGTTGCATGCATAATACCATTAAAATGAAACCTTGGTTCCTTAGGCCATCATGCATCAAGATGCATAATTGATGGCCCAAGAGCCAAGAGTCATGCCTCCTTGAGTCCCCAAGCATGATAGGAGGCATTGGCCATGCTTACATATGCTCAAAATCCATGCCATGCACTGCTGGTTTGCTGCTGCTGTCAAACTGTCCTCTGCAGGAACTTTCTGCCGACCGGCAGTATAATGTGCCGACCGGCACTATATTTTCAGCCGATAGCCTCCAGATCAGCCGGTGGTCAATTTAAGCAGCTGGTGGCCATCTCCTCTAGCCGGTGGTGTACTTCAGGGCATTTGGAAGATGTTCTGGGACTTTGGCAGAGTTTCAGAAAGGCAGGACAGTGGAAACAGAGGCAGCAGTGGTGCGGTGTGGGCTTTCTGGGCAAGTTGGATCGAACATGCATCATTCACGCATCCCGAGGCAGGGTTGAGGCCCCTTTCTCTTATGTTAACATTCAATTTGATAATTAGAAATTTCTGTAATAATTAATTTATTCCGTATTTAGACTGTATTATTTTTGGACTGTATATTCTTTCGGTTCCTCTGTGTGAGGGCATATTTATAATAAGTGTGGGTGAGTGTGTGTATGTCTTCCAACCCCCATTTCTTTCTTCCCTTTTATTTACTTGCTTTGATGGTTAGTATTAGGGCACGTTTATTTTAGCATGCCTTATGCAATGCATGCGTGCATCCATATATTTGTTACACATGCATCGGGCTCAGCACATCATGCAAACTGCATTGTATTTCAATTCCAAATTGAATACGTGTTATTTGTAGCATTCCACGTGCCATGTTTAGGATAGCCGAGCCTATCTAGATTGCATCTTTGCATGTGTTGCATTAGCCACTTAACATGAACTAGGATCATGCATACGATTACTAACTGGTTTCTGTTTTGGCTCGGAGTACTAGGTGAGCTTTTATGCTTTAGCATATCACATGTGTGTGATTGTTGCCATGATAACATGATTACCATGAGGCTAGCTGCTTATGTGATATAACTGCTTGAATGCCTGTGGATGGAGGTTGAATTACCTAAATTGGGACAATGCATTAAAAACTGTGAGTTTTAAGCCCACTAGTTAGTGGCAAAACCATCTTTTCTAAAGCCCACTTGAGGGTGGCAAAACCTGCATTTTAGCCTACTTGCGAGTAGCAAAAAAATTATAATTTGATTTTTTAATATGATTGAATTTAGATAAATATAAACCCTCACAAAGAGAAAAATGTGATTATAATTAGTTGAATGATTCTTTCTTTTTAATGTGATTGTAGTTAGTTTAATTTTTTTTTTTTCATTTATTTATTTTATTATGTGAAAAATGTGATGTGATTGTAGTTTGTTTAATGACTCTTTTTTTAATATTATTGTTGTAGTTAGTTTAATGGTTTTTTTTTAAATATTATTTAATCTTTTTATTTACTATTTTAATTTTATTTTTGATTTTTTAATATGATTGAAATTAGATAAACATAAACCCTCAAAAAGAGAAAAATGTGATTATAATTAGTGGAATTATTCTTTTTTTTTTTAATGTGATTGTAGTTAGTTTAATAGTTCTTTTTTTTCATTTATTTATTTTATTATGGGAAAAATGTGATGTGATTGTAGTTTGTTCAATGACTCTTTTTTAAATATGATTGTTGTAGTTAGTTCAATGTTTTTTTTTTTTAATGTTAGTTAATCTTTTTACTTACTATTTTAATTTTATTTTTAATAAGTTAGATAAACATAAACACTCACAGAGAAAAAAATGTGATTGTAGTTAGTTTAATGGTTCTTTTTTTTTAAATGTGATTATAGTTAGTCAATGGTTCTTTTTTTCATTTATTTATTTATTTTTATTATGGAAAAAATGTGATATGATTGTAGTTTGTTCAATGGTTATTTTTTTTAATATGATTTAATCTTTTATTTACTGTTTTAATGGTTTTTCTTTACAATTATTTATAAAAAAAAATATGATTGTAGTTAGATAGCATAAAAATATTTGTGATTTGATTTGATTTTTAAAGTATCAATTATTGATAATGATTAGATTGTATTTTGAAAAAAAAAATTGTAATTGATTTTTTTAACTCACTGTGTTTTTTGAAAAAAAATTATTGTGTTTTTTTAACTATCAATTCACTTAATTTGTGATTTGATTTTTAACTTTAGTTCAATGGTTTTTTTTTTAATGTTATTTAATCTTTTTATTTACTATTTTAATTTTAGTTTTGATTTTTTAATACGATGGAAGTTAGACATATATAAATCCTCACAAAGAGAAAAATGTGATTATAATTAGTTGAATGATTCTTTTTTTTTTAATGTGATTGTAGTTAGTTTAATAGTTCTTTTTTTTTCTTTTATTTATTTTATTATGGGAAAAATGTGATCTGATTGTACTTTGTTCAATGGCTCTTTTTTTTAATATGATTGTTGTAGTTAGTTCAATAGTTTTTTTTGTTAATGTTATTTAATCTTTTTATTTACTATTTTAATTTTATTTTTAATATGATTGAAGTTAGATAAATATAAACACTCACAAAGAAAAAAATGTGATTGTAGTTAGTTCAATAAAATGTTTTTTTTTAATGTGATTGCAGTTAGTCAATGGTTCTTTTTTCATTTATTTATTTATTTTTATTATGGAAAAAATGTGATGTGATTGTAGTTTGTTCAATGGTTCTTTTTTTTAATGTGATTTAATCTTTTATTTACTGTTTTAATGGTTTTTCTTTACAATTACTTATGAAAAAAGTATGATTGTAGTTAGATAGCATAAAAATATTTGTGATTTGATTTGATTTTTAAAGTACCAATTATTGATAATGATTAGATTATATTTTGAAAAAAAATTATTGTGTTTTTTTAACTATCAATTCACTTAATTTGTGATTTGATTTTTAACTCACTGTGATGTTTTTGAAAAACAAAATAGAATGTACTCATTAGGGTCACATAATGTACCAATTATTGATGATAATTAGATTGTATTTTGACCCAAAAAAATAACTGTAATTGATCTTTTGAACTCACTATGTTTTTTGAAAAATAAATTATAGTGTTTTTTAATTATCAATTGACTTAATTTGTGATTGATTTTTTTAATTATTGATGATGATTAGATAGCATTAAAAAATTGTGATTTGTATGATTGAAATTATCTCTTTTTGTTTATAATTTTATTTTTTAATATGATTGAAGTTAGATATGTATTGTTCATTAATTATAATACTAACTATTATGTTGACAATGCAGGAATGCTGATGGAAGGTCCACAACAATTTATATATATATTTTTTTTTTACTTATTCAGTGAATTTTGAACAAATGTAATAAATTTTATTTTTATTACTTTAATTATGCAATGTCAATATTTTCTTTTAAAATTACATATATTTTATGTTAACAATTTAAAAATATATTTGACATAATTATGAATAATTTTTTTTTTTAATTTAATCACGTGCATAGCATGGGTGATATGCTAGTAATATATATTAAACAAAAGGAGGTTTTTATCCCTAAGCCTTATGGGAGCTCCAATCTCCCAATCTAAATTTCTTGATTTAAAAAAAAAAAAAAACACCTTAGCATTTATTAACTTCTCCCAACCCCCAAGTTTTACCCTCATAATAACACTTTAATGCATTAAAAACAAGTATAAAAAAAATTCTTTGAAATCCAACACATATGATTATTATCAAAATATTAATGCATTAAGAACAAGCATAAAAAAAATTTCTTGAAAAATCCAACATATATGATTATTATCAAAATATTAAATTTTAATATAATATAATTAAAAAAAGAAGACATTTAATTCCTTGAAAAGTTCAACACATATGATTATTATCAAAATATTAAACTTTAATATAATATAAAAAAAGAAAAAAAGAAGACATTTAAAAAAAAAAAAAGACATTTAAAAATCGCAATTCACATATATAGTTAATCTATATACTATATATTAAGTAAAATGACGTTTTTAACCCCAAACCTTGTGGGAGCTCCAATCTCCCAATCTAAAATTTCTGATTTTTTGATTTTAAAAAAAAAAATCTTAGCATTTATTAACTTCTCCCAACTCCCAAGTCTTACCCTCATAATAACACTTTAATGCATTAAGAACAAGTATAAAAAAAATTCTTTGAAATCCAACACATATGAATTCCTTGAAAAGTCCCAAAACATATGATTATTATCCCTCATAATAACATTTAAATGTATTAAGATCAAGCATAAAAAAAATTTCTTGAAAAGTCCAACACATATGATTATTATCAAAATATTAAACTTTAATATAATATAATAAAAAAAAAGACATTTAATTCCTTGAAAAGTCCAACACATATGATTATTATCAAAATATTAAACTTTAATATAATATAAAAAAGAAAAAAAATGAAATTTAAAAAAAAAAATTTAAAAATCACAATTCACATATATAGATAATTGTAAACACAATCCGTGCATAGTACGAGTAATATGCTAGTTTATATTCAATAAAAGCTCAGAATATTGGGTCAAACAAGGCGCAGAATTTAAAAGAACTAGTCTTTTTTTTTTCCCCAACTAGAATTTAAAAGAACTAGTCTAATATTTAATGAGATGGAGAATCTTATTTATTTGTGTTTGGTTGATAAGAAAAAAAAATGCAAATATGCGTAAGCTTTCTTAAAACTTTGATGTGATTTATAACTTTACACCTTGAAATTTTCTATCCTGCATAGATGAAGGAGAAAGGACAGCTACTCTTTCTCTGCTATCTCATTTATGCACCAAATAGTCCAATATAAGTGGTTTCAATGAAACATCGATGGATGTTACTTTTGTTTAGGGAAAAGTGTTTTTTTTTTTTTTTTTAATCTACTTATTTGTATTCTACAACAAGGATGATGAAACTAACGACTTTCTTTAGGTGAGGACAATGATGATCATAAATGCTTTGTAATTTTTGAAAAAATAATGCTATATGCATCAATTAATATATTAATTAGTGTACTAACAGATGATATAATATTATTTTAGAGGTTTTGAATATTTGTAATTTGTATAATGGGTGGGATCATAATTTTAAAGTTATAATGTTATAACATATGTTGGTATACTAATTGATATATCAATTAATGCGTGTAATATCACCGTTTTTAAATTATTATGTCAAAGAAAAAGCCTATGATTTCATAATTATGTTAGATTTTTTTAGCCTGGGTTGTAAGCCATAATTAGGGCGAAATAAAATATGAGTAATCTGACGAGATAATTACTTACATTATTTTTAACAATTATATTACGAAAACAAAAAACCAATCATGGATTTGGACATAAAATGCAAGTTAAGAACACGACTTTTGTAAGTTTTTTTTTAAAAAATTTGTGGGTTCCTAAAAATTATGTTACTTTTTTTTGGGTTTTCCTCATGCATCATTAGATAATGAATATCATATTATATCTTGATCATCAATCCGAATGTTGAGTACATAATATATAATTTAGTGTATAGTGAATCACATTGAGAATTAGTACGATACAAACGTTTTTTTTTTTTTTTTTTTTTTTTTTTGCGGTCACTTTTTTATTTTGACTCCATAGCATTATTGAAAAGAAAAAAAAGAAAGTTGTTCAAACAGTGCAAGAAAATAAAATGTATTGTATAAATACAAATTTATTGTGTTATAGGTTAATTTAGTGCACACACTTTATTTTTAAATCATTTTATGAATATATATTTTTTGGACAAATTGTTCTAACCCCTCCTGAGATTTGAAAAAATTACACTAAATCTCACAATTTTAATATAATTACACCGATTTTCTTTTAGGGCAAATTACCTTCACCTCTCTTGAGGTTTAGTTAAATTAAAGATTTTCTTTGAGATTTTAGAAATTACATCCCGCCCTCTGATGTTTATATTCGCATAACAATTTAACCCCTAGCGTTAACTAAATATTAAGAAATGGTTAGCTGACATCGCCAAATTATAAATTGATGGACGATATTGCCCCTGCTGAAACCCCTTTGATAAATCAACAAAATTTACAAAAAAATTACGTTAGATGGAGAAAAAAATTAAGTTTTTGGAACCATGTTTGATTTGTTGTTTAGAAAAAAATTTCAGAATTTAAAATAAATAAATAATAATTTAATAAAGTAAATATGAAAAATATATATTTAATTTGTAATAATTATTTCTAACCACTCAAAAGATAAAATTATATAAAAATAATATTTATTTTTTATTTTTTATTTCTTAACCAAATTAATTTTTAATTTTTTTAAAAAAATTTAAAAATAAATTTCTAAAAATCAAACTGAACATATTCTAAGAATATTTTGACAAGCAATTTCTTGTGTTTTTAACTTATTTAATTATTTGTTAATTTTATAATATTTTCACCATCTGATACTATAACATATAAGAGTTTTAGAGACCAATTTTTTGATCTCTAAAAGTGAAAATTTTGTTACAAAAGACATTAAGGAACTAGTTTCTACCGTCGTGAGGATAGTCATTAAAATATCACCCTGAAAAGTAAAAATAAGGCTTTTGGCGATAAAATTTCGAAAATATCAATAATAAATAGACTTTCATGGACAAAATAATTTGGTCTCAAAATGATTTATTTTTTGAGACAAAAAATTTGATACCAAAAAGATAATAATTAATCACTAATATTCAATTTTTGTTGCTAAAAATATAATGACGATACTTTTCGTAGCAAAAATATTTAGTCCCCTAAAAATAATTTTGTCCCTAAATTTTGGTTTCTAAAATCTTAATTTTTTGTAGTGTGATAAGTGTTTTTCCATTTTAATTTTGCATTTCATAACTTATTTAAAAATGATAATTTAGCTAAACCTTAGGGGGAAATCTTTAATTTAACTAAACCTTAAAGGGGTATAGGTAATTTGTCCTTATTTGTCAAAAGGGCATTTTAATCAATTTATGATATCCATTAACAGCGTTAATTGCGATGGGGTGGGATGTAATTTTTTAAATCTCAAAGGGAAATCTGTAATTTCATTAAACCTCAAGGGAGGTGTAGGTAATTTGCCCTTTTTTAAATAAGATTGAATTGATCAAAATTAATACAAATAGTGTAACGGTTCATAAGAAAAAATATACATTTTAGTATTAAAAAGGCACAATGATAAATACAAAAAATACATATATTTTAGTGTAAAAAAGGTGACAATCATTTTTTTCCCATTCATATGACTTATTGATGAATAGGGGATGAAATATTATGTAAATTAAAATTTTAAAAGAATTTAAAATAATTATATCAAAATTATAAAATTTATTATATTTTTGTAAACTTTAAGAGAAATGAACTTAATTTATTTTTTATTTTTTGGGTAAATTATGAATACGTCATCTGAGATTTATTTAAAATATGAATTACTCTCGGTGGTTTGGAAAATTACAAATACATCCCTGTCAGAATTTTTTATTTAACAGAATTAATTGAAAAAGTAAAATTTTTTATTGTTCACCTATACAATAATAAAATTATCTGAATTATTAATTGAAATAAAATTTAAAATTATTAAAAACTATTAATTAACTTGATGATTTATTAATAAAAGGACTTATTTGTTATGAAACTAGACACTTTAGGGAGTATAATATAATTTCTAGAATCACAAAAAATAATTTATAATTTAAATAAATCTCAAAGGGTATATTTGTAATTTATCCTTATTTTTTAATACAGTAACATTCTTGCAATGGATTGACATTGTTGACATAGCAACTCGATCTGATTGCGTAGTTGAAAGTGATATTTCATACTGATACCTTTATCAAATGCTATTTTTTTTAAAAAAAAAACTATTAATTAGACTAAGGTCTCGTCTGACTCTTTTAATAATTTTTGAACTTTTTATAAAAAGATGTATAAAAAAATAAAAAGAATAATGTAACAATTTATAATAATTTTTAAATTTTTTTTGACTAAAATATATAATTGACAAACAAACCCTAAGAAAAGGCAAATTAGAAACAACCCACCTTAAACGATAATGATATATTAATTAGTGTGTTCGGTTTCAGTTTTCTGAAAATTAAGCTTTTTGTTTTTAGTGAATATTTTTAAAATTTTAAGCAATTTTTTTACTTTTTTAGATGCACCTTACTTAAATGTATCTAAATAGTAAAATATTTGTGAAAAAATATCTTTAAAAATTAATAAATACACAAAAATATAAAAAAATGTACTGAATTTTCATATTTTTTTTTTTGTATTTTTTGATATTTACTGCATTTTTTAAAGATTTTTTTCACAAATATTATACTTTTTAAGTGTATTTATATTAGATGTGTCTAAAAATTAAAAAAAATTACTTAAAATATTAAAAAAATTCATTGAAAAATAAAAAAACGAAAAATAAAAAAGTAAAATTTTCGAAAAACTATTTTCTAATAGCATCTCCAATGGTGTGCCATTAGAGTTGCTATTGCCAAATTTTGGCAGCAGTTGATAGAAAGACACCTCCAATGACAAGTTTTAGCGGCTGTTGTCTTTGGTAAATGCCAAAGCTTGTGTCAAATATGGCACAAGTTTTGGCAGCTACTAAAGCTGCCAAGTCAGCTTCAACCAACAGTTTTCTTCCTTCCTCCTTCTCTTTTTCATCATCCTTTCCAAACACAATTTCAATATTTACTCAAAAGTACACAAATTTCAACATATCAAATTGAGTAGCATAGAATCAATTTCCAAACACAAAAGCAAGCTAGAAAAATTAACAATTTAAAAATTTAAAGCACATAATCATCAAGTCCCAAATTTCCAAACACATAATCAACAATTTCCAAACACAGAATCAATAAATTTCCAAATTTTCAAATTTCAATTTCACCTTTGAAACAAACAAAATTTTTAAAAAAATAGAAAATCAACACAGTGAATTAAAAAAAAAACCTGACAGTGAGAGGGAGAAGAGAGACAGATTATCTTCTTTGTGTTCTTTGATACAGATGATTCTACTATAATAATCCAGATTTTTAATTATTCTGTAAGATTTATACTAATATTATTTAACCACAGTTGAAAAAATATATAATTTATTATATATTATTATGTGTAATTTTGTAAAACAATATAATTAGTATAAGTTTAGGGGTCAAAATAATAATAATAATAATAATAATAATAATAATAATAATAATAATAATAGATGTGGTAGTAAAATAATTAATTAATTTTCTGTTGATATATGATAATGTGTAATTTAATTAAGAATTAATTAGTTTATATAATTATATTAAAATATTAGGTCAAAGGGTAATTATCTTAAATATTTATTTAAGATAAAATTGAATCTATGAAATTATTATAGAAATCTGTGGGGGTGAATTGGGCTGGCCACGTGTTTGGCGAGAGAAGGTTTTACCTCCCTACAAATAGGGAGGCTTTGGTTCACCTGGATGGAAAAAAGGGAAAAAGGAAAAGAAAGAATGGAAAGAAAGAAAGAATGAAGGAAAGGAAAGAAGAACATAATGGAAGTTGAGATGATTTTTAATAGTGGAAAGAAAGAGTAAGGTATTAAAGTTAAGGTGAGTTATATTATATCTGGAGTTACCCTTATATATTTTACGTATATTTTGACGTACCAAAATCTATTTTATAAAAGTTATGTTTTATTAGTATATTAATAAAATTTATGTTTTATAAAGGTTTCAGTTACGTGGATTATTTTCTAAACCCTATTTGTTAAAAGGAAACCATGGATATGTTTCTTTTACTTTTTAAAGAATATTTGGTTATGACCTTATATACAATTATGTTTTGTAAGTACCACCACGGGAGTTCCATGCCTTGGGAGACTTAAATAACTATTGGCCTCTGTTTGACTTCTTTATGGTCCTCTGTTTGTCATGGATCCATTGACCTCTGTTCTGTGCGAAGCTAAGTGCTATACTATTGTGGGAGCCACCTCTAGAATCCGTACGAGCCACCTCTTGAATCCGCACCTCTGTTTTGTGCGGATCAAAGTGCTGTGTAGAGCTAAGTGCTACACTATTGTGGCAGCCACCTCTAGAATCCGTATGAGCCACCTATTGAATTCGTACCTTTGTTCTGACTATCACTTCCGTACCTCTGTTCTGACTGTCACTTCTGTGACCTCTGTTCTATTCTGTACTGTGGTTATGGTCATTTACTTACATAATTTCTGTATTTCAGTTCTGCTACTTAAAGGATTATTTGTTTCGACTAAGTTATCTTAAATGTTTTGGCCTAATTACTATCCATGGTTATTTTGTGTCCCTTATACTCTTGGTATAATATTTCTCACTCTGCCATGTGCTTATAGTTGCTTACCAATTTTCAGGAAACAATGCAATTCAGACATAGCTTTTGGAAAGTCTTAGATGTGGGGCTGCGGATTAGACACACACACAATACTTTTATGATATTTTTGCTATGTAAATATCGGCTTTTTGGGTCAATACATTTTGTAATAAAAATAGAAGCTCCGATGATTATTTTGGTACCCTCTTTTAAATATTACTTCCGCTCGCATTTATTAATTTGTTTAAGAATTGGTCGGAGGTAACCTCAGTTACTGGCCATCACGATGCTTAACCCTTGGGTACGGGGAACGGGTCGTGACATCTACAGATGATACAAATACCAGATCTTCTTTGTGTTCTTTGATACAGATGATATAGTGAGAGAAACAGTGGGGTGGGGGTAGACGGTAGTAAGAGGGAGAGGGAGAGGGAGAGGGAGAGGGAGAGGGATAGATTTGGAGGTGGACTTGTGAGATTTAGAGACATAGATCATCGATTCAGAGGGTAAGTTGGCATTTTGAGACAGATCTGGCAGACGACAGTGAGAGGGAGAGGGAGACGGATAGATTTGGAGGTGGATTTGTGAGATTTGGAGACATGGATGATCTATTCGGAGGGTAAGTTGGTGTTTGGAGGTAAATCTAGCAAACGACAATGAGAGTGAGAGAGAGAGAGAGAGAGAGAGAGAGATTTGGGGATAGACAGCAGTAAGAGGGAGAAGGAGAGGTATAGATTTGGAAGTGGGTTTATGAGATTTGAAAACATGGATGATCGAGATATTATAGAGAATAGAGATATAGAGAGAGAAGAGAGACATAGAATATGTAGAGAATAGAGAGATAGAGAGTTAAAGATGATTTTAGACAATAAAGATCTCACCATTGGAAATGAGAGATAGTGTCTTGGAATGTGTAATATGAGCCCAACGGCTATATTTGAATCTAAAAGTAAAAAAACGGCTATTTTTCTAAACAGACAAAACACCAATAGCTATTATTAAATGGCTATTTTTCTTTCAATTTGAGTAGTATAAATACATATACCTTGTTTCACCATTCTGAGTTCACAGCAACAATTTTTTTTAAATTATATTTTTCTTTTCTATTTTTCACACAATTAGTACGGAAGGTTTATTAAAAATAAAGTAAGGAAAATCATTCACCACTCAAGAAGATGTGTCAATTTGTAGAACTTGGTGTCACATTACTGAAGACCCAATTGTTGGGAATTCGCAATCTCATATTTATTTTTGGGAAAGAATTTTTGAAAATTATTGTTCATTGCAGAATAATCACTCAATAACACAAGTGTCTATCTCATTTCGATGAGGTGTAATCATGAAATGTTGTAACAAATTTCGTGGGTGTCTAGCGCAAGTCGAAAATCTACATCCAAGTGGGGCGTCACAAGTTGATATAGTAAGATTTCATTTCCATTTATTATGTTAGTTTTTTTTTTGTCTTATATAAAAATTAACTAATTAATTAATTTAATATTTTATTGATATAGATGCTTTAAGCAAAACTGTTATACCATCAAAATGAAAACAAATATTTTTGCTTTTGAACATTGTTGGCCAATCTTGCAAAACAATATCAGGTGGCAAGATGTAACTCCTATGAGCACGGTGAAGTCAATGATACATACACCGTTTTCCCCTAATTCAGCCTACGATTCCCTTATGGATAACTACATTTCCCTTGAAGATGACACCAGTCCAAGTGTTGGTAACAATTCAACTGTTGGTGAGGGCAGTGTCTCTGCAAAGGGTAAAAGGCCTATGGGTAGGAAAGCTACAAAAGAATTATTTCGGGAAAGTCAAGTTGTTCAAGCTGAAATCCAAAAAATGAGCATACAATTGGAGACATTTAACCAATACTGAGAAGGAAAAGAAAAAAAGATGAAAGAAAAGAAAAAAATATTCAAGCACTGTAGGAGCTGAATGAAAAAGCATGACTTTAAGAGAAAAAGACAAGAACATGAGATGAAAAATGAAGAACATATTATAATAACTACGGACATTTCTCATTTGGACCATCAAATGAAAGTGTATTACACAATGCGAAAAAATGAGATTTTCGCTAAGTGGTCCTCAAATGTCAGCAGCCCAAATTACTATTTCCCATGCCTCCTAATCAATAATTGCGGGATAATGTATTTTTAAATTAATGTCATTTATTTTTTAATGTAATTGTTAGTCTTTATTTGCAATGTCATTTTTTTATTTTGTAATGAAATTTCATTTTTTTTTCTAGTATTTTCTACAACAGAATGTTATATTATTTTTGTAATATATAATTTATTAAATATGTAGTGATATGTTATTGGGTGGGGTGAATTATATTTAATTTTTTTTTTCAATTTTTCAATTTATCATTTTTTATATTTGTCTATTCAGGAGTAATATAAATATATAATTTTTTTTTTTACAAACAGTTAAAAAAAGGTCACAAAGACAAAAAATAAACAAAAATAAAATCACAAAAAAACCTTTATCCAAATAATACCTACAAACTTTGAGAGAAAATTAGTTGAGATTTGTCAAAATAGCAAATAACCATTGGAGCACCATTGCTATAATTTGACAAAATAACACTATTCATTACAAAATTATAGCTATAGCAATGACATTATAGCAACAACCATTGGAGATGCTCTAATAACCAGAACCAAAAGAGTCGCCAATGCAATGGGGCGGCAAAGACTGGGGATCTCTAATGCTGACAACGACAAGGTGGCGAAGATAGAAGGCAAAGATCAGGAGGAGTCTTCTTCTACTTCTTCGAAGAAGGTGAAGATAAAGATTACAAAGAAGCAGTTGGAGGAGTTGTTGGGTAGGACGGAGTAACATGGGATGTATGTGGAAGATGTGCTTGATTAGCTGATCAATGGTGGTGATCAGAAGTACGAGACTCATTAGAGGTCTTGGAGGCCTTCCCTGCAAAGTATTCCGGAGGTTAATTGAATAGATTGATTTTTTTTTCTTTTTTTTTCTGCTTCCATTATTTGATATTTGTTTGGGTTAATACAAGTTATATTAATTTTTTGATAATAATGTTGGATTTTTTTAGCCTTGGTTGTAAGTTGTAATTAGAGTGAAATAAAATATGAGCCATTGCTGACAAGATAATTACTTACATTATTATTAACAATTATATTATGAAAACAAAAAAACAATCATAGATTTGGACATAAAATACTAGCGAAGAACACATGACTTTTGTAAGTTTTTTTTTAAAAAAAAATTGTGGGTTCCTAAAAATTATGTTATCTTTTTTAGGTGTTCCTCATGCATTATTAGATAATGAATATCATATTATATCTAGATCATTAATGGGAATGTTGAGTACATAATATATAATTTAGTGTACAGTGAATCACATTGAGAATTAGTACGATACAAACGTTTTTGATCAATTTTGGGGTCACTTTTTTTTATTTTGGCCCCATAGCATTATTGAAAAGAAGAAAAGAAAGTTGTTCAAAAAGTGCAAGAAAATAAAGTGTATTGTACAAATACAAATTTATTATGTTATAGGTTAATTTAGTTCACACACTTTATTTTTGAATCATTTTATGAATATATATTTTTGGACAAATTGTACTAACCGCTCTCCTGAGATTTGAACAAATTACACTAAATCTCACAATTTTAATACAATTACACCACTTTTCTTTTTAATAAGATTGAATGGATCAAATTAATACAAACAGTATAAAGGTTCATAAGAAAAACATATCCATTTTAGTGTAAAAAGAGACAATGATAAATTCAAAAATATACATTTTGTGTAAAAAAGATGGCAATCATTTTTTCATCCATATGACTTATTGATGAACATGGGACAAAATATTATGTGAATTAAAATCTTAAAAAAAATTAATATAATTATGTTAAAATTATAAAATTTATTGTATTTTTGTAAACTTTAAGAGAAATGAACGTAATTTATTTTTATTTTTTAATTCAGTAACATTCTTGTAATGGATTAACATTGTTGACATAGCAACTTGATCTGATTGCGTAGTTGAAAGTGATATTTCATACTGATAGCTTTGTCAAATGCTAATTTTTTTTTTTTTTTTTTAAACTATGAATTAGACTAAGGCCTCGTTTGAGAAAATATTATTTTTAATAATTTTTTGACTTTTTAAAAAAGATGTGTAGAAAAGTTAAAAGAATGATATGACAATTTATGTTAATTTTTTGTTTTTTTAATTAAAATATATAATTGACAAATGAGGAAGGCAAATTAAACACAGCCCACTTTAAAAGATAATGATATATTAATAATTTTCTATGACACAAACTGCAGCATCTCTCAAACCTCACTCTCTCCCACTCCAAACATTAAAATCCACCAAAAAAAAAAAAAAACACAATAAGATGGGAAATTGTATTAAAAAAGAATCACCAACACAATAAGGCGGTGAAGATTGGGGATCTCCATTGCCGGAAAAATTATTTTTCGACAATGACAAGGTGGCGAAGATAGAAGACGAAGATCAGAAAGGGTCTTCTTCTACTTCTTCAAAGGAGGTGAAGTTAAAGTGGCCATTTGGGAACCCAATGAAAAAGCTACGTTTTCAGCAACTTCTAAAACACAGTCCCTACAGCTAAAAACGCCAAACATCGTTTGAGAAGTGTAGAAACGCACGGTGTGAAATTACTGCACTACCCTCCATGTTAATAAACAGCTAGAAAATGAGCCACATAGGTCAAAACGTAAATTTCCTAAGTTAGGCGGGGGTATTTTGGTCATTTTACGATGAAGTGACATCATAAACAAATATTAATTCAAAAAGAAAAAAAAGAGTTAAAAAAGTCAAAAAAACTTGGTTAAAAGTTAAAAGCCAGCTTTTAACCATATTTCCAAAACACTCCAAAGATTACAAAGAAGCAGTTGGAGGAGTTGTTAGGTAGGATGAAGTAACATGGGATATCTGTGGAAGATGTGCTTGATCAGCTGATCAACGGTGGTGATCAGAAGTATGAGACTCATCAGAGCCCATAGAGGCCTTCCCTGCAAAGCATTCCTGATGTTGATTGAATAGATTGATTTTTTTTTTTTCTCTGCTTCCATTATTTGATATTTGTTTGGGTTAATTACATTAAAACCCTTGAATTATTATTGTACTATTCATTTAAGAATTTTGTACATTTTGATCCATCGGTTGTAAAAACTGCACAAATGTCTATCTTTAAGTCACAGTTGCGCGGGATAAAATATACAGGTACATAAATGAGGAGGTAAGGTGACATTTTGAAGGGTTTTAGTGTAATTAATCTCATTTACTTTTGTATTATAAGGCTTCGTTTAGTTTAGTTTTTGAATTATGATTTGAGTGTGGAGTTTTGATTTAAGGGTAGAATTGTAAGTTTTTATTTTATTTTTTATTTTTTGATCGGAAGAAAATATTTCATTCAAGAAAGCCAAACGGCACTTACAAGAGTCCATCCAACCCAAAATTTACACCAAACAAAGTGAAAATAAAGCGAGAAGCACAAAGGAAGAAAGCTATGAAAATATTCAGATGTACATTTTGTACTAGTGCTCGAACTGTGAAGCAGAGCCGATCATAAAAGTTTGGCAATAGAGCATGTCCGAAATAAATCATAAATCCTAACCACAAAGAGGGTAAGCTTAACAAATCTACACAGATGGACTCTAAGAAACCAAACAAACCTAGAAACATCAAACAAACAGTAGGAAAAAAGAAGAAATAAAATGAAACAACTCAAGACTAACACCAAACAACAAATCAAAAACAAACCCATAACCAAACAAAAAAACCGTAGCGGCGGCGGCAAATTCGACAATGGAGAAAGGGGCGAAGAAGGCGGCGGATCCGTGAAGGCCACTTCCGGAGTGAATAGATGGGAGAAAGAAACACCTCGCAAAGGAGGGAGAGAGTGGAAAGCCAAAGCTTCCAAGTTATTGGAAAACAAAGTAAGGAAAGCAAAGAGAAAAAGAGGGGTAGGGGTAGGGAAGGGGAGAGGAGGCCGGAGGCCACCAAAACCCTCCCCTCCACCGCCCTCGGCCACAAACTCTAAAAACCCTAGGGGAAGAAAAGTCTAGAGAGAGAAGCTTTCAAACTAGTTTTTTTGGCCCTTAGTGTAGAATTGTAAGCTGAGTTTTGAAAAAAGAAAATTTGTTTGGTTATGAGTTTTGAAAAGAGTTTTTAAATTTTGAATTTTGAAAATAATTTTAAGTTGTATTTTAAGTTTTTTAATTTTGAGTTTTATTTTGAATTTTTTTGAATTTATTTTTTAAAAATATTAAAAAATATTTAAGAAGATTTTATTTTTTATTTTAAATATATAATTTTTATTTATATTTTTTTAATTTTAATATTTTAAACTCAAAACATAACTTCAAACTCAAATCGTAACCAAATACATAACTTGAAACTCCATACTACTATCACAACTCCACACTCAAATCATAACCAAACACATAACAAAAAATTAAAATATTTAAAAATATATTTATAAAATAAAATAAATTATTTAAAATAAAAAATATTTTTTTAATTTTTAAAATATTAAAAAAATAAAGCACACAAATGTATGAAATATAGTGCACATTAAAATAAATAAATAAATATTTAATATATAAAATATTTACCCTAAAAAAATAAAATTACCAATTTTATAAATATTTAAAAAATAAATCCAAAAAATTTCAAAATACAACTCAAAACTCTTTTCAAACTCTTCACCAAACAAAATTTCTCTTTTCAAAACTCATAATACAAAACCACAACTCCACACTCAAATCATGATTCTAAAAGTAATTTTAAAAACAAAATAAAAAAATATTTTTTTGAATTTTTTTTTTAAATAGTGTTGAAAAGAGTTTGGTTTTAAATTTTGAAAAAAGTTCTGAATTGAATTTTGAATTGTTTGTTTGGTTATGAGTTTTGAAAATAATTTTTGAATTGAGTTTGAAGTAGTTTTGAATTGTGTATTTGATTATGAGTTTTGAAAAGAATTTTAAAACTTTTTAATTGGAATCATAATTCCAAAAGAGAACCTAGGCTAAGATTCTTCTTTTTTTTTTTTTAAAAAAAATAAATTTGTTGGGTTTTGATCTCACACAAAAAGTAAAATGGGTTCTTTCTCCACAGTTATTTCTAAATGCCCTCTCACATTTCATAAATAATTGAGAGAAAATGAATGATTTACTTAATGTATTTTGTAATTTTTCAGTTATTGAAATTTCACTTTAATAATGTCAATATTGAAATATTTAATAATTTTTGGCAACAGATATACGACAGAAGCTTTCAATGAACAAAATAAAGTCTATAATTTCACTACAACAATTTACACTTTGGGCGATCAAATTTGATGACTAAAAGGGATTTAGTCGCCAAAAGTTCATTTTTTGGTGACTAAAAATTGTTTTGGTCGCCGTTGGTTCAAGTTTTTGCTACTAAATTATTTTAGTTTGTATATATTATTTGGGCTGTGATTCCTACACCCAGTGGGGCGACCCCCACTGACAACCCCCAGTGAGGTGTCGCCTCCACATTGGCCGAAAAAAAAAAAAAAAATAACAAATTTTTTTTTTTTCCACCAATCACACGCGACTCGGAGGCATTTTCCATATTATTTATTGGCGACTGAAGAGAACATTAGTCGGTAAATTTTCCTGTGAACAAATGTGCACCCAGATTTAGGCACCCATATATTTACATCCCTTTCCTCTGTCTCTGTCTCACACAAAGAACCTCACATCTTCTCACTTCACCGAAGTCCCTCACCACCGCTGCTGACGTCCGTTGCACATTGCCACTGTCGCAAATCATCGCCGCAATACGAACTAGTTCTTTATCTCTCTCTCTCTTCTCTCTCTGTCGTTCTTGCTCGCTCTCTGTCTCTTTGTCTCTTTGTCTGTCTCTCTCTCTGTCTCTCTGTCTCCCTTCCTTCATTTCCCCATTTCTCACTCTTACTCTAGGGCTTTACATGATTTACCAAGTCTAATTTCGTGTTGATTTCCGAAATGGGTTTGGTTTAAGTGGGTTGATTTCTAGGGTTTTATGGGTTTGGTAATAATCAATTTGTTTGCCTGCTTTTGGGGCTATTTTTTTTATGACTGAACCCATATTAATGTTTATTGGGTGGACAAATACAAGAAATTGGTTTTCATTTGCATATGGATAGGGTTTACCATTACTGGTGCCTACCCCCATCCTCTCTTTTTCCACTGCTTTCCATTTTTGCCCATTCTTTTTGTAAACATTTTGTGCAATCCAATTCTTAATTTCATTATCCTATGGTTGCTTGATTGAGGATTATCTTGGCTCTCTGTGTCTGAGTTTGGTTTGTCGTCATATTGAATTGGATTCGTGGATGTTGATTTCTACTTTTCATACATTTGTTCTTTCTTGTGAATTTGTTATTCCTATTATATCTTTCGCCCTCCAACTGTTTGATGCAATGCCCGAATAAAAAATTTACTTGTGTGCATATTATTGAAAATTAAATGTAGTGGCTATTTGTACTAATATCATAAAAAGACAAAGAACAACTGTATACAATAAATAGAAGACAATAGAGGATCTTTGTAACTCCCACCCATGGTATAACAATAAATCACCACAAAAATGAAGAAAAGTACCTTAAATGAACCAGTTATGTTTATCTGAAGCAACCAACATCAACACCAAGAAGAACCATAATCATAGATGGCAAAATCAAGCCTGAATCTTAAAAGTTTGAAGCCCCAGTTGAGTATATCTAAGTATTTAAAACAAGTGGGGAGCAACAAGAAGTAGAGAAAGGAAGAAAAATCGTGTAAACTTGTATTATGTGGCTTTAATGCCTAATCTTAGTACTGTATTTAATAAATGTCTTATTTTACATTCGGCAGGGTAAAATTTTACCAGTATTTTTCAGTGTTGTTGTTGTTGTTATTCATATGTATATATATATATATTAACGTTAGTGTTTGTTTTGATGTAAGCTGATCTTGTATTTACCTGTAGGAGTTTGGTCATCATGTTAGCTTGGCAACTCATGTTAACTTCTCCACTTTTGTAAAGTCAGCTGGAATAGACTTTTACCCTTTGGGTGGTGATTCTCGGGCTTTGGCAAGAAATAAGATGTCCTTGACTTCCATTTTTTTTTTTCAATTTATTTTCTTAATATGCGTTACCTTTTTCAGTTGCCACTTTCTATTCTAGGCCCCATATTTTGTTTTACTTGGATTAGTTTTTAATCTTATGCAACCTTTAGGAACCTGCGGAGAAATGCATTGTATCATTATTTCTTATTAATTTGTTTTTAATTTGGTTTTGGTGTATGTGCAGAGGCCAGTTCTTTATGGCCAATGATTTGTTCAAACCAATAATATGCCATTAAATGCATCTCTTATTACAATCTTGAGATTTCAACCTCTTTAGATTAGACTTCATATTGCCAATTCTCAAACCAATAGAATGTTGGTTATATGGGAGACAGGAATAACGAAGTGCTGGCAAATTTGATCAGACATTATGCTGATTGGCACTTGTCTAAAAGACTAAAATTATTTTTTTTTTGATAACTCAGGGTGTCCGGGCCAGCTTGCGCGCACCTCGACTAATCCCTGGGGGACCAATCCCACCGTCCACTAGCGGGGGGTCCATTTAAAGCCAGAGCAAAGCTCTGTATGGACTGGCCCAACACAAGAGTTGATAGCACCTAAGAGGTTTTGAACCTGAGACCTAGAGAGGAGCAAACTCCTAAGTCCCAAGCCTCCACCACTAACATTATAGTCACACTAAAATTATAGTCACACTAACACTTGAGTGCTACTGTGCTAGTGCAATATAAGGTATAACTTCATTATTTAAATTTTGATTTAGTTTTGTTAGTTATGTTTGATATTAGAGATCTATTGGTTTCACTAAAATTGTCAATCTTTGTATTCAATATGTTGGTTCAAATGTGATTATAGACAAGATGAGAGATAGTGAGACAATATTATACGAGCATATGTGACATAAAGCAATGTTGGCAACAGTAAGGACTGAGGAGTGAATTTGAAGAATGGCTCCGTGTTGGATTTTGATGTTTTTAGATAAATAATGTGAAGACAATGTGTTGTGTAATCCCTTACTTCTAGGGAAATAGACATGGTTTTGATGATTCTAGGTATTCATGAATCTATATAACAAAATATCTAATTGATGGAACTGGTTATAATTTTCTAATTTCATTGAAATACTTAAATGGTTCTAGTCGTAAAAAATCTATGTAACACCGAAATATTCATTTAATGAAATTGGTAAACAAGGTTGTTTAGTGGAATTAGTTCATCATTAGTCATAAATGAATTTTTTTAGCAGTTACAGCTGGCTAACCAAGCTGCCATTATTTTTTATTCATCATTCATTGTGACTTTAAAAGAGTCATGTTTCTTGTAGGATTCAACGTTGAGACAGTGGAGTACAAGAACATTAGCTTCACAGTTTGGGATGTTGGTGGTTAGGATATGTCACGATGCGCTCCTCATACCCAAGGGTTAAGCATCGAGATGATCAGTAACTGAGATTATCTTCGGCCAATTCTTGAACAAATTAATAAACGCGAGCAGAAGTAATATTCAAGTGAGGGTATCAAAATAATCATCGGAGCTTCTATTTTTATTACAAAATTTATTGACAAAAAAAGCCGATATTTACATAGAAAAATATCATAAAAGTGTTGTGTATGTTTATTTCGCAACCCGACTTTCCAAAAACTATTTCTGAATTGCATAGTTTCGTGAAAATTGGTAAACAGCTATAAGCACATGGCAGAGTGAGAAATATTATACCAAGAGTATAAGGGACATGAAATAACCATGGATAGTTACTTAGGCCAAAACATTTAAGATAACTTAGTCTGAACAAATAATCATTTAAGTAGCAAAATTGAGATTATGTAAATAAATAACCATAACCACAGTACAGAATAGAACAGAACAGAACAGAGGTCACAGGAGTGACAGTCAAAATAGAGGTACGGATTCAAGAGATGGCTCGTACGGATTATGGAGGTGGCTCCCACAATAGTGTAGTACTTATCTCCGCACAGCACTTTGCTCCGCACAGAATAGATGTCAATGGATCTATGACAAACAAAGGACTACAAAGTGGCCAAACAGAGGCCAATGGTTATTTAAGTCTCCCAAGGCGTGGGACTCCCGTGGTGGTACTTACAAAACATAATTGTATATAAGGTTATAGTCAAATATTATTTAAAATATAAACAAAGAGATCCACGGGTTTCATTTTCACAAACAGGGTTCAGAAATTAAACAACGTAACTAAAATATTAATATAATTTATAAAATATAACTTGTATAAAATAAATATGATAAGTCAAAACATACGTAAAATATATTATGGTGAGTCAAGATATAATATAACTCACCTTAACTTTAATACCTTACTCTTTCTTTCCACTATCAAAGACCCTTTCGACTTCCATTATTTTATTTCTCTTTTTTTCATTCCTTTCTTTCTTTCTTTCTTTCCTTCCTTCTCTTTCTCTCTTCTTTCTTTCTTTTCTTTCTTTCTTTTCCCTTTTCTTCCAGGTGAATGCCTACTCCCTATTTATAGGGAGGTGAGCACTTCCACGGCCCAACACGTGGCTACGCGTATCTTTCCCAAAGATTCGATAATAAATTAAATAGATTCGTTCTTATCCTTAATAAATATTTAAGATAATTACATTTTGACCCAATTTTTTAATATAATTATATAAATAATTTAATTCCTAATTAAATTATACTTTATCGTATATCAACAGTAAATTAATTATTTATTTTACTACCATACACATTATTATTATTATTATTATTATTATTAACCCCTAAACTTTTAATAATTAAATTGTTTTACAAAATTACACATAATAATATATAATAAATTATATATTTTTCTAACTGTGATTAAATAATATTAATATAAATTCTACAGAATAATTAAAAATCTGGATTGTTACAATTTTTCCTCCTTTTAAAATTTCGTCCTCGAAATTTGTCATATGTATAAGCTATCCGCTGCGCACTCTGATAAATATATATTAGATGATTAATCTGATAGAAAATATTACCTAAAAAAAAACTTCATAAAAAAGACTCACTGTCTAGGTGTCAAAAATTGTTTTAGGCCAAAATGAGAAACAATCGGTGACTTTAAAAACTTTTAACTCGTTTTGTTTACGATAAAAATAAATAAAAATAAAATGAGAACACAATGACAGAATCATATGTAAGAGTTGAAAAAATTTGAGATGAACTTTTCATTGATGGGAAGTAGTTTCAAAATTAGTATTTTTTTTTTTTAAATCTGAACCCACTTTTAAAAAGTTGAATTTATTTATTTTTTTTTTTTCGAATACTGAATTGAAAATTATATGTATTTAATTATATTATAATTTTGGTGGGTGCTTGAGCCGATTCCCTTCTTTTCTTTTCCTTCTTTTGCTATAACAAATATGAATTATATCTAATATCCTTCACAAATTATGCACAAAAAAAAATAAAAAATATATATATATAATCATATAAAATTATAACATAATTAAATCGAGTAAAAAAATATAATATTTAGGGACTAATTACCCGCTATCCTACTTCTTAAATGTTCGTGTGTCCTATGCTCCAATGATGATTTATTTATTTTTTTATAAACCATTGCTCTGATACCATTTGTCACGACCCGCTTCTCGTACCCAAGGGTTAAGCATCGTGATGGCCAGTAACTGAGGTTACCTCCGGCCAATTCTTGAACAAATTAATAAGCGCGAGTGGAAGTAATATTCAAGTGAGGGTACCAAAATAATCATCGGAACTTCTATTTCTATTACAAATTTATTGACCAAAAAGGCCGATATTTACATAGAAAAATATTATAAAAGTGCTGTGTGTGTCTATTCCGCAACCCGACTTTCCAAAAATTATTTCTGAATTGCATAATTTCCTGAAAATTGGTAAACAGCTATAAGCACATGGCAGAGTGAGAAATATTATACCAAGAGTATAAGGGACATGAAATAACCATGGATAGTTAGTTATGCCAAACCATTTAAGATAACTTAGTCTGAACAAATAATCATTTAAGTAGCAAAACTGAGATTATATAAATAAATAAGCATAACCACGGTACAGAACAGAACAGAACAGAGGTCACAGGAGTGACAGTCAAAACAGAGGTACGGATTCAAGAGATGGCTCGAACGAATTATTGAGGTGACTCCCACAATAATGTAGCACTTATTTCCGCACAGCACTTTGCTCCACACAGAACAGAGGTCAATGGATCTATGACAAACAGAGGACTACAAAGTGGCCAAACAGAGGCCAATGGTTATTTAAGTCCCCCAAGGCGTGAGACTCCCGTAGAGGTACTTACAAAACATAATTGTATATAAGGTTATAGTCAAATATTCTTTAAAATATAAACAAACATATTCATGGGTTTTATTTTCACAAACAGAGTTCAGAAATTAAACCACGTAACTGAAATATTAATATAATTTATAAAATATAACTTTTATAAAATAAATATGTAAGTCAAAACGTACGTAAAATATATTATGGTGAGTCAAGGTATAATATAACTCATCTTAACTTTAATACCTTACTCTTTATTTCCACTATCAAAAACCCTTTCGACTTCCATTATTTTATTTCCCTTTTCTTCATTCCTTTCTGCCTTTCTTTCTTTTCTTTCTTTCCTTCTCTTTCTCTCTTCTTTCTTTCTTTCCTTCCTTTCCTTTCCCTTTTCTTCCAGGTGAACGCCTACTCCCTATCTATAGGGAGGTGAGCACTTCCGCGGCCCAACACGTGGTTACACGTATCTTTCCCACAGATTCGATAATAAATTATATAGATTCATTCTTATCCTTAATAAATATTTAAGATAATTACATTTTGACCCAACTTTTTAATATAATTATATAAATAATTTAATTCCTAAGTAAATTATACTTTATCGTATACCAACACTAAATTAATTATTTATTTTACTACCATGCACATTATTATTATTATTTATATTTTGACCCCTAAACTTTTAATAATTAAATTGTTTTACAAAATTACACATAATAATATATAATAAATTATATATTTTCCTAACTGTGATTAAATAATATTAATATAAATTCTACAGAATAATTAAAAATCTGGATTGTTACAAGTTTTCCTCCTTTTAAAATTTCGTCCTCGAAATTTGTCATATGTATAAGCTATCCGCTGCGCATTCTGATAAATATATATTAGATGATTAATCTGATAGAAAACATTACCTAAAAAAAAACTTCATAAAAAACGACTCACTGTTTAGGTGTCAAAAATTGTTTTGGGCCAAAATAGGAAACAATTGGTGACTTTAAAAACTTTTCACTCATTTTGTTTACGATAAAAATAAAATGAGAACACAATGACAGAATCATATGTAAGAGTTGAAAAAATTTGAGATGAACTTTTCATTGATGGGAAATAGTTTCAAAATTAGTATTTTTTTTTTAAATCTGAACCCACTTTTAAAAAGCCGAATTTATTTTATTTTTTATTTTTTTTCGAATACTGAACTGAAAATTATATGTATTTAATTATATTATAATTTTGGTGAATGCTTGAGCCGATTCCCTTCTTTTCTTTTCCTTCTTTTGCCATAACAAATATGAATTATATCTAATATCCTTCACAAATTACGCACACAAAAAAAAAATAATATATATAATCATATAAAATTATAATATAATTAAATCGATTAAGAAATATAATATTTAGGGACTAAGCATCGTGATGGCCAGTAACTAAGGTTACCTCCGGTCAATTCTTGAACAAATTAATAAGCGTGAGCGGAAGTAATATTCAAGTGAGGGTACCAAAATAATCATCGGAGTTTCTATTTCTATTACAAATTTATTGACCAAAAAGGCCGATATTTACATAGAAAAATATCATAAAAGTGCTGTGTGTGTCTATTCCGCAACCCGACTTTCTAAAAGCTATTTCTGAATTGCATAGTTTCCTAAAAATTGGTAAACAACTATAAGCACATAGCAGAGTGATAAATATTATACCAAGAGTATAAGAGACACGAAATAACCATGGATAATTAGTTAGGCCAAAAAATTTAAGATAACTTAGTCTGAATAAATAATCATTTAAGTAGCAAAACTGAGATTATGTAAATAAATAACCATAACCACGGTACAGAACAGAACAGAGGTCACAGGAATGACATTCAAAACAGAGGTACGGATTCAAGAGGTGGCTCGTACGGATTATAGAGGTGGCTCCCACAATAGTGTAGCACTTATCTCCGCATAGTACTTTGCCCCGCACAGAATAGAGGTCAATGGATCTATGACAAACAGAGGACCACAAAGTGGCCAAACAGAGGCCATAGGTTATTTAAGTCCCCCAAGGCGTGGGACTCCCGTGGTGGTACTTACAAAACATAATTGTATATAAGGTTATAGTCAAATATTCTTTAAAATATAAACAAACATATCCATGGGTTTTATTTTCACAAATAGGGTTCAGAAATTAAACCACGTAACTGAAATATTAATATAATTTATAAAATATAACTTGTATAAAATAAATATGGTAAGTTAAAATATACGTAAAATATATTATGGTGAATCAAGGTATAATATAACTCACCTTAACTGTAATACCTTACTCTTTCTTTCCACTATCAAATACCCTTTCGACTTCCATTAGTTTATTTCCCTTTTCTTCCTTCCTTTCTTTTTCTTTCTTTCTTTCCTTCTCTTTCTCTCTCCTTTCTTTTCCCTTTTCTTCCAGGTGAACGCCTCCTCCCTATTTATAGGGAGGTGAGCACGTCCGCGGCCCAACACGTAGCTACGCGTATCTTTCCCACAGATTCGATAATAAATTATATAGATTCGTTCTTATTCTTAATAAATATTTAAGATAATTACATTTTAACCCAACTTTTTAATATAATTATATAAATAATTTAATTCCTAATTAAATTATACTTTATCGTATACCAACGGTAAATTAATTATTTATTTTACTACCATGCCCATTATTGTTATTATTATTTATATTTTGACCCCTAAACTTTTAGTAATTAAATTGTTTTACAAAATTACACATACTAATATATAATAAATTATATATTTTCCTAACTGTGATTAAATAATATTAATATAAATTCTACAGAATAATTAAAAATCTGGATTGTTACAGGATAAGGTATGCATATTTTTTAGGTTCAAGTGTTTACTGAGTGACATTGTCACCAATTTTGAAGTTCTGAAAATTTTCACTTTTTTGTTGCTGATTTTAGTCTTTAGGTCTTAGCCTACATGGGTGCTGTTATGTAACAACCCCGACCTCTGATTAACGTTACTTCATAATTAAATAAGCTTAATCAGTAATTAAGGTGAAATCTTGAATTAATTGCATGTGTATGTCTTGCATTATTGTGCTTCTATCTGTTTATAGTAGAAATATTTGTTTCTGTTTCTGTTTTTGTTTCGTCCTACGAATTGAAGGCCTTATCGGCATCTGATTACGAAATTGACTTGATTTATGTGTTATTTAGGATTTTTGGAAAATTATGGTAGGTTTAATTAAAATTCGGTTCGGAACGATTAAATTAAAATAATTTAATGTTAATTAATTAAACCATTAGCCAAGCCTATATAAGGCTCCCATATGTGCCTTCACTCATTCTTTTCTTTATCTCAACACATTTTTGAGCTCACACACACAAACCAAACGTGAGAGAGAGAGAGAGAGAGAGAGAGAGAGAGAGAGAGAAGGGAAGTTTGAGCTCAAATCAAGAAGATTATTAGAGAACTTAGAGATTTTAGCTTGGAACTTCCAACAATTGATCATCTAGAGCATCATTGACAAGCTTAGATAAGAATTCAACCTTTAGATTGTACAATTATGATGTGTAAGACATGAACTCTAGAGAATTATAATGGATAGTACAAGAATTAAGCTAGACATAAAGATGAGTGAACCATATCATGCATGCATGCATAAATCATAACATTTTGAGTTTGAATTTCACTCAAGTCATACATGCATGTGTCCTTCTTGACTTGGTTTTGGGAATTCATCACATTTCTTACCATTTGACCTTAATTGATCATGCTTTGGAGAGTTAAAGTTCATATCAATTCATGCATGTTATCTTATGTTCTTTGAGCTTCAAGCTTGGTTTTGTATAATTAACTTATCTTTGGGCCTTGGTTTTGTGAATTGATTTTGAATTCAAGTTGTTTTGCATGTTCACACTAGTTTCCTTCAGTTTTTGGCCCAAATTATCATGAATTTCAGTTTAGAGTTGGAGTTTTGAGCTTGGGAGCAAATCTGGAAATTCCAGATGCCCCTACACTCGAGCGAAGGAACCTACGCTCGAGCGACCACTTTGAGTGTGTGCACTTCCGCTCAAGAGACCTAAAGTTGGCTCGAGTGTTAAATGCATTCTCCCAGAAGCTTACCATTTTTGCAGACCGCTTGAGCGACAAGAGTAGCGCTCGAGCGAGGACCTAAGTCTCACGCTCGAATGACCATCGAGTGTGAAAATCACACAACTAGTACTTTTTTAGAGTTTGCAAACCGCTCGAGCAAAGAAAGTTGCGTTCGAGCGTCCCCTCACATGTTTGCATGTTCGCTCGAGCGTGGGAAGTTGCGCTTGAGTGGGACCCCTGTTTTCAACAAGTTTTATTAAGAGTTCCAAGTGCATTTTAGTATCCACATTGCGTCCTAGGCATTCCTAGGCCATGATCAAGACTCAATAAGAGGTTAAGACCCAGAAACAGACTAAGAATGAAACGGAAGAGGTTAAGTACCAACCGAGTGTGTGTTTCACTATGTGTTTCCGCTGTATGTGTGTAGGTCACGCGCCACAAGTTATCTGATTTGTCTATTCTGCAAGTGGAGCCATTTGTGAGTAATAACTCTGTAAAGTTATGTTTAACTTTAATTATTTTCTGATGCTATAAAATGATCAATTTTTTTAAATGCGATGTTTTGTATGAATGAATGATTGTCCAAATTTCTAAAATGTATTCATTGCATCCTTAGCACAAGGCCCTTGCCCAGGAGTAATAATATCGTGGTTCTCATGGCCTTTGCCCGGGGGGTAATAATACCTTGGTTTTTAAGGCCCTTGCTCGGAGGTAATAATACTGTGCTTCGAGCAAGTTACAAGTTTCCGGTACTGAAGGTTCCTTAAAGGAAATAACAAGCATGTTAACGCTAATGGATGTACCACATATGATTAAGCATGAACTTTGATTTCTGTATGTAGTTTGAACAAGAACATGATTATAAATCTATATCTGATATGAACTATGATTTCTAAATCTGTCATGGACATCGTTCATTTAAACCCTTACTCTGTTATTATTCACTAGGCTCCTGCTTACTATTTATTTTATGTATGTAGGTGAGCAAGCACGTAACCAGGCCTAAGCTGCTGCTTGGAGTGTTAAGTCAGCCAACCACTGTGCCTCTCAGGGAGGTTCTCTTTTGAAGAAGTCAAGTTTAGTGAACCTGACAAAGATGTTTTTGTTGTTTGTTTTTGCTATCTGTATATAAGGATAAGTTTCCTTTTTGATTACATTTGTGCATATGGGTGACGTAAGACTAATGTATTTACGATGTCACACACACACACACACACACACACACACACACACACACACACACACACACACACATACACACACTCACACACACACACACACACACACACATATATATATAAGTTTGCTTTGAAAATTTCCATCTCATATATGTTATCACAGCTCTATGGACAATGTATATTTCTATAATTGCTTCTGCAGCCCCTTATCATGTGTCATTCTGTTAAGAGGCCTTTGGTAATCCAAGGATTACTGGCCGGTTACAACACTAAACCTATAAAGGCGGGTTTGGGTCATGACAGAGTGATATCAGAACACGTGTAATACCGCACACACGAGTCCATACGAGCTATAGGGTGTCCTAAAAAAGAATTAGGGACATTTCATCTGCATGTGTGAGTGTATGCTAATCTTTATAAATGTGAAAACTAAATTTGAACCTAAACAAATGAAATGTAAAAAAATGAACAAGATTATTCCTATGTTTATTATTACCTTGTCTCTTTATAACAACATGGAGAATGCCAGGGGAAATGATACAAGTGAATCTTTTGAGGCCCGAATGAACAGAATGGAACAGATGCTTACAGCCTTGACTAAAGCAATGACACAACAATTGAGGCAACAACCTTTACCTCCTTCGCCTCCGCCGGTGCAAGTTGAATCGGACAACAATGATATAATCAACCTCACTAAGAAATTCATGAAGATGAAACCGCTAACTTTCCTTGGTGGTATTGAACCATTAAAGGCTGAAACATGGTTGTTAGAAATGGAGAAATTATTTGAAGTGTTTCCCAGTTTAGAGATCCAAAAAGTCCTTTTGGCCACCTACACCTTGAAAGACGAATCCCGGAGATGGTGGTTATTGATCCAAAATAGATTTAATGTGATCTTCTATGACAAGTATTTTCCTCCGTATTTTCGGGATGAAAAAGTTTATGAATTTCAAGAATTGAAGCAAGGCAGTATGTCCGTAGCCGAGTATGAGGCTAAGTTTACCGAGTTGGCCAGATTTGCTCCTCATATGGTCAACACAGATTATAAGAAGGCATGAAAATTCGAAGAGGGCTTAGACCTGGATGTGTATGATCGAGTAGGCGTATTGAAATTGCCTACCTATGTGGAAATACTTGATAGGGCTTAGATGACAGAGGCCATACTAGCAGCAAAGAAACAAGTTATAATTCCAACAACTGAATGGAGGCGTAAAAGGGCTGGATTCAATTTCAAGAGCCGATCATTTCCGAAGAAACAAAATACTGGGTCTTTAAGTAGTTCAAGCCAAACCAGTGGGTCTATGCTAGTTTGTCCAGAATGTGGAAGGAAATATAAAGGCACGTGTCACTGTGCATCTGGCATTTGTTTTCGATGTGGCAAGACATGTCATATGATTAGAGATTGTCCGATGAGACTCAACACGACTACCCACTCAGCGACGAGTTCAGTCGGGTCTACTTCTGCACCAAGAACGAATGTGAGAGCCAATACTGGGAGAGAAACTTTGAGACAAGGACGAGTCTTTACATTAGTGCATGGGAATGTACAGAATACTAAGTCAGTGGTTTCAGGTATAATCTCTATCTGTGCTCAGAATGCCTATGTGCTAATTGATTCTAGTTCTACGCATTCATTTGTATCGCATGCTTTTTCTCGAAAAATTAACTAGACCGTTAGAACCTATGAACCGCTTACTATCTATATCTACACCGTCTGGGGGTTCTATGATATGTGCTTATGTTTATCCAGCATGTGATATTATGATTGATGATATGACATTATACGTTGATTTACTGCCCTTAAACATTGATTATTTTGACTGTATTCTGGGCATGGATTGGTTGACTAAATACTGTGCCACCATCGGCTGTGTGAGTAAATCTGTTGTATTTAGGCCACTTGGTATGCCTGATTTTGTTTTTACTGAATTGGGGTAGTTTCTCCACCATATTTGATTTCAGTTATGAAAGCTAGGAAATTGTTAAGGAAAGGCTGCCGGGGGCTTCTTGCGCTGTGTATTGACTGTATCTTCTGATAGTGCTAATATGGAAACATTCCTATTGTTTGTGAATTTCCCGATGTGTTTTTGAATGAATTGCCTAGGGAGTTAATTGATAGGGAAATTGAGTTCACCATTGATGTAGTACCCGGGACACAACCAATTTCTAAAACCCCATACAGAATGTGCACCTCTAAATTGAAAGAATTGAAAACTCAACTTCAGGAACTGTTAAACAAAAAGTTTATTCGCCTGAGCACTTCACCTTGGGGTGCCCCAGTGTTATTCGTTAAGAAGAAAGATGGGTCTTTACGACTATGTATAGATTACAGAGAACTAAACAAAGTGACCGTGAAGAATAAATACCCACTACCTCAAATAGATGACCTATTTGGTCAACTTCAAGTAGCACAAATGTTCTCTAAAATAGATCTTAGATCCGGATATCTCCAACTAAAGGTGAAAGTAGAAGACATTGAGAAAATCGCTTTCCGGACTAGATACGTACATTATGAATTCTTAGTCATGCCATTTGGGGTAACTAATACACCTACAGCATTCATGGACTTAATGAATAGAGTGTTCAAATAATTCCTTGATGAGTTTATTGTTGTGTTCATTGATGATATATTGATTTATTCTAAAAGCAGGGAGGAACATGAAAATCATCTGAGAATTGCTTTGCAGACCCTAAGGAAAAAGAAGTTATATTCAAAAATTTTCAAATGTGAATTTTGGCTTTGACAGTGTGGCATTTCTAGGGCATGTAATCAACCAGAATAGTATCTCCGTTGACCCACAGAAAATTGAAGCTATTGTAGACTGGCCTAGACCGACAAAAATATCGGAAGTTCGAAGTTTTCTAGGAGTTGCAGGCTATTATCGCAGATTAGGGAAAGATTTCTCCACAAAGAGAGACTGCTTTCCAAGAGTTAAAGACCAGGTTAGTAACTTCACCAATTTTGACTTTGCCTAATGGTATTGATGAATTTCAAATTTACAGTGATGCTTCCTATAAAGGCTCGGGGTGTGTGTAGATGCAAAACGGAAAAGTGATTGCTTATGCTTCTTGACAACTTCACCCTCATGAAAAGAACTATCTAACCCATGACCTTGAATTAGCAACTGTGGTATTTGCTTTGAAAATCTGGCGCCATTATCTATATGGAGTAACTTGCGAGGTATATACAGATCATAAAAGCCTCAAATATTTCTTCACCCAAAAGGAACTGAACATGAGACAGAGTCAATGGCTTGAGTTAATCAAGGATTACGACTTACAAATCTTGTACCATCCGAAAAAAGCCAATACCGTTGCAGATGCCTTGAGCCGGAAATCCATGGTTAATTTTTCATGCTTACTCACCGGTCAGAAGGAGTTGATATATGATCTAGAAAAGAATGAAATCAAATTGTGTAGCGTGAACAGGGCGGGATCTTAGTCGTCATTTCTGCTCAGCCTGCAATCATTGAAGAGATTAAAGAAAAACAACATGAAGATGAGTTCTTGAAGAAGATTTTCGATGAAATTGACTCAAAATTGAGGCCCGAGGTCATGCTTGATAATGATGTGTTAAAGTTTCAGAATAGACTTTGAATACCGAATTGTTCTGAGTTAAGGAAACATGTTATGACCGAGGCTCACAATTCAAAATTTGCCATGCATCTGGGAAATACAAAGATGTATCGTGATTTGAAACAAAACTTCAGGTGGCCGAGAAAGAATAAAAGCATTGCAGATTTTGTGGCTCGATGCTTACATTGCCAACAAGTTAAAGCTGAACATCAACAACATGCCGGATTGTTACAGCCGTTTCCAATACTGGAATGAAAGTGGGAACATGTCACGACGGACTTCATTGTGGGATTACCTCACTCTCCTCGAGGTATGGACTCTATCTGGGTAATTTTTGATCGATTGACTAAATCCACATATTTCTTACCTGTTAAATCTTTGTGTAATGCGGACAAGTTGGCTAACTTGTATGTTAATGAGGGTTACATGGCATGCCAGTATCTATTGTATCTGACAGAGATCCTAAGTTCACTTCAAGATTCTGGCAGAGTCTACAGCAAGCCCCGGGAACTGAATTAAGACTAAGTAGTACTTATCACCCATAGACAGATGGTTAGTCTGAACGGACCATTCAAACATTGGAAAACTTGTTACGGATATTTGCCCTAGATTTTCAAGGCAGTTGGGAAACCCACTTACCGTTGGCCGAATTTGTGTATAACAATAGCTACCATTTGAGTATCGGTATGGCCCCTTACGAAGCTTTGTATGGTAAAAAGTGTCGATCTCCAATTTGCTAGGCTAAGGTAGGCGACAGATCGTTGTTGGGACCAAAACTTGCACAAGAAACAACTAAGAAAGTGAAACTGATTCAACAACGTCTAAAAACTGCACGGAGCCGTCAAAAGAGTTATGAGGATGTCCGGAGCAGAGATAGGGAATACGAAGTTGGTGACAATGTATTTATCAAAGTAACTCCAATGAAGGGTCAGACAAGATTTAGCACCAAGATACATTGGGTCGTATGAAGTTTTACAAAAAATCAACTCAGTGATATACTGAGTGGCTTTACCTTCGGTGATGGAAAATATGCACAACGTTTTTCATGTTTCAATGCTTCGAGATTACTTACGAGATCCACACCATGTCATTGACCAACACATGTACTTTTCAAGGATGACTACATCTACGAGGAGAGGCCAATTCATATTGTGAATTGAAGAATCAAAAGACTGAGAAACAAGGAAATTTCGTTCGTAAAAATAGATTGGCAGAATCATGAAGGGACATATGCAACCTGGGAGACAGAAGAAGATATGATGAAAAGATATCAAGATTTGTTTCCGCTGTATCCAACGTTCTTCCAAAATGAAGGTACCTTGAGTTTGGAGGACCAAACTCTTTAAGGGGGAAAGACTGTAACAACCCCGACCTCTGATTAACGTTACTTTATAATTAAATAAGCCTAATTAGTAATTAAGGTGAAATCCTGAATTAATTGCATGTGTGTATGTTGCATTATTGTGCTTATATCTGTTTATAGTAGAAATATCTATTTCTATTTTGTCCTACGAATTGAAGGCCTTATCGGCATCTGATTACGAAATTGACTTGATTTATGTGTTATTTAGGATTTTTGGAAAATTATGGTAGGTTTAATTAAAATTCGGTTCAGAACGATTAAATTAGAATAATTTAATGTCCAATTAATTAAACCATTAGCCAAGCCTATATAAGGCTCCCATATGTGCCTTCACTCATTCTTTTCTTCATCTCAACACATTTTTGAGCTCACACACACAAACCAAATGTGAGAGAGAGAGAGAGAGAGAGAGAGAGAGAGAGAGAGAGAGAGAGAAGGGAAGTTTGAGCTCAAATCAAGAAGATTGCTAGAGAACTTAGAGATTTTAGCTTGGAGTTTCCAACAATTGATCATCTAGAGCATCATTGACCAGCTTAGGTAAGAATTCAACCTTTAGATTGTACAATTATGATGTGTAATACATAAACTCTAGAGAATTATGATGGATAATACAAGAATTAAGCTAGAAATGAAAAGAAGTGAACCATATCATCCATACATGCATATATCATAGCATTTTGAGTTTGAATTTCACTCAAGTCATACATGCATGTGTCCTTCTTGACTTGGTTTTGGGAATTCATCACATTTCTTACCATTTGACCTTAACTAATCATGCTTTGGAGAGTCAAAATTCATATTAATTCATGCATGTTATCTTCAAGTTATGTTCTTTTAGCTTTAAGCTTGGTTTTGTATAATTGACTCATCTTTGGGCCTTGATTTTGTGAATTGATTTTGAATTCAAGTTGTTTTGTATGTTCACACCAGTTTCCTTCAGTTTTTGGCCCAAAGGATCATGAATTTCAGTTTAGAATTGGAGTTTTGAGCTAGGGAGCAAATCTGGAAATTCTAGAATTCTGCCCCTATGCTCGAGTGAAGGAACCTACGCTCGAGCGACCACTCTAAGTGTGTGCACTTCCGCTCGAGTGGCCTAAAGTTGGCTCGAGCGTGAAATGCATGCTCCTAGAAGTTTATCATTTTTGCAGACCGCTCGAGCAACAAGAGTTGCGCTCGAGCGAGGATTTGAGTCTTACGCTCAAGCGATCGTCGAGCTTCCGTCGAGTGTGAAAATCACAAAACCAGTACTTTTTCAGAGTCTATAGACCGCTTGAGCAAAAAAAGTTGTGCTCGATCGCCCCCTCACATGTTTGCATATCCGCTCGAGCGTGGGGAGTTGCGCTCGAGCAGGACCTATGTTTTCAGCAAGTTTTGTTAAGAGTTACAAGTGCATTTTAGCATCCACATTGCATCCTAGACATTCCTAGGTCATGATTAAGACTCAATAAGAGGTTAAGACCTAGAAACACATTAAGAATGAAACGGACCTAGAAACACACTAAGAATGAAACGAAAGAGGTTAAGTATCAACAGAGTGTGTGTTTCATTATGTGTTTCTGTTGTGTGTATGTAAGTCACGCGTCACAAGTTATCTGATTTTTCTGTTCTGTAAGTGGAGCCATCTATGAGTAATAACTCTGTAAAGTTATGTTTAACTTTAATTAGTTTCTAATGCTATGAAATAATCAATTTTCTGAAATGCGATGTTTTGTATGAATGAATGATTGTCCAAATTTCTGAAATGTATTTGTGGCATCCTTAGCACAAGGCCCTTGTCTGGGGGTAATAATACCGTGGTCTATAAGTACAAGGCTCTTGCCCGAGGGTAATAATATCGTAGTTCAAGCATGTTACAAGTTCCCGGTACCGAAGGTTCCTTAAGGAAACTAACAAGCATGTTAACGCTAATGGATGTACCACGTATGATTAAGCATGAACTCTGATTTCTGTATGCAGTTTGATCAAGAATATAGTTATAAATCTATATCTAATATGAACTTTGATTTTTAAATCTGTCATGGACATCGTTCATTTAAACCTTTTACTCTGTTATTATTCACTGGGTTCTCGCTCACTATTTATTTTATGTATGTAGGTGAGTAAGCGCGTGACCAGGCCTAAGTTGCTGCCTGAAGTGTTGAGTCAGCCAACCACTGTGCCTCTCGGGGTGGTTCCCTTTTTGAAGAAGTCAAGTTTTGTAAACCTGACAAAGATGTTTTGTTGTTTGTCTTTGTAATCTGTATATATGGATAAGTTTTATAGCGATCCCGGTCTTTCCCCATTTGGTTGTTGTATTCCGGACTTAGGTTCTGTGGGGTTGATGTTGTATACATCTTGTTTCCGTCCTTCAATACTTTGTATTTGAGTTATAGGATGTTTTGGGCAGGTTTGTTACAGGTTGGTAGTGAGTTTAAACCAAGTGTTGCTGCCCAGAATTTTGTATCTTTGCTCGAGCGAGACTTTTGTCGCTCGAGCGAGCTCTGTGTTTTAGATCCTTCGCTTGAGCCAGGATTCCTTCGCTCGAGCGAGAAGTCCTTCGCTCGAGCTTGCGTCTGCGTCCAGTATTGGACCTGAAGGGTGCACTTCTTCGCTCGAGCGAGCGAGGTCTATGTTTTGGGTTTCTTCGCTCGAGTGAGCATTCTGTCACTTGAGCATGCTTCTGGGTTGCACACCTGAAGCATCAAATTGTTGGCTCGAGCGAGACTTTCTACGCTCGAGCGAGGGTTCTTTGTGTCTGGTCGATCGAGCGAGCCTGTGTTATATCAGTAGGCAGCAGCGGGATTGAACATCACTTTTTCATTTCCTTCATTATACAAACCCTAGAACCGACTCTCTCTCTCTCTCTCTCTCTCTCTCTACATGTCTTCTCTCTAGGGATTGATCTACATAGAGGGCGTTTCTACCCTAAGTTCTTTGTAAGAAAGGTAGAGGGAGGCTTGGGCTTCGTTTTAATATGAGAATTTGTGGATTTGGAGCACTTTGAGTTTTCATCATCTTCTCCATTTGAGCTCTAATTTCGAGGTAGGGATACCCTACTCCATCTTATGAGTTTTGTCTTTAATTTTGGTCATTTTGATTTGTTGGTGAAGTTGGGTAATATTGAGAAAGTTAGGGTTTGTTGTGTAATTTCTAAAAGAGGGGTTTTCCATGTTTGAGTCATATTTATGTTATAGACTTGAAATAGAGGTTGTTTATGGATTAAGGGTGAAAATTGTGCCTTAGGGCTATTGTTGGAAAAAGAGGGAAAAACCCTAATTGTTGTAATAAATTAATTTTGGAAAAATGTGAAATTAAGTTTAAATTCATGAAATTGGGGAATTATGAGATTAAATGGTGTAGTTGGATAATTTAATTACTCACCTATGAAAATGTTGAGATTATATCTGTTGATCTATTTATTATCTGTTTAGAAATAACTGCTTTGGGCTATCGGTGGAGGATAGTCGTGATTGTTGTAGATATCGTATGTTGATTAGGGAAAACTGAAACTAATCACATTGAATAAGTCATTGAATATGACGGTTGAATTAATACAACCATTACGTGTATTGATTGGTTATTGTATATGACAAATGTTGAATACATTGTGTATGCATATTGTTTGGGAGGAGATAGGGGATGTACTCTGTGGTTTGAGGGGAGATAGAGGATGGACTCTCAAATCTGTTTGGGAGAAGATAGGGGATGAACTCCATTAGTACAGCAAATATGTGTACTTATTGAATTATGGAAGTGATTCATTTTTGAGTTGTTATCTCATTTGAATTGTTGATATTGGAAGTAATTTTGATATGAGATGTAGTCTCATTTTATTATTTGGCTAGGTTCTGAGCCATGTTTGTATAAATGGAAAATTAGATAAGTAAAGGAAAGTGAAACGTAACATGGACATAATTGTCATGGAACTATGATGTGATATAACTGGTTTATGAATGTTAGCCATCTATCAAATGCTATTATTTTAGTCATTCCTTATAGTTGGTTTAGTGTATCTCTACTAGGCTGTGGCTCACCTTATATGAGACATCATTTTCAGGTACATGTGACATGCCACCTCCAAGGGCGTAGCTTGAGAGGCTTAGAGGCTAGAAGATCTTTTTGGATGTTAACCTTTATGTTACATGTAAATTCAAGCCTAGGACTTACTTGTATAAAGAGTTAGAACTCTTCTTTTGTTAAATCCAAGTGTTGACTTGGTAAGTTGTAAGCCTGTAGGGCATTTAGCTTTATTGTCAACATGTAACACTTTGGTATTAAATACTCTGATGCATGGAATTATGTTTTGTTTATTTATGTCAATGCATATCAATATTGTGGGTATCTATGTATTATTTTTGAGGGCGTGACAAGTTTCCTTGTTGATTACATCTGTGCATATAGGTGATGTAAGACTAATGTATTTATGACGTCACACACACATATATATATATATGTAAGTTTGTTTTGAAAATTTTCGTCTCATATACGTTATCACAGCTCTATAGACAATGTATATTTCTATAATTGCTTCTGCAGCCCCTTATCATGTGTCATTCTGTTAAGAGGCCTTTGGTAATCCAAGGATTACTGGCTGGTTATGACACTAAACCTATAGGGGCAGGTTTGGGTCGTGACATGTTAACACTTTAAGAGGTAGTTTGAACCAGAACTATTATGAGGCACTTCTATTAAAAAAAAATCAATTCGGAGGCTATAATTGTAGTAGATTACAGATTGCATAGGAGCTCAATGACTATAATGTGTTTAGAGTTTGTTGTTTCACATGAACAACTTTGCTGTCATTTGGTTGAGTGTGTGTCCTTGTTATTGCTGTGAAACAATTGAGATGATTTTTTTTTTATTTAAAAAAAAAATTTGTTCAAATGACACTATCATTGAGTTGATCAATTAACTTATCGTAAGCACTTTGTCAACTAATTCAATGACTGGTGTTTTTGAGGTTTACTATCTTATCTCCTCCTACTGTATGTATAGGCTTGCTTCTTTGAGAAATCAAAGACTTCTGGCGTGTTACACTATTGGCTTCTATGTTGTTATACCCCATCAACATTGATGTTACTACAGATTCATCAGATGAGCAGTTCAAATTGGAGAAGAGATTAGAATCATTTAAGATGATTGAGAATGCGATTATAGAACTAGGTATTCTTGATTTCTCTTTCTATATATGCTATTATCTTCTTAGTTATCCTTTTACATTATGTTATATTGCTATATCTTATCATAGCTTGCTAATATTATAATATATGAATTTAGTTGTTAACTCCTGATCATACCCTTAAGATATAAGCATCATATTTATCTAATTGTCATGTCAAGGACACTTGGACATGACTTTATTTCATATTTCTTAGTACTTTTTATTATTATCTTAGGGGTAAAATGATGTTTATAAAATAAAATATAGCAGTTTACGCATGAACCAAGAGTCTTAATTGTTCCTATTCTTTCCTCCCCATTGAAGTAGATGTATATCTATTTGTGTCCTTACTGACCAAGTAAAAATAAATTTGAGCATATTCTTCACCCACGGAGTGCACCGGTGTGTGTGTGTGTGTGTTGGGAGCTCAAGAGGTGATATAAATCCCTTTGACTCAAAACATTTGAGAAGTAAAGAAAAAGAGAAAGGAAGAGAGAGAGAGAGAGAGAGAGAGAGAGAGAGAGAGAGAGAGAGAGAGAATGGGAAAATTTTGATGGAAAGCTTAGAGGAAAGGCTAAGGTTAAAGAAAGGAAGAACAACAAAGAAGAGAAGGGGAAAATTATCAATAGATTATCGATCAAGAACTCTAGGTAAGGATTACATGCTTGATTCTTGTAGATTAATTATCTAATAATTAAAATCAAGAAATGATTAGGCTCAATTTCATGTAATTGGAAAGAAATTAGGTTTACTTTGCATGTCATATAGGTAAATTAGAAAGAGGATGAAAAAATTGAGCTAGGTTTAAAAACAAAAATCAAAGGAATTAAGAATTGGTTTGATTTTGGCTCTAAATTCATACCCTGACAGATATATTTTGCTACTGTTGTGGACAAATTCTTGGCTGGAAATATGTAAGCTCCCTCAATCTAATTGTTGGCTTTTTGGCTTTTGAAGGGTATTTTTGTAAATGAGAGCGTGGCAGCAAGGATCAATCAGTCCTTACAGAAATTATAATTGCCAACCAATTATTAGACGATTGTGTTTTAGTTCTTTCAGCCTCAATGAAGAGGACTTTTACTGGTGGCTTGACTTAGGAGAAATTAAGCGAAATAACAGTTAAACAAAGAGCAATTGAAGTATTTCATTAAAATGAAAAACTTACAATGGTCCGAACTCAGCCTCGTAGAGGTTTACAGCGACAATCTACTTGAATCTACTTGAAACTACTCCTATAAATGAAGTGCAGAGCAGGTATTTAAAGTGCAGGAATGTAAAGACTAGAAATGTAAAAAACTGGAAAGGAAAATATATAAAGTAAGACTGGTTTGTATGATCTGAGTCTGGGGGCTTTTTCTGGGGACCTCCTTGCTATTTATACTCCTCAAGGATGACCATCGAACTGCACTTCAAACCGTCGAACTGCTCCTCCATGATCGCTGATCATGCTGCCTTAGAAGTAGTTCCACTACGCCATTACTTGCAGTTGGGCTTTCCTCCTGTATTCGAATTTGAATATGAGTAACCGTTGAAGCCACGTCACCTTGTATCTCTTTACTGATCCAGTGCTACTCAGATCACGTGAGAACCAAATTTCACTGCCACGTGTACGATCAGGATCGAAGACTCGAGTAGTCTCCCTATATTGCCCTTACTTTGCCACGTGTCGAACTGTAATTGGCTTTTACAAAATATGTAGCCAACATTAACCCCCGCACTAATATGCCCAATACTTGGCGATATTAGTGGATCACAGCCTTTCCCGCGCTTTTGGAACGTGCATAGAGTCTATCTTCTGGAAACACAACCGTCATCTCTTTGGAGATCATTTGCATTAACTCTTTTTCAATTTGTTGAACATCCTAATACCTTAGCATTCGAACAGACTATGGCTAAATCAATTTCCCTTTCTATTGATCAAGCACACGAAGAGCCATTGAGTAATGTTGTTTCCCCTAGAAAGAACCTTCACGCATTCATTAGCCACCTTTACCCGCCTTTCTATATTCAGGTCATGGGAGCCTTTGCAAATTACCAACCTTTGAACTACGAACACATTGTCCTTAATCATTCGATTCAACAAGTTGCAGACACAGATACAAGAAGTTCTTCCTCTGACTCCCTCTTGTACCTCGACCAAACTGCTTTCAAACCCTTGATTTGGCAAGTTGCAAATATGGACTTAGGAAACTCTTCTTCACAAAATTCTGCATGGGATGAAGCTATAACTTCTTCATCTTCTGGAGTTTTTGGCTGGACGAGCTGGTCAACACCTGAGACTTATGATTTGAGGGAATGAATCAACCATCATTTTGTTGAGTTCATTGACCCTTTGGAGTTTCCTTTCTATGCTCGAAGTTCAGTGGTCTACCCTTACGTGCCCATTGACTATCGACGTAGTTTGGAGGAGAACCTTCTTGTGGCATGGTACACATCCTCCATGCCTACAAAGTCAGTGCTTGTTGCCCGACGCCCAGAAGAGGCACAAGGGTACAACCCATCATTTTTAGCCAAGAAGGCGAAGATTGGCTCTTCTGACTGGCTTGATTATATTAATGCCTTTGTTCCTTCCGCTCCCGTGCCATCTCCCATAATAGAAGCATCCACACCTTCTTCTCCATCCTCTGAAATAGAAGCATCTGCTCCTTCTTCTTCATCTTCTGAAGCAGAACCATCTACCCCTTCTCCTCCACCAACGCTTTCCTGGACAGAGAAACTGAGGCTTGCCCTCCCCATGAATGAAGTCGTTCCACCTTACAAACCTCTGTCAATCCCTACTCCAGCTGAGCGGAAAGAAGCTCAACTTCTGCTTGCAGCTTTCTCTCATTTGCCCTTCAATGTTCTTGAGGACGAAGTCCCTCTCAAGAACTTTCAATGGGCTTGTGATATTCTGACTAGGGGCCATGTCCTTAATCCCATTGCCCAATCAGAACTTCATATGTTCCTCGACCAACTCCCAGTGCTCCTCTACTGGCATCGAAATTCCATGGTTACTACACAATCTTTGGACCAACTTTCGTCTCTCCGAATTCAAGCCCAGTACGAAGCAGAGAACTTTATCGAAGAATTCGATGATTTCAAAAATAAAGATTCTGCGTATTGGGATGATTTGGTCATAGACGAATTGGAACAAAGATTGAGAGAGAAAGCTTTCGAAACAAAGGCTGAAGAACTCTACTACGAAGTGAGAGCTCACCAACTTATGCAGCCAACATTAGAAGAAATAGAAGATATAATAAAGAAAGAACAGAAATTCATTGATCACTGTTGGATCAAATTTCATGATCTTATTATTTACTCTATTCTTTATTTTTATGAACTTGAGTTCATACCCAGATAGGGTCATTTGATGTAATTGCTTTGGCTTCAATTATAAATAGAATCTTTCATTTGGCATTATTTGACTTTGTTTCCATTTGCCTTTGAGAGCCAATTTAGAGCTTCGAACCGAACAAACTCATTCTTCGAATCTGGACTCAATTGTTTTTAATGAAACACTAAAAGGGACCAACATGTCTTTTTCCAATTTATGGAGTAAAGTTGACAATTCTGGCTGATATCATCTAGAATTAGTGCTTCGAATTTAACAACGTTACCTTTCAAAACTAACTACAACCAATATATGGCCATGGTTGATATAATCAATCAATTTTAAATTGGCCACTTTTACTTCGAAGAGTAGTCCATGCTGCTTTAGTTTAAAAGACAATCTCCTTTTATAAAAACCAACGATTGGTTTTGATGTTTCGAATAGTAATTCCCACCCTTAAAGAATCCTTAGTTTTGCTTCGAAGGCCGTTATTTTCATTAATAACCCTGAAACAGGTCTTTAAACCCTTTGAAGTAGACCAATACTCGAGCATTCTAGCATCTTTAAATATGTAGTATGCTTCGAAGCCGGCTTCTGTATTTCGCAGCCGTTGTTGTTTGATTTTTTGGCGCCAAAATTTGGCTTCGAAGCCAAATACCCTACTTCGAAGCTAGTCTCAGTATCTGGGTTGTGTTTTTTCCCTCCAAAAGTACCAATATTGAAGGAAAACTCTTCGTATTCGTTCTTTTTAGTACTTAACGACTTACGCAATATATTTTTCAGATACGAAACCTTCACAAGCCCTTTTGTTTTGTGTCCTGAAATCACTTGCTCTTTTAACACACAAACCCTACCGATCCTCTAATAACCCTCTTTTCCTCAATGGATCCTTCTTCGCTGAAAGTGCCCGCTGGCGACCGTATTAGCCCTACCATGGCTTTGAAGAAATGCATCGATGAAGAAATCACCAAACTAACAACTGGTGGGTCGAGCGCTATAGATGGACGTCTCTTTGTTCCTCGTCACAGCAGCCAACAAGAATACATTCTAGGTCCCATCTTTCGGGAAGCTCCTGACCAACTCCCAGCTTTATACCCTCGTTTAGAGGATCACTTTCTTCTCTACGAAGGAGGGCTTGACTGGAGCAATTGGAGATTGACCCGGCCTCATCGCTGCTGGCCGACATTAAGAGCTGAATTGGAGGAATAGTATGACAGGGTTGTACCTGCGAGAGAAGATGACTTACAGGAGCTCTATAGCCTTGATGCCCTTCGTCTTTCCAGGTTCATCATCCCTGAGGACCCCTTTTTAATTCCAGCTGCTTTATGTTTTTGGAATATGGCTTTTAATTTCTTCCAATTTCGATGTGGCATGATGGCTCCCACCATTCTTGATATTTGCCATCTTTTAGGGCTTTCCCCTCATGGCTCTCCTTTTACTCCCAACTATCCGGACCTCCCTGTCAAATTTTCCCTTCTAGCCTTAAATTCTTCTTATAGTGACTTTGTGAAGGCTGAAAATAAAAAGGAAGGCCCTGTGAAAGACAGAGAATTCTTTTCCTTTATTTTATACTGGTTATGCAAATTTCTTTTTTGCACATCGTCTCAGAGGATTATGCCTGAGTTCGCTCCCCTTGCGAAGGCACTTGTCTTGAAAAAACATATAGCTCTTGCTCCTTACCTTTTAGGCCATGTTTACAGAGCTTGTTCCCAATTTTGTGAAAGACCACTTGATGTTAACCAAGGAGGTCCCCTCTGGGTGCTCCAGTTCTGGCTCTTCGCCTATTTTACCGATCTGCATTCAAAATGCCTAAGATTCCTTGCCCAGGATCCTAGCACTTATGGGGAGAAGTATGCTAGGATTGTCCTTTATCCTGCTTCTTTTGCTTATTACTTTACTTTCTTTTATCAACTCCCTATTTCTCCGTTTGCCTCCTTCTTTTGTCCGTTCGAAGCCAATAGAGGACCGTCCTGGCTGCAAACTTTTCTGGCTGATAAAGAGTGCTCCACCTCACCTCATAAAGATATGTGGGCCTCTATACTGCTACCAAGGGAATTGTTCATTGGCACCTTGAACTTTCGAGACTATAAGTGCATCTCTGAGGTGTATTGCCCTTCTCAATTTGCCAGACAATTTGGGCTCACTCAAGGAATACCTATTCCACTTTGCAGTCTCTCGAATGTCCACCTTACTGCTAGAGATTTGAGGATATCCAAATCCAAGCTAGAGACGACAATACTCAAACTGCTGAAGGAATTGAATGAGTTCCAATTTGTCCCCTTTCTTCCATCTGGCTTAGTTTTGAAAAGATTCCAGAACTGGTGAACAGCCAATATGGAAGTGTGTCTATCTGTGCACCCTCATGACTTGCTAATAGGGTTGGGAGTGCCTTCAAAGGCTAAGTCAGCAACGGCTGAGAACATTCCCCTTCTTCCTGAAGCTGCCACAACTACTCCTGCAGCTTCATCCCCTCCAACTAGAGTTACTAGAGCTGCTTCGAAGAAGGGTAAATATCTTCAGATTTCCCTTTTCTTTCTTTTGAATCTTTTGTTCATTTCCTTTACACTTATGTTCTTTGGTGCAGGGTCCCCGCAAGAAGAATCCCCCAAGAGAGCTGAAACTCTAGCTATCCTAAAAAAGAAACAACAACAAAAACAGAAAAGGAAGCTAGTCCTCCCTCCTGAGGAATCTGAATCTCTGGAAGAAGAAGAGGTTGAGCAAGAGCAAGAAGTGCCTTTGCAAAGAACAAAGAAACAAAAGGTGGCTGCCTCCCCTTCTGATATAATCGAACATCCTCCCCTCGAGGCAACTACTACAGTGATGGGGAATAACTTACTTCTGAAGAATCTGAACCCCAATTTGAAGAAAGGGGAATCGAAAAGGAGCCAGTAGCAACACTGCCAAGAAGGAAGAGAAGGAAAGTGATTGTTCCTGCTACTGACTTGGTTGAAGACCCCATTCATGAAGCAGCTGCCAAGGCAGTAGAGCAGGAACATTCCAGGGCAATAATTGTTTTTGAAAGGGCTGAGAGCAGACGGCAGCAACAATTTTTGAGAGATGAAGCCGCTGCTGCTGATGCACTACAAAGGGAAGCTGTAAGAAGGCGACAGACTGCCGAACATTACTCCCTTCGCAGCTCTCCCATCAGTGCTAATACCTCTGGAACGAGTACTTTCTCTCACACTTCTGCTGTTTTTTTTTTCTTTTGTCAACTTTTGGTACTGAAATTTGACAGTCCTTTGTATTTCTTCCTTTTGCAGCAACAACTACTGCGTTTCTCTTTCCAGTGAGGCCTCCCTCGGTTTCAGTTGAAGTTGGCCAGATGCAGGATGTGAGGACTGGCCAGATGCAGGATGTGAGGACTACTCAATTTATCTTCCCACTTTCAAGGTCTACACTTCCTGTACTTTCCCTGAGACCAAGCATTCCTGCATCTCTCCTTCTTGGCTTAGAGCCATACCTCCATTTTCTGACTTTTGATCTACCTCAGTCCACTTCTCCTTCGAGCCTTGCTCTTCCTCCTTCCTTCACAGAAATTCCAACTGCTATTCCATCTCTAATGGCAGTTGATCCCCTTACAGAGGGTGCTGGTAGCCTTCCAACCCATAGTTCATCACCTTTGCCTACTTCCAGCCCCTCTTCCCTTGATTCATTGGTGGCTAAGACCATAGAAGCTGCCAAAGGTGCTCCTTTCATTTCTCCTATCCCCATGCAGTCTTCTATGCCTTCCACTGTAACACTCTCTGCACCCCTCATGTCTATAGATGAGGTTGATGTTTTTGAGGCCAGATTAGCTAGTCTTTTTGACATACCTTCTACCTCTCCAATATCCAGTATTGAAGCTGAGCCATTAGTTTTGGCTAACTCCTTGTTGGAAATTCTTGAGAGCTCTTCTTCTTCCAGCCGCAAGCCTTCTGTACCTTCAATAGACCTGGATACATGCCTGGAACTATTGATTTCCTTTTCGAGGATTCCCTTCGAGGCTCTACAAAGCCCCATAATTAGAAATGGGTTCCTCCAGTGCTGTAAACTTGCTGAACAGTCAGGCATGGATGTTTCAAGTCATTTGTCTGAGGCAGCAGCCACTGTCGACTTTTACATCAGCATTTGTCAGGCTGCCAAGGCTGAGGCTAAGAAATTGGCTGGCGACCAGAGTTTTGTTTCCCAAGTTCATGCTAAAGTATCAAAGTTTAAGGAACAACACTCCTCGGCCTCCCTCTTTCGAGCCCAGCTGCTGGAGAGGAAAACTCAACTTGAAGAGGAGTTAGCTGCAGTAAACCAGGCCTTGGTTCGAACTGACACTAAATTGCAAATCACCAACCAAGAACTGGCCGATCGCAAGGGAGAGATAGCTGCAGCTATTCAATTATTTCCATCACTTAACAATAGGAAATCTACTGTACAAAAACAATTAAGACATTGTAATGATTTCTTGGCCAATTTGTGGCACAATGTCCTTAATTCTTTATGAAAGAACAAATTTTGTCTATCATTTGAGCAGTCTTGTGTTCTTGTATTTAATGTTTATTTTATTTCCTGTGTTTCCCAAATGGTTGGAAAATAAGGCTTCAAATATCTGCCATTAATCTTTTTGGGATGTACATACCCATTCAAATTTCTCAAATGGTAGGCTCCAAAAGGCAGAACTCTATGAATTTGATATGGTCCTTCCCAGTTAGGTGACTATTTGCCAAACTTATGGCTTTTAATTCCTATTGGGAGTATTGTTTTCCATACCAAATCACCTTCATCAAAGCCAATGTGTTTGACTTTCTTATTATAATTCTTAGCTGCTTTCTTCTTTTGGAAAAGAATGCTATTTAATGCCAAAATTCTGGCCTCATCTATGCCTTCTAATTCCAATTACATACTCTGATGGTACTACTCCAAATCCAACTGGTTTTGGCATCTTACCCTCAAAGATTTAACATTAATCTCTACAGGTAACACTGCATCATGCCCATATACTAGGGCATAAGGTGTAACTCCTGTGCTTGATCTTGGGGAAGTTCTGTAAGCCCATAAAACATCCAACAACAAGTTATGCCAATCCCTGGGATTATCTTCCACAACCTTTTGTATTCCCTTTTTAAGGATTTATTGGATGATTCCGCTTGACCATTTGCTTGTGCATAATAGGGTGTGGAATTAATAAGGCTAATTCCAAATTTTGCCACAAAAGACTTCACCATTTTCCCATCGAACACAGTCCCATTGTCCACAGTTATCGTTTGTGGGATGCCAAACCTATGGATCAAATCTTTAATGAACCCAATGACTTCTGTCTGGTCTACAGCCTTGTATGGTTTGGCTTCGACCCACTTAGTGAAGTAATCAGTGGCCACTAGAATGAAACAATGATGCTTCGAAGAAGGTGGGTGTATTTTTCCCATCATATCCATGGCCCATCCTCTGAATGGCCAAGGTTTCACTATTGCATGTAAGTCAATTATCGGCACATGCCTTACTGTGCCATGCTTTTGACATGCCTGGCAACCCTTTGCATATTCTATACAGTCTTTAAGGATAGTTGGCCAATAGTATGAATGCCTTTGAAGCAACCATCTCATCTTTACACCAGGCTGATGAGCACCACAGATGCCTTCATGAACCTCAGCCATAGCCTGTTAATGCCTCTTTCGGGCCTAAACAGTCCAGCAATAAACCATCTCCCCCCCTTTTGTAGAGAGCATGCCATATATCATATATTGCATAGACTGCAATTTGATTTTCTTGCTGGCCTTCGAAGATGGACCAGCTAAGTATTGCATTATTGGATGTCTCCAATCTGTTCTTGTAAGTCATTATGATGGACTTCCAAGATCACATTCCTTTTATTCAAAGGTGTATCAATTTTTGATATGTTGTTTGGCTTATGTCCCTTTGGGCATTCTCCCTTCTCTTGAAGTTCGAAGCTTTCTGAGCCACATCATTAGCTCTATTATTCAAGAATCTTGGAACATGAGTTACATTTGCTATTTGAAATTGAGAAAGCAAATATAATGCAACAACATAGTATGGCAAAAATACTTATGCTTTGACACTTGAAAATCCCTTTCACTTGGTTAACCACCAATTGAGAGTCTCCAAATATGTCAACTGCATGTACTTGTAATCCAATAAGGATTTCTAGTCCTACTATTAAGGCTTCATATTCAGCCTGGTTATTGGAACAGCTAACTTCATCCACTCTGAACCCATGTGTGGTCTCTACCCCTTGCGGAGATTTAATCACAATACCAATTCCAATCAAGCCATTGGCTTTTCGATCCATCGAACCACATCTGCCATGGCTCAACACTAGCCATGCCAAGTTCCATTATCTCTTGGCTCTCTGTTTGAGAGGGATGATCTGCCAGAAAATTGGCCAGAACTTGCCCTTTTACTGCCCTTTGAGGGACATATTCTAAATGAAATTCTGATAAAGCTAGTATCCACTTGCCAATTCTCCCCCTCAACATAGGTCTAGATAACATGTAACTTAACCAAATCTGTGGTTGCAATTACCAAGACAGTTGTAGGTAAAAAATAATATCTTAATTTCATTGCAGCAAAATACAAAGCAAGACACAGCTTTTCTACAGCTGAATATTTACATTCACAAGAATTTAAAAACCTACTAAGGTAATAAACAGCTTGTTCCTTGCCTTCTTCATTGTCTTGGGCCAAGAAAGCTTCCAATGAATCTTCTGCTGCAGCTATGTACAACTTCAAGGGTTTATTATCCTTTTGGTAGCATCAGCACTGGAGGGTTGGCCAAGTAGGCTTTGATACCTTCGAAAGCAATTTGATGCTTTGCTGTCCACACAAATTCCTCTTCATCTTTCAGCCTTACAAGGAAGAAAATACTTTAGTTTTTCCCTGCAGTGTTAGAAATAAACCTTCGAAGAAAGTTAACCTGTCCAAGGAACCTTTATAATTCTTTCTTACTTGATGGAGGCCTAGCTTCAATGATGGCTTTGGCTTATTCTGATCAATCTGTATCCCTTTCTTGTGCACTACATAACCCAAGAAGTTTCCAGATGATATGCCAAAAGCACACTTAAGAGGATTGAGCTTCAATTTGAACCTTCTCATTCTTTCAAAGGCTGCTTCTAAGTGAAACAAATGCTCCTCCATGGATTGGGATTTGATTACAATGTCATCAATATAACATTCCAAATACCCTCCAATGAGGTCATGAAAGATAGTGTTCATAGCTCTCTGATATGTGGCTCCAGCATTCTTCAGGCCGAATGGCATTTTAACCCATTTGAAGGTGCCAATATTTCCAGGACATCTGAATGCTGTCTTGTGGATGTCCTCCTCTGCAATGCAGATTTGATTATAACCAGAGTGTCCATCCATCATTGATAAAAACTTGATGCCCTGCTGAACTGTCTACCACAGATCCACTATAGGCATAGGGTACTCATCTTTCGGAGTTGCTAGATTTAAGTTTCTGAAGTCAATGCATACCCTCATTTTACCATTCTTCTTGATTACAGGCACAATATTAGATAGCCATTCAACATACCTGGCTGTCCTAATAAAGCCCGCCTTGAGTAGTTTAAGAATCTCTTCCTTGACTTTCTGAATTACTTCTGGACTCATTCTTCTTGGTTTCTGCTTGTATGGCTTGAAATTAAGCTTCATAGGGAGCCTATGTTCGACTAATGACCTATCCAATCCTGGTAGTTCATTATATGACCATACAAAGCAATCTTTATATTTTTTTCAAAACAACCAATAACTGGTCTCTATCCAGATTATTCAAGCAAGCACTTACATAGGTGGGCTGTTGCATAGAACCTTCCCCTAAATTTACTTCTTCTAAGGGGGTCCTGTGTCTGAGAACTTATTGAAACTTCTTGCTTGGTTTCTTCTACCTTCGAAGCAACCTTCTTGCCTTGTTCTGTTCCCAGGTTCTTTAGTTTAACATCTTTGCCCTCTTCCTCATAGACAAAGTCTGTCCATAAGGCATCCTCTTCCTGTATTTCCTGGACTTTTGTTTCAATGTCCAATGCACAGTATTTGCCAAGGGTCAAAATTCTGACCCGCTGCTGTTCCCTGTTCACAGCCAATTATCATGGGCTTCTCTCTCTTGCTCCTGTACTTTCTGGACTATGACTTTTACATCCAATGTTGAGAATTTAATTAGAGCCAAAGACTTGGCTTCTTGTCCTTCATCTCTTTTGCCTACAACTAGGCATCATTGTCATCCTTAATGACAATCTCTTCATCAGCACTTTCTTGGACTAAGTGCTTCAGGTGTGTCACTTCCTCATCGGCCGTCACTTCGGCTGAGCCATCAGCTTTCCTCAGTATACTGAGTGGTATTTACACCCTCAATATACAACTTGGCCTCTGCAAAGTCTGCACAGGCTATGAAGGGTTGAGGATCTGCATCAATTTCCTCCGTCTCTCCATTGCCTAAGGCCATCATAATCTTCTGATGTCAAAGAGGAAGGCACACATTTGTTAGTGTGGATCCAATCTCTCCCAAGTAAAGCATTGTATTTAGCATTACTGTCGATTACGAAGAATGCTGTCATGCAGTCCCTGGTTCTCACACTCAAGTTAATAGGTAGAATCCCCTGAGCCATCTGTTTGTCTCCAGCAAAGCCATGTGATGGTTGTGCTGGTTGGAATCAACCTGGGATTCTTTTTTCCTAGTTTCTTCAAAGAAGATTTCGGTAGTAAGTTCACTGCTGCCCCATTGTCTATCAGGACACGGTTCAGTTGTATCCCATCGAAAAACGCTTTGATGTACAACGGCTTGACATGTTGTGTCATAGAATTCGAAGGATACTCAAAAGGATATGAGAGGTTAATGCTCACCTCTTCTTCACTCTCGTATTCAGTCTCCATTGGGGTAGCCATCCCAGGATCATCTTGTACCATACTTACTTGTGAGTCTTCACTAGAAACAGGAATAGGATCCATGTCTTGGTCATCTTGGTCCTCATTTCCAGCCTAGAACTCATGGGGCAGTATGTGTACCATATTGACTGACACTGGAGGAAATGAGCGAAATTGGATGGCTGGCTGTACTTGCTCTCTCTCTTGGCCACCTTCAGTTACTTCAGCAGCATCCTCCATGCTGCACTCTGGTACTTCTGTTTGGCCACCTTCAGTTACTTCAGCAGCATCCTCCATGCTGCACTCTGGTACTTCGTTGTTAACAGATTCCTTCGAAGGATCTTTCTCGACTGGTTTTTCAACCAAAAATATTTGCTCAGCCATGAAGGCTTCGAACATTTCTTCCTCCATCATTTCTTTCTTCTGGCTTGTGCCAATCTCTCCTTCTGTCCCACTATCACTCTCCATCAGAGCTTTCTCCAATCCTGCTAAGCTACACTTCTCTCTGGCTTTTAGTTCAGAATGAACCTTGGCCAATTGTTCTCTGTTGCAACCCACTTTGCTCTGTAAAGTTGGCTTTGGAGTATGGTCAGACTTTGGAGTTTTCTTTCTTTCTGTCTGGACCAATGAAGAGCTCTCTCCATTTTCTTTTATATCGTTCTGGTACTGAGTGTACCTGCGCTGAATCTTTCTCCTTTGTGATCTTGAAATAACTGGGACCATATCTGGTTCCTTTGTCTTTGGGTGTTTAAGCAATACCCAATTGTTCGGAGCCACCAAAGGAGGCTTGACCATCCTGCCTTGGATTCCAACATCTCTCTGGGCCGGCAGTTCCATGGGTTTGTTTTGCATTACAAACCAGTCTGGGACTCCAGGTACCCACGAACTTGCTGACTCAGATGTTGAACTGCTTTTTTCAACCTTCGAAGCTATATTCGAAGCTGGCTGTGAAGGTAAGTGTTTGGCTCTGACCTCATGTTTTGAATCTAATTCAGACCTTCGATGAAGGTAACCACTTTCTGTCCTGCGTGAGGCTGGTCTAGGAGGCCAATCCCTGGCCTTGATCCCATGAAATGAGCCTCTCTCCAGTCTTCTTTCAGAATGACTGCTCTCCATTCTGTAATAGTTAGGTGGCCTAGATTCATGTAAGGGCCTCTTGCCTTTAGCATGCATTCTGTCCATTGCATGCTCAACCATTGGTTGTCGCTGCCTATCACTAGCCGGATACGGTCTTTTGTTGTAAGCATTGGTTGATTTAGGACATCTCTGAACATCCCTGTAGTATTGCTTCCCATCAATTGAAAGCCCTTTCAACCATTTATAACTCAGTCTGCACCTGGGACACATCCTCTGCATTACAGCTGCTTCCAAGGAATCATCATCCAGTACTTCTTCATCAGAGTGTTCCTAAGGGTGTAAGAAACCTTGTCCAATAGCTGGTAGGTTTTTAGTGTCCTTCTTGGTAGTTGTCTGGTTGGCAATATGCATCTGCACATTGACCTCTTCCAACTCCTGCAGAGATATATTCTGGAAGTTTGGTACAACCACATTAGCTGTACTTTCTCCAACTTCTGGAAACGGATTACTGTCGATCCCCATGGCCTTTTCTGTTTTGGCTGGGAACTTCAAACTTCCTTTTCGAATTTGTTCTTGGATCCTGTCTCGAAAAACAATGCAGTTTTTAGTCGAGTGAGACCAAGAATTATGCCATTTACAATATACTTTTCCCTTAAGTTTATCTGGAGATGGCAGTTTTACTCCTTTAGGTAACTTAAGGAAGTTGGCCACGAGCAAATGATCAAAAATGTCATCTGCTTTTGTTAAATCGAAAGAGTACTTTCTGTGAAAGTCTTTCTTTTTAAACTGCTGGTCAATTGTTGTATCCTTATGAACTAATGCCTCACAGATCACAGGTTCTTTGCCCACAATCTCTGCTGCATCAATCTCATAATTAGGATCTCTATAATATGTCTTGTATGATGCATTATTTCGATCTTGTTCCTCCTCTAGTAATGCTTCATATCGAGACACCTTATAGGTTAGTTCGACCAAATCTCTGAATTCAGTTGAATCAAACTTCTTTCGAAGCCTGAACTCTAAACCGTTTTGAGCCAATCTTACGAATTCTGGCTCTGGTAGGATGACTCTACATTTATTTCGAGCCCTTTTAAACCTAGCAATAAACTGAGTAGCCTTCTCTTCAGGCCTTTGACTGAATCTGGCCAAGTCTGCCATGGAAACCTCTGGCTCCGACTGGAAGAATTGGGCATGAAATGCCTCTTCCATTTGTTGCCAATTTTGAATGGAGCCAGGTGTAAGGTTGATGTACCATACAAACGCTCCCCCAGTTAGAGAATTTGGGAATAATCTTAGTTTCATATAGTCATGATTAGTAAATTCACCGCATTGAGCAGCAAACCTAGCAATAAGCTCTATTGTTGATTGATTCCCAGTCCCATAGAAAAGGGTAAAATCTGGTATCCTGAACCACCTTGGGTATTCGTGTACCCTATCTACCCATTCTGGGTATGGCTTTCTATATACAGGAGTCTGGACCCCCCGAGCCATCGGTCCACACATCTCCCTAACAATATCAACAATTTGGTCCCTAGGGACCATATTTTGTGCCTGCTGAACCACTACTGGAGGAACAAACACAGGGTTTGGTGGACAAACTTGTGCTTGTGGTCCTCTTGGTCCGTAAGGTGGTACATTTGAGACTGGTTGTCCCTGTGGTGCAGGTTGCTGTTGGGGGTATGGGTAACCCCTTTGGGCCTGACCCGCGAAGGGACCAGCGAAGGGTACTGGAACTGGTGTCGTGTCTCTGCCACTTGCAGGAAAACCCTCCAACCCCCCGAGTATAAATTCAAATAAGGGCTTAGTGTACCCCCTTGTGCCAAGTATGGCTTCGAACATGGGATTTGTAACCATTCTTATGCCGATTTCTTGTACTTGACCAGATCCACCAACTTGTGTGGCTTCATTGTTGAGTACTGAGGCATTTTGGCCTACTACAGGCCTCGAAATGGGTTCATACCAAGACTGAGGCGATGGCCTTTCATGATTCTGATTACTAGTTTGATCATTAGAGTGCCCATTAACTTGCATAGGCTGTTTATCTCTAGCCAATCTTTGCTGAGGGACATTTAAAACTTCCTCTGTGTGTCTTGTGTTAGTTGATTGGTGGTTATTCATTCGATCTAAAAAGGATGTTGCCCACCTTTCCATTGTGTTCATTAATTGTTGTCCCATGGCATCTACTAGGCAATCCCATGGATTTGTTGGCTGAGTAGACGGCACAGTGGATGGTCTAATCCCTTGGTTTCGTCCAACATTATGAACATATGGTTCTTGTCCCGAAGTACTGGTCTGTTCGACCATAGGTTCTGATAACATGGGAGTTTCCATAGGATGTGTTACCACATTATCCTCTGGATTAGGTACTTCTACCTCTCCTTCTACGCCTTCTTCCAGACGTTCATTTTCTCCTTGTCGTCTTCGTCTAGCCATTTTAATTAGTCCCACTGGGCGTGCCAAAAATATATGTTGGCTTTTTGGCTTTCAAAGGGTATTTTTGTAAATGAGAGCGTGCCAGCAAGGATCAATCAGTCCTTACAGAAATTATAACTGCCAACCAATTATCAGACGATTGTGTTTTAGTTCTTTCAGCCTTAATGAAGAGGACTTTTACTGGTGGCTTGACTTAGGAGAAATTAAGCGAAATAACAGTTAAACAAAGAGCAATTGAAGTATTTCATTAAAATGAAAAACTTACAATGGTCTGAACTCAGCCTCGTAGAGGTTTACAGCGACAATCTTGAATCTACTTGAAACTACTCCTATAAATGAAGTGCAGAGCAGGTATTTAAAGTGCAGGAATGTAAAGACTAGAAATGTAAAAAACTGGAAAGGAAAATATATAAAGTAAGACTGGTTTGTATGATCTGAGTCTGGGGGCTTTTTCTGGGGACCTCCTTGCTATTTATACTCCTCAAGGATGACCATCGAACTGCACTTCAAACCGTCGAACTGCTCCTCCATGACCGCTGATCATTCTACTTTAGAAGTAGTTCCACTACGCCATCACTTGCAGTTGGGCTTCCCTCCTGTATTCGAATTTGAATATGAGTAATCGTTGAAGCCATGTCACCTTGTTTCTCTTTACTGATCCAGTGCTACTCAGATCACGTGAGAACCAAATTTCACTGCCACGTGTACGATCAGGATCGAAGACTCGAGTAGTCTCCCTATATTGCCCTTACTTTGCCACGTGTCGAACTGTAATTGGCTTTTACAAAATATGTAGCCAACACTAATATATAGGATAACTAAACTAATAAAATCCCATAATTAAAATCGATTGCTTTATAGTGTATGTTGAAGCCAAGGAAATTGGCATATTTGTAAATTGGGTTCTATTATTGAAGATAGAGATAAGGAGATACATAAATAAAATTCTTTTCGCGAAGTTTTGTCTCTATTTTTCTTATACCTAATGTGTGTTTGTGAGTGTGTTCTTTTTTTTTTTTTTTGTAAACCCGGGACTTGCAATTATGTCTCATATTGGTAAAATGCTTTGTTATGTTCACTGTTCCATTGAATTTGTGTAGGTCACAGCACATGACAAAGCCCAGAATTGTGTTGAATTTGTGTATGTCATTTGGGTCCTCATTCGGTATTGACCTTAATTGTGTTGGATTTCAGTTTGTCTTTATTTTTTTTTTATCCATATTACTCCTTCATTTGACCCAATGTGCTTGCGTGCCTTATTCAATGGTCTATGATTTTAGACTCAATCCCTATTTTGTGTAACATCTTTAGCTAAAGCTATTACTTTTGTACTCTTTATCTACTACTTAGAAGATTCATGAAATTTATTCACTTTGTGGCCTGAACATTAATAAAATGATTTGATCACGTTGATAAGTCCCTAGTCAATATCACTACCTTAGCCAACAAACCATTATCTCCGAGAAAGCAAGTCAAAGAAAATAATAAGCAAAGAAAATAAAAGTATAAAAAGAGAGTTTAATGACTTGAAAATGCAATTCAATTTCCTTCCAACTTGTTTTGAGACTAGGACCTATATACATTTATTTAAGTTAATTGACAAAAAATTTAAAATAATTAAACTTAAATAAATGCCCTTTTACCTATAAAGAGCGCATTCAGTTTTAGTTGATGAAAGATTACTGATATAATGTGCTATCATAAAACAAGAAGACAAGAAGGAAGCCACTAAATTGACTTGCTGTGAAAGTTGCCTAAAATTAGAAGACACTACACCATGACAGAGGTTTAGGAATTTATTTGGACTAAAAAACGCCTTTGTCCCACACTTCAATTTTCTCCATTTTCCACCACTGTAAGAATCATATTTAATTGTTTTTCGCTAGCAAAGATTTTCAATTGAACCATGGAAATAGTATTAAAAGATGAATCTAACCTGTAGATTCTAGCTTCACTTCCTTTGCATGCATCAGACCAAAGCAATCATTCAAAGAAAACTTTGAAAGCCTTCTTTTAAGCACAAAAGTTCATAAAATATGGATGTTGATTTAGAGTTGATTTTGTGCTGTCCCTACTCTACATTTTATTATGTCTTACAAGGATTCCTTTCTTCTCTTGGTGATACTTGTTTGGGATTAATCTAAGATAAAGACAGTTTGGAATACGAAGCATTGTTCGTCTGTTGAGTTGCTTTAATGTTTTATTATCTTTCTTTTTTTTTTTATTCAAATGTCCCTCACGGGCTGTGATAATGTCATTAAATTCAGTCTAGCTACCTGTGCATTATATTTTTCATTGGCAATCGGATGTCTTCTACATATTGAGAGGAACAGATTTGTAATTAACTGTGGTAATAGAGACTATTGATTTTACTTCCTCTGCCATGCCTTTATTATAGTGTTGTTGTACTACAAGTTTTTCTCTAATAATTGTAGCATCTTCTTGTGGCCGACCCCATTTAATGGAACTTAAGGCTTAATTTGGTTTAATTGTAGTATCTTCTTGTTGCTGCTTATGTTCAATGTATGGGGCTAGTTTGCTTTCCTATAGGAGTAGGAAATATGTATTTGTATCTATATTTTTTATTTTATTATTTTGGCCTGATAAGATGTCTCTATAGTTGTATTTATGTGTCTCTGAGGGTACTTTGAGGCTTCTGCTATATTTGTTTTGTCATTTTGTAGGTCGAACTTACTCAGAATGGGTAATAGACGGAGAGTATGATTGGCCTCCTAAATGTTGCCTATGTCATGCTGTGATTGAAGGGAGGACCAATCCTCAAACTACTCAATTGGATTGCTTGCGTATGTGATCATGCAACATATTGTCAAACTTCATACATGCAAATTTTTTCTTTGTATGCAAACTGGCTGAACTTATGCTGAATAATTTCTTTCCTCTTATTCGTTTTGTATGAAATTATTAGTGTAAGTCGGAATATACTTGGTTTGTATGTAATGTTGACATTAAAAGTTTTTCTCTTGTTTGGATGGTTGTAAGTGAAATAGATGCAGATTGTGGAATAGGTGATAATATATATGTATTGTTTTGTTTGTATATCTATTACAGGTTGCATGGGATACATACAGGTTGTGGATAAATTAATAAAAATAAATAATAAAAAAACATAAAATGATGTTTTTGGCGACTAAATAATTGGTAAGAAAAAATGGTATTAAATATTTTTAGCGACTACATAGTTAGTAGCTAAAAAAGAATTAAATGGAAACAAATCTTTTGGCGACTAAATATTTAGTAGAGATTTAAAAAAGACTTTAGGCGACTAATGATTTAGTAGTCAAAAAAAAAAAAAAAAGGAAAAAAACCTTTGTCAACTAAATATTTAAGTCACCAAAACAAAAAAATTATATGACAGGCGACTAAAATTTTAGTAGGTAAATAAAAAAAATTAGACTTTAGGCGACTAAACTATTTAGTAGCTAAACAACAAATTGGACTTTCGGCGACCAAACATTTAGTAGCTAAAAAAAGTTAGATGAACCAAAAAGGAAAATTTGTGACTAAAACTTTGGTCGCCCCGGATACCTCAAGTTTTGGCAACAAAAATTTTAGTAGCTGAAAATATGATGTTAAATTAAATTGAAAGCTTTTGGCGACTAACAGATTAGTTGCCAATTTAGCCTAATCAGTGACTGAAGATCATTTTGTTGCCAATACATTTACTTTTGGCGACTAAAAAATTAGTAGCCATTTATAGGACTTTTGGCAACTAAAGATTTTTAGTTGCCAATACCTTCCTCAACAATGTTCCCGTGACAAATCCGGCAACTAAATGTTTAGTCGGGAAAGCTTTCCGGCGACTAAAATCTTACTTTTGGAGACGAAAAATTTAGTCATCAAAAATGCAATTTCTTGTAGCGTTTTTTTTATAAAAAAAAAAAAAATGAAACCTTAAAGTTGTGTTTGGTTGAAGGATTTGATGAGAAAAATAAAAAGAAAAAGAAAAAGTGAAAGAATTGATAGTATTCGAATTTCAAGTTATGTTTGATTGAATTGAAAAATGGAGAAAGAAAAGAGCTTAAGTGAATGTAAAACACAAAATGCGGAATTGCATTTTCCTCTCACTTTCTTTTTTTTTGTATTTTCCATTATAACCAAACCAAAAGTGAAATTGCATTTGCTTTTCTTTTTCTATTTTCTTTTCTATTTATCTCATCAAATTCTCAAACCAAACAGAGTCTAGGAAGACACAGAGGTAATATTTCATTTATTAATAACTTGAAAAATGAGGCACAAGTAGGGATTAGAGAATGACATAAAACCAAAACACAACAAATTGGACTTTTGCCGACCAAATCTTTTGTCGGCAAATGTGTTTATTGTTGTAGTGAATATTGAAATATTTAATAATTTTTGGCGAAAGATATACGACAGAAGCTTTCAATGAACAAAATAAAGTCTATAATTTGTTTAAATTTTAAAAAAAAAATGAAACCTTAAAGTTGTATTTGGTTGAAAAATTTGATGAGAAAAATAAAAAGGAAAAGAAAAATGAAAAGAAAAAGTTAAAAAAAGGTAAAAAAAAGTTAAAAAAAATGATAAGATTGGAATTTTAAATTATGTTTGGTTGAATTAAAAAATGAAAAAAGCAAAGAGTCTAATTGAATCTAAAACATGAAATGCGGAATTACATTTTCCTTTCACTTTCTTTTTCTTTTTCTTTTTCTTTTTCTTTTTCTTTGTATTATCTATTATAATTAAACAAAAAGTGAAATTGCATTTCTTTTTTTTTTTCCTTTTTCTTTTCCCCTATTTATTTATCTTATCAAATTTTCCAACCAAACCCAGTCCACCGACACACAGAGGTAATATTTCATTTATTAATAACTTGAAAAATGAGGTACAAGTAGGGATTAGAGACTGACATAAAACCAAAACAGAACAAATCATAGCCTCCAGGGCAATGGCAACACTAAAAATTCAGAAGACTTAAAATATATATATATATATATTATTATGTGTGGTTGAGATTCTCAAACTTATTCAAATCTGATAGATCCCACCCGATACACTTGTAGTGGGATTGTGATCCTCCTTATTATATGATCGAATGGTGAGTTATTCAGTGTAGAGAGGAGTTGGATTCAAAGAAGCAAAAGCCAACAAATCAGGGTTAGTTTCGAACAAGGGTATGTCTTGTGGAGTCAAAGTGACCCAGGCTTCAACTCCTTGACCATCTTTGGTATCCAAAAATGTAGTTAGACAACTTCTCCCAGGCCACATCGGAGCAATACTCACCCATGTAGGCTTTCCCCACCCAAAATCCGATTCATAAAATGGGAACCTACACCAACTGGTATGCCCATACATCTCAACCTCTTCACTAAATTTCAGTTCCATAATCTCTCTGACCTCTTTTAAATACGCCTCCCTGCGGTTCTCCCCCTGAAGTTCTTTCCCATAATTATCTTGGAATCCTTCAATGCCTTTCCTCAGCTGGCAAACTAAATCGGAAAAGTCTATTTCTTTTTCTTCTTCATTAATGCATTGTTTGTTGGGTTGTTCCATATGACCTATCCTCAGTATCACCGACATGTTTCCAAAAGAATGTTCTGGTACTGGTGGGTCGATCCTAGCACGAATGTTGATAGCCCAATTTAGTGCAAACGCTGATGGGGATGGCGGAGGGCTTGATTTTAAACAGGCGGTGGCCATCATGCATTTCCAAATGAGGGCAGAGACGGCCTCGACACGAGTTGGGTTTGGGACACTAGCGCTGGCTGCTTTGGCCTTGAGGGATGAAATCTTGGAGGACACAAACACATACCTTCTTGGAATTCCATCGAACTTCAGCTTGTTGAAGTTGATGGGCTTCATTGAGATTTCTTCCTCGGTGGTCCCGGGTGGAAAGTGAGAGCTTACTGCTGTGAAATCAGGGACCAACACCGGGGATCCGAGGAGGGCGGTATCAGCCCAAGCCTTGATGAATGAGCTGAATGTGGCAGCGTCAGTGATCTTGTGGGAGATGGATATCCCTAGTGCCATTCCACCACACTTGAGGAACGTGGCGTGGACAACTAAGAAAGGTGTACTATTAGTAGTAGATGATGGAAGCTGTGGGACAGCACAGAAATGGCTCAGCGTTTTGGGATCGGGTTGTTGAAGAAGGTCTGATAGGGTACAGTTGGCTCGAGCTTCTACGTATTCAGCACCCGCGTCGTTGCAGTCGACTGTTAAATGATCTTTGATTCTTCCGGCAAGTGGGTAGAATCGAGTTAGGACTAGTGACAAAGATTTTTTCAACCGTTGCGATCTTTCATCACTAGTACTATCGTATTCAGATTCTGATTCAGATTCAGACTTGTACTTCGATAAAGCAGGATCAACCTCGGCCTCAGCAGCATAAAAAAGTATGAATTTGTTAGGAAAATGAACAGCAACTTGATCCAACAAAGAGAGCTTAAAGCTTTGGGGGTGAGTGGGAGTTGGAGAAGATGGCTTTATGGTTTCTCTCGCAATTACCTCAACCTTCATTTCTGTTGTCATGGTGATGATGGTCGCGGTGGCCGCGACAGTCTCTATATCCGGAAAGTTAATAAATAATATAAATGAAATATAAAAAGACCAATTTCATTTTAGGTCTCAAAGTCTGCCCTTTATATATATCACTTTAGGCCTCATTTAAGGTTGTGTCATGGCCTGGGTTGGATTGGGGAGACTTGCTTCTTTTTTTTCCCCTTATTATAAATAACCGAGTAGTGATATTCAAATTTAAAATTTAAATTTACCTTTCAATCAATCAACTAATTATTTTTATGTATTATTTCTCTTTCATATTTTCTTTAATTGTCAGTCAAATATTTTATTTATTCATTGTTAAATTTAAAAAGTGAATTTATATATTATTTTTCATAAATAAATATTATTATATAAGGATTTGCATCTGGTAGGGTTGAGTAAAGAATTCAAAAAATTCGTAAATCGAATCAATCCAGTCCAATCCGATAAGTTTAGTTTGATTTTTCTAATTCGTAGTTCGGTTCTAGTTTGAAAAATTAGAGAATCAGTCTCCATAGATCAGTTTAGAATTTAAGTCTACGGTGACCATATATAACTTAAGTCATATACCTACCATACATCCTAATGTATATAATCCTACCCTCTTATCTATAAAACCAAACTGAAATTTATATTGTTTTACTTTTGTCTCCTATTTTCTATGCCTCTAGAATTGGTTTTTTTTAATTATTTAGCATAATTTTAATTTTGTAATTCTTGTTGCCATGACAATGTTTATTTGATGGGAGTTTTGTGCTTATTTACATGTTGAAAAACATATTTATTAAAAAATGTTTGAGACTCTACAAAATTATCCGCAATTATGTGGCAAAATATATGTCAACTTTTGATTTGTTACGCACTTAATAATGGTGAGTCCAACTCTTATGTCACATCATTATGGGTAAATTTCTGAGTATAAATGTGTGGGTCTCTAACATTAGTCATGTTTATTTATTAGATATTATATTTGTTTAAATTAATAATAAAATAATATATTTATATTTCAAAAAATCATGAATAAATTAATATTGAATAATATTGTTTAATATTAGTTTGTTTAGTGAATTATATATAATTTTTTTTGAAATCGTGATTTTAAATTAAATCAAACTATATTTAAATAATTTGATTCGATTTAGATTGATTCTATAATTTAAATGAATTAATTTAATTTTAACTTTTATAGAATCGCAGCCAATAAATTGATTTTAATTTTATCCCGAATTAAAACAATCCCGCGGCAAAAATACACAAAGAGGTACAACCGAGTTGGCAAGAGGAATGTGGGCAGCGTGGTACACGTGGTCGGCGTGATCAGACAATTAATATTTTAAATAATTTTTTTATTTTCTAGATCTACTATTTAAGGGTAAATTACATTGACACCCTAAAGCTTATATTTATTACAGTTTTCCCTCTTACTTTTTAAAAATTATATCTCCCTCACTGGGTAAATTACATTGACACCCCTCACATTTTAAAAATTATAATTCCCTCCCCAAGGTTTAAAATAACATTACCAATTATCCCCTAAGTTAGTATTAGTTGAAAAAAAAATTAATTGAAAAAAAAATTAATTAAAAAAAATTGTTAGTCAAATTTTTAAATTTCTGTTTAAAAACCAGCGTAAGATAAAAATTACACTGACAGCCCTTGAGGTTTATGTTTAGTACACTTGAAAAATAAAAATTATATAAAAATGATAATTATTTTTTATTTTTTATTTCTTAACCAAATTAATTTTTAATTTTTTTAAAAAAAAAGTCTAAAAATCAAACCATACAGAACTTAAGAATATTTTGATAAGTCATTTCTTACGTTGATAACTTATTTAATTATTTGTTAATTTTACGGTATTTTTACCATCTGAGGCCTGTTTGGTAATCATTTCGTTTTCAGTCTTCAATTTATATTTACAAAAAATTTAAAAATTGTCATAAAAACTTGTTTGATAATTTTTTTGGCTTATAAATGGTTGTCTCAGTTTGTAAATTTGAGGAAAAAATGTAAATTCAAAAAATGAGTTTATGTTGGTTTTTAAATAGAAATTAAAAAATTTGACTAACAAAATTTGTTTTTTATTAATTTTTTTTTCAATGAATTTTTTTTTCAACTAATACTAACCGATGGGGCAATTGGTACTGCTACTTTAAATCTTGGGGAGGAAATTGCAATTTCTAAAATGTGAAGGTGTCAATGTAATTTACCCAGTGAGGGCAAAATTGGTATTTAAAAAAAAATAAATTACTAGAAGGAGCAATCTGTAATGAAACTTTAAACCTCAGGGAAGGGGATATAATTTTCAAAAGGTGAGGAGAGAACTCTAATAAACATAAATCTCAGGGGGTGTCAATGTAATTTACCCTACTATTTAATATAGGGCTAATTAGTAATAAGTTTAGGGTGAAGTACTAATAAATCTTAAAATGTGATTTTATGAACTGTTTAGTCCTTCATTTTTTTTAATAATGTAAAGGTCCCATTAAAGTAGAAATTACACAAAAGGGTAATCACTTACTCGTTTTGGTTTAATTTTTTAGGGATAAAATTGGTTTATCTAAATGTGAAATTATACATTTGGACAATCTGTACTATGGAGGTTTTGGATCTTCCTTTCTTCTGGAAGAAATCTCACATTACAAGTAAGAACGTAACACTCTAATGTAACACACTAAAAAACTCCTTAGTGTTCATTTTCCAAATATAACAATGTAGCACTCCCAAAAAACTTCTTAATGTATTTTTTTTCAAACGTAATACATAAAAAAATTCCTTAATATACTTTTTTTAAATGTAACACTCTAATCAATGTAATCCCAAACATGACACTCCAATGTAACACACTCTAATGTAGTACACAAAAAAAACTAGAAAACTACTATCTAATATATTTTTCCAAACGTAACAATCACAGTTTGAAATTATACAATTGCCCAAAGCTTACTAAGGCATTTTTGTATTCCTTTTTGAATGATTTGTAAAATCTCACATCTTTTTGGAATGGTTTTAAAAATCTCATATCTTTTTTTTGGAGTGTTACATTACAGTGTTATGTTTGAGAAAAGTGTACTAAGGAGTTTTTTTTGTGTGTTGCGTTGAAGTGTTACACTAAATAATTTTTTTAGAATGTTATATTGGAGTGTTACGTTTGGGAAAAGTACACTAAGTAGTTTTTTTGGAGTGTTACACTAATGAATTTTTTTGGAATGTTATATTGAAATGTTACATGGGAAAAGTACACTAAGAAGTTTTTTTGGTGTATTTCATTGGAGTGTTATGCTAAGAAGTTTTTTTTGAATGTTATATTGGAATATTACATTTAGGAGAAGTGCACTAATTAGTTTTTCTGGAGTGTTACAACGAGTTTTTTTTGGAGTGAAATATTAGAGTGTTACGTTTGCGAAAAGTACACTATGGAGTTTTTTTGGAGTGTTAAAGTGTTACAGTTTGAAATTATACATTTGCCCAAATCTTACTAAGGAGTTTTTTTACTCCTTTTGAAATGTCTAATGAATTCGATATCCTTTTGAAATGTTTGAAGAATCCCATATCCTTTTGAAATGTTTGAAGAATTTTATATTTCAAGTCATTTTTGTACTCCTTTTGAAATATATGAAGAATCTCACATTTTAAGTCACTCCAAATATAAAATATTCCTATATAAAAATTCATCCAAAATTTAATTCCCATACGTCATGTATCTTACCTTTCTAGCACAGAGAAAAAAAAAATGAAGAAGGAAACGTAATAGAAATAAGAGTATAACTGCAAATTTAATTTTCAAATAATACATTAAATCTACTTTTCCAAAATTAATAGGACTAATTGGTTTATAAGAAAATCTTGGGGACTCAATGGATTACCATTCATCAAGATGGGATTTATAGGTAAATTTTCCATAAATCTAATATAAAAAGGATATAAGACATTAGATTTAAGGAATATTTTCCAGTGATGAGAGGTTCATGTTTTGTAAAATAATTTGGTGAGAAATCCTAGAGAACATTTTGTTTTCAATTTTACCTCTTGACTTTTTTTTTTATTAATTTGACTTTTCGTTGACTATTTGTTGAAATTTTTTTCATTTGTTGAAATTTTCTATCTATTCATTTTTTATCTGTTCAAACAAGTCTATCCTATTATCTATTCAATTTGCAATCTATTTCTTCTTCAACAAATAAAAGAAATTTTTTTAAAAAAAAAAGAAAAAAAGAAGAAGATCTATATCAAAAAAAGAGAGAAATCTAAACAACAACAAGGTGACTATAGATCATCAAATCAATACAAAAGAAACCATCAAGAACTAGGAAGATTCGAATAATTATCAGGAATAAAGAAAAATGAAGGAAATGGTGATGATATTAATGAGTAGTGCCCTTTACACATGGACGAATTACACTAACAGTCCTTATAGTTAGGGACTCATGTTACTTTGGTTCTTAACTTTTTAATTGTGACACATTTGACCTTAAATTTTGAATCTTGTTCCAAATAAGGACAATTGAAGATACTATTGTTTAATTTCAAGGACAAAATCGTTAATTTGATAAAATATAAACTAATTTGACAAAATAAATGTCAAAAAAATATTTTAAAATTTTTAAAAATTATTTCTACCCACTAAAGATAAAATTATGTAAAATTGATAAATTTTTTAAATTTTATTTTTTTTTTATTTTTTTACCAAATTAATTTTTATTACATATGTAATGGGTGATTGTTATGATTTTAATATGTAATCGATATATTTAATATATAAAATATTTTTAGTTTTAGATTTTTTGATTTAGTGGATTGGTTTAGTAATGATATCAAAGTTGTCACCATATTTGACTTTTGAAAAATAGAAATTAATTTAATGAAAATAAAAATAACCACCCGTTACATAATCATCATCCAAACACATAATAAAAATTAATTTGGTAAAATAAATAAATGTCTAAAATTTAGTGGGTAAAAATAATTTTTAAAAATTCAAAAATATTTTTTTGACATTTATTTTTATCAAATTAGTTTATATTTGATCAAATTGACGATTTTGCCTTTGAAATTAAGTAATGGTATCTTCAATTGTCTTTATTTGAAACAAGATTCAAAATTCAGGATTAAATGTGTCGCAATTGAAAAGTCATGGACTAAAGTGATACAAGCTCTAAACTATACAAACCATTAGTGTAATTCACCTTTTAAACATTGATGACCACAAAGATGAACCTCTTCTACGCCTGAATCAATTCATTCCAATGTAGTATTGTTGCCACCATATACGCACTTTCAAGGCAAATTTGATAGAAACCTTTGAGTTTGTATCTTTTTGTATAAAATTTTCATGTATGTACAAATTTTGCAAGAAATCAAACCAGACTACTCTCTCTGATGGTTGTGTTTGCTCTAGTCTTTGGATTTCTTTGCCGAAACAAGAACTATGATGAACACATTTCAAAGGGAGAAATTGGACCAAAGCAGACAAACTTTAAAAAAAAATTTGATCAAGACTTCACTGCAAATCAAGAGGCAACCATAGAACACATATTATACATATATATACACATAAGACACAAATTTGTACATATATATAAATATGACATCAAGACTTCACTGCAAATATAGAGGCAACCATAGAACACAAATTTATACATATATATATATATACAAACATGTTCGAGGCAGATCTGAGATCTTGGATACATGATCACAGCTTTGGATTGGGCTTCACCGGAACAGCAACACCAACACGGTGTTGAACTCTATTTGTCGCCGAACTATGACGATGATCTTAAATCTACGACTGGGGAGAAGATTGGTGAAGATCAGAGGTGATGGGGGGTAAGTAGAAGAGAGAGAGAGAGAGGGAAGCGACAGAGGTGGTGTAACAAGTCCGCGAGGGACCTCGTTACAGTTCGGACTCGATTTGTGCCACGGTTCTAAATCTTGAACCAAAGAGTCCAAATCCAGCAAATCGTTTTGAAAACAGATTTTTTTGAAAGAAGTGCCAAACATGGACTGCTTTGCCAGATACAGAGTCGCCACCTAAATATTTTATAATGGGAAATTTAGGAAACCCTGACTCGGTGCCAAAGGCCACGTGTCCGTCATCACCAAAGTTGCCTCGGCTCGGGAACTTGGGTACGATTGGGGAAGGTCACTTCGTGAGCACCCCCGCTCGCCCGGTCAAAGACCGGCCTCTACTAATCATGATATCTTATTTTGAAAACATTGTATCTTCTTATTCCGGTTATTAGCCTAGGTTACTATGTGATGCGCACAACATACAAGTATAGACCGGGTCGTCTGTATTGGAACAAAACATTTCATGTTTGTTTGTTTGAAAATGGTTTGATGGTGCTACCCGCAGGTAGGCTAAGACGTGGATTTGCCACCCTCAGGTGGGCTTAGAAAACAGTGATTTTGCCACTATCTAGTGGGCTTAAAACAAACAGTCAATGCATTGTTCCAATCCAAATAACTCAACCTTCACCCACAGGCATTCAAGGCAGTTATATCACCTAAGCAAATAGCCTCATGGCAAGCATGCTATTCATGGCAACACTCACACGCATGCAAGGATGCTAAAGCATAAAAACTCACCGAGTACTCCAAGCCAAAACAGAAACTACATTAGAAATCACGCATGATCCTAAGTATACAGAAATGCCTAATGCAACACATGCAAAGATGCAACTATAGCAGGCTCGGCTATTCTAAACACGGCATATGGAATGCTACAACTAACACGTATTCAATTAGGAATTGAAATACAAATGCAGTTTGTATGATGCGCCGAGCCCGGTGCACGCAAAACAGATGAATGATGCAAACATGCTGCCATACTGTATGCTAATTGAAATATGCCCTATATCTGACCATCATAAGCGGGTAAATAAAAGGGAGAAAGACGTGGGGTTGGAAGACATACATCACACTCACCCACACTTATTACAATTATGCCCTCGCGCAGAGGGTCCGAATAAATGTACAGTCCGAATAAAAGAATATTACAGTCCAAAATAATACAGATTCCTAATGATATACAAATTCCTAATTAATTTACAGATTAACTAAGAAAAGCTGTAAATTGGCATGCAAGCCAGGGACCGCCTTGATTCTGATGAATGATGCATGTTGGGCTGCTTTGGCGCTGAAATCCACTGGGATGTCCCAATTAGCCTCTGTTTGCAATGTTTCTCGAAATGCATGCCAAGTTCCGGAAAGTTGCTGATCCTGGATTTTGCTGCAACAGAGAGCAGGAAAGGGGCATGGCAATGTATTTCACAAATATATGCATGCCTCGATCCTCGTGCCACCAATCACGCATATCATTGCATAATGGCTGAGGAGTCGAATTGCACAACTCAATATAGAATGAATGCATATGAATGCTACAACAAAACCTAACTCCATCATGGATAATCCGGAGTGTCGGTGACTTGGGAATTGAGACTCGTTCCGTCACTCGGGGTGCGAAACGTGCCTCGTTTCCCGTGCAATATGCATGATATGCATGAAATACAACTAAGATACAATCCTAACATACGCAATGTTATGGAATGGCATGCCTCGAAATGCGTGCACACGGGCACGCAAACCGAGGCAATGGCCCTAAGGCATGAAATGGCAATACGAAATGAAATGAGGGCTTATACCAACATGAGTGGACCTCAGCCACGCTCACATAAGAGGCCGTGAGATGAAAATGAAGTGCCTCGAAACGCGTGCACACGGGCACGCAAACTGAGGCGATGGCATACTGAATGCGATGAGACTAAAATGACAAATACAATGCAATATGGGCTTATACTAACATGAGAGAGCCTCAGCCACACCCACATAAGAGGCCATCGGATAAAAAAGAAGTGTCTCGAAATGCGTGCACACGGGCACGCAAACTGAGGCGATGACATAAAGGCATGAAATGGCCTGCAAATGCAATGATGGGCTTATACCAACATGAGAGGGCCTCAGCCAGACTCACATAGGACGCCGTCGGATAAAAGAGAAGTGCCTCGAAATGCGTGCCTGCGGGCACGCAAACCGAGAAATGGCCCGAGGGCATGGAATGACATGCAAAATGAGACATGGCGTATGGAATATGGAACATGCAAATTTCAGCAGCCAAAATGATGTAAAACAGCCCCCTAATCATAGCAAAATTATACCCGATGCTCGAAATAAGTCCCGGAATGCAATGGAATGGCCTATAGCTATGTCAAACATGCACAATATGGACATGAAGTGTAAAGACAGATGCTAGGCAGTACCTAAACTAGCATTTTTCCAGTACAAAGCATGGCCAAACAACAATCATAGATGGGGCAAAAACAGCATGCAAAAATGGGGGGAAAAGGGAAAATAATGAAGTAAGTGGTACATGCAATGCTCAAAATGAAAAATACAGTTCTACAACACTGAAGAGAGACCAAAAATATGAACATTTACAGCTTATGACAACCCCCAAATCAGTATGTAGATATGCTCAACATAGCATGCAAAATATGAGCCAAAAGAGGGCTATAAAGAGAGGTATACCAAGAATTCACCAAAAAGCCTAAGACCCTTAATGAAATATGTCAAGAAGATCAAAATATGACTCTTTCCAGACCTGATGATGGCCGAAAACAGAACCTAGATAGGCTTAACAAAGCATGCAAAAATGGGGGTCAAAGAGGGGTATAATGACAAGTATAACATGGAGACCCCCAACAAAGTTGATCCCTTCTACAATGTTGTAGAGGGATCCAAAATAAGCCTACTCACAGTTCATGACATGCTCCAAAACAGATCACATGTAGGCCAAACAAATCATGCAAATTTACGGTAAATGTGAGAGATTATGAAGCAAGTGCATGATAGAAAGGCCAAACAGGGTTGAGCCCTTCCTCAATGTTGAAGAGGGGCTCAAAATAGGCCCACTCACAGTTTACATCAGGCTCAGAAATAGATCACACATGAACTAAAAATAGCATGCAAGATATTGACATACAAGATGATATTGAAGCAAGTGCATCATAGAGGGCTCAAACAGGGTTGAGCCCTTAAAAAAACATGTAAAATAGCTCAAAAGAAGTCCCCTTTCAGTTAAGGTCGGAGCCTAAAACAGTGAGAAAATAGGGTAGAAGAATGGTGCAAAAAAAGGTGCCAAAAGAGGGTGATTGATACTTACCCTTGAAGATCACACTCTTGTTGCTTCTTGGCTCAAGTTTGCTGCTCCTAAGCCTCTTAAAAAACCTTCGTTGCAGCTGGAATGGAGTGGTGGTATTAGAGCTTGAAGATGATGAAGAAATGGCACCAAACTTAGGAAAAATGAGAGAGATAGAGATGGAGATGTGTATGTATGCTTGAGGAAAATTTTCCAACCTTTGTCTAAGAGTTGGGAGGCTCCTTATATGGGCAAAAAGACGGGTGTAAAGGTGGAGGGAAATGCACCTAAGTGTTCCCCTCCAAAATATCCCCCGGATACAGATCTTTTCTGGGGGAAACAGCTATACAGCTGTGCAGCACAGGTCCCAAGGAGCATGGCCGGCTAGGCACCTTTACTGGAGGTGGCCGGCCGGCTACCCCCCATGGCCGGCCGGCCAGGGGCAAAAATGGAAGTTTGGAATTGCTGGCCGAGCTCTACATATTGGTGTCCTCCCATGTATGTACAACAAAGCCCTATGGTTGGAATCTGGCAACTCTGAACCAAGAGAGACAACAAGCCACTTAAAAGAGGGGTTCAAAAGGGTCAATTAGAGTTACTGGCCAGCCATATGTTTTTAGGGTCCTCCCAGGTCTCCTCAACACAAATATGTGGTTTTGGCTCAAAGAAAATGGCCCTAGGGTGTTCAACATTAGCCCAGAAGTGAGAAAAACGGGCGCCGGGGGGCGCCGGAGGAGCATAACTGGTTGTTTGAGACAATTACTGTCCTCCCACCCTCCAGTGACCTTCCTTATGATAAAACAGAGGTACCTGCCAAAAATGAACAAAAACTGATGCAAAACGAATGCTCGGGGGCCAAAACACGCAGTTTGGGGTCCCAAAAACCGGCCGTTAAGCACCGAAAGGGGTGTTTGGCCACGAAGTGGGTATCTAAGACCCCAGTGTCCCTTGAAAGGGAGTAGATGAGATGCATGCCAAAAACCGGAGGAATCGGAGATGGTCGGGTGGTCCCGAACCGAGGCACACGGCCTGACGGCTCTGAAAACCGGGATCCGGGCTCCGAAACGGGCAAAATGGCCTACGACCACGAAATGTAGCCCACGGCCACTGAGAGATAGTCTACGGGACCTCTCCCTCCCCTCAGGAAAGAAAACAGAGAAAACCGAGCCCGATTCGCAAACCGAGGCAAGGCACAGAAGAGAGTTCGGAAATCCGGAGGCAGGGCGCACGGCCGCGACTCTGAGACTTCTGAACGAGCATAATATGCAACATCACCGAGCGCTCAATCGGCGACGTCTGAGTCTTAAGGTCGGTCAAAAATGGGGTGTCTACAGTTGCCCCTCTTTGACAGAACTCGGAAGTCACAAGTGACGGGAGTGAATGTCAAAGCCCAGAGACGACCCATTTTTGACAAGGCCGAAGACTTAGACAAACAAACAAGATAAACAGAGATATGTGCCCGCAGGCGTGCCCGCAGGCAGGGGCAAAATGCAAAATGATATGCAGGAAGCCAAATGCAACTCGATGTTCGTGCAAATGCAGCAAGCTGTAATGAAGCAAGTATTCGCAAATAAATGCAACAGTTTTAAGCAAGAATGCAAAGCAACAACTACATTTCATGCAGTTAGGAATACGGAGAATCATTCAATTCTTGTCGCGTCTCACACGGAGAAGATACGATACCTGCGCGATTCGTCTGGTCGCACCAGCCTCAAATGAACCGTACATACAATATCGTGCCTGCAAAAGAGAGAAATTCAACAAGAACAATATGCTAACAACATACATTCAATGTGATTCCTGTGGTTCTGAAAGTTTGACACACGCAGTGTCGGCGAGCGAATGCATCGCAATGCGAGAAAGGAACGTGCGTGACAACGCATGCTCAAACACAGAGGTGTGGTAGACCAAGAAAACATGCATGACAATGCAAAATGCTCATAAGAATGCAAGTTATATGCAAAACAATGCAAAACGAGCATAAATCAGGGTGCTCGTTTAGTGCGAAACAACGAGCTGGGAAACGCGCATTTCGGCGAAGGCAACTTGATCGCGGCCTCTGATTCACCTCTCGGAGAGGTTACAACATGTTTGAAAAGGATACACCTTGATTTTGATGAATGATGATGAGACACATGTGAGAAATTGCAGCTGAAGTTCCGGCAGAGCGATTTCGCGCTAGAAAGTGCACTTTTCTTGAACTTTTTCAGGTCCCGGGAACTCCGATCTTCCTCAAAATTTGCAGAGAGCTAGAGGGGGGTGTGGGGACCACCACCGGCCAGGTGGTTGCCCTTGGGGAGGCCACCGGCTAGGGACAAAAAAGCAAATGGCCGGCCAACCAGAAAAGGTGGCCGGCCGGCCACCTGCCCAAAAGCAGGGGCATTTTGGTCATTTTTCCCATTTCTATATATATCCACCTCCATTCATTCCGAAATCACTCCCATAGCTAGAAAAACTCCTTCCCTTGCTCCCCAAACCATTTTTTCCTTCAGATCTGCATTTTATACGCGCTTTTCGGCCTTCCACGCAAGTTGTTTTCGTGAAATCTTTCAGTTTTAAGCACTTTGAGCCGATTAAATTTTGATTTCGGGGCTTCTCTTCTCATTTTCACCACTTGAGGTAAGTTTGTCTCAATATTTGGAAGATTTCTCGGGAGTTGACTTTTGTTGACTTTTTCATTTCCCGAGAGTTGACTTTTGTTGACTTTTTCCAATTTTGGCTCATTTTTGCTCATTTTTGCTCCTTTTGCAGATTTCTCGAAATGGCAGGTGATTTTCCTCACGATGGAGGCCCTCCAGGTGCCGGGGATGACTTTGATTTTATGACACTGCCCCCAAGAGTCCGCCTTTTTATTCCCGGGAGATACGTCCCACCGGTACATGTGCTTCCGCGGGCCGTTTTTCGTCGTTTCACTGGGTTCAATGACCGGGCACCCGGGGATTTACTTTTGCGAGAGCCGAAGCAGCACCTCTCTCACGATGCACAAGAGGTATTTTACTTTATTTCCTGCATTTTTCTCGTATTTCGTGCCTTTGCCATGCTTGTACACATAGTTTTAGCTTACGACATAGCATTTTATTTGCATCCTGAACACACGGTTCGAACACTCGAATTTCTGAACACATCAGCCTATAAATTAATTGTGAGCACACGACATACACTGATTGAAAATTGAACTCTCGGCCCAATACTTGAATTTTGAAATGAACGCACAGCCCATCCTTGAATGTTGAACACACAGTCCATTGTTTAGGTGAACACTCGGCACACACTGATTTAGAGTTGGACACACAGCCCGAATTGGAGTGAACACGCAGCCCAAATAACAAACTTACTGAACACGCAGCCCAGATAGAAGTGAACACGCAGCCCACATAAATAGAGAACAGAAACCGCAGCCCTGACTCTGATTTTCTGAAATTTGAACACGCAGCCCAAATAACAAATTTACCGAACACGAAGCCCAGTTAAATAATGAACACGCAGCCCACATAGATAGAGAACAAAAACCGCAGCCCTGACTCTGATTTTCTGAAATTTGAACATGCAGCCCAAATAACAAATTTACCGAACACGCAGCCCAGTTAAATAGTGAACACACAGCCCACACTGATAGAGAACAGAAACCGCAGCCCTGACTCTGATTTTTTGAAATTTGAACACGCAGCCCAAATAACAAATTACTGAACACGCAGCCCAGTTAAATAGTGAACACGCAGCCCACATAGATAGAGAACAGAAACCGCAGCCCTGACTCTGATTTTCTGAAATTTGAACACGCAGCCCAAATAACAAATTACTGAACACACAGCCCAGTTTGAAGGTGAACACGCAGCCCACACAGATAGAGAACAGAAACCGCAGCCCTGACTCTGATTTTCTGAAATTTGAACACGCAGCCCAAATAACAAATTTACCGAACACGCAGCCCAGTTTGAAGTGAACACACAACCCACTGATTTAGAAGTTTGGTTTGATTTGCACACAGCTTATTCATTTCATTAGCACACAGCTCATTCATTTCATTAGCACACAGCTCATTTATTTCATCACTGACACATGTATTCATTCTGAATGCAGGTTGGCGATCGCACCGTGCGCGGATACGGCTCTACTGCCGCGAGAGACTGGTACGCTGAGCTTCCAGAGGCTGTTCGGGATCTGGTTGATCTAGAAGGCTTCGGAGCATTTTGCGTGGGATTATCACGCTGCCCTGCCAGCAGGACATTGTTAGCTGCCTTGGTGGAGAGATGGTGGGACACCACCAATTCTTTCCATTTTTCTGCCACCGGGGATATGACCATGACTCCGCTAGACTTTGCCGTACTCACCGGCCTAGACATCGGCGGTTGGCCCATTCCTTATGACGAGGATATGGGAGAGTGGGAGGCCGCATGGTTACACCTGTTGGGGGCCCGTCCACTTGTAGATAGAGCTTCCGGGAGAGTCCGGTACACTTGGTTCTCTTCCCATTTCCGGAGGCCGGAGATAGAGCCTGAGTCTCCTGGGGAGGTCGAGCAGTACGCCCGTGGCTTCCTTATGTTCCTCTTTGACACCACTCTGTTTGCCGATAGGGGGAACACTGTTGGGTTGTATCTTCTGAGTGCCCTAGTGGACCTATCACAGGTCAGTCGGTATAACTGGGGTGGCGCTGGCCTGGCTACCCTCTATTGTTATATGAGCGCGACCTCCCGCGGGCAGGGAGACTTACTTGGTGGCTACTGGCGAGCCTGGGAGGTACGTTCTGTCTTCTTGATTTACATTTCTGCTCCTCATTACTTGTTCATTGCACACACACGGCGCACTTTACATCCTGTATTCTGCCCTTGACACTTTGTATTCACATTCTGTACTGTTTTTCTCAGCTATGGGTGTACGTATACTTTTCCACATTAGCCCCGGAGATGGAGGTGGCAGGACTCATTATGACTCCGTTTTCACTGGTATTCGAGGGCGAGCACCGACCGAGACCTCGAGAGACTCTCTTCTACCTGCGACAGTATTTTGATACTGTGCGGGCGACAGAGGTATTTCAGAACCCTCAGTCCATTTTATTTTCATCTTTGACCTGCCCTGTATGTTCCTGATTTCTGATGAATCTGTACACTGGTTATCCGCAGATTACTTGGCAGCCCTGGGCGGTCTTAGGTGATGGTCTCCGACATCAGTATCCCGGAGGATCGAGCAATTCCCAGTATAGGTTCCTACTCGAAGGACCTGTTGGTAGGGCATGGTTCCTGGGGGAACGCTTTCTGCGTCAGGTGTGGGGGTACGATTCTCAGGACCCTCCTGCTGTACCTCCAGCCACTATGCGGACTGCCGATAGACTCTCTGCCCAGGAGGTCATTAGCGACATGCAGGGCACCGATGCTTTGTTACATCTCATGGAGGGGGGCTATGCCACCTATCGTCGCATATATCTGATGCCCCCCTTGACGGGAGTGCGTGCTCCGTCACGGAGGCCTACTGATGTACCATCGTCGAGTCGGGCTCATGCCACGGATATCCCCTCCTCTAGCAGAGCTGGTGCGTCTAGGGGGAGAGGTAGTTCGATTCCTCCGATCCCTCCGTCTCTTTATCATCCTGGGTGGCCAGATATGCCGACCGAGTTGACGAGTTGGCGGTTCGGGACTCCTTACCAGGTCCCGCTAGAGCCTCCTCTTCCTGACCACGGATATGTCAGAGATCCTGATTCACCCCCGGTATGTTTTTCAGCTTTAATTCATCAGTTAGATATTTGGACGTTCATCCCTTTATTGATAGTTCTGCATTTGTATTTTGCAGCCTCCAGTTGAGTACACGGATGAGCTACTTGGGATGCTAGCCACATTCGAGGGCATGATCCTACGGAGGGAGGCACAGCTGGCCATTATGGGCGTGCAGGTATTGTCCATCTTTCCTGTATTCAGCATACTCCTGATGACATACTGGTTTTGAACGTTCTGCTGTATTGATAGGCTGTATAGAGCACATCTGACACACACCCCACTCAGCACATCTGACACACACCCCACTCGTATACTGTACTTGAATCTGCTTTTCATATTTAAACTGATGTATTGAACTCTTCATTTTCAGATGCCTCCTGTATATGCATCGTCGCAGACCAGGCCACCCGGGCCTTCTCAGGGAAGTCGAGGTACTGGGCCTGTTCGAGGTACTGGGCCATCTGGGCCTTTTCGGGGAGCTGGGCCATCTAGGCCTTTTCGAGGAGCTCGAGGAGCAGGGTCGTCTCGCAGACGCAGGGCACCCATTATTGAGGAGGAGGAGGAGGAGGAGGTCGCAGACCGTGAGTCAGAGACATCTGCTGGGGAGGGAGACTCTGGTCTTGGTTCCGGGAGTGGAGACCAGGCTGAGGGGGATCCGGAGGATGATAGCTCTGACCCGGATGGTGACGATGGTGCAGAGGTTATCCCGCAGAAGAGGATGAGAGGGCCCCCTCATTCCCGTTCCCGAGGACACTGATGCTATTTCCTGCTTTATTTTACTTTTTGCTAGTAGTTTGTAGCACTTTGCATATTGTTAGGCAGTTTTATTTTCTGTAAAACTCGTACCTTTATTTGTTGTAAAAACATGATGGAATGAAATAGCTTTTGAAAAGGTGTTGTATACTCTTAGCATCGCATCGCATCATTTTGCACAAAATGGAATTGAAAGAAAACGTGCCTTGTGTATTTACCAGGTCAGGTAATGAGTCGACACAACAAAACAAACAACTCAACTCGTTAAGAAAAGACAAGATCTTAACAAGTTTACAGCTCGATAAGCAAAATACAACAATGTTAACGACTCGATAAACAAGACTTAACAAAAATTGCATAAACAAAAGAGTAACAACTCAAAACACCAAATGTGACAGCTCGACAAAACTTACAACTCGATAAACAAAACGACAACTCGATAAGCAAAACAACAACTCGATGGGCAAAACAAAGCGTACATTCAGATGATCTGGGTGACGGAAGCATCCGAAACTGAGAGAAATGGAGGCCTTTGACATTCCCGATGCATCGAGATGCCTCAAATTTCCTTCCGGAGGGTAAAACAGGACCAATGCGGGGCCGAACACTTTTTGCATCTGGAGACTAGAGGGTGGCCGGCCTACTAGAATAGATGGCCGGCCGGCCACCTCTCCCACAACCCCCAGAATTTTGACACGTGTCCTTTGAATAGTGTTTTACCCCCCTATAAAAGCCCCAACCTTGGAACTTATTCATTTCATCACCGTTTCTCACAAAAATGGAGGCATTTCTCGCAGAAAATCTCACATCTTGGATCTCTTCTCTAGACGGCTCGGAAAAGTTGAACTTCCGGGGTTTCGGCTTAAATGCACTATTCCCGCTGAGCCGCACTCCACTGCACCTTCCTTTCCTCCATGCCGTGGCGAAGTTTTGGAACCCGGTGACGCACGTTTTCAGCTTCGGCGGTCAAGAGGTATGTCCCACTTTTGAAGATTTTCAAGTTTTGCTGGAATCCGAGCGCGGCGAGGAACTCTTGCCCCAACTCAACTTTGGCTATGCTCAATACTTAGGGCGGATGTGCGGGCTCTCCGCGCATGACGCTCGGTCCCTGATTTGTAACGGAATGTTGGATATCCCGAGTTTGGTCTACCGATTCTCCGATGCTGGTGACCGCAGCGACCATCATTGGCAAGGCTTCCGACAACATGCTCTCTGTTTGTGCATGTTATCTCATTTTCTGTTTGCCTCAAGCTTTGGAGGATCCAGCGTCCGTCTGATTGAAATTGCTCAAGGCTTGAAAGAGGGAAAGAGTTGCATCGCCATGACATTGGCCGAGACACTGATGGGCCTGGATGCCTTCTACCGTCGGGAGACAACCAGATTTGCAGGGAGTCCACTACTACTGCAGGTAATGTTTCCCACCCGATCTCACATATGTATTTGCTCACATCACTCGGCCCTCAGACTCAGTTTTTCTCACAAGACCCTTATCTTACTTTTCTCTCATCGCACATCTCTCTATTCTTTATTCTCTCATTTTTTCATCCCTCCCCAGATATGGTTGATGGACAAACTGCAAGTTGTGGACTCTTGCCCTGCTTACTCAGCCCGCGGCTACTTCTTTCGACAACGCCTGGTCGACGCCCTTGATGAGGGATGGTGGTTTGAATGGATGTGCAACTTGTCAGCAGATCGCATTGCGTGGCGCTGCCCTTGGCTCAATCTCCCGGTAATGAGCTACAGCATGTCCCGACAGGTCGGGGTTCGATTGATTGGCTAGACCCACTGTGTATTCTACTTTCCGTTCCGTATATTGCGCCAGTTCGGCCATGATCAGACTTGCCCTCCGGAGGGGATTGAGTACCCGGCTACATTTCCGGTTCGAGGTGCACAGTTGGCTCGGCAGGCCGCAGCGTGGAGAATTAGAGAGCTCCTGGCCCCCGTCCCTACCTTTAGTTATGCTTTGTTTGACGAGTGCTGGGATTGGCTCAATGAGGAGGCACAGACTGGGCCTAGGTCGAGATCGGAAGCTTCAACCAGCTCTGGGAGGGGACGCAGGGACACCTGACTTGACTATGCCCCAGATTTATTGCTTTATTAGTACTTTCAAGTTTTCGTTATGAGTGTAATAAAAAAGCAACTTCAATTGTATGCAAGAGCAGGAGAACTCTGTTTTGAAATCAATGAAATTGAAGGTTGTGGTACTGAAAATTTTCCGCTTTTGGTCCAAAAATGGTCTTAGTTGTGAAAAGATTAATTTGAACAAAGTCAACTTTTATTAAAACTTTTCAAAACTATTTTCGATATGGATCAGAACGGGACACGCCTGAGATCTGTCACTGAGGTGCACAACTCCGGATCCTAGCAACTGGAAAGTTGCCCCTAGTCTGAATGGTACCACAGCACCTCTTGGCAACGGAAAGTTGCCCCTAGTCTGAATGGCACTGCACCAGAGATTACGATGAATGCTGATGGATAAGGATGACTGAGATGATCAAAATGGACAAAGTTGATCGGGGAAAGTGTTTATGGCTGAACTTCAGGATGAAGCTGCCTACGTATCCCAAAGATGGGAATCAAGCCTTACGTAGTTCAGGCTTAGGTTCGCTCGGGTATTTTTACTCTCCTTTTGCGCTCTAAGTTTTGCCAAGGCCGCCCTTTGCGGGTTTTCAACCTTGTGAGCTCAATTTTTATATTTTCAAATTTTTTGTGCTCTGAGTTTTGCCTAGGTCGCCCTTTCGGGTTTTTGGCCTAGCGAGCCTCTCAAGGGTAGTATTTCTTCAACTTGTCCATGTTGATCGGTTGTGAAAACTCTAAGCCATCCAGATCCATCAGAACCACAGCTCCACCTGACCAGATAGACTTAATGATGTAGGGACCAGTCCAATTAGGTCTGAACTTGCCCCTAGGGTCGTGGATGGGAGCTCGGTTGTCCTTGAGTACCAAATCTCCTTCCTTCAAATTCCTGGACTTAACCTTCTTGTTAAAAGCCCGGGCAATTCTTCGTTGATAGCTTTGAATGTGGTACAGTGCTTTTAGTCTTCTCTCATCAAAGAGCATGAGTTCCTCAAATCTGTTCTGCTGCCAATCTGCCTCGGCTATTTGACACTCGGCCAATACTCGTAGTGACGGAACCTCAATCTCAATAGGTAGAACGGCCTCCATCCCATAAACCAATGAATACGGAGTCGCCCCAGTAGAAGTTCTGATTGAAGTCCGGTAGCCCCACAGAGCAAACGGCAGCTTATCTGGCCAGTCCCGGTAGGTTTCCACCATCTTCTGTAGTATGCGCTTGATATTCTTGTTGGCAGCCTCAACCGCTCCATTGGTCTGCGGCCGGTATGTAGATGACTTATGAAAAGCCACATTGTATTTTTCCAACAAGTCTATCACTTCCTTCTTGAAGTGGGAACCATTATCTGAAATTATCTCATTTGGGACCCCATAGCGACAGATGATGTTGTTTCTGATAAACTTTGCAACGTGCGAAGCCTTCAACACCGCATAAGATTGGGCCTCAACCCACTTTGTGAAATAATCTATTGCTACCAGGATGAACTTATGCCCATTCGACCCCTTCGGCGTGACAGCTCCGATCACATCAATTCCCCAGACTGAAAATGGCCATGGCGAAGTCATGTTGTACAGCTTTGATGGCGGGATGTTCATGCGGTTTGCATGGATCTGACATTTATGGCATCGCCGAACAAAACCAATACAATCCTCCTCCATGGTGGACCAGTAGTAATCTTGTCTGAGAATCTTCCGTGCTAGCATTACCCCATTCATATGTGCTCCACATTCCCCTCCATGGATGGCTTCCATTAGACTCTTTGACTCTTCGGCATCAACACACAGTTTATGCATTCCCAGATGACCTCTTCTATACAGCTTACCCCCACAGATGATGAACTGAACGGCCAATCTTCTTATTGCCCTTTTGTCCTTGGCGTTTACCCCTGACGGGTATGCTTCCTTCTCCAAGAAATTCCAAATGTCGTAATACCAAGGGTGTTCGTCCTGGACTTCACCTATGGCTGCAATCGACTCATAGGCTGGTGCAAATTTCTGGTCGATGATGACTGGACGCATCCGGACTCCACATGGGATGTCTATCATGGATGATAGAGTTGCTAAAGAATCTGCGAACCTGTTGTGCTCTCTTAGTAGATGAGTAAAACTTAGCTTCTCAAACCGAGGAATTAGCAAATCCAAGGTTTGGTGATACATCATCATCTTTTCCTCTTTTACTTTTCAGTCTCCTTTAGCTTGAGACACAACGAGGTTCGAGTCCCCAATGACGTCCAATCGTCTTGCCCCTAGTTCCAGGGCTGCTTCTAGGCCAGCGATGCACGCCTCATATTCTGCTTCATTGTTCGAGACTTTGAATCGGAGTTTAAAGGCTAGAGGGATACGGGAATTATCGGGTGTTATCAGCAACACTCCTATCCCATACCCATGTTGATTTGACGCTCCGTCAAAGTACATCGTCCAAGTTTCTTCGTCGATATGCAAAATTGATTCATCCGGGAACAAATATTCAACTGCTTCATCCCCCTCAACCGGGTGGTCGGCAAGGAACTCTGCCACTGCTCTTCCTTTTACTGACTTGCGTGTCGCGTACGTGAGATCAAATTCGGAGAGCAACAGCAACCAACGAGCTAGCCTACCCGTAAGCGCCGGTTTCTCGAAAAGATATTTGATGGGATCAAGTCGTGAAACCAACATTACAGAGTGAGCTAACAGGTAGTGCCGCAGCTTCCTGGTTGCCCATACCAGAGCTAAGCAAGTCTTTTCCAGCGGTGTATATCGGGTCTCATATTCCAGCATTTTTTTGCTCAAATAGTAGATGGCTTTCTCCACCTTATCTTCTGATTATTGTGCAAGCATGCAGCCCATTGTAGTTTCAGTCACTGACAGATACAAAATCAACGGTTTCCCCGGCTCTGGTGGCGATAAAACGGGTGGGTTCTGTAGATATTCTTTAATCTGCTCAAACGCTGCTTGACATCGGCCGTCCCATTGAAATTTCTTGCCTTTCTTCAAGAGACCAAAAAGTGGTTCACAAGTCAAGGTTAATTTTGAGATAAACCGTCTTATGAATTGCACTTTACCCAGAAAGCCTCTCACCTCCTTTTCAGTCCTTGGTGGGGGCATTTCTAGGATGGCCTTGATTTTGGAAGGGTCGAATTCGATGCCCCTTTGTGTAATCAGAAACCCCAGCATTTTTCCCGCTGTAACACCAAACGTACATTTTTGAGGGTTCAGCCGCAACCGGAATTCCCTGATCCTTTGGAAAAACTTATGCAAGGCGGTATAGTGGCCCTCTCTATCTTTGGACTTGACAATCATGTCGTCCACATACACCTCAACCTCTTTGTGGATCATATCATGTAATATTGTGGTCGCGGCCCGTTGATAAGTAGCTCCAGCGTTCTTCAACCCAAACGGCATTACCCTGTAGCAGTATGTCCCCCACGGGGTGGTGAATGCAGTCTTTTCCCTGTCTTCTGGTGCCATTACTATCTGGTTGTATCCTGAGAAGCCATCCATGAATGAGAGCAATGCATGCCCTGCTGTGAAATCTACCAACTTATCGATGTGCGGTAAGGGGAAATCATCCTTCGGACTAGCTCTGTTCAAATCCCTGAAGTCCACACACACCCGGATCCTGCCGTCCTTCTTCGGCACCGGAACAATGTTGGCCAACCAAGTTGGATACTCAGATACCAGCAGGAAGCCTGCGTCGATTTGCTTGGTGACCTCTTCCTTAATCTTGAGAGCCCAGTCCGGGCGGATCCTTCTGAGTTTCTGTTTGACAGGTCGAGCCTCGGGGTCAAGGGGGATCCGATGCTGTACAATCTCAGGATCGATTCCAGGCATGTCTTCGTAGGACCACGCGAAAACATTTTTGAAATCTTTTAATAAAGCGACTAAGCGCTCGCGTTCCTCCGAAGACAACGTGGACCCGATCTGGACCAGCCGCGGGTCCTCCTCAGTACCAATGTTCACGGTAATGATTTTATCCATTAATGGCTTGACAAATCTCTCTTGCTCTTGCTCAATTAAACGTTGCAAAATCGGAGGAACTTCGTCCTCTTCGTTTTCATCAAAGTTTTGAAAGTCTGAATTAATGCAATAAATTAGGGGCACAGAAAAGTACTCGGAAACCACAGATAGTTCATTCTCATTAGGCACTGCCAGATCATCCAATTCATCGGTTACAACAGACTCAAATGAAAAGGAAAAAGACGACCTAGACAGGACTGTGGCATCCGGGTTAACATCCCCAGGAGTACCAGACTCAGACTCAGTCGAGCTGGAACCTGATTCCGACTCACAAGACTCGGTGGAATCAGATTCCGGCTCACTACCTGACCCGGTGCTGCTGGACAAAAATCCCTCCTCGTACTGCCAAGTGAGAGAGGGTGCGATAGATGCATCCAAGATAGCTGCTGGTCGGCTCGCAGCCGTTTAATCTCCAATCATGGAAACCTCGGAGTTATCCCCCAAGCACTTATGGTCGATCGGAGGATCAGAGAGTAGACATGCCAGCGCTACCCCCATTTCAAATTCTGTGCCCTCAGGATCCACTGCCTTATTCCGCTCAACCTTAGCTGATGGGTCCGTCTGCTCTTCGGCAACATCCTCCCCGGGTAGTTGCAGGTCGAAAAAGATCTCAAAACCGGGCACGCGCTTCTTCTCCGCGTTTATCCACGGCTTTGGGAAGCCGCAAAATGGAAAATCCTCCCCCTCCCGGACGAAGCGTCCGTTCAGGGTGCCCTGAATGGGCCTATGCATCAAGTCAAATGGCTTCCCAGCCTGCTTTGCTCTGGCCCTTCCGGCCATTTCCTTCCCTTTCCTCACCCAGTCCTCTTTGGTGGGCAGATAACCCAGCCCAAAGGTATGCGGGTTATGTGGCACTTCGGCCAATGTTGCGACGCCTTTCCTGCCGCTCCTTCCTAATCCCATCCCGGGGATGTGTTGTAGCTTGTTCATGAGGTAGACGGATTGAGCACTGACGTACATACCTTCATTCATAGCCATAATGTTTTGCACAACCCGGGCCTCGGCCAGAGTAAATCCTGATATGAACACGTCCTCCATGCCGTGCTCTATTTCTAGGACTGGTGTAGACACCTCTGGGGGGGGGGGGGATGGATCGATGAATTCCCAAACACAATGGCTACTCCCTTTCCATAGGGGTATTTCACCATCTGATGCAGAGTGGACGAGACGGCCTTTACCTGGTGCAACCACGGTCGCCCCAGAAGTAGGTTGAAAGTTGCGGGAACCTCCAAGACATGGAAACCTATCTCGTGTTGTCTAGGTCCAACCTTGGTCTGAATCTTGACGGTCCCCATCACTTCCCTTCTAGTATTATCGTATGCTTTGATCACCTGAGTTGTCGGGATGAAGTCCGCGGGCTTCAACCCGATTGCATACGCTGTTCTGGCTGGGAAGACATTGATAGCAGACCCGGTATCAACAAGTACCACCGGTATCCACTTGTCTCTACACTCCACGGAAATGTAGAGAGGTTTGTTATGATTCACGCCCTCAAGCGGCAATTCCTTGTCTGAAAAGGTTAATGCCGGGGAACCCCCTCCCGGAAAAACCAGCCCGACCAGTTGCTCTGGTGTAGTATCGATGGAGAGCTTGGCCTTGTCCATGGCAGATAGGACAGCTTGTCTGTGTACCCGTGAAGCCATAAGCAGTCCCCAGATGGAGATGTCTGCTTGTATCTTCTTTAATTGCCTCAGCACAGCTTCTTCTTCAATCTGTTTCTCTCTCTGTTTCTCAGCTTCCTTGTCTTTACCAGATGCTTCTGGCTGGTCTAGGTGCGGGGGCTTGAAGTACCGCCCACTCCTGGTCATGTGGTCCACCTCATCGAGGTACCAGGTGCTGTCTGGTTGATTTACTCCCCAATCTTCGTCTGTGTGGGCAAGACATAAGTCGTCGTCTTCCCACCACATCCCGTTAGCATCCAGAAGACACCTGTCTGGTTCTGGCAGATGTGTACTCTCAGTACCTTCATCCCATATGCTCACAGCATTGTCCGTTCTCGTGCCCACAGCACTCTCAGCCACTTCATGGGCTTTTGCCTTTCTGATTCTCTCGAAATCCCAAAATTTCTCATGTTCTGTCTGCGTTGCTGCAGTTTGTTGTTCTATTGTCTTTACATCCATAATGCTTAAGTCCCGAGCGGAATTCTTTGTACCGGCGCTCTCAGGCAATCCATTCTGACTCTCGGCCCTTCCGGCCACAGTTGATACCCTCGCCCCTGCCGGGCTCTGCTCTGGCTGAAACTCCACAATATCAGGCTGATCATCTAACCACCCGGTGGCCTCCGCCGACTCCTCATATTCAAACCAGTTGATTGTTGCATCTCCTGATTCTTGGTCGTTGAAGAACTGGAGGTTGGCGAAGTCCTCCTCCACTGTTGCTAGATCCTCTGCCCCCTGTTCAAGTCCGTCCCCCTGAATCATGCATAGTTCCGCTTTTTCTGGCAATCCCACACTCAGCTCAGACTGGCCCACTGATAAAATGTATTCGCTTGGATCATAGGCTCCCCCAGCATAATCCCCAGACCGCTTGACCCAGATTCAACAACTCTGTTCTCCTCTGAAACCTGCCCTGTTCCAACTTCAGTAGTCACCACCTTTGACTCGGATTGGGTTGTGAAGGTGTCCATCATGCACAAGGAATCGGTGCAATCAGGAAGGATCACCTCCGGCTTGGGTAGGTGAGAGGGAGTAATATAGATACTAGGATCGTAGGATACGACCCCAGTTTGGATGAAGTTGACTCTTTTGGGTGGTGGATCTTGGTTATGGGTAGGGAGTGGGTTGGTTGTGACGTTAGGTCTATCTGGAGGTAAAATAATATTTTTGTCGATGAGGTCCTGAACCTCGTGACGCAGCCTGAAACAATGGTCGGTATCATGACCATGCTGCTGGTGGTAGGCACAGTATTTGGCTGGGTTGTGAGAGGGGGGAGTGGATTTGGTGGCGGCCTCGGCTCCAGGGGTTTTAGATGTCCCTTTCTAATCAAAACCCCCAGAACCTTGGACAAAGGCATGTATAGTGGAGTAAAGGTTCTTTGGCCTCTGGGCTAGAATCTCGGGGCTTGGGTACTGCTCCAGGATGTACTGGAAAAGGGGGTGGCCACCATGGGCCTTGGCTGGGGAGGGGGATTGGTGGTGACCATACTGACCTCCGAAGTCCTTGTGTTTGCAGCGCCACTCGGGCCTGCGTTGTTATTGCGGTTGAATGTCCTCCGGGGTTGCTCCCGGTCCTGGTCAATCAGACCTTGCTTCATCGCATCCTCGATCTGTACCCCCATCTCGTGTAAGTCTGAGAAGGTGGGAAAGGGGAGTACGATCATCTTCTGCATGAGTTTTGGTTGGAGATTGCGCACAATCATCCTAATTTGATCTTTGTCTATAGGCCTCAAGGTCATCATCGATGCCTTTGCCCTCCATCGAGTTACGAAGTCTGAGAAAGTCTCCTTGGCCTCTTGCCTCGTCGTTTCGAGATCACGAGTTGTAATCTCGATCTGTGTATTGTACGAGTACTGTGCAACGAAGGCCTCAGCCATCTCATCCCAGTTTCTTTTCACGTCATCTTCTAGCTTCGCGTACCAAATGGCTGCCACACCCGACAAAGTTCGGCCAAACAGGGAGAGCTTTTGTGGTCGGGTTAGGCCCATTGGCTGCAGGATGTCTGAAAATAGCCGGAGATGGACCATAGGATCCCCGGACCCATCAAAACGATAAATCTGTGGCATCTTGAATCTGTCTGGCAATGTTACGGCCACGTCGGTGTACCCATCTTCGATGTCTGGTATGGCCTTCACCCCCTGAGACTTCTTAAAAAGCTTCTCCAATTTGCTCAATTTCAGAGCTGTATGGTCTATCTCGAACTCGAAAGGAGAGTCCGGATGGTTGGCAGGTGTATGAGTCTTGGACAGCTGAGGCAGAAACGGGGGCGGAGCCAACCCCGTTGGATGGCCTGTGTCCTCTTGAATATTCTGGACATTGGGTAGGGTGTTTTGGGTGTTCAGGGGGGTATTCTGGGGATTTGGCAGGGCATTTTGACCAGTGGATGTCTGCTCGGGTAACGGAGCTCCGGGTGGAGGAGGAGCCGGGTGCGAGGTTGATATTTCGGTTTGCTGCTGGAGCCTGGTAATGAGCTCAGCCTGTTGGGCCATAACTGTAGCCTGTTGCTTAGAAAATTCCGTTTGGCGGATGGCATCCTCTTGCATCTGTCTCATGCTCTCTTGCATTTGGCGCATCATCGCCTCCGTCCCTGATGTATTCGGCGGATCCATCTGAATAACCGGTAAGTGTATCTCTATAGCGGAAATAGCAACCTCAGTCGGATTGTTCACTGCTAGGGTAGGCCTCTGCCCTGATGATCTCTGCTCAGACGGACTGCGCCTTCTCGGCCTTCTCCTAACCACTGGGGGTAATGAGTGGAACACTGGATGTCCGTCAATCAGATCCTCGGATCGAATAAGTCGGCGACCTCGTGTCCAAAGTGCTTGGGGTATATCTACTGGTTCGGAAGCAATCGTGATAAAAACTGCCCTAGCAAAAAGATAAATAATGCGAAAAGGAAATAAATAACCAGAAAAACGGACAGCATAACAGCTTAAATTAAATACACAACACACAGTCGGGCATACAACACACGGTTGATAAGCTGGGTATACACTGTCCTCAATCACTGATTACTGTCCCTGTATCACTGTTTCCCAAAACTGAATCTGATATCCGCAGACAACTGATTCTCAAATGACTGGCTGATGCCCGCAGTCCTGATGCCCAATCTCAAAACTGATGCCCGCAGGCCTGATGTGACTCATAAACTGATACATGCATTCCCTGTAGAGACGCACTCTAACAAGCACATAACAGATAAGTGAGAGCCAAAACACCCCTATGTTGGGGTAGGGTTTCCCTGTCCTATTTTGTCAGGAACTAGGGTTTCACTATGCACGCAGCGGTTTCAAACAACCTATAAACGGGTAAGCAACCTGTCCTAGTTTGGAATGGTCACTATGGATCCGAATATGCACTAGGTCGAATGGTCAAAAAGGGTGCCCTGGTAAAACCGGGGTTTGTGTTCCCATGCTGTCAGAGCCCAGAGCCGATCAGCTTTATGGTCATGCCTTGACAAGACAAGCCTCCGGCAAATCGTTCGGGAATGGCATATGGCAAACACGGTGTCCTAGGCGCACCAATGCAAATGCAATGCAAAGAAACACACAAGTGTAGTCAAAACCAGATATCACGAGTTCGAGTCAAGTTCTCTAAGTCCCCAGCAGAGTCGCCAGAAACTGTAACAAGTTCGCGAGGGACCTCGCTACAGTTCGGACTCGATTTGTGCCACGGTTCTAAATCTTGAACCAAAGAGTCCAAATCCGGCAAATCGTTTTGAAAACAGATTTTTTTGAAAGAAGTGCCAAACATGGACTGCTTTGCCAGATACAGAGTCGCCACCTAAATATTTTATAATGGGAAATTTAGGAAACCCTGACTCGGTGCCAAAGGCCACGTGTCCGTCATCACCAAAGTTGCCTCGGCTCGGGAACTTGGGTACGATTGGGGAAGGTCACTTCGTGAGCACCCCCGCTCGCCCGGTCAAAGACCGGCCTCTACTAATCATGATATCTTATTTTGAAAACATTGTATGTTCTTATTCCGGTTATTAGCCTAGGTTACTATGTGATGCGCACAGCATACAAGTATAGACCGGGTCGTCTGTATTGGAACAAAACATTTCATGTTTGTTTGTTTGAAAATGGTTTGATGGTGCTACCCGCAGGTAGGCTAAGACGTGGATTTGCCACCCTCAGGTGGGCTTAGAAAACAGTGATTTTGCCACTATCTAGTGGGCTTAAAACAAACAGTCAATGCATTGTTCCAATCCAAATAACTCAACCTTCACCCACAGGCATTCAAGGCAGTTATATCACCTAAGCAAATAGCCTCATGGCAAGCATGCTATTCATGGAAACACTCACACGCATGCAAGGATGCTAAAGCATAAAAACTCACCGAGTACTCCAAGCCAAAACAGAAACTACATTAGAAATCACGCATGATCCTAAGTATACAGAAATGCCTAATGCAACACATGCAAAGATGCAACTATAGCAGGCTCGGCTATTCTAAACACGGCATATGGAATGCTACAACTAACACGTATTCAATTAGGAATTGAAATACAAATGCAGTTTGTATGATGCGCCGAGCCCGGTGCACGCAAAACAGATGAATGATGCAAACATGCTGCCATACTGTATGCTAATTGAAATATGCCCTATACCTGACCATCATAAGCGGGTAAATAAAAGGGAGAAAGACGTGGGGTTGGAAGACATACATCACACTCACCCACACTTATTACAATTATGCCCTCGCGCAGAGGGTCCGAATAAATGTACAGTCCGAATAAAAGAATATTACAGTCCAAAATAATACAGATTCCTAATGATATACAAATTCCTAATTAATTTACAGATTAACTAAGAAAAGCTGTAAACTGGCATGCAAGCCAGGGACCGCCTTGATTCTGATGAATGATGCATGTTGGGCTGCTTTGGCGCTGAAATCCACTGGGATGCCCCAATTAGCCTCTGTTTGCAATGTTTCTCGAAATGCGTGCCAAGTTCCAGAAAGTTGCTGATCCTGGATTTTGCTGCAACAGAGAGCAGGAAAGGGGCATGGCAATGTATTTCACAAATATATGCATGCCTCGATCCTCGTGCCACCAATCACGCATATCATTGCATAATGGCTGAGGAGCCGAATTGCACAACTCAATATAGAATGAATGCATATGAATGCTACAACAAAACCTAACTCCATCATGGATAATCCGGAGTGTCGGTGACTTGGGAATTGAGACTCGTTCCGTCACTCGGGGTGCGAAACGTGCCTCGTTTCCCGTGCAATATGCATGATATGCATGAAATGCAACTAAGATACAATCCTAACATACGCAATGTTATGGAATGGCATGCCTCGAAATGCGTGCACACGGGCACGCAAACCGAGGCAATGGCCCTAAGGCATGAAATGGCAATACGAAATGAAATGAGGGCTTATACCAACATGAGTGGACCTCAGCCACGCTCACATAAGAGGCCGTGAGATGAAAATGAAGTGCCTCGAAACGCGTGCACACGGGCACGCAAACCGAGGCGATGGCATACTGAATGCGATGAGACTAAAATGACAAATACAATGCAATATGGGCTTATACTAACATGAGAGAGCCTCAGCCACACCCACATAAGAGGCCATCGGATAAAAAAGAAGTGCCTCGAATGCGTGCACACGGGCACGCAAACCGAGGCGATGACATAAAGGCATGAAATGGCCTGGAAATGCAATGATGGGCTTATACCAACATGAGAGGGCCTCAGCCAGACTCACATAGGACGCCGTCGGATAAAAGAGAAGTGCCTCGAAATGTGTGCCTGCGGGCACGCAAACCGAGAAATGGCCCGAGGGCATGGAATGACATGCAAAATGAGACATGCCGTATGGAATATGGAACATGCAAATTTCAGCAGCCAAAATGATGTAAAACAGCCCCCTAATCATAGCAAAATTATACCCGATGCTCGAAATAAGTCCCGGAATGCAATGGAATGGCCTACAGCTATGTCAAACATGCACAATATGGACATGAAGTGTAAAGAAAGATGCTAGGCAGCCCCTAAACTAGCATTTTTACAGTACAAAGCATGGCCAAACAACAATCATAGATGGGGCAAAAACAACATGCAAAAATGGGGGGAAAAGGGGAAATAATGAAGTAAGTGGTACATGCAATGCTCAAAATGAAAAATATAGTTCTACAACACTGAAGAGGGACCAAAAATATGAACATTTACAGCTTATGACAACCCCCAAATCAGTATGTAGATATGCTCAACATAGCATGCAAAATATGAGCCAAAAGAGGGCTATAAAGAGAGGTATACCAAGCATTCACCAAAAAGCCTAAGACCTTTAATGAAATATGTCAAGAAGATCAAAATATGACTATTTTCAGACCTGATGATGGCCGAAAACAGAACCTAGATAGGCTTAACAAAGCATGCAAAAATGGGGGTCAAAGAGGGGTATAATGACAAGTATAACATGGAGACCCCCAACAAAGTTGATCCCTTCTACAATGTTGTAGAGGGATCCAAAATAAGCCTACTCACAGTTCATGACATGCTCCAAAACAGATCACATGTAGGCCAAACAAATCATGCAAATTTACGGTAAATGTGAGAGATTATGAAGCAAGTGCATGATAGAAAGGCCAAACAGGGTTGAGCCCTTCTTCAATGTTGAAGAGGGGCTCAAAATAGGCCCACTCACAGTTTACATCAGGCTCAGAAATAGATCAAACATGAACTAAAAATAGCATGCAAGATATTGACATACAAGATGATATTGAAGCAAGTGCATCATAGAGGGCTCAAACAGGGTTGAGCCCTTAAACAAACATGTAGAATAGCTCAAAAGAAGTCCCCTTTCAGTTAAGGTCGGAGCCTAAAACAGTGAGAAAATAGGGTAGAAGAATGGTGCAAAAAAAGGTGCCAAAAGAGGGTGATTGATACTTACCCTTGAAGATCACACTCTTGTTGCTTCTTGGCTCAAGTTTGCTGCTCCTAAGCCTCTTAAAAAACCTTCCTTGCAGCTGGAATGGAGTGGTGGTAGTAGAGCTTGAAGATGATGAAGAAATGGCACCAAACTTAGGAAAAATGAGAGAGATAGAGATGGAGATGTGTATGTATGCTTGAGGAAAATTTTCCAACCTTTGTCTAAGAGTTGGGAGGCTCCTTATATGGGCAAAAAGACGGGTGTAAAGGTGGAGGGAAATGCACCTAAGTGTTCCCTTCCAAAATATCCCCCGGATACAGATCTTTTCTGGGGGAAACAGCTATACAGCTGTGCAGCACAGGTCCCAAGGAGCATGGCCGGCTAGGCACCTTTACTGGAGGTGGCCGGCCGGCTACCCCCCATGGCCGGCCGGCCAGGGGCAAAAATGGAAGTTTGGAATTGCTGGCCGAGCTCTACATATTGGTGTCCTCCCATGTATGTACAACAAAGCCCTATGGTTGGAATCTGGCAACTCTGAACCAAGAGAGACAACAAGCCACTTAAAAGAGGGGTTCAAAAGGGTCAATTAGAGTTACTGGCCAGCCATATGTTTTTAGGGTCCTCCCAGGTCTCCTCAACACAAATATGTGGTTTTGGCTCAAAGAAAATGGCCCTAGGGTGTTCAACATTAGCCCAGAAGTGAGAAAAACGGGCGCCGGGGGGCGTCGGAGGAGCATAACTGGTTGTTTGAGACAATTACTGTCCTCCCACCCTCCAGTGACCTTCCTTATGATAAAACAGAGGTACCTGCCAAACATGAACAAAAACTGATGCAAAACGAATGCTCGGGGGCCAAAACACGCAGTTCTGGGTCCCGAAAACCGGCCGTTAAGCACCGAAAAGGGTGTTTGGCCACGAAGTGGGTATCTAAGACCCCAGTGTCCCTTGAAAGGGAGTAGATGAGATGCATGCCAAAAACCGGAGGAATCGGAGATGGTCGGGTGGTCCCGAACCGAGGCACACGGCCTGACGGCTCTGAAAACCGGGATCCGGGCTCCGAAACGGGCAAAATGGCCTACGACCACGAAATGTAGCCCACGGCCACTGAGAGATAGTCTACGGGACCTCTCCCTCCCCTCAGGAAAGAAAACAGAGAAAACCGAGCCCGATTCCCAAACCGAGGCAAGGCACAGAAGAGAGTTCGGAAATCCGGAGGCAGGGCGCACGGCCGCGACTCTGAGACTTCTGAACGAGCACAATATGCAACATCACCGAGCGCTCAATCGGCGACGTCTGAGTCTTAAGGTCGGTCAAAAATGGGGTGTCTACAGTTGCCCCTCTTTGACAGAACTCGGAAGTCACAAGTGACGGGAGTGAATGTCAAAGCCCAGAGACGACCCATTTTTGACAAGGCCGAAGACTTAGACAAACAAACAAGATAAACAGAGATATGTGCCCGCAGGCAGGGGCAAAATGCAAAATGATATGCAGAAAGCCAAATGCAACTCGATGTTCGTGCAAATGCAGCAAGCTGTAATGAAGCAAGTATTCGCAAATAAATGCAACAGTTTTAAGCAAGAATGCAAAGCAACAACTACATTTCATGCAGTTAGGAATGCGGAGAATCATTCAATTCTTGTCGCGTCTCACACGGAGAAGATACGATACCTGCGCGATTCGTCTGGTCGCACCAGCCTCAAATGAACCGTACATACAATATCGTGCCTGCAAAAGAGAGAAATTCAACAAGAACAATGTGCTAACAACATACATTCAATGTGATTCCTGTGGTTCCGAAAGTTTGACACACGCAGTGTCGGCGAGCGAATGCATCGCAATGCGAGAAAGGAACGTGCGTGACAACGCATGCTCAAACACAGAGGTGTGGTAGACCAAGAAAACATGCATGACAATGCAAAATGCTCATAAGAATGCAAGTTATATGCAAAACAATGCAAAACGAGCATAAATCAGGGTGCTCGTTTGGTGCGAAACAACGAGCTGGGAAACGCGCATTTCGGCGAAGGCAACTTGATCGCGGCCTCTAATTCACCTCCCGGAGAGGTTACAACATGTTTGAAAAGGATACACCTTGATTTTGATGAATGATGATGAGACACATGTGAGAAATTGTAGCTGAAGTTCCGGCGGAGCGATTTCGCGCTAGAAAGTGCACTTTTCTTGAACTTTTTCAGGTCCCGGGAACTCCGATCTTCCTCAAAATTTGCAGAGAGCTAGAGGGGGGTGTGGGGACCACCACCGGCCAGGTGGTTGCCCTTGGGGAGGCCACCGGCTAGGGACAAAAAAGCAAATGGCCGGCCAGCCAGAAAAGGTGGCCGGCCGGCCACCTGCCCAAAAGCAGGGGCATTTTGGTCATTTTTCCCATTTCTATATATATCCACCTCCATTCATTCCGAAATCACTCCCATAGCTGCAAAAACTCCTTCCCTTGCTCCCCAAACCATTTTTTCCTTCAGATCTGCATTTTATACGCGCTTTTCGGCCTTCCACGCAAGTTGTTTTCGTGAAATCTTTCAGTTTTAAGCACTTTGAGCCGATTAAATTTTGATTTCGGGGCTTCTCTTCTCATTTTCACCACTTGAAGTAAGTTTGTCTCAATATTTGGAAGATTTCTCGGGAGTTGACTTTTGTTGACTTTTTCATTTCCCGAGAGTTGACTTTTGTTGACTTTTTCCAATTTTGGCTCATTTTTGCTCATTTTTGCTCATTTTGCAGATTTCTCGAAATGGCAGGTGATTTTCCTCACGGTGGAGGCCCTCCAGGTGCCGGGGATGACTTTGATTTTATGACACTGCCCCCGAGAGTCCGCCTTTTTATTCCCGGGAGATACGTCCCACCGGTACATGTGCTTCCGCGGGCCGTTTTTCGTCGTTTCACTGGGTTCAATGACCGGGCACCCGGGGATTTACTTTTGCGAGAGCCGGAGCAGCACCTCTCTCACGATGCACAAGAGGTATTTTACTTTATTTCCTGCATTTTTCTCGTATTTCGTGCCTTTGCCATGCTTGTACACATAGTTTTAGCTTACGACATAGCATTTTATTTGCATCCTGAACACACGGTTCGAACACTCGAATTTCTGAACACATCAGCCTATAAATTAATTGTGAGCACACGACATACACTGATTGAAAATTGAACTCTCGGCCCAATACTTGAATTTTGAAATGAACGCACAGCCCATCCTTGAATGTTGAACACACAGTCCATTGTTTAGGTGAACACTCGGCATACACTGATTTAGAGTTGGACACACAGCCCGAATTGGAGAGACTGGTACGCTGAGCTTCCAGAGGCTGTTCGGGATCTAGTTGATCTAGCAGGATTCGGAGCATTTTGCGTGGGATTATCACGCTGCCCTGCCAGCAGGACATTGTTAGCTGCCTTGGTGGAGAGATGGTGGGACACCACCAATTCTTTCCATTTTTCTGCCACCGGGGATATGACCATGACTCCGCTAGACTTTGCCGTACTCACCGGCCTAGACATCGGCGGTTGGCCCATTCCTTATGACGAGGATATGGGAGAGTGGGAGGTCGCATGGTTACACCTGTTGGGGGCCCGTCCACTTGTAGATAGAGCTTCCGGGAGAGTCCAGTACACTTGGTTCTCTTCCCATTTCCGGAGGCCGGAGATGGAGCCTGAGTCTCCTGGGGAGGTCGAGCAGTACGCCCGTGGCTTCCTTATGTTCCTCTTTGGCACCACTCTGTTTGCCGATAGGGGGAACACTGTTGGGTTGTATCTTCTGAGTGCCCTAGTGGACCTATCACAGGTCAGTCGGTATAACTGGGGTGGCGCTGGCCTGGCTACCCTCTATTGTTATATGAGCGCGACCTCCCGCGGGCAGGGAGACTTACTTGGTGGCTACTGGCGAGCCTGGGAGGTACGTTCTGTCTTCTTGATTTACATTTCTGCTCCTCATTACTTGTTCATTGCACACACACGGCGCACTTTACATCCTGTATTCTGCCCTTGACACTTTGTATTCACATTCTGTACTGTTTTTCTCAGCTATGGGTGTACGTATACTTTTCCACATTAGCCCCGGAGATGGAGGTGGCAGGACTCATTATGACTCCGTTTTCACTGGTATTCGAGGGCGAGCACCGACCGAGACCTCGAGAGACTCTCTTCTACCTGCGACAGTAGTTTGATACTGTGCGGGCGACAGAGGTATTTCAGAACCCTCAGTCCATTTTATTTTCATCTTTGACCTGCCCTGTATGTTCCTGATTTCTGATGAATCTGTACACTGGTTATCCGCAGATTACTTGGCAGCCCTGGGCGGTCTTAGGTGATGGTCTCCGACATCAGTATCCCGGAGGATCGAGCAATTCCCAGTATAGGTTCCTACTCGAAGGACTTGTTGGTAGGGCATGGTTCCTGGGGGAACGCTTTCTGCGTCAGGTGTGGGGGTACGATTCTCAGGACCCTCCTGCTGTACCTCCAGCCACTATGCGGACTGCGGATAGACTCTCTGCCCAGGAGGTCATTAGCGACATGCAGGGCACCGATGCTTTGTTACATCTCATGGAGGGGGGCTATGCCACCTATCGTCGCATATATCTGATGCCCCCCTTGACGGGAGTGCGTGCTCCGTCACGGAGGCCTACTGATGTACCATCGTCGAGTCGGGCTCATGCCACGGATATCCCCTCCTCTAGCAGAGCTGGTGCGTCTAGGGGGAGAGGTAGTTCGATTCCTCCGATCCCTCCGTCTCTTTATCATCCTGGGTGGCCAGATATGCCGACCGAGTTGACGAGTTGGCGGTTCGGGACTCCTTACCAGGTCCCGCTAGAGCCTCCTCTTCCTGACCACGGATATGTCAGAGATCCTGATTCACCCCCGGTATGTTTTTCAGCTTTAATTCATCAGTTAGATATTTGGACGTTCATCCCTTTATTGATAGTTCTGCATTTGTATTTTGCAGCCTCCAGTTGAGTACACGGATGAGCTACTTGGGATGCTAGCCACATTCGAGGGCATGATCCTACGGAGGGAGGCACAGCTGGCCATTATGGGCGTGCAGGTATTGTCCATCTTTCCTGTATTCAGCATACTCCTGATGACATACTGGTTTTGAACGTTCTGCTGTATTGATAGGCTGTATAGAGCACATCTGACACACACCCCACTCGTATACTGTACTTGAATCTGCTTTTCATATTTAAACTGATGTATTGAACTCTTCATTTTCAGATGCCTCCTGTATATGCATCGTCGCAGACTAGGCCACCCGGGCCTTCTCAGGGAAGTCGAGGTACTGGGCCTGTTCGAGGTACTGGGCCATCTGGGCCTTTTCGGGGAGCTGGGCCATCTAGGCCTTTTCGAGGAGCTCGAGGAGCAGGGTCGTCTCGCAGACGCAGGGCACCCATTATTGAGGAGGAGGAGGAGGAGGAGGAGGTCGCAGACCGTGAGTCAGAGACATCTGCTGGGGAGGGAGACTCTGGTCTTGGTTCCGGGAGTGGAGACCAGGCTGAGGGGGATCCGGAGGATGATAGCTCTGACCCGGATGGTGACGATGGTGCAGAGGTTATCCCGCAGAAGAGGATGAGAGGGCCCCCTCATTCCCGTTCCCGAGGACACTGATGCTATTTCCTGCTTTATTTTACTTTTTGCTAGTAGTTTGTAGCACTTTGCATATTGTTAGGCAGTTTTATTTTCTGTAAAACTCGTACCTTTATTTGTTGTAAAAACATGATGGAATGAAATAGCTTTTGAAAAGGTGTTGTATACTCTTAGCATCGCATCGCATCATTTTGCACAAAATGGAATTGAAAGAAAACGTGCCTTGTGTATTTACCAGGTCAGGTAATGAGTCGACACAACAAAACAAACAACTCAACTCGTTAAGAAAAGACAAGATCTTAACAAGTTTACAACTCGATAAGCAAAATACAACAATGTTAACGACTCGATAAACAAGACTTAACAAAAATTGCATAAACAAAAGAGTAACAACTCAAAACACCAAATGTGACAGCTCGACAAAACTTACAACTCGATAAACAAAACGACAACTCGATAAGCAAAGCAACAACTCGATGGGCAAAACAAAGCGTACATTCAGATGATCTGGGTGACGGAAGCATCCGAAATTGAGAGAAATGGAGGCCTTTGACATTCCCGATGCATCGAGATGCCTCAAATTTCCTTCCGGAGGGTAAAACAGGACCAATGCGGGGCCGAACACTTTTTGCATCTGGAGACTAGAGGGTGGCCGGCCTACTAGAATAGATGGCCGGCCGGCCACCTCTCCCACAACTCCCAGAATTTTGACACGTGTCCTTTGAATAGTGTTTTACCCCCCTATAAAAGCCCCAACCTTGGAACTTATTCATTTCATCACCGTTTCTCACAAAAATGGAGGCATTTCTCGCAGAAAATCTCACATCTTGGATCTCTTCTCTAGACGGCTCGGAAAAGTTGAACTTCCGGGGTTTCGGCTTAAATGCACTATTCCCGCTGAGCCGCACTCCACTGCACCTTCCTTTCCTCCATGCCGTGGCGAAGTTTTGGAACCCGGTGACGCACGTTTTCAGCTTCGGCGGTCAAGAGGTATGTCCCACTTTTGAAGATTTTCAAGTTTTGCTGGAATCCGAGCGCGGCGAGGAACTCTTGCCCCAACTCAACTTTGGCTATGCTCAATACTTAGGGCGGATGTGCGGGCTCTCCGCGCATGACGCTCGGTCCCTGATTTGTAACGGAATGTTGGATATCCCGAGTTTGGTCTACCGATTCTCCGATGCTGGTGACCGCAGCGACCATCATTGGCAAGGCTTCCGACAACATGCTCTCTGTTTGTGCATGTTATCTCATTTTCTGTTTGCCTCAAGCTTTGGAGGATCCAGCGTCCGTCTGATTGAAATTGCTCAAGGCTTGAAAGAGGGAAAGAGTTGCATCGCCATGACATTGGCCGAGACACTGATGGGCCTGGATGCCTTCTACCGTCGGGAGACAACCAGATTTGCAGGGAGTCCACTACTACTGCAGGTAATGTTTCCCACCCGATCTCACATATGTATTTGCTCACATCACTCGGCCCTCAGACTCAGTTTTTCTCACAAGACCCTTATCTTACTTTTCTCTCATCGCACATCTCTCTATTCTTTATTCTCTCATTTTTTCATCCCTCCCCAGATATGGTTGATGGACAAACTGCAAGTTGTGGACTCTTGCCCTGCTTACTCAGCCCGCGGCTACTTCTTTCGACAACGCCTGGTCGACGCCCTTGATGAGGGATGGTGGTTTGAATGGATGTGCAACTTGTCAGCAGATCGCATTGCGTGGCGCTGCCCTTGGCTCAATCTCCCGGTAATGAGCTACAGCATGTCCCGACATGTCGGGGTTCGATTGATTGGCTTGACCCACTGTGTATTCTACTTTCCGTTCCGTATATTGCGCCAGTTCGGCCATGATCAGACTTGCCCTCCGGAGGGGATTGAGTACCCGGCTACATTTCCGGTTCGAGGTGCACAGTTGGCTCGGCAGGCCGCAGCGTGGAGAATTAGAGAGCTCCTGGCCCCCGTCCCTACCTTTAGTTATGCTTTGTCTGACGAGTGCTGGGATTGGCTCAATGAGGAGGCACAGACTGGGCCTAGGTCGAGATCGGAAGCTTCAACCAGCTCTGGGAGGGGACGCAGGGACACCTGACTTGACTATGCCCCAGATTTATTGCTTTATTAGTACTTTCAAGTTTTCGTTATGAGTGTAATAAAAAAGCAACTTCAATTGTATGCAAGAGCAGGAGAACTCTGTTTTGAAATCAATGAAATTGAAGGTTGTGGTACTGAAAATTTTCCGCTTTTGGTCCAAAAATGGTCTTAGTTGTGAAAAGATTAATTTGAACAAAGTCAACTTTTATTAAAACTTTTCAAAACTATTTTCGATATGGATCAGAACGGGACACGCCTGAGATCTGTCACTGAGGTGCACAACTCCGGATCCTAGCAACTGGAAAGTTGCCCCTAGTCTGAATGGTACCACAGCACCTCTTGGCAACGGAAAGTTGCCCCTAGTCTGAATGGCACTGCACCAGAGATTACGATGAATGCTGATGGATAAGGATGACTGAGATGATCAAAATGGACAAAGTTGATCGGGGAAAGTGTTTATGGCTGAACTTCAGGATGAAGCTGCCTACGTATCCCAAAGATGGGAATCAAGCCTTACGTAGTTCAGGCTTAGGTTCGCTCGGGTATTTTTACTCTCCTTTTGCGCTCTAAGTTTTGCCAAGGCCGCCCTTTGCGGGTTTTCAACCTTGCGAGCTCAATTTTTATATTTTCAAATTTTTTGTGCTCTGAGTTTTGCCTAGGTCGCCCTTTCGGGTTTTCGGCCTAGCGAGCCTCTCAAGGGTAGTATTTCTTCAACTTGTCCATGTTGATCGGTTGTGAAAACTCTAAGCCATCCAGATCCATCAGAACCACAGCTCCACCTGACCAGATAGACTTAATGATGTAGGGACCAGTCCAATTAGGTCTGAACTTGCCCCTAGGGTCGTGGATGGGAGCTCGGTTGTCCTTGAGTACCAAATCTCCTTCCTTCAAATTCCTGGACTTAACCTTCTTGTTAAAAGCCCGGGCAATTCTTCGTTGATAGCCTTGAATGTGGTACAGTGCTTTTAGTCTTCTCTCATCAAAGAGCATGAGTTCCTCAAATCTGTTCTACTGCCAATCTGCCTCGGCTATTTGACACTCGGCCAATACTCGTAGTGACGGAACCTCAATCTCAATAGGTAGAACGGCCTCCATCCCATAAACCAATGAATACGGAGTCGCCCCAGTAGAAGTTCTGATTGAAGTCCGGTAGCCCCACAGAGCAAACGACAGCTTATCTGGCCAGTCCCGGTAGGTTTCCACCATCTTCTGTAGTATGCGCTTGATATTCTTGTTGGCAGCCTCAACCGCTCCATTGGTCTGCGGCCGGTATGTAGATGACTTATGAAAAGCCACATTGTATTTTTCCAACAAGTCTATCACTTCCTTCTTGAAGTGGGAACCATTATCTGAAATTATCTCATTTGGGACCCCATAGCGACAGATGATGTTGTTTCTGATAAACTTTGCAACGTGCGAAGCCTTCAACACCGCATAAGATTGGGCCTCAACCCACTTTGTGAAATAATCTATTGCTACCAGGATGAACTCATGCCCATTCGACCCCTTCGGCGTGACAGCTCCGATCACATCAATTCCCCAGACTGAAAATGGCCATGGCGAAGTCATGTTGTACAGCTTTGATGGCGGGATGTTCATGCGGTTTGCATGGATCTGACATTTATGGCATCGCCGAACAAAACCAATACAATCCTCCTCCATGGTGGACCAGTAGTAACCTTGTCTGAGAATCTTCCGTGCTAGCATTACCCCATTCATATGTGCTCCACATTCCCCTCCATGGATGGCTTCCATTAGACTCTTTGACTCTTCGGCATCAACACACAGTTTATGCATTCCCAGATGACCTCTTCTATACAGCTTACCCCCACAGATGATGAACTGAACGGCCAATCTTCTTATTGCCCTTTTGTCCTTGGCGTTTACCCCTGACGGGTATGCTTCCTTCTCCAAGAAATTCCAAATGTCGTAATACCAAGGGTGTTCGTCCTGGACTTCACCTATGGCTGCAATCGACTCATAGGCTGGTGCAAATTTCTGGTCGATGATGATTGGACGCATCCGGACTCCACATGGGATGTCTATCATGGATGATAGAGTTGCTAAAGAATCTGCGAACCTGTTGTGCTCTCTTAGTAGATGAGTAAAACTTAGCTTCTCAAACCGAGGAATTAGCAAATCCAAGGTTTGGTGATACATCATCATCTTTTCCTCTTTTACTTTTCAGTCTCCTTTAGCTTGAGACACAACGAGGTTCGAGTCCCCAATGACGTCCAATCGTCTTGCCCCTAGTTCCAGGGCTGCTTCTAGGCCAGCGATGCACGCCTCATATTCTGCTTCATTGTTCGAGACTTTAAATCGGAGTTTAAAGGCTAGAGGGATACGGGAATTATCGGGTGCTATCAGCAACACTCCTATCCCATACCCATGTTGATTTGACGCTCCGTCAAAGTACATCGTCCAAGTTTCTTCGTCGATATGCAAAATTGATTCATCCGGGAACAAATATTCAACTGCTTCATCCCCCTCAACCGGGTGGTCGGCAAGGAACTCTGCCACTGCTCTTCCTTTTACTGACTTGCGTGTCGCGTACGTGAGATCAAATTCGGAGAGCAACAGCAACCAACGAGCTAGCCTACCCGTAAGCGCCGGTTTCTCGAAAAGATATTTGATGGGATCAAGTCGTGAAACTAACATTACAGAGTGAGCTAACAGGTAGTGCCGCAGCTTCCTGGTTGCCCATACCAGAGCTAAGCAAGTCTTTTCCAGCGGTGTATATCGGGTCTCATATTCCAGTATTTTTTTGCTCAAATAGTAGATGGCTTTCTCCACCTTATCTTCTGATTCTTGTGCAAGCATGCAGCCCATTGTAGTTTCAGTCACTGACAGATACAAAATCAACGGTTTCCCCGGCTCTGGTGGCGATAAAACGGGTGGGTTCTGTAGATATTCTTTAATCTGCTCAAACGCTGCTTGACATCGGCCGTCCCATTGAAATTTCTTGCCTTTCTTCAAGAGACCAAAAAGTGGTTCACAAGTCAAGGTTAATTTTGAGATAAACCGTCTTATGAATTGCACTTTACCCAGAAAGCCTCTCACCTCCTTTTCAGTCCTTGGTGGGGGCATTTCTAGGATGGCCTTGATTTTGGAAGGGTCGACTTCGATGCCCCTTTGTGTAATCAGAAACCCCAGCATTTTTCCCGCTGTAACACCAAACGTACATTTTTGAGGGTTCAGCCGCAACCGGAATTCCCTGGTCCTTTGGAAAAACTTATGCAAGGCGGTATAGTGGTCCTCTCTATCTTTGGACTTGACAATCATGTCGTCCACATACACCTCAACCTCTTTGTGGATCATATCATGTAATATTGTGGTCGCGGCCCGTTGATAAGTAGCTCCAGCGTTCTTCAACCCAAACGGCATTACCCTGTAGCAGTATGTCCCCCACGGGGTGGTGAATGCAGTCTTTTCCCTGTCTTCTGGTGCCATTACTATCTGGTTGTATCCTGAGAAGCCATCCATGAATGAGAGCAATGCATGCCCTGCTGTGAAATCTACCAACTTATCGATGTGCGGTAAGGGGAAATCATCCTTCGGACTAGCTCTGTTCAAATCCCTGAAGTCCACACACACCCGGATCCTGCCGTCCTTCTTCGGCACCGGAACAATGTTGGCCAACCAAGTTGGATACTCAGATACCAGCAGGAAGCCTGCGTCGATTTGCTTGGTGACCTCTTCCTTAATCTTGAGAGCCCAGTCCGGGCGGATCCTTCTGAGTTTCTGTTTGACATGTCGAGCCTCGGGGTCAAGGGGGATCCGATGCTGTACAATCTCAGGATCGATTCCAGGCATGTCTTCGTAGGACCACGCGAAAACATCTTTGAAATCTTTTAATAAAGCGACTAAGCGCTCGCGTTCCTCCGAAGACAACGTGGACCCGATCTGGACCAGCCGCGGGTCCTCCTCAGTACCAATGTTCACGGTAATGATTTTATCCATTAATGGTTTGACAAATCTCTCTTGCTCTTGCTCAATTAAACGTTGCAAAACCGGAGGAACTTCGTCCTCTTCGTTTTCATCAAAGTTTTGAAAGTCTGAATTAATGCAATAAATTAGGGGCACAGAAAAGTACTCGGAAACCACAGATAGTTCATTCTCATTAGGCACTGCCAGATCATCCAATTCATCGGTTACAACAGACTCAAATGAAAAGGAAAAAGACGACCTAGACAGGACTGTGGCATCCGGGTTAACATCCCCAGGAGTACCAGACTCAGACTCAGTCGAGCTGGAACCTGATTCCGACTCACAAGACTCGGTGGAATCAGATTCCGGCTCACTACCTGACCCGGTGCTGCTGGACAAAAATCCCTCCTCGTACTGCCAAGTGAGAGAGGGTGCGATAGATGCATCCAAGATAGCTGCTGGTCGGCTCGCAGCCGTTTAATCTCCAATCATGGAAACCTCGGAGTTATCCCCCAAGCACTTATGGTCGATCGGAGGATCAGAGAGTAGACATGCCAGCGCTACCCCCATTTCAAATTCTGTGCCCTCAGGATCCACTGCCTTATTCCGCTCAACCTTAGCTGATGGGTCCGTCTGCTCTTCGGCAACATCCTCCCCGGGTAGTTGCAGGTCAAAAAAGATCTCAAAACCGGGCACGCGCTTCTTCTCCGCGTTTATCCACGGCTCTGGGAAGCCGCAAAATGGAAAATCCTCCCCCTCCCGGACGAAGCGTCCGTTCAGGGTGCCTTGAATGGGCCTATGCATCAAGTCAAATGGCTTCCCAGCCTGCTTTGCTCTGGCCCTTCCGGCCATTTCCTTCCCTTTCCTCACCCAGTCCTCTTTGGTGGGCAGATAACCCAGCCCAAAGGTATGCGGGTTATGTGGCACTTCGGCCAATGTTGCGACGCCTTTCCTGCCGCTCCTTCCTAATCCCATCCCGGGGATGTGTTGTAGCTTGTTCATGAGGTAGACGGATTGAGCACTGACGTACATACCTTCATTCATAGCCATAATGTTTTGCACAACCCGCGCCTCGGCCAGAGTAAATCCTGATATGAACACGTCCTCCATGCCGTGCTCTATTTCTAGGACTGGTGTAGACACCTCTGGGGGGGGGGATGGATCGATGAATTCCCAAACACAATGGCTACTCCCTTTCCATAGGGGTATTTCACCATCTGATGCAGAGTGGACGAGACGGCCTTTACCTGGTGCAACCACGGTCGCCCCAGAAGTAGGTTGAAAGTTGCGGGAACCTCCAAGACATGGAAACCTATCTCGTGTTGTCCAGGTCCAACCTTGGTCTGAATCTTGACGGTCCCCATCACTTCCCTGCTAGTATTATCGTATGCTTTGATCACCTGAGTTGTCGGGATGAAGTCCGCGGGCTTCAACCCGATTGCATACGCTGTTCTGGCTGGGAAGACATTGATAGCAGACCCGGTATCAACAAGTACCACTGGTATCCACTTGTCTCTACACTCCACGGAAATGTAGAGAGGTTTGTTATGATTCACGCCCTCAAGCGGCAATTCCTTGTCTGAAAAGGTTAATGCCGGGGAACCCCCTCCCGGAAAAACCAGCCCGACCAGTTGCTCTGGTGTAGTATCGATGGAGAGCTTGGCCTTGTCCATGGCAGATAGGACAGCTTGTCTGTGTACCCGTGAAGCCATAAGCAGTCCCCAGATGGAGATGTCTACTTGTATCTTCTTTAATTGCCTCAGCACAGCTTCTTCTTCAATCTGTTTCTCTCTCTGTTTCTCAGCTTCCTTGTCTTTACCAGATGCTTCTGGTTGGTCTAGGTGCGGGGGCTTGAAGTACCGCCCACTCCTGGTCATGTGGTCCACCTCATCGAGGTACCAGGTGCTGTCTGGTTGATTTACTCCCCAATCTTCGTCTGTGTGGGCAAGACATAAGTCGTCGTCTTCCCACCACATCCCGTTAGCATCCAGAAGACACCTGTCTGGTTCTGGCAGATGTGTACTCTCAGTACCTTCATCCCATATGCTCACAGCATTGTCCGTTCTCGTGCCCACAGCACTCTCAGCCATTTCATGGGCTTTTGCCTTTCTGATTCTCTCGAAATCCCAAAATTTCTCATGTTCTGTCTGCGTTGCTACAGTTTGTTGTTCCATTGTCTTTACATCCATAATGCTTAAGTCCCGAGCGGAATTCTTTGTACCGGCGCTCTCAGGCAATCCATTCTGACTCTCGGCCCTTCCGGCCACAGTTGATACCCTCGCCCCTGCCGGGCTCTGCTCTGGCTGAAACTCCACAATATCAGGCTGATCATCTAACCACCCGGTGGCCTCCGCCGACTCCTCATATTCAAACCAGTTGATTGTTGCATCTCCTGATTCTTGGTCGTTGAAGAACTGGAGGTTGGCGAAGTCCTCCTCCACTGTTGCTAGATCCTCTGCCCCCTGTTCAAGTCCGTCCCCCTGAATCATGCATAGTTCCGCTTTTTCTGGCAATCCCACACTCAGCTCAGACTGGCCCACTGATAAAATGTATTCGCTTGGATCATAGGCTCCCCCAGCATAATCCCCAGACCGCTTGACCCAGATTCAACAACTCTGTTCTCCTCTGAAACCTGCCCTGTTCCAACTTCAGTAGTCACCACCTTTGACTCGGATTGGGTTGTGAAGGTGTCCATCATGCACAAGGAATCGGTGCAATCAGGAAGGATCACCTCCGGCTTGGGTAGGTGAGAGGGAGTAATATAGATACTAGGATCGTAGGATACGACCCTAGTTTGGATGAAGTTGACTCTTTTGGGTGGTGGATCTTGGTTATGGGTAGGGAGTGGGTTGGTTGTGACGTTAGGTCTATCTGGAGGTAAAATAATATTTTTGTCGATGAGGTCCTGAACCTCGTGACGCAGCCTGAAACAATGGTCGGTATCATGACCATGCTGCTGGTGGTAGGCACAGTATTTGGCTGGGTTGTGAGAGGGGGGAGTGGATTTGGTGGCGGCCTCGGCTCCAGGGGTTTTAGATGTCCCTTTCTAATCAAAACCCCCAGAACCTTGGACAAAGGCATGTATAGTGGAGTAAAGGTTCTTTGGCCTCTGGGCTAGAATCTCGGGGCTTGGGTACTGCTCCCGGATGTACTGGAAAAGGGGGTGGCCACCATGGGCCTTGGCTGGGGAGGGGGATTGGTGGTGACCATACTGACCTCCGAAGTCCTTGTGTTTGCAGCGCCACTCGGGCCTGCGTTGTTATTGCGGTTGAATGTCCTCCGGGGTTGCTCCCGGTCCTGGTCAATCAGACCTTGCTTCATCGCATCCTCGATCTGTACCCCCATCTCGTGTAAGTCTGAGAAGGTGGGAAAGGGGAGTACGATCATCTTCTGCATGAGTTTTGGTTGGAGATTGCGCACAATCATCCTAATTTGATCTTTGTCTATAGGCCTCAAGGTCATCATCGATGCCTTTGCCCTCCATCGAGTTACGAAGTCTGAGAAAGTCTCCTTGGCCTCTTGCCTCGTCGTTTCGAGATCACGAGTTGTAATCTCGATCTGTGTATTGTACGAGTACTGTGCAACGAAGGCCTCAGCCATCTCATCCCAGTTTCTTTTCACGTCATCTTCTAGCTTCGCGTACCAAATGGCTGCCACACCCGACAAAGTTCGGCCAAACAGGGAGAGCTTTTGTGGTCGGGTTAGGCCCATTGGCTGCAGGATGTCTGAAAATAGCCGGAGATGGACCATAGGATCCCCGGACCCATCAAAACGATAAATCTGTGGCATCTTGAATCTGTCTGGCAATGTTACGGCCACGTCGGTGTACCCATCTTCGATGTCTGGTATGGCCTTCACCCCCTGAGACTTCTTAAAAAGCTTCTCCAATTTGCTCAATTTCAGAGCTGTATGGTCTATCTCGAACTCGAAAGGAGAGTCCGGATGGTTGGCAGGTGTATGAGTCTTGGACAGCTGAGGCAGAAACGGGGGCGGAGCCAACCCCGTTGGATGGCCTGTGTCCTCTTGAATATTCTGGACATTGGGTAGGGTGTTTTGGGTGTTCAGGGGGGTATTCTGGGGATTTGGCAGGGCATTTTGACCAGTGGATGTCTGCTCGGGTAACGGAGCTCCGGGTGGAGGAGGAGCCGGGTGCGAGGTTGATATTTCGGTTTGCTGCTGGAGCCTGGTAATGAGCTCAGCCTGTTGGGCCATAACTGTAGCCTGTTGCTTAGAAAATTCCGTTTGGCGGATGGCATCCTCTTGCATCTGTCTCATGCTCTCTTGCATTTGGCGCATCATCGCCTCCGTCCCTAATGTATTCGGCGGATCCATCTGAATAACCGGTAAGTGTATCTCTATAGCGGAAATAGCAACCTCAGTCGGATTGTTCACTGCTAGGGTAGGCCTCTGCCCTGATGATCTCTGCTCAGACGGACTGCGCCTTCTCGGCCTTCTCCTAACCACTGGGGGTAATGAGTGGAACACTGGATGTCCGTCAATCAGATCCTCGGATCGAATAAGTCGGCGACCTCGTGTCCAAAGTGCTTGGGGTATATCTACTGGTTCGGAAGCAATCGTGATAAAAACTGCCCTAGCAAAAAGATAAATAATGCGAAAAGGAAATAAATAACCAGAAAAACGGACAGCATAACAGCTTAAATTAAATACACAACACACAGTCGGGCATACAACACACGGTTGATAAGCTGGGTATACACTGTCCTCAATCACTGATTACTGTCCCTGTATCACTGTTTCCCAAAACTGAATCTGATATCCGCAGACAACTGATTCTCAAATGACTGGCTGATGCCCGCAGTCCTGATGCCCAATCTCAAAACTGATGCCCGCAGGCCTGATGTGACTCATAAACTGATACATGCATTCCCTGTAGAGACGCACTCTAACAAGCACATAACAGATAAGTGAGAGCCAAAACACCCCTATGTTGGGGTAGGGTTTCCCTGTCCTATTTTGTCAGGAACTAGGGTTTCACTATGCACGCAGCGGTTTCAAACAACCTATAAACGGGTAAGCAACCTGTCCTAGTTTGGAATGGTCACTATGGATCCGAATATGCACTAGGTCGAATGGTCAAAAAGGGTGCCCTGGTAAAACCGGGGTTTGTGTTCCCATGCTGTCAGAGCCCAGAGCCGATCAGCCTTATGGTCATGCCTTGACAAGACAAGCCTCTGGCAAATCGTTCGGGAATGGCATATGGCAAACACGGTGTCCTAGGCGCACCAATGCAAATGCAATGCAAAGAAACACACAAGTGTAGTCAAAACCAGATATCACGAGTTCGAGTCAAGTTCTCTAAGTCCCCAGCAGAGTCGCCAGAAACTGTAACAAGTTCGCGAGGGACCTCGCTACAGTTCGGACTCGATTTGTGCCACGGTTCTAAATCTTGAACCAAAGAGTCCAAATCCGGCAAATCGTTTTGAAAACAGATTTTTTTGAAAGAAGTGCCAAACATGGACTGCTTTGCCAGATACAGAGTCGCCACCTAAATATTTTATAATGGGAAATTTAGGAAACCCTGACTCGGTGCCAAAGGCCACGTGTCCGTCATCACCAAAGTTGCCTCGGCTCGGGAACTTGGGTACGATTGGGGAAGGTCACTTCGTGAGCACCCCCGCTCGCCCGGTCAAAGACCGGCCTCTACTAATCATGATATCTTATTTTGAAAACATTGTATGTTCTTATTCCGGTTATTAGCCTAGGTTACTATGTGATGCGCACAGCATACAAGTATAGACCGGGTCGTCTGTATTGGAACAAAACATTTCATGTTTGTTTGTTTGAAAATGGTTTGATGGTGCTACCCGCAGGTAGGCTAAGACGTGGATTTGCCACCCTCAGGTGGGCTTAGAAAACAGTGATTTTGCCACTATCTAGTGGGCTTAAAACAAACAGTCAATGCATTGTTCCAATCCAAATAACTCAACCTTCACCCACAGGCATTCAAGGCAGTTATATCACCTAAGCAAATAGCCTCATGGCAAGCATGCTATTCATGGAAACACTCACACGCATGCAAGGATGCTAAAGCATAAAAACTCACCGAGTACTCCAAGCCAAAACAGAAACTACATTAGAAATCACGCATGATCCTAAGTATACAGAAATGCCTAATGCAACACATGCAAAGATGCAACTATAGCAGGCTCGGCTATTCTAAACACGGCATATGGAATGCTACAACTAACACGTATTCAATTAGGAATTGAAATACAAATGCAGTTTGTATGATGCGCCGAGCCCGGTGCACGCAAAACAGATGAATGATGCAAACATGCTGCCATACTGTATGCTAATTGAAATATGCCCTATATCTGACCATCATAAGCGGGTAAATAAAAGGGAGAAAGACGTGGGGTTGGAAGACATACATCACACTCACCCACACTTATTACAATTATGCCCTCGCGCAGAGGGTCCGAATAAATGTACAGTCCGAATAAAAGAATATTACAGTCCAAAATAATACAGATTCCTAATGATATACAAATTCCTAATTAATTTACAGATTAACTAAGAAAAGCTGTAAACTGGCATGCAAGCCAGGGACCGCCTTGATTCTGATGAATGATGCATGTTGGGCTGCTTTGGCGCTGAAATCCACTGGGATGCCCCAATTAGCCTCTGTTTGCAATGTTTCTCGAAATGCGTGCCAAGTTCCAGAAAGTTGCTGATCCTGGATTTTGCTGCAACAGAGAGCAGGAAAGGGGCATGGCAATGTATTTCACAAATATATGCATGCCTCGATCCTCGTGCCACCAATCACGCATATCATTGCATAATGGCTGAGGAGCCGAATTGCACAACTCAATATAGAATGAATGCATATGAATGCTACAACAAAACCTAACTCCATCATGGATAATCCGGAGTGTCGGTGACTTGGGAATTGAGACTCGTTCCGTCACTCGGGGTGCGAAACGTGCCTCGTTTCCCGTGCAATATGCATGATATGTATGAAATGCAACTAAGATACAATCCTAACATACGCAATGTTATGGAATGGCATGCCTCGAAATGCGTGCACACGGGCACGCAAACCGAGGCAATGGCCCTAAGGCATGAAATGGCAATACGAAATGAAATGAGGGCTTATACCAACATGAGTGGACCTCAGCCACGCTCACATAAGAGGCCGTGAGATGAAAATGAAGTGCCTCGAAACGCGTGCACACGGGCACGCAAACCGAGGCGATGGCATACTGAATGCGATGAGACTAAAATGACAAATACAATGCAATATGGGCTTATACTAACATGAGAGAGCCTCAGCCACACCCACATAAGAGGCCATCGGATAAAAAAGAAGTGCCTCGAAATGCGTGCACACGGGCACGCAAACCGAGGCGATGACATAAAGGCATGAAATGGCCTGCAAATGCAATGATGGGCTTATACCAACATGAGAGGGCCTCAGCCAGACTCACATAGGACGCCGTCGGATAAAAGAGAAGTGCCTCGAAATGCGTGCCTGCGGGCACGCAAACCGAGAAATGGCCCGAGGGCATGGAATGACATGCAAAATGAGACATGGCGTATGAAATATGGAACATGCAAATTTCAGCAGCCAAAATGATGTAAAACAGCCCCCTAATCATAGCAAAATTATACCCGATGCTCGAAATAAGTCCCGGAATGCAATGGAATGGCCTACAGCTATGTCAAACATGCACAATATGGACATGAAGTGTAAAGACAGATGCTAGGCAGTCCCTAAAATAGCATTTTTCCAGTACAAAGCATGGCCAAACAACAATCATAGATGGGGCAAAAACAGCATGCAAAAATGGGGGAAAAAGGGGAAATAATGAAGTAAGTGGTACATGCAATGCTCAAAATGAAAAATACAGTTCTAAAACACTAAAGAGGGACCAAAAATATGAACATTTACAGCTTATGACAACCCCCAAATCAGTATGTAGATATGCTCAACATAGCATGCAAAATATGAGCCAAAAGAGGGCTATAAAGAGAGGTATACCAAGCATTCACCAAAAAGCCTAAGACCCTTAATGAAATATGTCAAGAAGATCAAAATATGACTCTTTCCAGACCTGATGATGGCCGAAAACAGAACCTAGATAGGCTTAACAAAGCATGCAAAAATGGGGGTCAAAGAGGGGTATAATGACAAGTATAACATGGAGACCCCCAACAAAGTTGATCCCTTCTACAATGTTGTAGAGGGATCCAAAATAAGCCTACTCACAGTTCATGACATGCTCCAAAACAGATCACATGTAGGCCAAACAAATCATGCAAATTTACGATAAATGTGAGAGATTATGAAGCAAGTGCATGATAGAAAGGCCAAACAGGGTTGAGCCCTTCTTCAATGTTGAAGAGGGGCTCAAAATAGGCCCACTCACAGTTTACATCAGGCTCAGAAATAGATCAAACATGAACTAAAAATAGCATGCAAGATATTGACATACAAGATGATATTGAAGCAAGTGCATCATAGAGGGCTCAAACAAGGTTGAGCCCTTAAACAAACATGTAGAATAGCTCAAAAGAAGTCCCCTTTCAGTTAAGGTCGGAGCCTAAAACAGTGAGAAAATAGGGTAGAAGAATGGTGCAAAAAAAGGTGCCAAAAGAGGGTGATTGATACTTACCCTTGAAGATCACACTCTTGTTGCTTCTTGGCTCAGGTTTGCTGCTCCTAAGCCTCTTAAAAAACCTTCCTTGCAGCTGGAATGGAGTGGTGGTAGTAGAGCTTGAAGATGATGAAGAAATGGCACCAAACTTAGGAAAAATGAGAGAGATAGAGATGGAGATGTGTATGTATGCTTGAGGAAAATTTTCCAACCTTTGTCTAAGAGTTGGGAGGCTCCTTATATGGGCAAAAAGACGGGTGAAAAGGTGGAGGGAAATGCACCTAAGTGTTCCCCTCCAAAATATCCCCCGGATACAGATCTTTTCTGGGGGAAACAGCTATACAGCTGTGCAGCACAGGTCCCAAGGAGCATGGCCGGCTAGGCACCTTTACTGGAGGTGGCCGGCCGGCTACCCCCCATGGCCGGCCGGCCAGGGGCAAAAATGGAAGTTTGGAATTGCTGGCCGAGCTCTACATATTGGTGTCCTCCCATGTATGTACAACAAAGCCCTGTGGTTGGAATCTGGCAACTCTGAACCAAGAGAGACAACAAGCCACTTAAAAGAGGGGTTCAAAAGGGTCAATTAGAGTTACTGGCCGGCCATGTATTTTTAGGGTCCTCCCAGGTCTCCTCAACACAAATATGTGGTTTTGGCTCAAAGAAAATGGCCCTAGGGTGTTCAACATTAGCCCAGAAGTGAGAAAAACGGGCGCCGGGGGGCGCCGGAGGAGCATAACTGGTTGTTTGAGACAATTACTGTCCTCCCACCCTCCAGTGACCTTCCTTATGATAAAACAGAGGTACCTGCCAAAAATGAACAAAAACCGATGCAAAACGAATGCTCTGGGGCCAAAACACGCAGTTTGGGGTCCCGAAAACCGGCCGTTAAGCACCGAAAGGGATGTTTGGCCACGAAGTGGGTATCTAAGACCCCAGTGTCCCTTGAAAGGGAGTAGATGAGATGCATGCCAAAAATCGGAGGAATCGGAGATGGTCGGGTGGTCCCGAACTGAGGCACATGGCCTGACGGCTCCGAAAACCGGGATCCGGGCTCCGAAACAGGCAAAATGGCCTACGACCACGAAATGTAGCCTACGGCCACTGAGAGATAGTCTACGGGACCTCTCCCTCCCCTCAGGAAAGAAAACAGAGAAAACCGAGCCCTATTCGCAAACCGAGGCAAGGCACAGAAAAGAGTTCGGAAATCCGGAGGCAGGGCGCACGGCCGCGACTCTGAGACTTCTGAACGAGCACAATATGCAACATCACCGAGCGCTCAATCGGCGACGTCTGAGTCTTAAGGTCGGTCAAAAATGGGGTGTCTACAGGTGGTCATGACGGTTGTGGTGGTAGAGGAAGAGGAGGCGTGTGATGAAGAGAATAGAGGCAAACAACGGCGAGGCGAGCGACAAATTCAGCAGCAGTGCTACAACAGTGAGAATGAGAGAAAGAGAGAGAGTGTAGAGAGAGAGGGGGGTTGAAAAATGGCATTTGGTAATGACAATATAACTTATATATATGCATGGGTAGTTTAGTCTTTTTACACTAATTTGCCCTTATGGATAAAGTATTTTAGTGCGTGGACATATTGACAAAGAAAATTCAAATTTGGATTTTGGCTTGAGCACCATTTAATATAAATATAATTTAAAACTATAATATTTGTGATTTTTTTATAAAAAAAATCATTAAATATCAAAAATACAAAAATTCTGTATATTTTCATATCCTTGTATATTTATTAATTTTTTAAATATTTTTTCACAAATATTTTATTTTTTAGGTACATTTACATTAGGTTCATGTAAAAAGCAATAAAAAAAAATGCTTAAAATATTTTTAAAAATGGGGAAATTATTAAAACTCCCATTTCGGAGAGTTGTAGCCCAGTAAGTCTTTTTTTTAAATTAATACACGTCTCAGTCCTGTGTTTTTGGTAAGTTGATCCGAAGGATCCCATTATGTAATTATGGAATGGTTTTTGTGACTAATGTACCCTTTTTTTATGTGGTTGGAAACGGTTTTTGGAAGGATGTTTGAATTATATTGATTACGTTGATTTCGGGGTGCAATATATGGGAAGATCAAATGTGGCCAAATTTTTAGGGATGACGAGGGTCATGAGTATTTGAATGTTGCGTGGGGAGGAGGGAGGGGTTAAGGTGTGCGAGTTGTGAAGTGGTGTATTCAGTCGTCTGCTTCAACATTGTAGGGCGTGGTGTTGGGTTCTTCATTTACGGCGATGGTAATGTTGTTGGGGTATTTGTTCGTTATGTTAATGGTTTTAATTTGGGGGTGTAAACGTCGACACGTTGCTCGCAATGTTGCATGTATCATTTTGCGATGTTTACACCCCACAAATAATCGATGTGTTCGATACGTGTTTTGCGGAAAGCATAATGGTTGTATTTTTTTGTATAGATTTTTAGAGTGATGTATGTAGTGTACTTATATAGCGGAAGCAACGAACGTGATTTTTCATATTTAATCTTCATTTTTCGTTCTGTCTCGATGCAGGAATAGCGGACAACATCATGTTGTTGTGTTCATACGGGATTGAAAACGTTGCCATTGTGGTCCATACTGATTACACGTTTAGTATGTTGGTTGATCATATTTGCAGACGTTTTGGTGGCCTCCATACTAATTCGGCGTCGATGTCATTCAAGATTCCTGGGTACAATAATTTCAAGATGGAAAACGATTCCGATTTCGAGAACATGGTATGCCACGCTAGGTCATTTCAATTGGATCATATCGACCTCCATGTGGAACAGCGTGGTGAGTCGCGGGGGATCAAATGTCGCAAGGGTGTGAACGACGTACTCGACGACATAGTTAGTGATGGGGGGGAAATGACAGCATATATTGATGAGGAGGCTGATTTGTTTCCTAATTTTTGCCAACACACTGGCAAAGTGTTATTATCTGTGGATTGGGTATATGGCATAACTAATATCGGACAATGTTTTGAGGGTGGGGCGGGGGAATTTCGCAAGGTACTCAGCAAGTACGCCATCAAATGTGGGTTTCAATTTAAGTTCGCAAAGAATGACTTAGTTTGAATTATGGCAGAATGCATGTTTAAGGAGTCAAGGGGATGTCCGTGGTCCATCCATGCGAGGGTGTTGAATGCGAATGGATATTTTTACCTTAAAAAATGGCACCGTGAGCACACTTATGGGTTCATTGTGCGTACTGACCGAAACCCGAGGATGGGGTCTGAACTAGTTACTGACATTATTGCAAAACTTCTACACGAAAAACCATTGACTCACCCAACCAATGTCAAATATGATTTCAAAAAAGAATACGGTTTGCAAATTAGTTACTGTGTAGCTTGGTTGGGGGTCGAAAAGGCGAGAAGAGGACTTTACGGTGATCATTCAATGTCGTTCGACCAACTGCGTTGGTATAGCAATGTCGTTATGGAATATAATCCGGGGAGTTATATTAATCTTGATTTTGATGAACACAACACCCGTCGTTTTAATAAGCTTTTCATATCATTCAAACCATATATTGATGGGTTTAACTACTGTCGGCCGTTTTTGTTTTTGGATGGTACCTTTCTGAAAGGAAGATTCAAGGGAAATCTACTTGCAGCGACCGTAAAAGATGGAAACCAAGGTAATATACTCATTGTGCACGTTATGTGTTTCTTGGTTCATAGATTTTGTTATTTTTGTTCCCAGCCAATTAGGATTACATATCAGACATGGGTAATTTATTTTTATATTACGTACGCAGGTTTGTTCCCAGTTGCTTTTGCAATTGTCGATTCGAAAAAGGCGGTGAATTGGGCTTGGTTCTTACAGAACCGAGCTAACGTTGTTGATGGGAATCGGGTTTTGATGTTTGTTTCGAACTGTTACGTTGGCATTACGGAATCCATGCCTATTGTCTTTCTAATGGCCCACCACGCTTTTTGCATGCAACATTTACAAAGGAATTTGAAAGACAAGATAAAATATGTCAACAAATTATACCTCGTTGGAATGGTAAGTAAGTTGCGTGCATGTACATATGCACCGACCGTTATTACTTTCAGTGAAAAAATAGATGCATTCATACAGTCCGGTCGGCATATCGCTATAAATTTTTTAAAAGATTTAGAGTCGCATCGATGGGCCAACGCATATTTCAGGTGAGAGACACCAAACAATTCTAAGTTCATTCTTTTACACAACCTTACACCGTCTATGTTTTGTGCTTTTGCTGGTATGTCACACACCCATTTTGCCACCCACATTTTGCAGGGGCAAACATTATGGCAAGATGTATTCAAACGCTGTTGAATCATTTAACAATTGGATAAAAGAAGCACGCAATTTGCCAATCACTTGATTGGTTGATACAATCAGGACCCAGATAATGAATCAAATGTTTGAACGTAGAGGAGTGTCAAGTACGTGGGCTTGTGCCATATGTCCAACGATGGAGTCCAAACTGGACAAGACGTACAAGGAGGGACGGTCATGGATAGTCAGTCAATCGAACAATAACGTGTACGAGGTCTACTCACACCCATCAGTGTTGGTGGACATTGGCAGGCGTACATGCTCATGCTTCCAATGGCAAATCAATGGGTTTCCTTGTGAACATGCAATGGTTGCCATCTGCAACAGTGACAATGACTTTAATGCATTGGTTGAACCTTATTTTCACGTGTCAGCCTATCAATTATCATACTCCCACACCATATATCCAATCCCAATAGTTAAGAAACCACATGCTAATCTGGAAAATTATGTTATTCTTCCTCCGGTAGTGCGACGACCACCTGACAGACCAAAGAAGAAACGGATACCATCTAAAGGTGAAGAAGTATAACAGATTCGATGTGGCCATTGCGGCTGTCTGGGGAACCATAACAAGAAGACATGCAACGAACCAATTTAGTCCCAACCATTGTGCATTGCCACATTTAATTTCAAACTATTTCTACAAGGTCTAATGTTTTATGTTAGTTTAGTCATATGCGATAAGATATTTCAATTTGAATTTCAAACTACAATAAAGTTGGTTAGTTCGTTTAACATTTGGTGTTACCTTTCAAGATTCATATCATGCTCTCTGTGTTTTGTTTTAAAATTTTTGACATTTTACATTTGGTGTTATGTTTAAATTTCAGACCATGCTATTTGTGTTATGTTTAAGAATTTTTAACATGTTTTAAACGAACAAACAATGTGTCGTTAATTGGATGTGACATTCAAATTTCTTCACATGACTTCAACGGCAAATTCATTGAACTCATTTAACGTACAACTCATCGACTTGACCACATGACCATCCAATGCCACCGTTCCCCCTCCATAATGTAACAATCCCAAATTACGTAATCAGACCCCACAACCATTATCCCACAACTTCTAATCAACTTTTACACCACAAACAACACAACTAGTCCTTCATATTTCCACAAAAACAACACAAACTAAGGACATTGGCCTATTGAAAAACCCATCCTATAATTATAACGCAGACTTTCCAGCAAATCAGCCCACCTAAAACAATTTTCCACTTTCAAATTGTCTCACATAATTCCCAGACGCATTGCGACCGAATGTAAAAAAATACCCTCACGACATTACGAGGACATCACAATGTATCTTCCAAGTCACTTCAAATTACATAATCAACAAAACCTACCAACATCTAAAAAAACCATACTGTATAATTAAACAAAATGAACGGGAGCATTAATGTTCCAATGTCAGCCACCTTGAACACATGTCTCACATGTCAAACACAACACCACATCAATATGATTACATTATGCAAAAATTTGCACCCTAATTATAATGCAACATTTGTAATTCATTAGCCCTCAAAAAATATAATTCAAGTTTGGATTATTCGAACATAAATGCTGGATGCAATACACCGGGCTCCAAAAAAAGGACTTGCATGACAATACCATGCCACAAAAACCGTACCATCAAAGTCACCATCAATGACATTCCAAACAATTCCAAGCAAAAGCTAAGTTACCCAGCAAGAAAAAAAAAAAAACAAACAAACAAACAAACAAGAACAAAAACAAAAACAAAAACCAAACACAACAAGCCATATTCAGCCACATTCTTCATTTGTTACGTTTTTCAGTCCTCTGGTGGGGTCATTTACAAACGCTTCTACCATCGTCGCCCGCGCTTTCACGCAGTTTGTACCTTCCATTGTTTTTTTGATCTCGCTGTGGAGGACATATTATCACATCACGTAACAGACGATGATAGCGCAATCAGGCCTATTGTGGACAATCACACCATGTACAGTAACAAACATTTCAGACTTAACAAATGGTAATTACAACAAATGCATAATAAATTAAATTTATAAAGGAAACGTATGAATCCAATCACTGTTGTAGGGAGTCAGTTACTACTTCTAGCATAGAATCACGATCATGCGTAAACACCATGTCACCACCATTGCTTGACAGTTGCTTCTCTCTGACAAAGTTAACCACATTTTCTTTCTGCCACATTGAAAAACAAACAATCTTAACATAACATCACACACGCTTACCAAAACACACACAACAAACCCTTCAACAAACACAAGCCACCCATAAACTTATAACCTCACATCTTCCAACACAACTTACCAGCACCAACGCCTTGTTGTAGTGTGTGTCTTCTGACCCGGGTCGCGGCCTAATTGAATTGTAATGCTTCCAACTGCCAACTTCTGTGTCGTAAACAACTAAGGTCCAATGTGATTTATGGCATATAAGGAAATGCAAGAACCTGCAACCAACTGATGTTGGCCTCGAGATACCAATCCCTTGTTGTTTTACTTACATTATTCACCATACCCTGTCATTTAGATCGTTTACACTTATATCAACCAACAACACTTAACTCTCCAATACCAACAATTCCAAACATGTTCTTTCCAAATATTTACCAAACAGATGCTACTGAAGAAGTATGACTTTTCTGGGAAAACCACTCCGCCAAACAACACATTCTGCTTACTCACGAGGAGCTCAGCACATGCGTTTATAACCTGCCATCAACCAATTTAACATATCAGCAAAACGCAACACGAACATATAGTTGACAAAAAACAACCTGGAAACACAAATGTGTGCATTGAGTGGGAAGGAGTTTTGGGGAGAAGGGAAAATGAAACATGCATTTTAATCATATCATATTGGTTACCACGTACATTCCCCCTTATTACAGACTGACGTACTAAATTTTTGATGTCTGAGAAGTAAACAAATACATCCCCATCGCTTCCAGTCCACACAACGGCCCTACACAAGTACCACCCACTAGTTAATGTTGGATAAAACACAACACATATACTGTAAATATGACACGTGTCTTACTCGTCTCCGTCTCGGTCGTATGCATTGCTAGGTTTACGTTTCACTTCTTCATTCACTAATTTCCACACAACGAGACAATTATTCAACCCAAACCCCGACATTTTCTTCTCATGCTCGCCAATTCCATCAATATCGATCACCTCATCGTACAACATAATCTCACAATTGCCTCTACCATCGCCTGCAACACGTTGCCGATCATTTGAATCCACTTTATGAAGCTGCCCATGCAACATAGGGTACTCATATTCTGGTAACTTTCTCTCTTGTCTCATTTTCCCTTTTATGTTTCGAACAAATGAATTCTACAACAAAGTGCCAATCCGCACCTCATCTTGCAGTCCTCCAACAAGTTGTACCTCTGGTACGTCTACCTTGTCGGTTGCACACTTTTCAGTAAAGACATGTCCGACCCCAACCATGTCTACAACCCCAGTGGCTTCACTCCCAATGCTAAATTGCCCCACAACATTCTGTGTCACATAGTGTATCACTTCCTCTACATTTTTTTCATCAACAAATGCAAATGAATCTGAATCGTTCTCTCCAGCATTTGTATCCGGACTTCCTACAACGGTACAACCAACGTTTGCTCCAATTTGCACCTCAAGCCCAGTTATGGTTTTTCTCAAATCGCTGATAACATTTGCTAGCTGTTCTATTTCATCTGCTTTCACCTTCAGGCAATTATTGAACCCAACAAATAAGTTGGATGCTTGCTGCTCAAGTGATTTCGTTAGTTTTGCAACTTAGTCCTCTAATTTGGCGATCACAAAATCTTTCGCTTTCGGCTCAGACTCCAGAACAATGATTCTTCTCTGTGCATGATCAGTGATGGAAGTAACGGGTGCACCATCACCACTTGGGCAACGCCGTACATTGCATTTAGCCATTTTATCCACTCCAACTGATTTACCACTTCGCTGTTCGTATACCAATTGTCCGCCCACATCAACACCATCGCCAACTCCATCACCAAACACACCACATTCACCATTCGTATCATTTACAGTTCCACCAGGTGCCTCACATTCTCCATTACCCACTGTATGCACATCATTCACATCAACAAAGTCGTCGTCAACCAAGCCCATCGCGCTACATCCCCTCGTCAATTGTGCCCTCTCATACAGCGTCACTTGTAATCTGCCCGGATTGACCAGTTTAACCATGCCATAAACACTCAATTAAACACATATGCATTCATCTATAGTTCACACAGCAAAATATTAAGACTTAAATGGGAAAGGGTTACCTCAAATACATCACTATTCGACAACGTCACAGTACGCATCTTCGTCAACAAAGAACTAACATTCCATTTCAAGAATCTAGGGAACATGTCGGGGTTAGCAGCATCCACTAACGTCATGTGTTCACACAGGAAATACTACAAATCAAACATAACAAGTTCAATAAACACGTTATAACACTACCACCAAACACAAACTCGACAAACAGTAACATAAATCTCAACGTCACACATACTAGCAGTACAACGACGTATCCGGTTACTTTTTCAAGTGTACGATGGAACTCTTTAATTGACCCCATAAGTGTGCTCCGTATTGCAGCAGTCCAATTATACAGTTTCATATAACTCAATTTGTTTATCAGGCGAATAAACGTTCAGCTTACAGATTCGCCCGACGTAGAAAAGAAAAGTTTGACACATACGTACAACGTTAATAGCTTCATGGCATCTTCAACATCCTGGGGGGAAGTGCCATGAACTGCATCAAGGAACAATGTTTTCATGAGCTTCGAACTAATGCGACTAGACCCACACCTTCGCTTAATGAAGTCCAAAGGTGGCCGGGGTCCAGAGGCCATCACCAATGGTTGATCACCACATTGTAGCCCAAATATCAACCTGAGATCACTGTCCCTTAATGTCACCATGCCATTTCCAATCTGAAACGACCCACTACTCGGCACGTACGTTTCAATTAGCTTGAATACTAACTCATCGCATTTTCTAAAATCTTGTTGCTTTAGATCATGTTTCAAAATGGCTTCAAACAATAGCCAGAATGGTGTCTTCTTCATATGGATACGGTGGGCCTCTATCAAACCTGATGTGGACACAATCTTCACAATTCTTGCAATGTTTGACCGATAATTTAAGCGCATTTTCCGACCTTTTGGACTCCGTGGCACACTTCTAAGGGGTTTCACCTGTTTGAACAATATTCGTCCTTGGATTCTTGGCCCAATTTTCTTCAATGGTGAACCAGCAACAACACACAGACGAGACATCTCTCTTGATCTTGTCTATGGGCTCGACGTCCTCACACCTTTTGCAGTCCAAAAAATAGACAACCATCATATTCCAACCTAAAACTGCATTAAAACAACAATCTCGAACAATCATCAAAATAACGTACATACAAAACCACACCCTGCGAACGTCATAAATCCAATTACTTGCAAAATATTATTCATATGTCACCTAATGAATATTATGCATATAACACACTCATGAACCACACAAACATTACAACTACAAAAGCCACTCGACTACAACACATTCACTTCACACCCTTACCATGTCCAACAGTCAGAGAGCTCGTTAGGATAATATTAACAAACGTACCACAGCAATCACTATTATTCCCTTACACCCCCAACCAAGTCACAATACAAGAGATATGTTACACCCAACATACAACCACCACACCAAGCCCACAGCCTACCAAGCATAACAAAAAAATTAAAAAAAATAAAATGAAAAACCCACAGCCCAAAAACCCCCGTCAAACATAACAGTCCAACGTACACAATCGTAACTCCACAGATACACTGCATAACCAACCAAACCAACAAAACAATCACCCCAAACAAACCGTCAGAGCTTTCCTCTACCCTAATGTTGCCAAGACCACCAATCACCCACATCCCCCACTTACCGGAATGTTGGGCAATCCCGCACAACGGTCACCCATTGTGAAACCACATTAGAACATTGCCCCAACTGTATCCCAAAAACAGACTCAAACATAAACTGAACATCCCAACTATGGTTCTATACATTGATTTCACAAAATTGATTTCAGAACACTGATTTCATAAAACACATTTTCAAATCACATACCAACATCGCACCAATAGTACACCCAAAACAAAAACTAACAAGATATGACATCACAACATACTAACACGATATGATTTCACAAAACTCTTTTCAGATATGCGAAAACTTACTGTTTTGTGGAATCGTCATCAGTTGCAGGATCCTTACAAGCACAATGCAGTGTATAACAGTTGTTGCAACCACGGCGGCCACACTTAAATACTAGTAAATATCTAAACTTATAAACCTAACCAAAGAAAACAAATCTACCCACACCAATTTGAGGGTGCTTGTTTTGCATTTTGGATTTGGTGGGATTTAGGGTATTTACTGACGTAAATCACTCAATTGCAAACGGTTAAACACAATATTTCCATAGTCAAATGGGGGATCTGATTACGCCAAATACGCGACCCAGACCGATTAAGATTTAAACCTCCGGTTTTCGAAAAAATAATCTTACATATCTACGACCAAACAAACATCGTCACAGTGGCGACACAAATCCGTAGTCAAACCCTACATTACTCTCACCACACCATGGTTGCCACTGGAATCCTTAGTCGCAATGGGTCACACTTCAAAATCGAAATGTCAAACGTCAAACACTATTCAAAATGTGGAGCTTCACAGGATGGCCTTACAGTACGATGTGGGCCATCAAAATGTGGTTTAGCAAATTGATGTGGGCCATCAAATAGTGGTTCAGCAAATTGATGTGGTCCATTAATTTGTGGTTATGCAAAATGATGTGTGGTCTCCAAATGTGGGCTTCCAAAATGGTTTGGGCCACCAACGTGTGGGTCATAAAAAATTTAGACCTCCAAAGTACACTACTAAACCCATAAAGCTCTATAGTAAGCTTTTCCCAAACGTTACATACACCCACATCATTACAACATAATATCACAAACCAAAAACAATACATACATGGGCAAAACAGTCCACCCCCAATTAATGGGACCTTTGGGTGTAAAAAATTAAATATGAGATTGATTAGATTACAATTTCACCTTTTAGGATTTATGAGTCAATTCCCCTTAAAAAAGACACTAAAAATCAAAAATTACGAAAAATAAAAAATTTAATTTTCAAAAAATTAAATTCATAAAATTGAAACCAAACAAGGAGACTATACTCAAAATTTTCCTAATACACTGTGTTGTTTGCTTGAATTTGTTAAATAGATTTTCCTTTTACAACTTGGTATCTAGCTCATTTGATTGACTAATAGAGGTAAATATGGTACAGTCTGGATTTGTTTCTTATAAAATCAGGACCAATTCATTTTTTACGGTTTAATAAAAATTAGAATTAAACCACACTATTAAAATCATGGAACCAATTCAAACCAAACCATTTAAACACGATTCAGTTCGATTTGAAATTACAATTTCACATAATTTGTTCACAAAAAAATCATATAACATTTTCAAAAAAATTCAACCTACCATAAATTTTTTTAAATAATAATAACATGTCCATCAAAGAAACTACTCATAATATTTACTAGTTAAGCAAAAACATAACATTATGCACATATTTTTTTCTAGTAAGTAAAGCAAACATTGTTCAATATTAATTTGCCATGATTTTTTGAAACATAAATTTCCAAAATATAAACATATACATCATTCTACTATTAACTTAAACAAACATAATGGCTTCGTTTGGAAAGTTGGCTATTTTAATAGACTAAAATATTTGTGATTGGGAATATGACTAAATTTTTTTTATAGTTAGATGTGATATTTGTGAGAAAAAAAGTGAAATGATTATGGGTATGAAGTGACATTTTGTCTTATTGGCTATTTTAACATATTTTGTCTTTTTGTGAATTTTAGTTCAAAAAAAAAAAAAAAAAAAAAGCTTTTGCCAAACAAGGCCAATATCTACCAAATAAACATATATGGTTTAAGTTAGGATAAGCTTCTCTTTAGTCCAAAATCGGATTAGAGAGTGTTGTTGCGCCCGTTGGGCCAACCATAGGTCCAATTTCAATAATCGAACCGTTGAAAATCTAAGACTTGTCGAATATTTTATTCTTGTAAAAAATCACATTGATCGGATATTAATAGCTACTTGATCAGATTATATTTTGTCAATGCTAAATATGATTTTAAAAATAAATTATTGACAAAAACATATTCTGATCAAGTGGCTATCGATATTCGATCAACGTGATTTTTTGCCGGAATGAAGTACTCAACGAGTCCTATACATTGAACGGTTCAGATCATTGAAATAGTATTCGTGATGGGCTCCCAAACAGTGTCGTGGAGAGAATCTAGACCCTTTAAGTTATATAGTCTGGTTCGGTTTCTCAAATTTTCAAATTAGAACCGATCCACAAATTAAAAAAACCAAACCAAACCTACCAAATTGGTCTGGATTGGTTCGATTTGCAAAATTTTTGATTTCCTTGGTCAACCTTATTGACTAGTTCAGGGATCAATCATACTATGTCCCAAAAAATTATTTTCACTTACGAGATTTTGAACCTGAAATCTTAGAAGGAGTGCGCCATAAGCCCCAAATCTTGGCCACCAGGCCAATCCTTTGAGATTAAATTTGTGAAATAGATGATCCAGAATAATCTTCTTTGTTTAATTTAAAATAATTATAAATTTATATTTCTATTTCATAATCATTCGATATTTAATGGAAAATTTTCATTACAAACGTGTGATTGAAAGAATCAAAGTCTTTCAAAATTTATGCCGAGGTGGTTTGCTTTTATTTATTTATTTATTTGGATAAATTATAATTATAATCCCTAAAGTTTAACATCTTTTTCGTTTAAATCTATAAAATTTTTATTTTATCAATTAAGTCCCTAAAGTATTAAATTTGAATCAATTTAGTCATAAAACCAATAAAAAAACAGAACATCAGCCTAAAGGTTATATAAAAATTGTTATCAAGCCCATATTTTCGTTTATTGTTAATTTAATTATCCTTTGCATGTGTGTTTAGTATATTTCTCTCAGACTGATTAATTCTAAGGCTGAGTCCAATCCACCATCTGGACTGGAGGGTCCAATTTGGCCCATTTGATCTCTTTTCGATAATCCGAACCGTTTACATTTTAGGGTTTGTTGAGTACATTATTCTTGTCAAAAATCACGTCGATCGGATAACAGATACTATATATTCGGATCACTTTTTTATGAACCGTTAATTTTCTGATCGTTCATTTTTTTCAGACAAAAGTGATCCAATTACATAGTATCCATAATCCGATCGACGTGATTTTTTATAAGAATAATATACTCAACAAATCCTAAAATGTAAATGGTTTTGATTATCGAAAAAGAGTCCAAAGTGGGCCTAATGGGCCGAACTGGACCGGATTGTCCCAAATCTGGATTGGAGACCGTCTGGGCCCTAATTCTAATTGCTTATATGGGTTTTCATTTATTTCTATTCTACTGTTATTTATTTATTCTAATACGCAATTATCCATATATAAAATTAAAATATGATTAGATTTAATCATCAAAACCATCGCCAAATTGCCAGATTGGTTTGTCTAGTGTTTCTATCTTATCGAAGAGAAGTTGGTTCTCTTTAACTAATGTATGAAATTAGAATGAAGTTCAATAAATGATCATGATTATAGTGATGAAATACAATACATAATTAACATGAAGAAAGTCATAAATTAAGAGATAAAAATTCCCAAACAAATACACAAAACACAGGTGAAATGTTTTACATTTCTAACCTCCAACTAAAATTTAAGATTCTGTCAATGGCCAAACCCTAGTTGTTGAGTATTAATTAATTTATGGGTCATGAATCTATATTTTTTAGCGTCCAGACTGTCTCCATTCCAGATCTGAAACAATCCGGTCCAGTTCGGCTTATTGAGCCCACTATTGGACTCATTTTTGATAATCAGAACCGTTTGCATTTTAGAATTTGTTGAATACATTATTCTTATAAAAAATCATGTTGATCGGATAACGGATATTATGTATTCGGATCACTTTTGTCTGAGAAAAAAAAATAGACGGTCATAAAATTAACGGTTCATAAAAAAGTTATCCAAATACATAGTATCCGTTATCCGATCGACGTGATCTTCTACAGGGATAATGTACTCAACAAATCCTAAAATATGAACGGGTCGAATTATGAAAAAGAGACCCAAAAGTGGGCCCAATAGGCTGAACTGAACTCTCCAGTCCAAATGGTGGACGGGAGGCAAGCCCCAGCCTATATTTTACTCACTAACTAGATGAGTGCACATTAATTATTATTATGATACAAAAATAAGGAAATTTATATTCAATACAAGGGCAGAATATTAGGTCAAACAAGGCAGAATTTAAAAGAACAAGTCTACTATTAAATGAGATGGAGAATTTTATTTATTTGTGTTTGATTGGTAAGAAAAAAAAAATGTAAATATGTTTAATCTTTCTTAAAACTTTGATGTGATTTATAACTACTTTGAAATTTTCTATCTTGCATAGATGAAGGAGAAAGGAGAACCGGATGTTGAAACTAACAACTTGTTTAGGGATTAATGGAGCACTAAAAAGAGAGCATTAGATGAGTACTAATGAGGTGGCTTCCCCCTTGATGTGATGGTTGTCTCTATTGTTATTTATTTATTTATTTATTTATTTACATTTTCCAGCTTATTAGTGTTTTTAGTGATGTGTTTTTTAATGGTCTCAATCACTTTTGTTGCTTAGGTGAGGACAATGATGATCATAAATGTTTTGCAATTTTTGAAATTATTATGTGAAATAAAAAGTCTATGATTTCATAATTATGTTGGATTTTTTTAGCCTTGGTTGTAAGTTGTACTTAGAGCAAAATAAAATATGAACCATAATTGCTTACATTATTATTAACAATTATGTTACAGAAACCAAAAAACAGTCATAGATTCAGACATAAAATACAAATTAAGACCACATGCCTTTTGTAAGTATTTTTAAAAAAAATTGTGGGTTCCTAAAAGTTATGTTACTTTTTTTGGGTGTTGCTCATGCATTATTAGATAATGAATATCATATTGTATCTTGATCATTAATCCGAATTTTGAGTACATAATATATAATTTAATGTATAGTGGTGAATCACATTGAGAATTAGTACGACACAAACATTTTTTATCCATTTCTGGGCCTTTTTTTTTTTTTTTTATTTCGGCTTCATAGCATTATTGAAAAGAAAAAAAGACAGTTGTTCAAAAAATGTAAGAAAAAAAAGTGTATTGTACAAATACAAATTTATTGTGTTATAGGTTAATTTAGTTCACATACTGTGAACCATTTTATGAATATATATTTTTTGAATAAATTGTGCTAATCTCCCTTGTGATTTGAAAAAATTACACTACATCTCATAATTTTGACATAATTATACCGATTTTTTTTTTTTTTTTTTTTTTATAATGATGAATGGATCAAAATTAATACAAACAGTGTAAAGGCTCCTAAGAAAAAAATATACATTTTAGTGTAAAAAGGCGCAATGATAAATACTACAAACATATATATATATTTTAGTGTAAAAAAAATATTAATAATTTTTTTTCATCCATATGACTTATTGATGAACAAGGGATGAAATATTATGTGAATTAAAATTTAAAAGAATGTAATTATGTTAAAATTATAAAATTTGCTGCATTTTTGTAAACTTTAAGAGAAATTAACGTAATTTATTTTTTATTTTTTTAATTCAGTAACATTCTTGTAATGGATTAACATTGTAGACGTAGCAAGTCGATCTGATTGCGTAGTTGAAAGTGATATTTCATACTCATCCAACCTTTGTCAAATGCTAATTATTTATTTTTATTTTTTAAACTATTAGTTAGACTAAGAAAAGGCAAATTAGAAATAGTCCACCTCAAAAAATAATGATATATTAATAATTTTCTATGAATTTTTTATTTATCTATTCTTACTCAAATTGTGCACAAAAAGTGACACATAATAATGCGACAGGAATGTAAATCTATCATTTTAAAATAGAAACTATATTAAAATATTTCTTCTTCATATCAGTTGTCATCGATATATTATTCTAATAAATGACCGTCCATAAAAATGTTAGAAGAATAAGAATATCCTATAACTGAGGTGATTCTATCTAGGCATGAGTATGAAGATGTCCTTTTAGAAACTAACTCATATATATATATATATTTGGTCAGTACAAGTCAATTGTTGTGCATCTCCAATGCATGCGGCAAATGGAGAGAATTAGGCATTTTGCCTATTGGAGTTGCATTTCTAGGGTTCCAATGCATGAGGTAAATGATGAGGCATTTTGCCTATTTTCGTTTTGGCTTTCCACATGTAGCCAGCCTCTATTGCTAGACAAAGTGTGTTCCCGTCAACTCAGGTGACTCTCTTTCTCTTTCTCTCTCTTTCTCTCTTTCCTGTTCTTCTCCATCAACGATCTCCCTTTCCCGTTAGCTCCTAAATTTTTTCACAGATGGTTCAAGTAGAAGCCATTGCTGCTTCTCAGAAGCAGCTTCTACAAAAGCCAACTTGCACTTGGATCAGATGGGCACGAAACCATCTTCTTCTTCTACTAGTTCTCTCGGCACAAGCAGTCCTTGGTGGCCAGATTGTCAAGTATTTACCTGGTTTTGATGGTGAACTTCCCTTCAAACTTGAAACAGGGCAAGTCTTTCTTTTTTTTTGGTTTTTCCCCCCAAATTTTTTCAGTGATTTGTGGGTACAAATTGGTATTTTTTTTGAGTTGAAATCTGATGATAGGTTTGTTGTTGATTTTGACAGATATATCAGTGTTGATGATTCGGAGTTGTTCTATTATTTCATTGAATCAGAAGGGAACCCTCTAGATGACCCACTTTTTCTTTGGCTCACTGGTGGACTCTTTCAGTGGACTCCTTTATGAAGTTGGTATGTATCTATATCTATAGATATAGCCATATATTTCTCTTCTATATTCTTCTTTATTTTTCAGTATCAAAATGAAAAAATTGCTGCCTCGTTTGATCTTTAATATTTGGGTTGAGTTCACTCTCTTATCTTAGCTGAGATGGTCAGAGACCAAATTATATTTTTTTGGGGAAAAATAATAATAATAATAATAATAATAATAATAATAATAATAATTAACTAGAGTTTTACATAAATTTCAAATTAAAACTTAGGTATTGAATTTTGCGAATTAAAGCCCAGTACTTTTCAAATTACTTTTCAAAAGATTATTTATTTATTTATTAATGTTTATAATAGTTTTCTTTTAAAAATTAGTTAAGTTAGTTTGATTGGTCAGCTAAAATAAAAACTATGGTTGGAGTGTACACTAGCTAAACTAGTTAGGCAAAATAAAGAAGGTAATTTTTTGTGTATTTTGATAAGACATTTTAGATTAGCACCTATGGAAATTAGTCTTTCTACCTTTACAAAGCATTAAGTACTTGCCTCCTATTCGACTCCCACTTAGATAGAGTTGAACCCATAAGCTCTTAAGATGATCATGGTGATCAATTAAGTTAGGTCTAATTGGTTAACTCATTTATATATGATAGAATCAGATTTGTTTTGGAATAACTAGGAATTTCTTCCAAAATGGTATTAGGGGTTGATTTAACAATTCAATCTGAAGAGATTAAAGATAAAATACTATTATATTATCACTTTATAACTATAACAAAGTTATTTTTTTATATATTGAGAGTTTTTATCTAAATTTATAGATTTAATTCTAACTAACTAATACCACTATACTACTATACGAACAAACACTATTTATCTTATATGCCAAAACCTTTCACATGAGGTGAGCTTCTCTTTTTTTGCTCCCACTTGAGAGGGTTGTTTCGTGATTAGTTTCTATGTGAATAAAATAATTGAAAATTTTAAAGGTGGATTTTTTTTTAATTTTTTTTTACTTTAATTGTTAGATAGTAAAAGAAAAATGTTATGGACTCCAAATAATTTACTAAATTTTTTATCAAACCTTTCACATGTGTGTGGGTCTCACATCCATGTGAATTTGTATGAGTCTCACACTCATATAAGAGATTTGATAAAAAACTTGACAAATTATTTGAGATTCCTAACATAATTTTAGTTAAAAGACAATAAATAATCCTCTAACATATTTAGAATTTTTTATTTATTAAATATATTATATAAAATAATATCACATATTTTCTATTTTTTATTTATCAAAAATGGTATATAAAATAATATGACATAATATTTTGAAGGGATAATTTTTCACAGTAAACAATAAAAACAAAAAGAAGTGAGGTACGGTCAAACCCAATCACCCCCAGGTAGGACATCCCAATCCCCAAATCCCACATGGCAATCCAGATTGGTCTTGACCCATTCCCTCCCACCGCCACCCTGCCCCCTCTCTCTCTCTCTCCCCCCTCTATATTTAACACATACCTCAGCATCTCTCAAACCTTATTCTCTCCCCACCAAACATTAAAATCCACAACAACAAAAAAGAAAAAACAAAGTAAGATGGGAAACTGCATTAAAAAAGAGTCGCCAACGCAATGGGGTTGCGAAGACTGGGGATCTCCGGTGTCGGAAAAATTAATTTCCGGCAATGACAAGGTGACGAAGATAGAAGAAGATCAGAAGAGGTCTTTTTCTTCTTCCACCGAGGTGACGGCAGCGTCTCTATAAAATGTAAAAGACCTATATGCAGGAAAGCTGTAAAAGAATTATTTCGGAAAAGTCAAGTTGTTCAAGCTAAAGTCCAAAAAATGAGCATATAATTTGAGACATTTAACCAATACCTTGCTGAGAAGGAAAAGAAAAAAGATGAATGAGAAGAAAAAAAGATGAAAGCACTGCAGGAGCTGAAAGAACTTGAGATGAAAAAGCATGACTTTGAGATCAAAAGACAAGAACATGAGATGAAAAAGGAAGCACATATGATAATAACTGCGGACATTTCTTATTTGGACCTTCAAATGAAAGCGTATTCCACAATGCGAAAAAATGAAATTTTCGCCAAGTGATTTTCAAATGTCAACAGCCCAAATTACAATTTTCACTGTCTCCTAATGAATAATTACGGGATAATGTATTTTTAAATTAATGTCATTTATTTTTTAATGTAATTGTTAGTCTTTATTTGTAATGTCATTTTTTTATTTTGTAATGAAATTTCTTTTTTTTTTTCCCAGCATTTTCTACAATAGAATGTTATATTATTTTTGCAATGTATAATTTATTAAATATGTAGTGATATGTTATTGGGTGGGGTGAATTATATTTATTTATTTTTTTCCAATCTTTCAATTTGTTTTCATTTTTTATATTTGTCTATTCGGGAATAATATAAATATATAATTTTTTTTTTACAAACAGTTAAAAAAAGGTCACAAAAGACAAAAAATAAACAAAAATAAAATCACAAAAAAACTTTATCCAAACAATACCTACAAACTTTGAGGAAAAGTTGGTTAAGATTTGTCAAAATAACAAATAACCATTGGAGCACCATTGCTACAATTTGACAAAATAGCACTATTCATTACCAAATTATAGCTATAGCAATGGCATTATAGCAACAACTATTGGAGATACTCTAATAACCAGAACCAAAAGAGTCGCCAACGCAATGGGGCGGTGAAGACTGGGGATCTCTAATGCCGGCAACGACAAGGTGGCGAAGATAGGAGACAAAGATCAGGAGGAGTCTTTTTCTACTTCTTCGAAGAAGGTGAGGATAAAGATTACAAAGAAGCAGTTGGAGGAGTTGTTGGGTAGGATGGAGTAACATGGGATGTCTGTGGAAGATGTGCTTGATTAGCTTATCAATGGTGGTGATCAGAAGTATGAGACTCATTAGAGGTCTTGGAGGCCTTCCCTGCAAAGTATTCCGGAGGTTGATTGAATAGATTGATTTTTTTTTTTCTTTTTTTTCTTTGCTTCCATTATTTGATATTTGTTTGGGTTAATACAAGTTATATTAATTTTTTGATAATTATGTTGGATTTTTTTAGCCTTGGTTGTAAGTTGTAATTAGAGCGAAATAAAATATGAGTCATTGCTGACCAGATAATTACTTACATTATTATTAACAATTATATTATGAAAAAAAAAAAAACAATCATAAATTTGGGCATAAAATACTAGCTAAGAACACATGACTTTTGTAAGTTTTTTTTTAAAAAAAATTTGTGGGTTCCTAAAAATTATTTTATCTTTTTTAGGTGTTCCTCATGCATTATTAGATAATGAATATCATATTATATCTAGATCATTAATCCGAATGTTGAGTACATAATATATAATTTAGTGTATAGTGAATCACATTGAGAATTAGTACGATACAAACGTTTTTGATCAATTTTGGGGTCACCTTTTTTTTATTATTTTGGCTCCATAGCATTATAGAAAAGAAGAAAAGAAAGTTGTTCAAAAAGTGCAAGAAAATAAAGTGTATTGTATAAATACAAATTTATTATGTTAGAGGTTAATTTAGTTCACACACTTTATTTTTGAATCATTTTATGAATATATATTTTTTGAACAAATTGTACCAACCACTCCTGAGATTTGAACAAATTACACTAAATCTCACAATTTTAATACAATTACACCACTTTTCTTTTTAATAAGATTGAATGGATCAAATTAATACAAACAGTATAAAGGTTCATAAGAAAAACATATACATTTTAGTGTAAAAAGACACAATGATAAATACAAAAATACACATTTTATGGTAAAAAAGATGACAATCATTTTTTTCATCCATATGACTTATTGATGAACATGGGACGAAATATTATGTGAATTAAAATGTTAAAAAAATTAATATAATTATGTTAAAATTATAAAATTTATTGTATTTTTGTAAACTTTGAGAGAAATGAATGTAATTTATTTTTTATTTTTTGATTCAGCAACATTCTTGTAATGGATTGACATTGTTAACATAGCAACACTACAAGAAATTTCACTTTTGGCGACTAAATTTTTAGTCGCCAAAAGTCAGATTTTAGTCGCCTATAGTCTTTGGCGACTAAATTTTTTGGTCGGAAAATTAGTAGCCAAAGAGTAGTCAGGAAATATAATTGCAGACTTAACCTAATTTAGTCGCCAAATGTATACATTTGGCGACTAAATATTTAGTTGCCAATAGGTTTGAAAATTAATTAAATAAATACATTTTTGCCGACCGAATTTTTTGTTGCCAAAAGTCAATTATTTAGTGGCCGAAAATTTTTTAGCTACTAACTTTTTTAGTCGCCAAAAGCAAATACTAGTGTTTTAGCTACTAAAATTTTAGTCGCCTAAAGTCAATCCTTTTTGCTACGAAAATTTTAGTTGCCAAATACTATTTATTTTGGCTACTAAAAATTTAGTCGCCTAAAATTAAACATTTTTTGCTACTAAAAATTTAATCGCCTAAACTATGACATTTTTGGCTACTACATTTTTAGTTGCCAAAAGTCATATTTATTCTTCAACTTTTGTTTTTAGCTACAAAATATTTTAGTCGCCAAATATTTGATTTTCTTTTGGCTACAAAAGTTTTAGTAGCCAAAGGTTTGATTTTCTTTTGCCTACAAAATATTTAGTAGCCAAATGGTTGTTTTTCTTTTGCCTACAAAAAAATTTAGTAGCCAAATATTTGATTTTCTTTTGGCTACAAAACTTTTAGTAGCCAGATGTTTATTTTTTTTTTCCCCTTCTTATTGGCTACAAAATGTTTAGTCGGCAAAACCATGATATTATGTTTTATTACTAATATTATAATGTGTCCATAACCTGTCTGTATTCCATTCAATCTGTAATACGTATATAAATAAAATGATACGTAAATTATCAATCATTCCACAATCTGCATCCGTATACAAAAAATAAATTACTTTAACTGTCCAAGTACATACAAACGAACTATTGTCCAAACCAAAATAATAATTCCATACAACATATACAATCATACAAAAAGTAAAGCCCTCCATATACAAAAATTACATTTACTATACCATGTGAAATGACCATTTGGCATGGTATAAATTACCATCGTAATCTGTACCACGACAAAAGGTGATGCATGTACAAATAAGCCAAAAATACATCTATGTTCCACGACAAAAAAATCAATTTAGTGGACGGCATCAAAAGGTGATCTATCTACCATGCCAATAATTATCTGTTCGCTACCAATAGTTTTCTGTATCAGGAATAGTTAACTACACAAAAGCTGGAGACGACAAAAGTATTATATTACTTCTATACAAAAGGACAATTTCTTCTCCATACACCAAAATATCTCTGCAAGTCCACGCAACGAAGTCATCTACAAAAAACAAAAAAAAAACATTAGAATTGGACAAAAAATGCCCAAAGTCATGAATGAATTTGGGAACAAGTGACAAGTAAAAATAAGTGAGAAGCAACCTTTCATGATGAATCAATTATCAGTCATTGTACAGTCTTTCTAAAGTCTTTTGTTATAAGGAACATTGTTAAATGCAGAACAATCATTACTAAATCTTTCATTAGTAACATACAGCTAATGTAACAATCTTTGTATGCAACATGTATCCAAATTCTGTGGCTAAACCAATATCAAAGCCCAATGTGAATAGAAAGTATTCTTCTTACCAACTTCATCATTATTTGTTTGCAAAAGGCACTTGAATCATGAGATTGGATACAAAACCATCGGTGCTGATTAATGTATGTTAGTGCCATTTCAGAGAGGTTATTAGAACATGTGATAAAAATAATAACACACGTGTGTACATTCACAAAATTAGCAAGTTTAAAACATTCCGTCAGTTGGCACAAGTTCTATTCGTAATGGGGAAGCTGCGCGTGTCGGCCAAATAGAGGTTCGGAGGGTGTTTTGAATTTTTGCCCCCGAAACGCCCTTTTTCGCCTAAGTTTTGGCCGTATTCGTCTCTAAATCCCAACCTATAGGTCCGAATAACATTCTGTCAGTTGTGACAAGTCATATTCGGCATAGGAAAGCTGCTCGTGTTGGCCAAACGGAGGTTCCGGGGCTGTTTTGAATTTTCGCCCCCGAAACGCCCTTTTTCGACTAAGTTTTGGGCGTATTCGTCTTTAAATCCCAACCTATAGGTCCGAATAACATTCCGTCAGTTATGACAAGTCATATTCGGCATAGGGAAGCTACCCGTGTCGGCCAAACAGAGGTTCGGGGGCTGTTTTGAATTTTCGCCCCCCAAACGCCCTTTTTCGACTAAGTTTTGGTTGTATTCGTCTCTAAATCCCAACCTATAGGTCCGAATAACATTCCATCAATTGTCACAAGTCATATTTGGCATGGGGAAACAGTTCGTTTCGGCCACACGGAGGTTCGGGGACTGTTTTGAATTTTCACCCCCAAAACGCCCTTTTTCGACTAAGTTTTGGGCGTATTCGTCTCTAAATCCCAACCTATAGGTCCGAATAACATTCCATTAGTTGTGACAAGTCATATTCGGCATAGGGAAGCTTCCCGTGTCAGCCAAACGGAGATTCCAGGGCTGTTTTGAATTTTCTCTCCCAAAACGCCCTTTTTTCGACTAAGTTTTGGGCGTATTCGTCTCTAAATCCCAACCTATAGGTCCGAATAACATTCCGTCAATTGTCACAAGTCATATTTGGCATGGGGAAACAGCTCGTTTCGGCCACACGGAGGTTCGGGGACTGTTTTGAATTTTCACCCCCAAAACGCCCTTTTTCGACTAAGTTTTGGGCGTATTCGTCTCTAAATCCCAACCTATAGGTCCGAATAACATTCCATTAGTTGTGACAAGTCATATTCGGCATAGGGAAGCTTCCCGTGTCGGCCAAACGGAGATTCCAGGGCTGTTTTGAATTTTCTCTCCCGAAACCCCCTTTTTTCGACTAAGTTTTGGGCGTATTCGTCTCTAAATCCCAACCTACAGGTCTGAATAAAATTCCATCAGTTGTGACAAGTCATATTTGGCATGGAGAAGCTGCCCGTGTCGGCCAAACAGAGGTTCGGGGTCTGTTTTGAATTTTCGCCCCCAAAACGCCATTTTTCGACTATGTTTTGGGCGTATTCGTCTCTAAATCCCAACCTACAGGTCCGAATAACATTCCGTCAGTTGTGACAAGTCATATTCGGCATAGGGAAGCTGTCCATGTCGGCCAAACGGAGGTTCGGGGGCTGTTTTGAATTTTCGCCCCCAAAACGCCCTTTTTCGACTAAGTTTTGGGCGTATTCGTCTCTAAATCCCAACCTATAGGTCCGAATAACATTCCGTCAGTTGTGACAAGTCATATTCGGCATCGGGAAGCTGCTCGTGTTGGCCAAATGGAGGTTCCGGGGCTGTTTTGAATTTTCGCCCCCGAAACGCCCTTTTTCGACTAAGTTTTGGGCGTATTCGTCTCTAAATCCCAACCTACAGGTCCGAATAACATTCCGTCAGTTGTGACAAGTCATATTCGGCATAGGGAAGCTACCCGTGTCGGCCAAACAGAGGTTCGGGGGCTGTTTTGAATTTTCGCCCCCGAAACGCCCTTTTTCGACTAAGTTTTGGTTGTATTCGTCTCTAAATCCCAACCTATAGGTCCGAATAACATTCCGTCAATTGTCACAAGTCATTTTTGGTAAGGGGAAACAGTTCGTTTCGGCCACATGGAGGTTCGGGGACTGTTTTGAATTTTCACCACTGAAACGCCCTTTTTCGACTAAGTTTTGGGCGTATTCGTCTCTAAATCTCAACCTATAGGTCTGAATAACATTCCATTAGTTGTGACAAGTCATATTCGGCATAGGGAAGCTTCCCGTGTCGGCCAAACGGAGATTCCAGGGCTGTTTTGAATTTTCTCTCCCGAAACGCCCTTTTTTCGACTAAGTTTTGGGCGTATTCGTCTCTAAATCCCAACCTACAGGTCTGAATAAAATTCCATCAGTTGTGACAAGTCATATTTGGCATGGGGAAGCTGCCCGTGTCGGCCAAACAGAGGTTCGGGGTCTGTTTTGAATTTTCGCCCCCAAAACGCCATTTTTCGACTATGTTTTGGGCGTATTCGTCTCTAAATCCCAACTTATAGGTCCGAATAACATTCCGTCAGTTGTGACAAGTCATATTCGGCATAGGGAAGCTGTCCATGTCGGCCAAACGGAGGTTCGGGGGCTGTTTTGAATTTTCGTCCCCGAAACGCCCTTTTTCGACTAAGTTTTGGGCGTATTTGTCTCTAAATCCCAACCTATAGGTCCGAATAACATTCCGTCAGTTGTGACAAGTCATGTTTGGCATGGGAAAGCTGCCCGTGTCGGCCAAATAGCGGTTCAAGGTCTGTTTTGAATTTTCGCCCCCGAAACGCCTTTTTTTGACTAAGTTTTAGGCATATTCGTCTCTAAATCCCAATCTATAGGTCTGAATAACATTCCGTCAGTTGTGACAAGTCATATTCGGCATAGGAAAGCTGCCCGTGTCGGCCAAACAGAGGTTCGGGGGCTGTTTTGAATTTTCGCCCCAGAAACGCCCTTTTTCGACTAAGTTTTGGGCGTATTCGTCTCTAAATCCCAACCTATAGGAACGAATAACATTCCGTCAGCTGTGACAAGTCATATTCGGCATAGGGAAGCTGCCCGTGTCGGCCAAACGGAGGTTCGGGGGCTGTTTTGAATTTTCGCCCCCAAAACGCCCTTTTTCGACTAAGTTTTGGGCGTATTCGTCTCTAAATCCCAACCTATAGGTCCGAATAACATTCCGTCAGTTGTGACAAGGCATATTCGGCATCGGGAAGCTGCTCGTGTTGGCCAAATGGAGGTTCCGGGGCTGTTTTGAATTTTCGCCCCCGAAACGCCCTTTTTCGACTAAAGTTTTGGGCGTATTCGTCTCTAAATCCCAACCTATAGGTCCGAATAACATTCCGTCAGTTGTGACAAGTCATATTCGGCATAGGGAAGCTACCCGTGTCGGCCAAACAGAGGTTCGGGGGCTGTTTTGAATTTTCGCCCCCGAAACGCCCTTTTTCGACTAAGTTTTGGTTGTATTCGTCTCTAAATCCCAACCTATAGGTCCGAATAACATTCCGTCAATTGTCACAAGTCATATTTGGCATGGGGAAACAGTTCGTTTAAGCCACACAGAGGTTCGGGGACTGTTTTGAATTTTCACCCCCGAAACGCCCTTTTTCGACTAAGTTTTGGGCGTATTCGTCTCTAAATCCCAACCTATAGGTCCGAATAACATTCCATTAGTTGTGACAAGTCATATTCGGCATAGGGAAGCTTCCCGTGTTGGCCAAACGGAGATTCCGGGGCTGTTTTGAATTTTCTCTCCCGAAACGCCCTTTTTTCGACTAAGTTTTGGGCGTATTCGTCTCTAAATCCCAACCTATAGGTCCGAATAACATTCCGTTAGTTGGGACAAGTCATATTCGGCATGGGGAAGCTGCCCATGTCGGCCAAACGAAGGTTCGGGGGCTGTTTTGAATTTTCGCTCCCGAAACACCCTTTTTCGCCTAAGTTTTGGGCGTATTCGTCTCTAAATCCCAACCTATAGGTCTGAATAACATTCTGTCAGTTGTGACAAGTCATATTTGGCATGGGGAAGCTGCTCGTGTCGGTCAAACGAAGGTTCGTGGGCTGTTTTGAATTTTTGCCCCCGAAGCGCCCTTTTTCGACTAAGTTTTGGGCGTATTCGTCTCGAAATCCCAACCTATAGGTCCGAATAACATTCCGTCAGTTGTGACAAGTCATAGTTGGCATGGGGAAGCTGCCCGTGTCGGCCAAACGGAGGTTCGGGGGCTATTTTGAATTTTCGCCCCCGAAACGCCCTTTTTCAACTAAGTTTTGGACGTATTCGTCTCTAAATCCCAACCTATAGGTCCGAATAACATTCCGTCAGTTGTGACAAATCATATTCGGCATAGGGAAGCTGCCCCTGTTGGCCAAACGGTGGTTTCGGGGCTGTTTTGAATTTTTGCCCCCGAAACGCCCTTTTTCGACTATGTTTTGGCCGTATTCGTCTCTAAATCCCAACCTATAGGTCCGAAGAACATTTCGTCAGTTGTGACAAGTCATATTCGGCATAGGAAAGCTGCCCGTGTTGGCCAAACGGAGGTTCGGGGGCTGTTTTGAATTTTCGCCCCTGAAACGCCCTTTTTCGACTAAGTTTTGGCCGTATTCGTCTCTAAATCCCAACCTATAGGTCCGAAGAACATTTCGTCGGTTGTGACAAGTCATATTCGGCATAGGAAAGCTGCTCGTGTTGGCCAAACGGAGGTTCGGGGGCTGTTTTGAATTTTCGCCTCCGAAACGCCCTTTTTCGACTAAGTTTTGGCCGTATTCGTCTCTAAATCCCAACCTATAGGTCCAAATAACATTCCGTCAGTTGTGACAAGTCATATTTGGCATGGGAAAACTGGCCGTGTCGGCCAAACGGAGGTTCGTGGGCTGTTTTGAATTTTCGCCCCCAAAACGCCCTTTTTCGACTAAGTTTTGGGCATATTCGTCTCTAAATCCCGACATATAGGTCCGAATAACATATTGTCAGTTGTGACAAGTCATATTCGGCATAGGGAATCTGCCCGTGTCGGCCAAACGATGGTTCGGGGGCTGTTTTGAATTTTCGCCCCCGAAACGCCCTTTTTCGACTAAGTTTTGGGTGTATTTGTCTCTAAATCCCAACCTATAGGTTCGAATAACATTCCGTCAATTGTCACAAGTCAAATTTGGCGTGGGGAAGCAGTTCGTTTCGGCCACACGGAGGTTCGGGGACTGTTTTGAATTTTCAGCCCCGAAACGTCCTTTTTCGACTAACTTTTGGGTGTATTCGTCTCTAAATCCCAACCTATAGGTCCGAACAACATTCCGTCAATGGTCACAAGTCATATTTGGCATGAGGAAATTGTTCGTTTCGGCCACACGGTGCTTCGGTGGTTGTTTTGAATTTTCGCCCCCGAAACGCCCTTTTTCGACTAGGTTTTGGGTGTATTCGTCGCTAAATCCCAACCTATTGGTCCGAATAACATTTCTTCAATTGTCACAAGTCATATTTGGCATGGGGAAACAGTTCGTTTCAGCCACACGGAGGTTCGAGGACTGTTTTGAATTTTCGCCCCCGAAACGCCCTTTTTTCGACTAAGTTTTTGGCGTATTCGTCTCTAAATCCCAGCCTATATGTCCGAATAACATTCCATCAATGGTCACAAGTCATATTTGGCATGCGAAAATTGTTCGCTTCGGCCACACGGAGCTTCGGTGGCTGTTTTGAATTTTCGCCCCCGAAACGCCTTTTTTCGACTAGGTTTTGGGTGTATTCTTCTGTAAATCCCAACCTATAGGTCCAAATAACATTCCGTCAATTGTCACAAGTCATATTTGGCATAGCGAAACAGTTCATTTCGGCCACACGGAGGTTCGGGGACTGTTTTGAATTTTCGCCCCCGAAACGCCCTTTTTCGACTAAGTTTTGGGCGTATTCGTCTCTAAATCCCAACCTATAGGTCCGAATAACATTCCGTCAATTGTCACAAGTCATATTTGGCATGGGGAAGCTGCCCGTGTCGGCCACACGGAGGTTCGGGGGCTAATTTCAATTTTCGCCCCCGAGAAGATACATTTTTTGTGTTGTAATAAATAGAAAGTACAGCAAGACACTTTTGTTGTCTGTTTCCTCCTTCTATCCTATCTGACCAATAAAGCTGGTTGTTCGGTTTGCAGCTTGGAACACTGACATTTGATGCAGCTGCTGCTGCTGGAATGATATTCAGCTCAAAAGCAACAAGAGAGTATGTGCAAGGATGACAAACCGAATGGCTTCATATGCAGGTTGGTAGCAGTTTTGATAGAGCAGCATGAGCTAACTATCACTACCCCAATCAATTTGCTGTTATGGACTCGAGCAGAGCATACTGGCTCTCCATGTGTAATGCAGAGTATTTTCTATGGATTTGACACATTTTTAAATTTGAATATCATAAGACTACAAAGTATGTGTGTACAAAATTGTTGTCTTCATTATGTGTCATCATCTAACTTGTAAATTAACTGTATGGATATGACACATCTAACTTGCAAAACAAAGAAATGTAGTGCATGTAGTTCATATACTGGAAAATGTTAATCCACTCAAAATACACTTCAAATCATCAAATGCACTTGAAAAGTCAACAAGAATAGCAGCACTCAGATTTCAAGAACATTAAAAAATACATTTACTTGTCAAAAACAATCGGACAAAACCATCTGTGTCAGATTAATTTGCTGTCTCAACCAAAACTATCACAGACACAGGAAACTAGTGTAGATCAGATATGCATATGATGCTATTAAAGCACCCATTCAGATAGAATCTTGATCCTACCATCTGCAACATTTTCACATAGAAACATACCGTTCAAACAACAAAACATAATCATTTTCGCTGAAACCCCGCATCAGTTTGATGTTTTATTTTATTTCATTTGGATTGTCACTTAATTGGCAAAAGCAATTCAATATGTAAATCTAAGTGTGTGTAAGTGTTAGTATGAGACGAATGAAATTCTTCTTACCAAATACGACGATGCCCGTCTGAACCCTCCAACAGTGTTGATAGTCGTAAAACCACAGAGTTCAAATGATTCAGTTGTTCTTGTTGCGCCTCCCTTGCTTTTTTTCCTTCTTCTACTTCTTTCATCAACTCCTCTCTCTCCATCGTCATTTCTTCACGATCTCTCTGTCACTCTTCTTTCTCATTCATCAAATTTTCTTGAAGAACATCAATCTCAGATCGCATTGCCTCCATTTGTTTGTCACGAGCGCGTGTCGCACTATCAGATGGCGAATAGGGTCGTGGGCTTATCCCAAATCCACGCAAGTAATTCTTTCTTTGTTCAAGCACTTGCCGTGAGAGTTCCTCATGTGTCAATGGGATCCCCACATCCGTGGCTGTCGCTTGTAGATTCACCATTGCATCCTGTCATTACCAAAACAAGTAGACTATTCAACAATGGCACAAAGAATCTCATGCAATTTTTTGGTAAGATAGGCATTAATATTACGACCGTAGGCGAAAAAAGTTTACTCCTTACATGTAGCTTACCACATTTCGGATCAATCCATTCATTTGTTTTCTTCGATTTGTATGATTTCGAATAAAATTCCGGAAAATCCACCTCCCCATTTTCATCTGCCTGTTAGTTTCAAAGAACAAAATTAATTCGTCACAATAGGAACCATGATGTTCATCTTCTAAGTAGCACGGACACGGATACGCGACACGACACGGACACGACACAGACACGCGGACACGCAAATTTTCAAAAAATAGAGGACACGACACACTGGGGACACATTCAATATATATAATTAATTTTATTTATTATATGTCATAAAATATATAATTATTCATTGAAAGGTAATAAAAAAAATGCAAAATAACACTAACAAAAATTAAAAAAATCAGAAATTGCATTGCTTGAACATCAAAAACATGTCATATGTCATTAAAGTACTACCAACCATCATCTATTACAAAATCCATAAAAACTACTAAATGTCAACTTATACAAACTTTAACTTGAGGGAACTTCTACAACTTCTTCATCATTGCCTACACCTTCGCCATCTCCATCATCTATAAATAAGACTGCCTCCATATCCGGTTCATCAAGTGAGAGGCTAGCTATCCCAAGCATTCCAACATCATCAAGCGAGTCAAAATTATCTCCTGCAATGTCCCACATTTTTGTCTCTCCTTGCAAGTAGTGGGAGCTCCTCCTCGATAGAAGACGAAGATTACTATGAATGAACACTAAGTCTTCCGCTCGTTGAGGGGTCATTTTGTTCCGTTTCACCGAGTGAATAAATGAGTAAGTACTCTAATTTCTCTCACAACAAGAAGAGAAGGCAGGCTGGACAAGTAGTCTCAAAGCTATTTTTTGAAGTGTTGGTGCATATGCACCATATGCACACCACCAAGTGTAAGGATCCATGTGCCACCTAGTATGAATGGAATCATATTCGAAGAATGGCCCAACATAGCCTGAAAATTTTCCAAACTCAGTTATCACCTTGGTGCGCTCCATGATATCATCAAAGTACCTCTTAAAGCATTTGTTCCTCTCACGTGTCACCTCTTCATCTCTATGTGGAGGAACTCTATTTGGATCCTCATGTAGCCACTCATCACTATAGTACCTAAAATATATAAAAAAGGAAAAACTAATCATTTCAAGAGAAAGAAGATAAGTCTATAAAATTCTAAAACAATTCAAAATAAATACTCACTTGGGATTCAATGAATGAGCCAAACAATGGAAAGGAGTATTGTTCTTATTCCATCGGTCCACAAGAATTGTTTGTACCACATCATAAAATGTAGAAACCTCTTCCATTCTTTTCCCTTCATGCCTATATATTGCCATCTTCACCTTCTCTATCATTGAGTCCCACATATCATAAACCAAATGAAGACAAGGCTTGTCTGTATCACAAGCCCTAAGCATGTCATATATAGGTCCCGAGAAGGAAAGAATGTAATCAATGAAGTCCCACCACACATCATCCAAAACCTTGTCTTTCACAAATTTTTCCTTTCCAACATCATCTTCTTTATAACAACTCCACTTGTCACTAATCACCATTGCTTGAAGACCACGTTTTATAAGCTTCAATCTCCTAAGCATAACAATTGTGGATGCAAATCGTGTTTCGGCAACCGAAAGCAACTTCAAAGGGACAAACTCATTGTAGATGGCCAATCTCATTGAGTGATTAGTAATAAAATTTTTGACCATCATAGCATCTCCCGCAATATCACTAATCCAACTACATTCCTCATATGTGACTTCATTCCCCTCAACATTTTTTGCGGCACAAATATTTTTTAAAGCAAGATTTAAAGTGTGCACCACACAAGGAGGCCATAGAATATGAGGGAATTGAGTTTCAATGAGTTGTCCGGCTGCCTTACAATTAGGAGCATTATCAGTTATGATTTGAACCACATTATTCGCCCCAACCTCATTAATCACCTCTTTCATCAAGTTGGCAATGAAAAATTTGTCCTTTGTTTCTCCCGAACAATCAACTGCCTTAATGAACATAGGTGCACTTTCAGTCACTGCCATAAAATTAATTAAAGGTCTCCTTTGGGAATCACTCCAACCATCACTAACAATGCTCACCCATTTTTCCCTCCATGTGCTCCTAATCGGTTGCAACAATCTATCAATGTTTGCCCTTTCTTTTTGAAGTAATGTGGTTCTTAACAAATTATAACCGGGAGGCAAATAACCAGAAATATAATGATTTGCAGCAAACGAAAACAAGCTAACATAGTAAGGGTTCCTAGCAAGATTGAATGGTAACCCCCCCCCCCCCCCCGCGAGTAAACCATCCTAGCAATTTCAGCATGCAACTGATCCCTATCCTTCATGTTGAATGCTTTCTCAATACCACTCCCAATCCCAGTCCCACTCCCAGTCCCACTCCCACTTCCACTCCCAACTTGACTTACTTTTCTCTTCTTTGATTCCAAATCATAACTACCAGCCATTGACATACTAGCAGGGGCTAATGGTACATTCTTTTGTTGAGCATTTTTAATTCTCAATTCGGCCTCATCATTTTCTTTTTGCAACTGTGCAAGTTTTTGACTTGTAATTTTCTTACAAGCACCAATTCCCTTTCCTGGAAGTTTTAACAAGTGTCCCTTTACTCGTGTATATGAACCTTTGAATGTTTGATTACAAAAATGACATTGTAATTGATAATTTCCTCCTCCTCCTTCCCCAGATTTTGCTAGTTTAGTTATGTACTTCCATAATGGCTTGTTTTCATCAAAATCATCAGGTAGGTCACTACCACTAGCACCCGTAGAAGGCAATGTCATATTCAAGAATCACAAATTGGTTCCTATAAAATAATAATAACAATACATAAAAATAAATAAAAATAACAAACAGATAGAATAAGTAAAAGAAAGAAAAAAAAATTAAATAAATAAAAACAGTAAAAGAAAGGAATAAAAAAAAACTGATTTTATTTATTTATTTTATTTATAAAATAAAATAAATATTTATGAGTGAAGAAGAAATAAAAAAAACAAATTATTATTTTTATTCCTTTATTTTAAATAAAGGACTGATTTTTTTTATTTATAAAATAAAATAATTTTTTTCTTTTGTTTGTATCTGTTATAACAGGGTCGTCGACTCACAGAGGAGAGAAAAAAAAAAGAAAAAGAAAAAGAAAAACAGAGGCAACGCAGCACAGAAACGATGGGAGAAGAAGAAGAGAGGAACAGGAGCAGCGAGACGTACCTAGGTTGTCGATCGTCTGCTTCTGGCGATCGTCTTCTACTCGCGATCGTCTTCTTAGGGTTTCCGATCGACTCTTTGATCAGTTCGACTCGCGATCTAGGTTTCTCCCCTTCGATCAGGTTCGACTTCGACTCACGATCGTCTCCCTTTTCTTTTCCTTTTATTTTTGTTAATTTTGCACTTTGACCCTGTTTTAAGTTTCAAAAATTATGTTTTCGACCCTGCGCGTGTCCGTCGCGTGTCTGGACATGTCCGGAGCGTGTCCGGAAAAAAAAAAAAAAAAAAAAATTGGGACACCTCTGCAGACGTGTCGGACACGTGTCAACCGCGTGTTCGACGCGTGTCCGTGTCCGACGCGTGTCTGACACTGATACGTAGCCCCCGGAGAGGTGTCTGTGCTTCTTAGTTCATCTTACATATGTAAGTGCTGACAAATCTACTTCAAATGTATGGAACTCACCATGAGCGACATTGCTAATGGAAAGGAGCGAGATCCACTGGTGTGATTGTATGGCAGCAAACTCCGGTTTGCCTTACCAGCTTTAGAGCGTTTCTAAAACAAGAATTATTCAAGAATTAGTACATATCAACGCATAATACACAAATAAAATAATAGAGTCGTTTATATTTGTTTGTTACCAAATGAGATTCATCCTTCCAAGCGACATCAATTATGTGTTTCCAATCATCCAAGCAAACTCCTTTAGGCGGATGACTATATAGGTCATCAACACCCTCTTCTACAAGTTTTTCGTAGTGTTGCTTTTGGGTGTACCTCCAGTCCTTGTACAAGAGATACGCCTTCGTATCAACGATCTCTTGAGCTTGTTGATCAGTATGGAAATCCTCACCAATTTCAAACGTGTCCTGCAAGCATAGGTGTGTGACGTATTACATAAATGGAATGCCACAAAACATAATGTACATAATGGAGACATTTAGTTTAAGGTCCGAACTTACTAGCACAGCCTGTACTACAGCATCTTTGATACTCTTATCAATTTTCTTCCATGACTTCACTCCCTTAAGGGGGCACAACCACCTTATCTGCAAGCCCAACTCATTTGTGGCAGGCGTGGCATTCCCTCCAATGAGTGCATTAAGCATGCGATTGACATATACATGTAGCTTCTCCCCTTTTTTTCTCGCAAGCCTTTTTTGCACTCCTTTTCCGACTGTAGGACCGCGTACACGATTTGAGTTACTTTTCCCTGGTCAATAAGGGCCAACAAGTGTAAGGCCTTCACATGCAATTAGTTCGCCAAACATATAATGAACAATAATTAATACTAAATTTAACAATCATCCAAGCAAATTTTGTAAGGGATTTGAATTTTGTAAGACATGCAACAACTTGTTCTTGTAGATGACATAAAATCCGTTGCTTCAGTCAAGCGATCTTTAGGGGCCGAAACACACCTACAAAACTACAATGGTCTTACCTACACCGTGCGCCTGTGTCTCTTCCACACATGTTTGTGTGTCATCCGGCGGTTGTGTCTCATCGGATAAAGTCTGTGGTGTGACAACGACAGGTGCAAATGTTTCTGAGGGTGATGCTATGGGGTCAATTGCTGTTTTCTTACGCCGCCCTATTTTTGTCCCAGGAACCATGCTTCTACCTGGAAAGTACAAGCAAGCAAACATGATATATTAAGTAAACGCATCACATGCATCATCAATATTATGAGGACATGAATTGATATACACAAACCAATGTTAAATAAGCATCATCATTATTATTAAGCAAACATTGATAATGATTGTCAAATAAAAGTGATGTACACAAACCAATGTTAAGCATAAATGTCAAAAACCTTGTCGCTCTACCGGGGACAATGTGTACGATGCCAGAGGCTTCTCAAATGAGCCATTGGAACGCCTCTTCAAGTGTAACTCCTTGCGTATCCGCATGTCTTCTAGATCCAAGCAGGCTTTATCCGTGTCCTTGTTCTTGCCATCAATGCTTAGTAGTGTCCCAACCAAATTGTCACATATGTTCTTCTCTATGTGCATGACATCGAGGTTGTGTCGAAGCTTGAGCGTTTTCCAATAGGGTAGGTCGAATATAATGCTTCTTTTTGTCCAATTGGAAGGTGGACTTTCATTCCGTTGTCTTTTTCGGTTGTTTGGATGCTTGCCATACGGCCTATATGTCCCCGAATCAATTTGCTATAGTATTTGATCTCCGGATAACTCCACAGGTTTGGACCGGTGCTCGTTCTGACCATTGAAGAGCTTACTTCTTCGCCAAATATGGTTCTCGGGCAAGTGCCGGCGGGCACCCATATACCCTATCTTACTTCGCAGACGCTGAGATGATGTATCCATGTTACAATTAGGGCAAGCCAAGTAACCTTTTGTAGTCCAACCAGAGAGGGTACCATATGCGGGGAAGTCATTGATGGTCCACATGACTGCTGCATGCATTGTAAATATTTCACCGATTGTGGCATCATATGTTTGCACACCATGCTCCCACAAATTCTTTAACTCCTCCACTAATGGTTACAAGTAAACATCGATGTCTCTTCCAGGAGAGGATGGACCGGGAATAAGCATTGACATCATCAGATATGGCTCTTTCATACACTTCCACGGGGGAAGATTGTAAGGCATTAACAGTACGGGCCACATGCTGTACGATGTGCTCATATTTCCAAACGGGTTGAAACCATCCGTGGCAAGCCTTAACCTTACATGTCGGGGTTCCACAGAAAACTTAGGATGCTGCATATCAAAGTCCTTCCATGCCTGACCATCAGCTGGATGCCTTAACACTCCATCATCCACACGCTTCTCTTTGTGCCATCTCATATCTGCGGCGGTTTTTTTCGACATGTACAAACGCTTCAACCTCGGTGTCAAAGGAAAGTACCTTAAAATTTTGTGAGGAATCTTTTTACCACTCTGATTGTTGAACTTGTATCTAGACTCCTTACATGTAGGGCAATTCTCCTGTTTCGCATTATCCTTCCAAAACAAAATACAATCATTCTTGCATGCATGAATGGTCTCATATCCTAAACCCAATTCATATAAGAACTTTTTTGCTTCATAAAGGGTCCACGGAACTGTTTCGTCACACTTTGGGAGAATGTCTTTGAAAACTTGCATAACCATATTGAAAGATTTGTTGCTCCATTTATTGTGCACCTTAATATGAAGCATCTTAATAACGAAGGACAAAACGGAAAACTTTTCACATTCTGGGTACACTTTGCGTCGAGCATCATCAAACAACCTAATGAAATTCACCAACTTTTCTCTCTCCAAGCTATTAGGTGATTCGTCTAAATGATCATCCATGAGGCCACTCATGTAAATCTCTTCCAACATAGTAGGCAACTCGCCCAAATTATCATCAATGTCAAAAATTGCAGCTCCATATTGTTCACCATCAATGTTTGACGCACTAGGATGATCATGACACAGTGGAACGTGTTCCCCGTGGTGCACCGAGATTCTATAAGAACACACGATTCCTCTTCGAATTAAGCGCAGGCGTACAACTTGCGGACTATGTTTTGTGCCATTCAAGCAATCAACACACGGACAACGTATTTCATCGTGTGGGCCTAAATCCTTCGTAGCAAAGTCAATAAATGACTTAACAGCTTGTTGGTACTCTTTACTTTTCAACCTATCTTTTATCATCATCCAACTCTTGTCCATCTTGTGAACCCTACAAGTGAAGCAAACTTTAACGTAGGAATGGACAACAAATAAACAAAATTCTCAACAATGGAATGATATGATCGTCATATTTTGACTTCTTAATTAAGACAGATGACTTTTATATATATGTAAGTGTTAGACGAATAAGTATATAATACCGATTTAATTTTAATTTATTTGCCTAAATTGTACACCAACAGCGACTAATTTTTTATTTAGTCCCTGAAAAGTGTATAATTCCAGACTCTACTATCTGACTCAAATTCGTGTATAAACCAATCGAGATTGTATGGGACCCACATATATCACATGGGTGGATTAATACTAACACATGGTATATCACTATTAACATGAGATATTTACCTTCTATAAGCAAAAAATTTAGAGAATCCCTCAGAGCAAGTTCTTTAACAGCTTGCGTCAAATGAATAAAGGTTACTCTTACTCTCCAATGGTTTGAACAACACTAATGAGGTGTTTGTAAAGGCATAAGAGGTGTATATACAATTTTAGGTGCCTTATCTCATAAAATAATACCCTGAATGGTAGTGTTGGGTATATATAGTCGAACCTGACTCTTTTAAAAAATTTACTAGACAAGTTGAACATGATGACCTCCATGGTTGACCACACCACTAGATGGTCTATGACACTATTGTTTGGTCATTGGGACTCTTGAAACTTCCAGTAATAAAAAATAAAATCTCTTAAATATTAAGTAAGAGAGAGCTCTTTGACTTGTAGGCCTTAGGCCCCTTCATTTTGTAGTTGATCCTTTTACATGATGTAAGTCTAAGGGCATTTTATTTACATATGACATTGTTTCTTTTAAACTACATACTATTTATTCATTCCATGTAGATGTTGAATATATGATGTATATAATTGGATAGTCTCATGTATTGAATGATATCGATATATGCATATCACAGAATCCTTTTGATTATGTTATTATTGTCTTTTCCGTTATTATTTATTATTATTTCTCATGATTCGGATCTTATGAAATCTGGGGTTTGACAAGTAATATATTCTAAAGGACCCAAATTACCGAAACACCTTTGATGGTCAAATTACAATTATGTCCCGAAGGCATAATTGATCTAAATGCACTTACGGCACAAAGTACTAAGATGCCATGAAGACCTAAATTACCAAATTTTCTCCTAGGCACAAATTAACAAAATGCCCTTAAGGCATCATTTACCATTTTACTCCAATTAGCCCTAAGTTAATTTCTTATATGATAAATTCAAAAATTTCACTCAAATTACTTTTGTATAATTCGATGATGAAGAAACCAATTACGAACTATATACATATACACACAATACGATAAGGAACTGTTTGGGAGCTCAAGCAAATGATAGCAAATATTAAAAAAGAGAAAGACCCACAAAACATATTTCTGATTAGAAACTAAAGTTTGGACATTTTTAACGTTTCAAGTTGCTCCCTTTTCTAATATTTTCACACAGAGCAAATAAAGAGCATTTGGAAACACATAATTTTGTGTTCTTTCTCTAAATCCCTCCTCTTGTCTCTCTTACCTAATCTAATTTTAGAGATTTTAACATTTTTTTTGAATAATGAACAGGTCTTCACTAAATGTAGAATAGGTCTTCAAACATCAACCAAATGTGATTCACTAATCTAATAATGAACAGGTCTTCACTAATCTAATAATGAACAGGTATTCAAACATCAACCAAATTGCATTCACTCTATTCTCAAACTGAAATGGTGAATTCTACAGAGCAACAGTGTGCTCCGTGGCAATCTCAGAGGCATGCAAGGCAGCAGCTTCTTCTGTAATACAACAATAGAGAGTCCAATACGACTGTAGAGACTAGAGAGTAAATAAGTAAAGTGGACAACTATTTCAAGTCAAACTTCAATCAGCCCTTTGCCAAGAAATACTTTCATGAACATTATGTGAAATGCATTTCCTATATTAGCTTTTCATTTTCAAAAACCATAAATTTTAAAAGACTGTCAAATAGACCCCAAAAATCCAACAAAACAACCATAAATTTTCCCCTTCACAGTTTTGTTTAGAAAGTCACACCACTGTTCAAATTAATCAACTTTCGTCAAAATATATCATGCTAACTATTGGGGCCTAGCTAGAAATTCTGCTGTGATATTAAAGAGTTCTACCATGGTAGGCTCCAAACTTACAAAATTGGGAATCATAGATTAGTCCCTGGTTCAATTTCCTTTTCAATCAATTTCTTGTGTCCATAAACATCTCACTAAACAACAATTAGTACTACTAATTGGAGTTGAGCACCCAAATTAGTACGAAAATCAAACTCGATTTACCTACGGGTTCAATTTTGAAAGCCTCTGCATCAAATAAAAAAAAAAAAAAACCCAAATAATCATACGCATAAATGAAACTGAAACAAGGAAATAAAAGAAGGAAGAGAGACGAAGAGAGAGAGAGAGAAAGAAACCTGAATCAAATCGAATGGTGTCAAACGGTGTACCTCTGCTGGTTCAAGGGCTCTGCGCAACGGTGGCCGATGGTTAGTCAATGAGATTCAATGATCAATGGGCTGTGGATTAGAGGAGATCATGGATGGGCTGTCGACGAGAGGAGATGAACTTCTGGGCTGTCGATGAAAGTGAGAGCAAGAGGGGTGTTTCCTTTGGTAATACGCGGTAGATTTTAATCTTCCCACCAATTTTTTTTTGGTTTTATAGGACGACTAAACAAAATTTTCGTCGTTCAATATACGGTTTTCTTATGTGCGAAAATGAGTTTACCGCAACCAAAAAAACGTTAGTAGCCAAAAATATAACAAATGCCGACTAAAATGGTTTTTAGTCGCCTAATACCTAAGTTTTTAGCGACTAATTTATTTTTTTGTCGGCAATAGGTACTTTACAGTGACTAACGGCAACTAAAATGTTTATTAGTCGCCTATTACATAAGTTTTTAGCGACTAATTTATCTTTTAGTCGCCAATAAGTACTTTACAGTGACTAAAAAAAGTTAGTAGCTAATTTTTGAACCAATCGCGACCAATACCAAGTTTAGTCGCCAAAAGTGTGGATTTTGGCGACTAAATTAATTTTAGTCGCTAAAATTGGTCGCCAAAAATGTGAATTCTTGTAGTGCAACTCGATCTGATTACGTAGTTGAAAGTGATATTTCATACTGATAGCTTTGTCAAATGCTAATTTTTTTTTTTTTAAACTATTAATTAGACTAAGGCCTCGTTTGAGAAAATATTATTTTTAATAATTTTTTGACTTTTTTAAAAAGATGTGTAAAAAAGTTAAAAGAATGATATGACAATTTATATTAATTTTTTAATTAAAATATATAATTGACAAACGATGAAGGCAAATTAAACACAGCCATTTTAAAAGATATTGATATATTAATAATTTTCTATGACACAAACCTCAACATCTCTCAAACCTCACTCTCTCCCACTCCAAACGAGGAAGTCAATTGTTGTGCATCTCCAATGCATGAGGCAAATGGAGAGAATTAGGCATTTTGCCTATTGGAGTTGCATTTCTAGGTTCCAACGCATGAGTTAAATGGTGAGGCATTTTGCCCATTCTCCTTTTGGCCTTCCACATGTAGCCAGCCTCCATTGCCAGATAAAGTGTGTTCCCGCCAACTCAGGTGACTCTCTTTCTCTTTCTCTCTCTTTCTCCCTTTCCCGTTCTTCTCCATCAACGATCTCCCTTTCCCGTTAGCTCCTAAATTTTTTCACAGATGGTTCAAGTAGAAGCCATTGCTGCTTCTCACAAGCAGCTTCTACAAAAGCCAACTTGCACTTGGATCGGATGGGTACGAAACCATCTTCTTTTTCTACTAGTTCTCTCGGCACAAGTGGTCCTTGGTGGCCAAATTGTCAAGTATTTACCTGGTTTTGATGGTGAACTTCCCTTCAAACTTGAAACAGAGCAAGTCTTTTTTTTTTTTTGGGTTTTTTCCTCAAATTTTTTCAGTGATTTGTGGGTACAAATTCGTATTTTGTTTGAGTTGAAATCTGATGATGGGTTTGTTGTTGATTTTGACAGATATATCAGTGTTGATGATTCGGAGTTGTTCTATTATTTCATTGAATCAGAAGGAAACCCTCAAGATGACCCACTTTTTCTTTGGCTCACTGGTGGACCTGGCTGCACTTCTTTCGGTGGACTCCTTTATGAAGTTGGTATGTATCTATATCTATAGATATAGCCATATATTTCTCTTCTATATTTTTCTTTATTTTTTAGTATCGGAATGAAAAAATTGCTGCCTCGTTTGATCTTTAATATTTGGGTTGAGTTCACTCTCTTATCTTAGCTGAGATGGTCAGAGACCAAATTATATTTTTTGGGGGGAAAATAATAATAATAATAATAATTGTAAGATGAGCTAATTTGAGCCCACTAAATTAATTAGGCCCAATAGTCCCAGGTTGGTGGGCCTGAATTTATCGCAAGTCCAAGATTGGTAGTCCCGGATTTATCGCCATCAAACGGACTAAATGGCTCTAAGCCTCGAAAAGGTTCGGATCCACGAACTTAGAGACTTACTCGGGCCCAGACTCGAAAAGGTATTGAGCAAGCCTAGAGCTCCGAGGCACTCAGACTCGAAAGGGTTCGGATCCACGAACTTAGAGACTTACTCGGGCCCGGGCTCGAAAAGGTATTGAGCAAGCCTAGAGATCCGAGGCACTCAGACTCGAAAGGGTTCGGATCCGCGAACTTTCTCGGGCCCGGACTCGAAAAGGTATTGAGCAAGCCTAGAGATCCGAGGCACTCGGACTCGAAAGGGTTCGTATCCACAAACCTAGAGGTCCGAAGCACTTGGTTTCGAACGGATTTAGACGCAATCTAGAAGTTGCTTCGATAATGAGTCCCAGAACACTTGCAGGCTCGGAGCTTTCCGGGATCTACGTACCAGAACCATGGGCGTAATGGAGTCCGAACAAAGGACCCCATCCTGAGGACGGTGAGTGGAAATAAATTCACTCTTCGGTTAAACTAGCCTATACCCGGGTCGAGGTGGCACGATCTAGGGGGTCCTTAAGACTCGACAATATTTGTGGCAGGGCGTTTTCTTGAACTACCCCTGACCCTTATGCGGCAAGACGTCCTCTGGGACTATCCCTGACCCTTTGGGATGATTGGGGATCATTGGTTAGGTGTGGCTAAGAAGAAGGGTTCGCCGAGGGGTTGATCTCCTCTTCAGGGTTTTCCTCATCCTCGGAGAGGTCACCTCCTCGGACAAGGTGGTTAGAGAGAATATCCTCCATATACCTTGCACATGGGCTCCATCCTACATCATGAGGTGCCTATAAATAGCACCCACCCATAACTTTACAAAGGATGGATTTTGGAGAGAAAACTCTTAGGAAAGAACTAATTTCCTTTCTCCATTATCAACCTTGAGAGTGAAAGTGAGAGATCTATGGGAGAGCCTTGCCATTATTCTCTCTCTAGCTATTTTGCTTTCTTCTTCACCTAATCTCTTATCTCCATCATCTCATTTACTCTTGTGTTCTTAAGTTGAGACTATTGAAGAATCTAAGCCTCTCATCATCTTCTAGAGAATTCGAAGTTGTTCTTCAAGGATCTTCGAAGATTTTCGAATTTTCCAACAACGTTCTTGAACCCTCTCATACAATAATTAACTAGAGTTTTACATAAATTTCAAATTAAAACTTGGGTATTGAATTTTGCGAATTAAAGCCCAATACTTTTCAAAAGATTATTTATTTATTTATTAATGTTTATAATAGTTTTCTTTTAAAAATTAGTGAAGTTAGTTTGATTGGTCAGCTGAAATAAAGGCTATGGTTGGAGTGTACACTACCTAAACTAGTTAGGCAAAATAAAGAAGGTAATTTCTATGTATTTTGATAAGACATTTTAGATTAGCACCTATGGAAGTTAATCTTTCTACCTTTACAAAGCATTAAGTACTTGCTTTCTATTCGACTCCCCCTTAGATAGAGTTGAACCCATAAGCTCTTAAGATAATTATGGTGATCAATTAAGTTAGGTCTAATTTGTTAACTCATTTATATATGATAGAATCAGATTTGTTTTGGAATAACTAGGAATTTCTTCCAAAATGGTATTAGGGGTTGATTTAACAATTCAATCTGAAGAGATTAAAGATAAAATACTATTATGTTATCACTTTATAAATATAACAAAGTTATTTTTTATATATTGAGAGTTTTTATCTAAATTTATAGATTTAATTCTAACTAACTAATACCACTATGCTACTATACGAACAAACACTATTTATCTTATATGCCAAAACCTTCTACATGAGGTGAGCTTCACTTTTTTTACTCCCCCTTGAGAGGGTTGTTTCGTTGTTAGTTTCTATGTGAATAAAATAATTAAAAATTTTAAAGGTGGAATTTTTTTTACTTTAATTGCTAGATAGTAAAAAGAAAATGTTATGAATTTCAAATAATTTATTAAATTTTTTATCAAATTTCTTACATGTGTGTGGGTATCACATCCATGTGAATTTGTGTGAGTCTCACGCCCATATAAGAGATTTGATAAAAAACTTAATAAATTATTTAAGATTCCTAACATAACTTTAATTAAAAGACAATAAATAATCCGTCTAACATATTTATAATTTTTTATTTATTAAATATATTATATAAAATAATATCACATATTTACAATTTTTTATTTATCAAAAATGGTATATGAAATAACAACAATGCTAGAGGGGCACAATTTTTGTGACCACAATGGCTCAAAATTGCCAAAACGATATCATTTGGGTGCAAAATATACCAAAACAACGTCGTTTTGACAATTTTAAACTATTATAACCATAAAAATTGTGACCCTCAAACATTTTTCATAAAATAATATGACATAATATTTTGAAGGGATAATTTTTCACATTAAACAATAAAAACAAAGAGAAGTGAGGTACGGTCAAACCCAATCCCCAAATCCCACTTGGCAATCCAGATTGGTCTTTGACCCATTCCCTCCCACCGCCACCCTGCCCTCTCTCTCTCTCCTCCCTCTATATTTAACACAAACCTCAGCATCTCTCAAACCTTATTCTCTCCCACACCAAACATTAAAATCCACAACAACAAAAAAGAAAAAACAAAGTAAGATGGGAAACTGTATTAAAAAAGAGTCGCCAACGCAATGGGGTGGCGAAGACTGGGGATCTCCGGTGTCGGAAAAATTAATTTCCGGCAATGACAAGGTGACGAAGATAGAAGAAGATCAGAAGAGGTCTTCTTCTTCGACCGAGGTGAACATAAAGATTACAAAGAAGCAGTTGGAGGAGTTATTGGGTAGAATGGAGTTACATGGGATGTCTTCGGAAGATGTGCTTGATCAGCTGATCAACGGCGGTGATCAGAAGTACCAGACTCATCAGAGGTCTTGGAGGCCTTCCCTGCAAAGTATTCCAGAGGTCGATTCATGAGTTCGTCTGTGATCATGTGTAAATGAATAGGTTTTTTTTTTTCCATTTTTTTTCAGAATCCATTCTTGCGTATTTGTTTAGTTTAATTATACTAAGACCCCATTAATGAATATCACGTTACTTTATTTCTCTATGAATTTGTAATTATAGAAACTGTATACAAATGTTCCTCTTTAATTTAGAGTTGAACGAGATAAAATGAACAAATACATAAATGAGGTGATAATATGATTTTTGAAGGGTCTTAGTGTAATTAATCTTCTTTGCTTTTGTATTATAGAAATTTCCTAGATTTTCTTCTTTTCATGTAAATTTCTGTTTTGTTGGGTTTTGATCTCTTCCAGAAAGTAAAATGGGTTCTTTCTCTACAGTTACTTCTAAATCCTGTGTGTATATATATGTGTGTGTGTGTGTGTGAATCTTGTGATAGTTTTTTGTTGTACCTGTTTTGCTTTGTATGTTGGTTACTCACCAATTTGGAGCTTGAAGTTAGCGCTCGCAGATGATTTTGTGTACTTCTTGATGCCAACTTGGTTGGAATCTTGATATCTCATTGTGATATTTTTTACACCCTCCTCTTTATTGATCTACTTTGAGTTTCAGAGATGAATTTTAGAAAAAAATTTCCCAAAAATTGTTTGGTTTGAGTTTTTCTCAAAAAAATTTCAAAATCACTCTCTCTCTTACACATCAATCAATCACTTTTTCTCTCTCCTCTCCCCTTCTCAATCACTTTTTCTCTCACACACATCTATTCAATTCTTCCAAAATATCAAATCATCCTAAACTCCCACAAAAAATTTCTCTCAAAATATACAACCAAACAAACCAAAAAAATTTCTGAAACAACTCTCCCAAATTTTTTTCAAAAACAACTCTCTCAAAAATAAACCAAACAAGTCCTATGTCTCAAGATCTTATATTTCAAAATTTTCATGAGTAAACAAGTGATTGTTTTGAAATAAAGAGAGTATACATATATAAAGGTGAATACGAACAATGATTACTTGCATGATTTAAAGTATCAATGATTTTTGTTCCTGATATTGAAGTAGGATTCTCTCCAGTCATGAAGATTAACTGGACAATTTAATCCAGCATTTTGCCAATGTCATATTGTCAGTTTTGATTATTCTATCTGATTCAATAGAATAATCATACATATTTAATTATATTTATTTTAAAAAAATTAAAAGACAAATCTGATTTTGAGAGTATACTACTTATTTCTCTTAAAAAAATAATAAAATGATATAACAATAATTATTAAATTAATTTAATTAATGGTCTACACATAAAATTAAAATATGATTGGATTGAATCATCAAAACCAATAATATGGCATCGGCGTATCGCTAGATTGGTTTGTCCACTGCTTCTATCTTATTGGAGAGAAGTTGGTTCTTTTTTACTAATGTATCAATTTAGAATGAATATGAAGGTCAATAAATGATCATGATAATAGTGATGAAATACAATATATAATTAACACAAAGAAAGTCTTAAATTACGAGATAAAAATTCCCAAACAAACACACAATACACAGGTGAAATATTTTGCATTTCTAACATCCAACTAAAATTTAAAGATTCTGTCAATGGCCAAACCATAGTTGTTGAGTATTAATTTATGGGTTATGAATCTATATTTTTTTCCTTATATTTTTTACTTAACTAGATGAGTGCACATTAATTATTATTATGATACAAAAGTAAGGATATTTATATTCAATAAAAGGGCAGAATATTGGGTAAAACAAGGCATAGAATTTAAAAGAACTAGTCTTTTTTTTTTCCAACTAGAATTTAAAAGAACTAGTCTAATATTTAATGAGATGGAGAATTTTATTTATTTGTGTTTGGTTGGTAAGAAAAAAAATTGTATATATGCGTAAGCTTTCTTAAAACTTTGATGTGATTTATAACTTTACACTTTGAAATTTTCTATCTTGCATAGATGAAAGGAGAAGTACTCTTTCTCTGCTAGCTCATTTATGCACCAAATAGTCTAATATAAGTGGCTTCAATGAAACATCCATGGCTGTTACTTTTGTTTAGGGAAAAGTTTTTGTTTGTTGTTTTCTTTCCAATCTAGTTATTTGTATTGTACCACAAGGATGTTGAAACTAACAACTTTCTTTAGATGAGGACAATGATGATCATAAATGCTTTGCAATTTTTAAAAGAATAATGTTACATATATCAATTGGTATACTAATTAGTGTAACATTACCGTTTTTTAAATTGTTATGTGAAAGAAAAAGTTTATGATTTCATAATTATGTTAGATTTTTTTAGCCTTAATTTGTTGTAAGTTGTAATTAGAGCGAAGTAAAATATAAGCCATCGCTGACAAGATAATTACTTACATTATTATTAACAATTATATTACAAAAACAAAAAACGATCATAGATTTGGACATAAAATACAAATTAAGAACACATGATTTTTGTAAGTTTTTTAAAAATTTGTGGGTTTCTAAAAATTATGTTACTTTTTTTTGGGTGTTCCTCATGCATTATTAGATAATGAATATCGTATTATATCTAGATCATTAATCCGAATGTTGAGTACATAATATATAATTTAGTGTATAGTGAATCACATTGAGAATTAGTACGATACAAACTTTTTTGATCAATTTTGGGGTCATTTTTTTTTATTTTGGGTCCAGAGCATTATTGAAAAGAAAAAAAAGAAAGTAGTTCAAAAAGTGCGAGAAAATAAAGTGTATTTGTATAAATACAAATTTATTGTGTTATAGGTTAATTTAGTTCACACACTTTATTTTTGAATCATTTTATGAATATATTTTTTGGTCAAATTGTACTAACCTCTCCTGAGATGTAAAAAAAATTACACTAAATCTCACAATTTTAATATAATTACACCGATTTTCTTTTTAATAAGATTGAATGGATCAAAATTAATACAACTAGTGTAAAGGTTCATAAGAAAAAATATACATTTTAGTGTAAAAAGGCACAGTGATAAATACAAAAAACATATATTTTTTAGTGTAAAAAAGATGACAATCATTTTTTTCATCCATATGACTTATTGATGAACGGGGACGAAATATTATATGAATTAAAATCTTAAAAAAATTTAATATAATTATATCCAAATTATAAAATTTATTATATTTTTGTATACTTTAAGAGAAATGAGCGTAATTTATTTTTTATTTTTTAATTCAGTAACATTCTTGTAATGGATTAACATTGTTGACGTAGCAACTCGATCTGATTGCGTAGTTTTTTTTTTTTTGATCGGCAAAGTAAAAATTTCATTAACAACATGAAATTAAAGGTACAGGAAAATGGCATGCATCGAGAGAGATTCGGAAAGTACAAAGTACCCCTACTACTGCTACTCGCACCCATACAACCAACCCCTCGGCCTCACGATTTTTTTTTTTTTTAAGACAAAAAAAAAAAAAAAAAAAAAAAAAAAAAAAAGTTAAGAAGAACTTAACTAAACAAAAAATACAAGAAAACCCACAAAATCTACCCACAAAACCCAAGCCAAAACAAAACCCAACACCAAACAGATTTCCCGCCCACTAGCAATTTTCAAACTAAAGCTTATCACGCCTGACAACATACACAGCTACACTGATATTCACCTATGCTTCCACCTGTGCTGCACGCTCCTCTGAGGCTAATCACCTGTGCTACACTCAACCATCATGCACAGCTACACTCAACCACCGAACCTCCTTCTTGCTGCACCGAACCTCCTTCACTGATAGCTACACTGCTTGCCGTCAACAACCTCCATACACAGCTCCAAACACTCAACCTCCATACACAGCTCCCTCTTGCTCCACTCACTCTCCTCTTCTGGCTTCACCCTCCTCATCTAACCTGCTACAATCCCACCCAAAGGCCAGCCACGACCTCACCCAGCCCCGCCCAACCACGACATCTCCAAGCATCCGAACACACCCACTCCATGGCTGGAAAAAAAAACTCCACACCTAGCTCCATGCTGCTGCACTCATTGCAACCGATCACACCCAAGCTGAACAAGACTCATGGCCGAAAAACTCCCAAGCCGAACATGATCAAAACTCCCAAAACCCACTGCCATCTCCACTTCCATGGTCGGACACAACTTTCCCGAACCAAACTCCGAACACACCCACTGCAAAGCCCCGGTGTTGACAACCCAAAACATCGAACAACCGCCGAGACACCACCATGCATCTGGATGAAATTCACCCCTCAAACTCCTACTCGAAAAGGAGCGCTCGAGTGAAATCTTAGACAGATCTAGATCAACTTCAACACCCATGTTACCCCTCAAACAAAGCACTGAAGCAACTCCATAGATCCGAACCCGAGGTCACCCCTCAAACTCCCACTCGCAAAAGAGCGCCCGAATGAAGATCCAACCAGATCTGAACAACCTCTATTCCGGTCCAAAACTGACCTCCTTCTACTCTGTTTTGACCCTAAAACCAAGCACCCCCTGTTGAAACCAAATAAACAACCCCAATGATGAAACAAAATCGGAAGGAAATAGCCCCCTGTTGATTCAAAACAAAACACCCCCCAGCACCCCCTGTTGAAGCAAAAAGGACAACAAAATGGAAAGAAATTGTGGGAATCAAGTTTGTTAAGAGCAAAAATCAGCACACAAACTCAAAAGAGAGCTGGGCCAGCCGACCGCCATAGCCAAAGGCGGCGGCCGGCCGGCCAAAAGTGAGGCCCGGGGGTGGAGGTTTTAGAGAGAGAGAGAGAGAATTGGAACTATGATCTGATTGCGTAGTTGAAAGTGATATTTCATACTGCTAATTTTTTTTAAAACTATTAAACAGATTAAAGCTTCGTTTGAAAATAGGTTATTTTAATAATTTTTAGACATTTTATAAAAAGATATACAAAAAAATAAAAAGTGATATGACAATTTATAGTAGTTATTTAATTTTTGACTAAAATATATAATTGATAAACGAGACTAAAAAAAAATAGCCCACCTTAAAAGATCATATATTAATGATTTTCTATGGGCGAATTATACTAACGGTTCTTATAGTTTGGAATTCGTGTCACTTTGATTCCTGATTTTTTAATGGTGACACATTTGATCATGAATTTTGAATTTTGTTCTAAATAAAGATAATTGAAGATACCATTACTTAATTTCAAGGGCAAAATTGTCAATTTGATAAAATATAAACAAATTTGACCCAAAAAAAAATTAAAAAATATTTTTTTTATTTTTAAAAATTATTACTACCCACCAGAGATAAAATTATATAAAATTGATAAATTTTTTAAACATTTATTTATTTATTTATTTATTTCACCAAATTAATTTTTATTATATGTTTGGATGATGATCATGTAATAGAGGTAATTGTTAAGTTTTTAATGTGTAATCGATATATTTAATATATGAAATATTTTTAGTTTTGGATTTTTTGATTTAATGGATTTGTTTAATAATGATATCAAAGTTATCACTATGTTTGACTTTTGGAAAAATATAAACTAATTTAATAAAAATAAAAATAACTACACATTACATTATTATCATTCAAAATAATAAAAATTAATTTGGTAAAAAAAAAATGTCTAAAAGATTATTAATTTTACATAATTTTATCTTTAGTAGGTAGAAATAGTTTTTAAAAATTTAAAAATATTTTTTTGACATTTATTTTTGTCAAATTAGTTTATATTTTAATTTGGTAAAATAATATTTCAGCTTGTGTCTAGTCCGAGATCGGACTGGATGGTGCTGTTAGGCACGTGGGGGCTCACCACGAGTCCCGTTTTCATAATCCGAACCGTTAATGTGTAGAACTCGTCGAGTACTATATGCCTGTAAAAAATCACGTTGATCGGATATCGATAGCTATGTGATCAAATCAGTTTTGTATTAAAAAAAATAAATAGTAAATAAATAAACGATTAACAAAAAAAACTATTTTAAAATACTCTTACTTTTTAAATTATGTCTCAAGATCTTAGTTTTTCAAAATTTTCATGAGTAAACGAGTGATTGTTTTGAAATAAAGAATGTATACATATATAAGGATGAATACGAGCAATGATTACTTGCATGATTTAAAGTATTTATGATTTTTGTTCTTGAAATAGGCTTCTCTCCGGTCATGAAGATTAACTGGACAATTTACTCCAGCATTTTGTCAATGTCATATTGCCAGTTTTGATGATTTGATCCGATTTAATAAAATAATCATACATATTTAATTATATTTATTATTTGAAAATTAAAAGATAAATCTGATTTTGAGAGTATACTATTTATTTCTCTTAAAAAAATAATAAAATGATATAACAATAATTATTAAATTAATTTAATTAATTATCTACACATAAAATTAAAATATGATTGGATCGGATCATCAAAACCAATAATATGGCATCGGCATATTGCGGGATTGGTTTGTCCACTGCTTCTATCTCATTGGAGAGAATTTGGTTCTTTTTTACTAATGTATCAATTTAGAATGAAGCTCAATAAATGATCATGATAATATCACTATTATCATGATCGTTTATTGAGCTTCATTCTAAATTGGTTTGTCCACTACTAGAAAATTGGCTTTTTGCGTCTAACTTTTTGCGACTGTTTGATTAGCCGTGGCAAAAAAAAAAAAAAAAAAAACGCAACAGCATAATGAAACGCAAGTAGGTAGTAAAAGGTCCCTATTTTCTTTCATTTATTTGCACCCTTTTGTTTTGCCCTAGCAGGCTCACTCGACTCTCTCTCTCGTTCCTGCTTTCTATCTCGCTCTTGCTCTCGCTCACATACCCATCGTTGTCTGAAGGACTCCATCAGTATGAATCTCTCCCTCGATCTCTCAATCTCTCTGTTTCTGTCTCGATCTCTCTTTCTCTCTTGAACTCTCAATCTCTCTTTCGCACAATCTTGCTCTCTCTGTATCTGTGTACATATCTAGCTGCAATTTGCTCGATTCATCGCAAAGAAACCCTAACTCTACTAGTAGACCGCATTGAAAAGGTCTCTTGGAGTTCTCAAATGCAGCAGAGTAAGCTCACCTATCACGCATTGTGTACAAATTAGGTACCAACTCTCTTCAAATTTCCTCTGTTTTTTTTATTCAGTTTGTTTTGATTTGTTTCATATTTGTACTTGATATGGTTTTGTAATTGATATGGATTCAGTATTTTCTCTTTAGATTCAGTATTTGCTCATCAAATTGATATAGATCACAATCTTACGATTGCAGTTCTTTGTAATTTTATCTAGCGTTATTCAAATGAAGTTATCTATGGTTTTTCTTGCAGGTGATTGCAAATTCAATCTCACTATTAAATCCATTTGATGTTATCAAACTTTTAGACTCACTGATATCTATAATCCATCTGATGTCTCTGTAATCCAGCTCTCTTCTCTGCTCTCTCTTCTCTGCTCTTCGGTACTCTCTCTCTCTCTATATATATATATGTATCCATGTAATGTATAACTATATACATACATACATACATTCCATTTCTATGTCCATCAAATGAATCAGATTACTCTGAGATGACGAGTACAGTATTATCTACTGTACAATCGGTATCGAGCAAGCTTTTTTTAACTGCGAGAAATCTCTCTTTGTATGCTTGACTAAGCAATCTCGATGATTGTGAATTTTTCGAATCACGTGATTAACTTTAGTTTTGTGATTTTACTTGTTATCATCCATTCTTCCATGATTCAATCATCATGTTTTGTAAATTCTTCCACTACAATGTGAATTGTCCTTGTGATTGAACTCTCAAGTCTCGACTTAATTGTGCATTGAAGAAAATTGGTCTGGTAATTTGAGTTACTTGTCAAAAATAAAAAATAGTAAATAGGATGGAATCAACAATTCTCTGAATTAGGTAATTTGAAAGGCTATTTTTTGTTTGTTTCTTTTTTTCCCCCTTCCCTTTGATGATTTTAAAATGTTACATGGCTTGGAGGCACTTAGATTGTACTTAGACTGTGTATGAAATAGAGCTTCTTCTCATTATAAGTGACTTCAATCGGGATAAAATTTATGTGACAATAGTTTTATATATATGCATCTATTTTTTTTCTTCATGTTTTCTAATGGATGGTTGTTAAGATTACTAATAAAAGTTTATGCAAACAATTTGAACTTTGGCTTGATGAATTTGAACTTTGGCTTGATGATCTCCGTTACCTAAAAGTGTGGTTGGAATATGTGGGTTCTTTTCATCGTGACTTGCATTTTTTGCTTTGATTGATACTGTATCGTTTGTAGCCTGGTGTGTGACTGGTGTCTATGTTCATTTATAAAGCTCTTTATCCTGGTTTTTATTTAAAAGTGGGCATTGGATCTGAAATGGCATTGCAGGCTGAAAATTGTGCTGATGCCGAAGTAATATATAGCTTTTTGGAAGCAAACAAAATTGGGCAGACACATTCTATTTTCTTCATGTCATATGCTTTGCACATGGAATCCAAGAACAAGATTAAAACTGCAAATGAAATTTTTAATCGAGGGATGTCTAGGTAAACTCCTGTTGCTTTTCCAGCAGTTCATATCTTTTGAAGATTGCATTCTGATTTGACTTCATTATGGATTACAATGTAGTTTGACAGTAATAAGATTATAAGATACTAGCATTTGATTTGATTTGTTTATGCAAACAATTTATTGGTGTTATGTGTGAGGTTTTAAGTTGGTTGGATTCAGTGACTCACTGGTTTTTATTTCATTTGCATTTTTCACAAGTCCATTTTCTAATTTTACTACTATAGATACATGCAATCATCCCAAACTTATTGTACATATTCAGCTTGCATACGATGACTGTACCAGACTTGTTGCAATTTTATCACCCACATTCATTTGTTGCTTCTCACTTGTTTGTTAAGTTTGATCTTTCGATACTGAATGGTTATTAAAAAATGACAAGCATGTAATTCCTTGTTAATTTTTCTATGCAATAGGGATGCTCAACCAATTGAAAAATTGAAGGCTGCTTATAAGAAATTTCTTGCGCGTTCAATGGGAAGACCAAAAGCTACAGATGTATGCAATCCAATACATTAAAGTTCTGTTTCTCTCTCTCTCTCTTTTTATTTCTCCCCCCTTAAAAATTGGTTATAGTTTCCACTAAGTTCCATTTCTTCCAATTGTCAGGAGGATTTAACAGAATACTTGGTGTTGTTTTCTTAAAGGTCTTCCAGATAGGCAGAGTGGTGCATAGCTTTACAATTGCTTACATGTTCATATGTGTTATTAGTATCACTTCCTTCTGGCTTTGAGCCCTGTATTGAGGTTGTTAAGATTGGTTAAATATGGTGTGGATGATATTTCAGAGGTCTGGTAAAGGTGCTACTTTAGGACTACAACAGAACCCACTGTTTAAAAAATGATGTATAATTCGAACATCAATTCTAAATGAACATGATACCAGCACTGATGTCAGCTTGGTTCATCAACCAGAGGTGTCCAAAACAGACCCAAAATCTTGGCATGGTCTTGGAGGTCGAGCAGAGAGAAATAAAGAGAATAATGCAATTCCTACCAAGTGGACATCAAATAAGGTTAGTTTTGAACTCCACACAATATGTTTTGTCTAATTGCTAGCAGTTTTGACTTTGGTTTTATCACATCATACCTGATATCTAAGGCATTAATTTACTGATTTCAGATTCCACGTAGACTTGGGCCTAGAACTGGAGGAGCAACTGCCAGCGCTTGCATTGAGGTATTTGTCGATGAGGAATGTGCAGAGTGAGTAATAAACTCCTACAATTTTGATGTACTATTAGCATTTTTTTTTATGGCTGCTCGTTTACATGTAGTGAAAATTGTCATTTTTCATTTTTTTGAGAAACTTACGGTTTGCGGACATACAATAAAGAAGAGACTCCCTAGAAATACAGGCTGGGAAATTTCTAACTCTAGAATAGGGATTCTCTAATGTCAGGGTATACCTGCCTAAAATATGTGCCACCCTATTGCAAGAACCAGGAATAAAAATGAAAGTACAAGAAGAGTAGCCTGGCATTAACCAAGCACATCAACCTGGCTGGTGAGTGGGTTTTTTGACTTCACATCTTATGTTGGCTGGTGACATGTATCATTTTCCTTGAATATAGTCCTAGACAAATTACAACTGCATTAGTTGTTGCTATTGTTAGTACAGTAAAGTAACTCTTCCCTACTCACCACTTTCTTACTTTATAAAGAAAAAAGGGGTGAAAGTATAAATTTGTCATTTTTTTTTTTTTTTTTGAAAAATTACACCGTATGTAACGTCCTCAAAAAAGATATAAATCAATCATTTATAAAATCTATAATAGAAAGGTTACATTCTCATTCATCAGAGTCTATATTACAAAAGATATTGCATGCAGTACACTTTCATCAATGTTTATCATGAAACTATAGAGAATGTTTGTGATTTGTTGAAATGTACATTTCGAGAGTTAAGAGCTTTGTTGTTGTGGGTTGAGGATATTAGTTCTAATATTGTGTGTTGTAAATTATTGTTAGAGTGTTGTGAGCCAATATATTGTGGGTTGAGTGAAGTTAGCCCGTTCATTATGTTTTAGTTAGTTTCTTGCATCCTATACATAGGCTAGGTTTCTGCTTGGTTGTACTCACTCCATTTACAATTTTGGACAGGTTCTATTAATTCTCCAAGATTGAAGATGGGTGGTACAATTGTAAAGAATGTTGGTTGTAACCTGAAGCACTGTTGGCAGATCATTGACATGAAGAATGGCTGCAGGGACTATTTTTCTGGGCGGATTGCAGCTGGTCTCAGGTGCTGAATGCCTTGATAGCAATCTATATATATTCTGTTTGTTATGGTGTCCACCACAGAGCCAGTTTTTTTGAGCCTATCCTTGCAGGTTGTGCAAGGGAATACATATATTTTTGCTACAGCTCTGTCGCTGCCGTTGACTGTGTTCATGGTCCGCATAATCCAATTATGAGGCCCCTAAACAGGTTCTGGTTTAGTGAGCTGCCCCAAATCCTTGATTACATATGGTCTTATTGAGGGAAGAAATGGAAAATAATGTGTTTGTGCCTCTTGTTTTAGGAATATTTGTTTACCGCTTTGGACATATCTGTATGATTTGTGGATAGGTTTTTTTTTTTTTGAAGAGAATTTTGTTGAGAGAAGAAATGGCAAATAATGCATGAATGTTGAGATTTTTGCAAATATGTCTTTACATTTATTGTATATAATATTTGAATATATATATGTGATTGTAGGTTTTTTTCTCTTTTTTTTTTTTTTTTTTTTTGTGACAGTAAGAAGATGGTCGCTAATACATTGTAGGCCTTTTTTAAACTCTTTTGCGACGGCAAAATATCAGTCGCTATAAGCAGGTTAGACGGTCGCAAATAGTTTGCGACTGCTATTTTGCGGTCGCAAAAAGTATTTGCCACCCCCACATTCGCGACCCTCATTTGCCGTCGCATAGGCCGTTGCAAAAAGTTTTTTGCGACTGTTTTTTTATTATTTGCGACGGCTTGTAGCGGTCGCAAAAAGTATTTTTTTTAGTAGTGTGATATATAATTAGGTTCCGAACTGTCTGGGGTATAGATTTGGATAGTCCGGTCCAATTCGGCTCATAGGGCCCACTTTTAGATCCCTTTTCGACTATCAGAATCGTTCACATTTTAAAATTTGCTATGTACATTATTCTTATAAAAAATCACGTCGATCGGATAACGGATACTTTATATTCGGATCACTTTTGTCTGAAAAAAAAATATAGACGGTCAAAAAATTAACGGTTCATAAAAAAATGATCCGAATACATAGTATCCATTATTCGATCGACGTGATTTTTTTACAGGAATAATATACTCAACAAATGCTAAAATGTGAACAGTTCGGATTATTAAAAAGGAATCCAAAAGTGGACCCAATGGGCCGAACTGGATCTTCCAATCTAGATGGTGGACTAGAGATAAGCCCAGCCTATAATTAACACGAAGAGAGTCTTAAATTAAGAGATAAAAATTCCCAAACAAATACACAATACCCAGGTGAAATGTTTTGCATTTCTAACATCCAACTAAAATTTAAAGATTCTGTCAATGGCCAAACCCTAGTTGTTGAGTATTAATTTATGGGTTATGAATCTATATTTTTTTTCCTTATATTTTTTACTCACTAACTAGATGAGTGCACATCAATTATTATTATGATAAAAAAATAAGGATATTTATATTCAATGCAAGGGCACAATATTAGGTCAAACAAGGCACAGAATTTAAAAGAACTAGTCTTTTTTTTTTTCAACTAGAATTTAAAAGAACTAGTCTAATATTTACTGAGATGGAGAATTTTATTTATTTGTGTTTGGTTGGTAAGAAAAAAAAATGTAAATATGCGTAAGCTTTCTTAAAACTTTGATGTGATTTATAACTTTACACTTTGAAATTTTCTATCTTGCATAGATGAAAGGATACTCTTTCTGTGCTAGCTCATTTATGCACCAAATAGTCTAATATAAGTGGTTTCAATGAAACATCCATGGATGTTACTTTTGTTTAGGGGAAAAGTTTTTGTTTTTTTTTTTCTTTCTGATCTAGTTATTTGTATTGTACCACAAGGATGTTGAAACTAACAACTTTCTTTAGGTGAGGACAATGATGATCATAAATGCTTTGCAATTTTTGAAAGAATAATGTTATATATACATATATAAATACCAATTGATATACTAATTAGTGTAACATCACCGTTTTTTAAATTATTGTGTGAAAGAAAAAGTTTAAGATTTCATAATTATGTTGGATTTTTTAGCCTTGGTTGTAAATCGTAATTAGAGCATCGCTAACAAGATAATTACTTACATTATTATTAACAATCATATTACGAAAACAAAAAAAACAATCATAGATTTGGACATAAAATACAAATTAAGAACACATGATTTTTGTAAGTTTTCTAAAAATTTGTAAAAATTATGTTACTTTTTTTGGGTGTTCCTCATGCATTATTAGATAATGAATATCATATTATATCTAGATCATTAAACCGAATGTTGAGTACATAATATATAATTTAGTGTATAGTGAATCACATTGAGAATTAGTACGATACAAACGTTTTTGATCAATTTTGGGGTCACTTTTTTTATTTTGGGTCCATGGCATTATTGAAAAGAAAAAAAATTAAGTTGTTCAAAAAGTGCAAGAAAATAAAGTGTATTGTATAAATACAAATTTATGATTGTGTTATAGGTTAATTTAGTTCACACACTTTATTTTTGAATCATTTTATGAATATATATTTTTTGGTCAAATAACTCCGCCGAAGTTGTTAACAACTCCACTAGTCCCATGCTCGAGTTAAGGAAGAGAATTGTGTGTTAGGTAGCCGACAACCAACATATAAAAAAGCCGCTCGGATCCTTTATAATAATGAATCCTACTTTGAATCGTTTAAATGCTAGGTCGTTCCCCTTAAGTGACGCATTGCGCCTGCCTCTGGGTGTTTTGAAAAGTGAGCAAAGGGCGCTGCATCGACGCCTAAGTGCATTAAAATATGGGCAATGGTTCTCGCATTTTTCTGGACGAGCGCGAGTAAAGATGCTAGTCCAAGACTGTAGGTTTAGGGTAACCACTTGGAATATAGGAACCTTAACTAGTAAGACGATGGAGTTGGTAGATGTCATGATTAGGAGGAGAGTTAGTATAGCTTGCGTACAAGAAACTAAGTGAACGGGTGAGAAAGTTAGGAACATTGAGGATACCGGTTTTAAACTATATTATAGTGGTAAGGATAGACGCAAGAATGAGGTAGGAATCTTAATTGTCAAGGGTCTTATGGAAAATCTAGTGGCGGTCATTGGGAAATGGGATATGATTATGTTACTTAAATTAGTTATTGGAGGGAATATAGTGAACGTTATTAGTGCATACACCCCTCAAGTAGGATTAGATGATTAGATTAAGAGGGATTTTTGGAAACAAATGGATGAGATCTTACAGGAGATACTCATAGGGGAGAACTTGGTTATAGGTGGAGATTTTAATGGTCATATAGGAATAGATAAACTAGGCTATGAAAGGGTGTATGGTGGATATGATTTTGGTGACAAAAATGAGGCTGGAGAGAATATCTTAGATTTTGCATTGGTTTCTGACTTGGTGGTGGCCAATACTATGTATAAGAAGAGAGAGGAGTATTTGATAACCTTTAAGAGTGGTTCACTTAAGAGCCAAATAAATTACTTCTTAGTGAGAAAAGTGGACAGCCTAAAATGTAATGATTGTAAGGTAATTCCTAGAGAGAGCATAACCTCTCAACATAGGATTTTGGTATTAGATTTATGTTTTAGAAGGTAATGTCAAGCTAGGAAGGATAGTGGGCGTCGTAGGACGAGATAGTGAGACCTAAAAAGGGATAAATTAGAAATATTTAAGAACAGAATGGATAAAGAAGGTACTTGGGACTTGGAAGATGATGCTAACACTATGTGAAACTCATGACCAATTGTATCAGGAGAATCTCAAGGGAAGTGCTTAGAGAGTCGAAAAGAACCAGACCCAGCTCTAGGGAAACTTGGTGGTGGAGAGAAGAGATTCAAGCGGTAGTTAAGGCAAAAAAAGAGTGCTTTAAAAAGTGGCAAAAGGATAGAACTGAGGAAAACCTTAAAAGCTATATAGATTGGCTAATGAGGAGGTCAAGAAAGTAGTAAGAGAAGCTAAATTGAAAGCTTATGATGACCTCTACATTAGACTACATAGTAAAGAGGGAGAAAAGAGGGTATACAAACTTGTTAAAATACAGGAGAGGAAAATAAGAGATTTTAATCAAGTTAAGTGCATCAAGAGTGAGGATTCTACGGTACTGGTGAGAAATAAAGAGATTAAGGAAAGATAGAAGAACTATTTTGAGAAACAATTAAATAAGAAATATGGAGGTACAGTAACAAGGGAAGAAATAGTCAGTAATACGATAAACTAAGACTATAGGTTCTATCGCAAGATTAGAAACTTTGAATTGGAGATTGCAGTTAAGAAGATGAAATCAAATAAGACTTTAGGATCAGATGATATCTCTATTGAAGCTTGGAAATGTTTGAGTAAAAAGTGGTTGCTTGGTTGACTAGGTTTAGCAAAATTTTGTTGACTAGGTTTAGCAAAATTTTGTTAACTAGGAACATGCCAGATGAGTGGAAGAAGAGTATTTTAATATCAATCTAATAAATTAACAAAATTTACAAAAGAATTATGTTAGATGGAGAAAAAAAAAATAAATAAGTTTTTGGAATCATGTTTGATTTGTTGTTTAGAAAAAAAAAAATTCAAAATTAAAAAAAAAAAACTAATTTAATAAAAAAAATATGAAAAAATATATTTAATTTGTAATAATTATTTCAAACCACTCAAAAGATAAAATTATATAAAAGTAATATTTATTTTTTATTTCTTAACCAAATTAATTTTTAATTTTTTAAAAAAAATTAAAAAATAAATTTCTAAAAATCAAACCAAACATATTCTAAGAATTTTTTGACAAGCAATTTATTGTGTTTTTAACTTATCTAATTATTTGTTAATTTTATGATATTTTCACCATCTGGCACTACAATATATAAGAGTTTTAGAGACCAATTTTTTTGATCTCTAAAAGTGAAAATTTTGTTATAAAAGACATTAAAGAACTAGTTTCTATCGTCGTGAGGATAATTATTAAAAGGTCGTTCTAAAAAGTAAAAAATATTGCTTTTAGCGATACAATTTCGAAAATGTCAATAATAAACAAACTTTTATGGACAAAATAATTTGGTCTCAAAATAATTTATTTTTTGAGACAAAAATTTTGATATCAAAAAGATAATAATTAATCACTAATGTTCAATTTTCGTTGCTAAAAATATAATAACACTTTTCGCAACAAAAATATTTGGTCCCTTAAAAATAATTTTCTCTCTAAATTTTGATCTCTAAAACCTTAATTTTTTGTAGTGTGATAAGTATTTTTCCATTTTAATTTTGCGTTTCATAACTTATTTTAAAATGATAATTTAGCTAAACCTCAGGGGAGAAAATGTAATTTAACTAAACCTCAAGAGGGTGTAAGTAATCTGCCCTTATTTGTCAAAAGGGCATTTTAGTCAATTTATGATATCCGTTAACGGCGTTAATTGCGATAGGGTGGGATGTAATTTTTGTAATTTGCCCTTTTTTTAATAAGATTGAATGGATCAAAATTAATACAAATAGTGTAATGGTTCGTAAGAAAAAATATACATTTTAGTATTAAAAAGGCACAATGATAAATACAAAAAACATATACATTTTAGTGTAAAAAATATGGCAATCATTTTTTTCATCCACATGACTTATTGATGAACAGGGGATGAAATATTATGTGAATTAAAATTTTAAAAAGTTTAATATAATTTTATCAAAATTATAAAATTTATTATATTTTTGTAAACTTTAAGAGAAATGAACATAATTTATTTTTTGGATAAATTACAAATACACCTCCTGAGATTTACTTAAAATACGAATTGCCTCCGGTGATTTGAAAAATTACAAATACTTCCTTATCAAAATTTTTTATTTAACAAAATTAATTGAAAAAGTGAAATTTCTAACTGTTCACCTATACAATAATAAAATTATCTGAATTATTAATTAAAATAAAATTTAAAATTATTAAAAACTGTTAATTAACTTGATAATTTATTAATAAAAGGATCTACTTGTTATGAAATTAGAAATCATAAGGGACATAATGTAATTTCTAAAATTACAGAAAATAATTTATAATTTAAGTAAACTTCAGGGTTGTTTTTGTAATTTATCCTTATTTTTTTAATACAGTAACATTCTTGTAACGGATTAACATTGTTGACATAGCAACGCGATCTGATTGCGTTGTTGAAAGTGATCTGATTGCTTTGTCAAATGCTAATTTTTTTTTAAACTATTAATTAGATTAAGGTCCCGCTTGACTATTTTAATAATTTTTTATAAAAAGTTAAAAAAAATAATATAACAATTTATAATAATTTTGTAACTTTTTGATTAAAATGTATAATTGACAAACAAACCCTAAGAAAAGGCAAATTAGAAACAGCCCACCTTAGAAGATAATGATATATTAATCAGTGTTTAATTTCAATTTTCTGAATTCAGTTTTCTGAAAATTAAATTTTTTATTTTTTGAATCTTTTGTTTTAGTGAATATTTTTTAAAATTCTAAGCAATTTTTTTTATTTTTTTAAATGCACCTTATTTAAATGTATCTAAATAGTAAAATATTTGTGAAAAAATATTTTTAAAAATTAATAAATACACAAAAATATAAAAAAATGTACAGAATTTTCGTATTTTTTTTCATATTTTTTGATATTTAGTGTATTTTTTTAAATTTTTTTTTACAAATATTATACTTTTTAAGTTTATTTATATTAGATGTGTCTAAAAATTAAAAATAAAATAAAATATTAAAAAAATTCATTCAAGACATTGAAAAACGAAAAATAAAAAAATAAAATTTTTAAAAAATTATTTTCTAATAACCAGAACTAAAAGAGTCGCCAACACAATGGGGCGCGCGAAGACTGGGGATCTCTAGTGCCAGAAAAATTATTTTCCGGCGAAGATAGAAGGCGAAGATCAGGAGTCTTCTTCTTCTATTTCTTCGAAGGAGGTAAAGATAAAGATTACAAAGAAGCAGTTGGAGGAGTTGTTGGGTAGGATGGAGTAACATGGGATGTCTGTGGAAGATGTGCTTGATCAGCTGATCAACGGTGGTGATCAGAAGTACGAGACTCATCAGAGGTCTTGGAGGCCTTCCCTGCAAAGTATTCCAGAGATTGATTGAATAGATTGATTTTTTTTTCTCCTTCCATTATTTGATATTTGTTTGGGTAAATTATGTTAAAACTCTTAATCTATTAGGCTCCGTTTGTTTTCCTCTATCATGGTCCATTCTGGACTGTGAATGATGAACAGTGAAGGTACTTTATATTTGTTTTGGTTTTGGAGCTCTGGATTTGTAATCCCCTTCGGACTACAATAGGCTTTGGTGAGGGTATTGTTAGTGTCACGACCCAAACCCGGCCCTATGGGTTTAGCACCGTAACTGGCCAGTAATCCGAGATTACCGAAGGCCTGCTGAACAGTTATACAGTAAAACAGAGTACAGGGCCTGGCGGAAGCCAATACAGTAAATAACTAGTGTCCATCGAGCTGTGACAATCTGTATGCCAAAAACATTTTCCATGCATTCATACAGTTCAAACAGTACAGTCTATACAATCATTACAACATTCAGTACGGGGACTTAATCCCTCGATAACAGTACGGTCAAACAGTAAACAGTTTATACAATAATACAAAACAGTCAAGAGACAGGTGGGGAAACACAAAAACACCCCAAGCCATAGCATGGCGTCTCGGAACCTCGCAGTGAGGCACATAGGCTGGCTTGACAAAACTGGGGACTAACCCACGGTCCTAGTTCCGGTCTGGCTGCTGAGAACCTACATATATATATATAAACAGTGAGCTAAAGCCCAGTGAATAACATAATGCGTAAAGAGGTTATGAATGAATGTCCTTACAGTAATGAAAACAGTTCATTAAACAGCATTTCAGTCTTTCAATATGTCAGTCAATCAATCATATGTGGTACATCCATTAGCCTATAAACAGTAGGTCCAAAAGGACCGGGCCTCAACAGACCCAACAGTAGTGATGGCCATCAATCAATAAACAGTATGGTTTCACAAGGAAACCGACAGAGCTCTGTAACAATAACAGTAAGCAATAAGTGTTAAGGATGCCACAGTACAGTTCACAATACAGGACATACATTCATTCAATAAACAATATCAGTTCAGTAAACAGTTCTGTTCAGTATTCAAAAGATAACCATTTTGAACATATCTTTACACAATCTGTTACTCACAGAGATTGGGCTAATAGCAGCTAGAGCGCGTCCCCGAAGCCAACCCTAAACAGTTAACAAATAGAACACACACTAAGTTTCACAGTCGGGAAGGATGATAATTAAATCCCTAAATTTCCTCGGTGTGGTTCTATATCTAAATCCTCATTAAGATGCCTTAAACTAGGCCTAAGAATGCCCAGGATGGGATGAGGATGCAAAAATACACTTGGAAGGCATTTTTTAAAAGTTGCTGAAAACAGGGGTCTCGCTCGAGCGAGCCTTCCTTCGCTCGAGCGAGCTCCCAAAATCAAAGGCTTCGCTCGAGCGAGGAATCCTTCGCTCGAGCGGTCTGTAAAAATGCAAAAGTACTGGATGTTGATATTTTCCGCGCGATGGTCGCTCGATGTTCGCTCGAGCGAGCTTGCAAAAATCAAAGGCTCGCTCGAGCGAGGAATCCTTCGCTCGAGCGAGGAAGCCAAATCTGGAATTTCCAGATTTGCCTCCCAAGTTCGAACCAAGCATTCTCCAACCCAAAACTCAACCCCTTGGACTCAAATTCTGGAGAAACACTTTAAACTCAATATACCACAAGGTCCAAAACTCAATTTGTGGATTCAAAGCCCAAGAGTGAGTCAATTGCAACCATGTTTCAAACCCATTTTCAAGAACAATATGTAAACGTGCAATGCATGAGTTTTAAACCAAATTCAAGCTTCAATCCTTGCTTTAAAGAGCTCAATAGTTGGAAAACATTCTGAAAACATGGACTATAATATAAACATGGACATGCATGTATAACTCTCCAAGAATTTAACTTCAAAATACACTAAAATGGCCATGCATGCATGAATGGAGCTCCAATTCAACATATATGAGCAAATTCATGCCTTAACTTCTCTATAACCATGATATATGCAAGATGAAGCTCAAGAACCACAAGAAGATAATGATGATTTCCTCACCTAAGCCTCAATTTCAAGGTTCAAGAGTCCAATTATGCCAATTCTCTAGCAATTTCCACAAATTCTTCAAGTTAATTCCACAAGATGAACTATCTCTCTCTATCCTCTTGTTTGGTCGGTTGAAAGCTCCAAATTGTGGCTGATCAATATATGCTAAGTGTGGTAAGGCTCTAGAATAATAATACATAAATGTCCACTATAGGTGGCAATTTGGTAATTAGGCTACAACTTGTAATTAATTCATTTTAATCTAGTTTAATCATTCCTAATCAATTTTCAAATAAATAGACCATTAAATCACAAATATTCTACTGATTCCAAAACTCTAAACGGTTCCTAATTCGGCCGCCGATAAGGCCTTCAATTAACAGTTTAAACATGTGAATTCAACAAGATAATCAATCAATCAAACAGATGCAATATGCAATTCAATAGATAAACCTATTCGATTTCAGTTTCGATTTCAATCAGTCCATTCAGTACTTCAGTTAATCCAATTATCAGTCATTATCGGTTCAGTCTAACAGTAATCAGTACGTAATTCAGTGGTTAACCGGTAATCAGTACGAGGGTTGTTACAGTCTCCCCTCCTTATAAGGAGTTTAGTCCTCTAAACTCGAGTTACCTTCAGTTTGGAAGAAAACAGGATTCAGTGGAAACAGTTCTGGGTATCTTTTGGCCATGTCATCTTCCCTTTCCCAAGTGGCATACACACCACCATGGTTCTGCCAATCAACTTTCACTAGCGGAATCTCTTTGTTTCTCAGTTTCTTGATCCGTCTATTTACAATCTGTATAGGCCTCTCCTCGTAAGTGTAGTCATCACTCAACACTATCCGAGTAGGCTCAATCACATGGAATGGATCCCGGAGATAATCTCTCAACATCGAAATGTGGAAGACGTTATGCATATGTTCCATTTCAGGAGGAAGTGCAACTTGATACGCCACCGGATTGATTTTCTCAATAATCTGATACGGTCCGACATACCGCGGCACTAACTTGCCTTTGACTCCAAAACGAGTCCGGCCTTTCATTGGTGTCACTTTCACAAAAACGTGATCACCCACTTCATATTCTCGGTCTCGTCTTCTAACATCTGCATAACTCTTCTGTCTACTCTGTGCAGTTTTCAGTCTTTGCTGTATCAGTTTTATCTTTTCAGTTGTTTCATACACAATCTCGGGCCCAAGCAACGGCCCATCTCCAACTTCTGCCCAGCAAATTGGAGATCTACATTTTCTGCCATACAATGCCTCGAAAGGCGCCATACCAATGCTCGAATGGTAGCTGTTGTTGTAGGCGAATTCAGCTAGTGGCAAATGACTTTCCCAGTTTCCCTGGAAATCAAGGACACACATTCTCAATAAATCTTCTAAAGTCTGGATGGTCCTTTCTGACTGTCCATCTGTCTGAGGATGATAGGCACTGCTCAGCCTCAATTCAGTACCCAATGCAGTCTGTAGGCTTTGCCAGAACCTCGATGTAAACTTCGAATCCCTGTCAGAAACAATAGACACAGGCACTCCGTGCAGTCTCACAATTTCATCAATATAGATAACAGCCAGTTTGTCCGCATTATAAATTGTCTTGACAAGTAAGAAGTGAGCAGATTTAGTCAGTCTATCAACAATAACCCAAATAGAGTCCATACCTTTCCTAGAGCGAGGCAATCCAACGATAAAGTCCATCGTGATATGCTCCCATTTCCACTCTGGTATGGGTAAGGGTTGCAATAATCCAGCAGGTCGTTGATGTTCAGCTTTGACTTGTTGGCAATGAAGACATTTGGACACAAAGTCGGCAATTTCTTTCTTCATTCCCGGCCACCAGAAATTCAATTTCAAATCTTGATACATTTTCGTATTCCCTGGGTGGATAGAAAATTTTGAATTGTGGCCCTCTTGCAGAATTCTTCTTTTCAGTTCAGTGTCATTCGGTACACACAGTCTTTCTTGAAAGTTCAGTACATTGTTCTCAACTTTGAACCCCGGTCTCGGTTTAGACTCTCTTTCTTCGATGATCTTCTTCAAGTAATCATCCAATTGCTGTTTCTCCTTAATTTCTTCAATCAATGCTGGTTGAGCAGAAATAGCAGCTAAGGTTCCACCTTGTTCCTTCAAAACAATTTCGATCTCAGACTTTTCCAGATCATGAAGCAATTCTTTCTGCCCGGTGAGCAAACAAGCTAAGTTGGCAATTGACTTTCGGCTCAATGCATCGGTAACGGTGTTGGCTTTTCCCGGATGGTACAAAATCTGTAGGTCATAATCTTTAATCAGTTCTAGCCATCTCCGCTGTCTCATATTCAGTTCTTTCTGAGTGAAAAAGTATTTCAGGCTCTTGTGGTCAGTATACACTTCACATGTTGCTCCATACAAATAGTGACGCCAAATTTTCAGTGCAAACACCACTGCAGCAAGTTCCAGGTCATGGGTTGGGTAATTCTTTTCATGTGGTCTCAACTGTCGGGAAGCATAAGCAATAACTCTCCCATTCTGCATTAAAACACATCCCAAACCCTTATGAGAAGCATCACTAAAAATAGTATAACCATCCGTACCTGTAGGCAAGGTAAGAATTGGTGCAGTCACGAGTCTAGTTTTCAACTCCTGGAATGCTGATTCTCTCTGGTCAGTCCAGTCAAATGATATCCCCTTCTGTGTCAACTGAGTCAGTGGTAAGGCAATTTTGGAGAAATCTTTGACAAATCTTCTGTAATATCCAGCCAATCCCAAAAAGCTTCGGACTTCAGTCACGTTTGTTGGTCTAGGCCAGTTCACTACAGCTTCAATTTTCTGCGGATCAACAGAAATTCCATCTTTGCTAACAACATGCCCCAAAAACATAACATGATCAAGCCAAAATTCACATTTAGACAGTTTAGCATACAGTTTCTGTTCTCTTAAGGTTTGCAGGGCAAGTCTCAGATGATGTTCATGTTCCTCTACAGTCTTAGAATAAATCAATATGTCATCAATAAATACCACAATGAAATCATCAAGGTATGGTTTAAAAATTCTGTTCATAAGGTCCATAAATGCAGCTGGGGCATTGGTAACTCCAAACGGCATAACTAAAAATTCATAGTGGCCATACCTCGTTCTAAAAGCAGTTTTATCAATGTCTTCTGGTTTAACTTTCAGTTGGTGATACCCTGATCTGAGGTCGATCTTGGAAAACACTTGTGCACCCTGTAACTGGTCAAACAAATCATCAATACGCGATAATGGATATTTGTTCTTTACAGTTACCTTGTTCAATTCACGGTAATCAATGCACAGTCTCAGTGAGCCATCTTTCTTCTTTACAAACAAAACAGGTGCACCCCACGGTGAAGTACTGGGTCTGATAAACTTCTTGTCTAACAGTTCCTGCAATTGTACTTTCAATTCTTTCAGTTCAGTTGGAGCCATTCTGTAGGGAGCTTTAGATAACGGCTGTGTACCCGGAACTACATCAACGGTGAATTCAATCTCCCTGTCAATCAAATCCCCTGACAGATCATCTGGAAATACATCTGGGAATTCTCTCACTATAGGAATGCAATTCACATCAGTTTTAACATTATCATTAGCAGATACAGTCAGTACAGAACACAGATATCCTTTACATCCCTTTCTAATCAATTTGACAGCTTTTACAGAAGAAATCAGATACGGAGGATGTACTACTCCAACCCCACTAAATACAAATTCAGGTAAACCCGGTGGACGGAAAACAACTTGCTTGGTCACACAATCGATAGTAGCATGATATTTTTGTAACCAATCCATCCCCAATATTACATCAAAATGATCTATGTTCAACGGTAGTAAATCAATAAACAGATGCATGTCCCCAACAATAATCTCACAAGCAGGATACATATATGCACATGTCATGGATCCCCCAACAGGTGATGATACAGCTAGCAAGTAATTCATAGGTTCTAAGGGTCTATTCAATTACCAGTCCCATCATTTGTTCAAGTCTGGCCATTCTGGCCTCAGAGGATGATGATTCAGTTTCATTTGCAGTGCTTGCGTTATCCATTTCACTATAAGCAGTTATAACAGTTATCATTATACGCAGTTGTATAGTTAAACAGTTTAACATTTTCACATATATTCAGTCAGTCATAACCACACACTTTTCAAGTTCATGAGATGCCCTAATCGCTTTTCTAGGACACTCTATAGCTCATTTGGACACGTGTGTGCGGTATAATTCGTGGTTAAGTATCGCTCTGATACCACTCTGTCACGACCCAAACCCGGCCCTATGGGTTTAGCACCGTAACTGGCCAGTAATCCGAGATTACCGAAGGCCTGCTGAACAGTTATACAGTAAAACAGAGTACAGGGCCTGGCGGAAGCCAATACAGTAAATAACTAGTGTCCATCGAGCTGTGACAATCTGTATGCCAAAAACATTTTCCATGCATTCATACAGTTCAAACAGTACAGTCTATACAATCATTACAACATTCAGTACGGGGACTTAATCCCTCGATAACAGTACGGTCAAACAGTAAACAGTTTATACAATAATACAAAACAGTCAAGAGACAGGTGGGGAAACACAAAAACACCCCAAGCCATAGCATGGCGTCTCGGAACCTCGCAGTGAGGCACATAGGCTGGCTTGACAAAACTGGGGACTAACCCACGGTCCTAGTTCCGGTCTGGCTGCTGAGAACCTACATATATATATAAACAGTGAGCTAAAGCCCAGTGAATAACATAATGCGTAAAGAGGTTATGAATGAATGTCCTTACAGTAATGAAAACAGTTCATTAAACAGCATTTCAGTCTTTCAATATGTCAGTCAATCAATCATATGTGGTACATCCATTAGCCTATAAACAGTAGGTCCAAAAGGACCGGGCCTCAACAGACCCAACAGTAGTGATGGCCATCAATCAATAAACAGTATGGTTTCACAAGGAAACCGACAGAGCTCTGTAACAATAACAGTAAGCAATAAGTGTTAAGGATGCCACAGTACAGTTCACAATACAGGACATACATTCATTCAATAAACAATATCAGTTCAGTAAACAGTTCTGTTCAGTATTCAAAAGATAACCATTTTGAACATATCTTTACACAATCTGTTACTCACAGAGATTGGGCTAATAGCAGCTAGAGCGCGTCCCCGAAGCCAACCCTAAACAGTTAACAAATAGAACACACACTAAGTTTCACAGTCGGGAAGGATGATAATTAAATCCCTAAATTTCCTCGGTGTGGTTCTATATCTAAATCCTCATTAAGATGCCTTAAACTAGGCCTAAGAATGCCCAGGATGGGATGAGGATGCAAAAATACACTTGGAAGGCATTTTTTAAAAGTTGCTGAAAACAGGGGTCTCGCTCGAGCGAGCCTTCCTTCGCTCGAGCGAGCTCCCAAAATCAAAGGCTTCGCTCGAGCGAGGAATCCTTCGCTCGAGCGGTCTGTAAAAATGCAAAAGTACTGGATGTTGATATTTTCCGCGCGATGGTCGCTCGATGTTCGCTCGAGCGAGCTTGCAAAAATCAAAGGCTCGCTCGAGCGAGGAATCCTTCGCTCGAGCGAGGAAGCCAAATCTGGAATTTCCAGATTTGCCTCCCAAGTTCGAACCAAGCATTCTCCAACCCAAAACTCAACCCCTTGGACTCAAATTCTGGAGAAACACTTTAAACTCAATATACCACAAGGTCCAAAACTCAATTTGTGGATTCAAAGCCCAAGAGTGAGTCAATTGCAACCATGTTTCAAACCCATTTTCAAGAACAATATGTAAACGTGCAATGCATGAGTTTTAAACCAAATTCAAGCTTCAATCCTTGCTTTAAAGAGCTCAATAGTTGGAAAACATTCTGAAAACATGGACTATAATATAAACATGGACATGCATGTATAACTCTCCAAGAATTTAACTTCAAAATACACTAAAATGGCCATGCATGCATGAATGGAGCTCCAATTCAACATATATGAGCAAATTCATGCCTTAACTTCTCTATAACCATGATATATGCAAGATGAAGCTCAAGAACCACAAGAAGATAATGATGATTTCCTCACCTAAGCCTCAATTTCAAGGTTCAAGAGTCCAATTATGCCAATTCTCTAGCAATTTCCACAAATTCTTCAAGTTAATTCCACAAGATGAACTATCTCTCTCTATCCTCTTGTTTGGTCGGTTGAAAGCTCCAAATTGTGGCTGATCAATATATGCTAAGTGTGGTAAGGCTCTAGAATAATAATACATAAATGTCCACTATAGGTGGCAATTTGGTAATTAGGCTACAACTTGTAATTAATTCATTTTAATCTAGTTTAATCATTCCTAATCAATTTTCAAATAAATAGACCATTAAATCACAAATATTCTACTGATTCCAAAACTCTAAACGGTTCCTAATTCGGCCGCCGATAAGGCCTTCAATTAACAGTTTAAACATGTGAATTCAACAAGATAATCAATCAATCAAACAGATGCAATATGCAATTCAATAGATAAACCTATTCGATTTCAGTTTCGATTTCAATCAGTCCATTCAGTACTTCAGTTAATCCAATTATCAGTCATTATCGGTTCAGTCTAACAGTAATCAGTACGTAATTCAGTGGTTAACCGGTAATCAGTACGAGGGTTGTTACAGTCTCCCCTCCTTATAAGGAGTTTAGTCCTCTAAACTCGAGTTACCTTCAGTTTGGAAGAAAACAGGATTCAGTGGAAACAGTTCTGGGTATCTTTTGGCCATGTCATCTTCCCTTTCCCAAGTGGCATACACACCACCATGGTTCTGCCAATCAACTTTCACTAGCGGAATCTCTTTGTTTCTCAGTTTCTTGATCCGTCTATTTACAATCTGTATAGGCCTCTCCTCGTAAGTGTAGTCATCACTCAACACTATCCGAGTAGGCTCAATCACATGGAATGGATCCCGGAGATAATCTCTCAACATCGAAATGTGGAAGACGTTATGCATATGTTCCATTTCAGGAGGAAGTGCAACTTGATACGCCACCGGATTGATTTTCTCAATAATCTGATACGGTCCGACATACCGCGGCACTAACTTGCCTTTGACTCCAAAACGAGTCCGGCCTTTCATTGGTGTCACTTTCACAAAAACGTGATCACCCACTTCATATTCTCGGTCTTGTCTTCTAACATCTGCATAACTCTTCTGTCTACTCTGTGCAGTTTTCAGTCTTTGCTGTATCAGTTTTATCTTTTCAGTTGTTTCATACACAATCTCGGGCCCAAGCAACGGCCCATCTCCAACTTCTGCCCAGCAAATTGGAGATCTACATTTTCTGCCATACAATGCCTCGAAAGGCGCCATACCAATGCTCGAATGGTAGCTGTTGTTGTAGGCGAATTCAGCTAGTGGCAAATGACTGTATTATAAGGCGTCGGTTTTGAGTCAATTTTATCGAAAATTTTCTTCAAGAACGCATCTTTATGTTGTTTCTCTTTAATCTCTTCAATGATTGCAGGTTGAGCAGAAATGGCAGCTAAGATCCCACCCTGTTCACACAGTAAAATTCCAATTTCATTCTTTTCTAGATCATATATCAACTCCTTCTGACCAGTGAGTAAGCATGACAAATTACCCATGGATTTCCAGCTTAAGGCATCTGTAACGGTATTGGCTTTTTCGGGATGGTACAAGATCTGTAAGTCGTAATCCTTGATTAACTCAAGCCATCGTCTCTGTCTCATGTTTAGCTTTTTTTGGGTGAAGAAATATTTGAGACTTTTATGATCTATATATACTTCACAAGTTATTCCATACAGATAATGGCGCCAGATTTTCAAAGTAAATACCACAGCTGCTAATTCAAGGTCATGGGTTGGATAGTTCTTTTCATGAGGGCGAAGTTGTCGAGAAGCATAAGCAATCACTTTTCCATTTTGCATTAACACACACCCTAAGCCCTTATAGGATGCATCACTGTAAATTTGAAATCCATTAGTACCATTAGGCAAGGTCAAAATTGTTGCAGTTACTAACCTGGTCTTTAACTCTTGGAAAGCAGTCTCTCTTTGATCACTCCAATCAAATGGCATAGATTTCTGTGTCAATTGTGTGAGTGGCAAAGCAAGTTTAGAGAAATCTTTCACAAATCTATGATAGTAACCTGCAAGTCCCAGCAAACCTCGAGCTTCTGATACATTTGTCGGTCTAGGCCAGTCCACAATAGCTTCAATTTTCTGTGGGTCAACGGAGATACCATTCTTGTTGATTACATGCCCCAGAAATGCCGCATTGTCAAGCCAAAATTCACATTTGGAAAATTTTGCATATAACTTCTTCTCCCTTAGGGTCAGCAAAGCAATTCTTAGATGATTTTCATGTTTCTCCCTGCTTTTAGAATAAATCAATATATCATTGATGAACACAACAATAAACACATCAAGGAATTGTTTGAACACTTTATTCATTAAATCCATGAATGCTGTAGGTGCATTAGTTACCCCAAATGGCATGACTAAGAATTCATAATGTCCGTATCTAGTTCGGAAAGTGGTTTTCTCAATGTCTTCTGCTTTCACCTTTAGTTGGTGATATCTGAATCTAAGATCTATTTTAGAGAACATTTGTGCTCCTCGAAGTTGATCAAATAGGTTATTTATTCAGGGTGGTGGGTATTTATTTTTCACGGTTACTTTGTTTAGTTCTCTGTAATCTATACATAGTCGTAAAGACCTATCTTTCTTCTTAACAAATAACACTGGGGCATCCCAAGGTGAAGTGCTCGGGCGAATAAACTTTTTGTCTAATAGTTCTTGAAGTTGAGTTTTCAATTCTTTCAATTCAAAGGTGGACATTCTGTATGGGGTTTAGAAATTGGTTGTGTCCCGAGTACTACATCAATGGTGAACTTAATTTCCCTATCAATTAACTCCCTAGGCAATTCATTGAGAAACACATCGGGAAATTCACAAACAACAGGAATGGTTTCCACATTAGCACTATCAGAAGATACAGTCAATACATAACACAAGTAGCCTCGACAACCTTTCCTTAACAAGTTCCTAGCTTTCATAATTGAGATCAAATATGGTAGAGGAACTATCCCATTTCCAGTAAAAACAAACTCAGGCATACCAAGTGGTCTAAATACAACAGATTTACTCACACAATCGATGGTGGCACAGTATTTAGTCAACCAATCCATGCCCAGAATACAGTCGAAATAATCAATGTTTAAGGGCAGTAAATCAACGTACAATGTCATATCACCAACCATAATATCACATGCCGGATAAACATAAGCACATATCATAGAACCCCCAGTCAATGTAGCCACAGATAGTAAACAATTCATGGGTTCTAATGGTCTAGTTAATTTTTGAAAAAAAACATGCGATACGAATGAATGCGTGGAACCAGAATTAATCAGTATATAGGCATTCTGAGCACAGATAGAGATTATACCTAATACCACTGACTCAGTATTTTGTACATCCCTGGGACTAAAGCAAAGACTTGTCCTTGTCTCAAAGTTTCTCCCCCAGTATTGGCTCTCACATTGGTTCTTGGTGCAGGAGCAGACCCGGCTGAACTTGTCGCTGGGATGGTAGTCGTGTTGAGTCTCATCGGACAATCTCTAATCATGTGGCCTGTCTTGCCGTATCGAAAACAAGCGCTAGATGCACGGTGACACGTGCCCTTATGCTTCCTTCTACATTCTGGACAAACTGGCATAGACCCATTGCTTTGGCTTGAACTACTTGAAGACCCAGTATTTTGCTTCATTGGAAATGATTGGCCCTTTTTGAAATTGAATCCGACCCTTTTGCCCCTCCATTTAGTTGTTGGAATTGTAACTTGTTTATTTGCTGTTAGTATGGCCTCTGCCATCAATGCCCTATCAAGTACCTCCACATAGGTAGGCAATTTCAATACGCTTACTCGATCATACACATCTACGTCTAAGCCCCCTTCGAATTTCCAGGCCTTCTTATAATCTGTGTCGACCATATGAGGAGCAAATGTGGCCAACTCAGTAAACTTAGCCTCATACTCAGCTACGGACATCCTGCCTTACTTTAATTCTTGAAATTCAAAAACTTTCTGATCCCAAAAATACTAAGGAAAATACTTGTCATAGAAGATTGCATTAAATTGAGCCGATGTCATATTCCCATTGCTATTTCAAATCAATAACCACTATCTCCGAGCTTCGTCTTCAGGGTGTAGGTGGCCAAAAGGACTTTCTAGATCTGTGAACAGGGAAACACTTCAAATAATTTCTCCATTTCCAACAACAATGTTTTAGCCTTTAATGGTTCAATACCACTAAGGAAAGTTAGCGGTTTCATCTTCATAAATTTCTGAGTGAGGTTGATTATATCATTGTTGTCCGATTCAACTTGCACCGACGGAGGCGGAGGTGGTAAAGGTTGTTGCCTCAATCGTTGTGTCATTGTTTCAGTCAAGGCTGTAGGCATCTGTTCCATTCTGTTCATTCGGGCCTCAGAAGATTCACTTGTATCATTTCCCCTTGCATTCTCCATGTTGCAATAGAGAGATAGGGTAATAATAAACACAGGAATAATCTTGTTCATTTTATTTACATTTCATTTGTTTAGGTTCAAATTTAGTTTTCACATTTACAAAGATTAGCATACACTCACACATGCAGATGAAATGTCCCTAATTCTTTTCTAGGACATCCTATAGCTCGTATAGACTCATGTGTGCGATATTACACGTTCTCTGATACCACTCTGTCACGACCCAAACCTGCCTCTATAGGTTTAATGTTGTAACTGGCCAGTAATCCTCGGATTGCCAAAGGCTTCTTAACAAAATGACACATGATAAGGGGTTGCGGAAGCAATTATAGAATTATACATTGTCTACAGAACTGTGATAACGTATATGAGATGGAAATTTTCAAAACAAACTTATATATATATATATACGTCGTAAATACATTAGTCTTACATCACCCGTATACACAAATGTAATAAAAAAGGAAACTTATCCCTATATACAAATAAGCAAAACAATAAACTACAAAACATCATTGTCAGGTTCATAAAACTTGACTTCTTCAAAAAGGGAACCTTCTCGAGAGGCACAGTGGTTGGTTGACTCAACACTCCAGGCAGCAGCTTAGGCTTGGTCACGCGCTTACTCACCTACATACATAAAATAAATAGTGAGCGGGAGCCTAGTGAATAATAACAAAGTAAAGGCTTTTAATAAACGATGCCCATGACAGATTCAGAAATTAGAGTTTATATCAGATATAGATTTATAATCATGTTCTTGTTCAAACTACATACAGAAATCAGAGTTCAAACTCGAATTACACACTTCAAAACTCATCTTTTGGGCCAAAATTCCATAAAACATTTAGAAACTTGTAGAATATCATAAGTTGAAGATCATTTTGCCAAATCAAGTTCCAAAAGTATGCCAATTACTAAAAACTCAAACTTGACTTTTATGAATATGCCATGAACATGACATGCATGAATTACTTTGAACTAAGGCTTTCCAATACTTGATTAATTAAGGTCAAATGGTAAGAATTATGATGAATTTTCAAAACTAAGCCAAGATAGATACATGCATATGAGAATTCTTTAGAATCAAACTCAAAATGCCATGATATATGCATGCATGATATGGTTCCATTCTCTTCATCTCTAATTCAATTCTTGTATTAACCAACTTAATTCTCTAGAGTTTATGTCCTACACACTATAATTGTACAATCTAAGGGTTAAATTCTTACCTAGGCTTGCCAATGAGAGAGTTAGGAGCTTAATCTTTGTGTTTCTATGTTCAATTCTTCAATTCCTAGCAAGTTCTTTGGTTGAGCTCAAATCTCTCATTTCTCTCCATCTCTCACATTTGTTTGCTTGTGTAGGCTCAAAGTGTATTGAAATGAAGGAAAAAGGTTGAGTGGTGGTACAATTGGTGCCTTATATAGGCTTGGATAATAGTGTAATTAAATTGTTGATCAAACTAATCAAGTAGACATTAAATTATTCTAATTTAATCGTTCCGAATCGAATTCTAATTAAACTTACCATAATGTTCTAAAAATTCCAACTAATACATAAATCAAGTCAATTTCGTGATCAGATGCCGATAAGGCCTTCAATTCACAAAACAAAACAGGAATTCAAACAGATATTTCTATATTAGACAGACATGAGCACAAATAATGTGACACACATGCAATTTCTTCAGAATTTCACCTTAATTACTTATTAGGCATATTTGATCATAAATTAACGTTAATTAAAGGTCGGGGTTGTTATATTTAGCGTCGTAACCGGCCAGTAATCCTTGTATTACCAAAGGCCTCTAAACAGAATAACTTATAATTAGGGGCTATGGAAGCAAATATAGAAACATACATAGTCCATTAAGCTGTGGAGACATATGTGGGACAGAAATTTTGAAGCTATATACACATATACATGACGTCATATTGCAGTAGTCTCACGTCACATTCATTACAGATATAGCCAAAAAAGGGCTTAGCCCAATATACAGATAATAGAAAACTTGTTTATAGTTCAAAAGAAAACGAAGTCTTTTATGTCCACAAAACATGACCACAAGACGTATGGAACCTCCTCTTCGGGAGACACAAAGGCTGGTTGACAAAAACTCTCCAGGCGGTCATCACTGAGCCTAGTCACGCATCTGATCACCTACATATATATATATAAATGGTAAGCAAAGCCTAGTGAATAATAACAAAGTAAAGAATTTAATGAATGATGTCCCATATCAGATTTCAAATCAGAAACGGATTTATATTCACATACTTTCCAGAATCATTAGTTGGTATTTGTGGTACATCCATTTAGCTATCATGACATATCAAATTTGCATAGTTGGTACCAACAACTATAAAGGTCCATATCTTGCACGCAAGTAGCTATGGTATTGTTACTCCCAAGCGAGGGCCACGTAAATATAAGCCTCGATATTGTTACCCCCGGATAAGGGCCACGTGAATATAAGCCATAGTATTGTTACCTCCGTGCGAGGGCTACGTGCATATTGGCCACGGTATTGTTACCCCCCGAGCGAGGGCTATGTGAACTAAGGATGCCACAAATACATTTCAGAAAAATGGACATTCATTCATAATTCATAAAATAGCATTTCAAAAAATAGATTGTATCGTATCAGTTCAGTCAGAAAATACTTATAATTAAACATAACTTTACAAAGTTATTACTCACAAATGGCTCCAAGCAAACAGACAGAGTAGATAGATCAGGTAACTTGCGGCGCCTGACCTACACAGACACAGAACGAATACATACAGAATTACACACTCGGAATCAATAATTTAGTTCTCTCTTAGTTGGTGTGCTCTACTTCTATTCCTCATTATTCTGACTTAATTAGGCTTAGAAATGCCCAAGACGCAATGAGGATGCCAAAATACGATTCAGAACACTTAGTCAAATTTGTTGAAAACAACGGTCCTGCTCGAGCACAACTTCCTTCGCTCGAGTGGACATGTGAAATGTGAGTGGTTGTTCGAGCGTAGATTCCCTCACTCGAGCGATTTGTAAATTCTGTAAAAGTATTGGTTGTGTGAAATTTCTGCTCGACGACCGCTCGACGGTCATTCGAGCGTGTAACTGAGGTCTTCACTCGAGCGTAACTTTTGTCGCTTGAGCGGTCTGCAAAACATGAAAACTTCTGGGGGCATGCAATTTATGCTTGAGCTAACTATTGGTCGCTCGAGCGGAGATGCAAAACACAGAGTGGTCCCTCGAGCGCAGGATCTGTCGCTCGAGCGAAGAGGCAGAATCTGGAATTTCCAGATTGCTTTTCCCAGTGTAAAACTCATTTCCAAAGCTGCAAATCATGATCTTTTGGTCCAAAAACTAGAGGAAACTCATATAATCTTGGAAAACATGGTGAATTAAAGATCATTTCACAAAATCAAGGCTCAAAAGTAAGTGGTTTAACCAAATACAATCTCGAATGATATATGTATATCTAACCTGCATGAAGTGATATGCATCCCCCTCTTTCAAAGCATAAACAATTGGGATATTTGGTACTAAAACATGGTAAATTCTTAAAACATGGCCAATGTAAGCACTTGCATGTGAGAATTTCTTAGAAAACATGTTTAATTTACCATGAGATGCACATGCATGCATGAATTGGTTCCCAATTCCTTCCTTTAAGCCCATTTCTTAGTAATTTTTTGACTGTTTGGTTAAAATATGAGGTGAAAAAAACTTATATATTTAGAATAATTTTTTAGTTTTTTTTTTTTTTTTTTTTTTATGAAAAGATGTACAAAAAGTAGAGAGAAAATGAAATTTTTGACTTTTTGGTATACATTATAGGTTTTTTTGATTTTTTTAGTAATTTTTTGACTTTAGGCTAAAACTATTACTTCCCAAACGAGGCCTTGTTAGTTGAGTTTTGAAAAAAGAAATTTTTTTGGTTGTGAGTTTTGAAAAGAATTTTTGAATTTTGAATTTTAAAAAAAGTTTTAAGTTTTGAAAAAAGTTTTGAGTTGTATTTTGAGTTTTAAAATTTTAATTTTGAGTTATATTTTAAAAAAATTGAATTTATTTTTTTAAAATATTAAAAAATGTTTAAGAATATTTTTTATTTGTTTTAAATATATAATTTTTATTTAATTTTTTTAAATTTTAGGGTTGGTTTGGGATGTTCTAAAAAAGTGCACTTTTTTGACTTATTGGCTTATATGGGTTGGGTTTGGATTGGGTTTGATGTGATGTGTTAGAGAGGTGATGTGATTTAAATAAGATGATGTGACTTAAATAGGATAGTGACTTTTTGACTTTTTGTATTATTTAGGTCATCCCGAACTTGGCCTAAATATTTTAAACTCAAAACATAACTCTACACTCAAATCAGAATCAAACACATAATTTAAAACTCAATTCAAAAATTATTTTCATAAGGCATAATCAAACATATAACTCGTAACTCCACACTATTTTTAAAACTCCACACTCAAATCATAAACAAACACATAACAAAAAAAATTAAAATATTTAAAAATATATTTATAAAATAAAATATTTAAAATAAAAAATAATTTTTTAAAATTTTTTAATATTTAAAATATTTTTTAAAAAATACAGTACACAAATGTATGAAATATAGTGCATATTAAAATAAATAAATAAATATTTAAAATATAAAATATTTACCCTAAAAAAAAATAAAATTAGGAAAATATTTAAATATTTAAAAAAATAAATCCAAAAATTTCAAAATACAACTCAAAACTTTTTTCAAAACTCATAACTTAAAATACAACTTCACAATCAAATCATGATTCTAAAAAGTAATTTTAAAAACAAAATAAAAAAATTTTGAATTTTTTTTTAAAATAAAGTTTTGAGAAGAGTTTTGTTTTGAATTTTGAAAAAAAGTTTTGAATTAAATTTTGAATTGTATATTTGGTTATGAGCTTTGAAAATAATTTTTGAATTGAGTTTTGAATAGTATATTTAATTATAAATTTTGAAAAGAATTTTGAATTTTTTTTAATTGAAATCACGTAAAAAAAAAAAAAAAATTAAAATTGGTTGAGTTTTTGATCTCATACAAGTAAAAATGGGTTCTTTCTCCACAGTTACTTCTAAATCCCCCTCTCACATTTAATAAATAATTGAGAAATGTATTTTGTAATTTTTTCAGTTATTAAAATTTCACCTAAATATTGTCAATATTGAAACATTTTAACATTTTTTTGGCGAAAGATATGAGACAGAAGCTCTCAATGAAACAAAATAAAGTCTATAATTTGTTTTAAATTTTTTTAAAAAAATGAAAACGTTAAAGTTGTGTCTGGTTGAAAGATTTTGCTGAGAAAAATAAAAAGGAAAAGAAAAAAAGAAGGAAAAAGCGAAAAAAAATTGATAAGATTCGAATTTTAAATTATGTTTGGTTGAATTAAAAAATGAAGAAAGCAAAGGCCCTGTTTGTTTCACTGGATATAAAATGGAGGATATTAATATGATGTGGGATATAATCAGGATATATAATGAGTATGATATATGTATTGGATAGTATATCCCTCAAATCATGTTTGTTGACTTGATATATAAGACCTGATATATATTATCCATGTTTATTTTATAAAATATATTGTGGGATATAAACAAGTAATTTCCAAGATTACCCTCATAATATATTTTAAATACCCATATTGCCCTTATGTCCATCAAAACCAAATTGTTCAGGTTAGGAAAAACTAATGTAAATCAACAAATTAAAAATTCATATTATTTTTTATTTGAACAAATTAGGGTTTGGTTTGGGGTTGTCTTAAAAAAGTGTACTTTTTTGTCTTTTTACGAAAAGATGTGCAGAAAAGTAGAGAGGTGATGTGATGGAAAAAAAGATAAAAAGATTGGATTATATAGGTTACCCCAAACCAAGCCTAAATATTCATATCAAATTCAATAATTTTTGAAAACAAAAAAAAAATTATATTAAATTAATGTCCCACTGATAAAAAAAATTTATATTATATTAAATTCAATAATTTTACCCAACAAAAAAAAAAAACTAATATTCATTCTAAAAAAATTTTATCTTACAAAAAATAATCATTGAATAAAAAAAATAACATATTTATTCATTCATTCATCACACATCATTATTCTTATAAAATAATTCAAGCCATTATAATTAAAAATAACATCTTTAAAAATAATCCAAGCCATTATAATTAAAAATAATCATTATTTTTTTTAATGTTAAGAGTTCGATTCAATCAAATTCCTAGACTTTACATACAAAAACAAATAAATTTTTTATTACTTGAATCAAAGCCCCAAAAAATAAATAAATAAATAAATAAAAACAGAGATATAAAATCTGGTTCCAATAAAACAATAAAACAGAGACAACTTTTTATTGATTGAATCGAATTTGATTACAAAAACAATCAAAGCCCACTGATAAAAAAAAAAACAAAATCTATTTGATTACAAAATCTGTTCCAAAAATCATAGAAATTTTAGATTGAACAAAAAATTCCAAAAAACAGTGGGGTTTATTCCAAAAAGGGCCAAAAAGTTTCAAAAGTTCCAAATCAGTGGGTTTACAAACCAGTTTAGAAACTTTCTGTTGTCTCAGTGGGTTTAGAAATCAAAGTTTGAAAAAATCAATTTAGAAATCAGTGGGTTTAGAAATCAAAGTTCCAAAAATCATAGACAAGAGGGTAAAAATCAGCCTAAAGAGGGGTTTAGATTGAACAAAAAATCAATGGAAAGACCACAAATGGTTTACATAAAAAATCGTACAAAAAAAAACCTAAAACCAGAAAATCAAAAAAAAAAAAGAAAGCAAGGTAGAGGGAAACGATGATAATCACCGGAATGAAGTCATGCCAACGGAAATCAGTCACAAAATTGAGCAGATCTACACTTGCAAAACTAGAGCCTTTTTCTCTTCTGCTGGATGTATAAGCTGCATATATTTTCTGAGCCATAGTCTATGTATATAAGATAGACGAGGGTATATTGGACTTTTTAACTCGTATCCCAGGACCAGGGGATATCATATAATTGGGGGTGGTGGTATTGTATATCCTCCAAATTTGGGGGATATACAATCCCATGGTATATTATATCCCCTTCAAAAAAAAAATTACAAACATGGGATACGTAGACTTCACCGGATATAATATCCAATCCCAATCTTCATATCCTAGAATCAAAGAGTCTAATTGAATCTAAAACACAGAATGCGGAGTTACATTTTCTTCTCACTTTCTTTTTCTTTTTCTTTGTATTTTTTTATTATAACTAAACAAAAAAATGAAATTACATTTCTTTTTTCTTTTTCTTTTTTCCTATTTATTTATCTTATCAAATTCTCCGACCAAACCCAGTCTACGGACACGCAAGTAATATTTCATTAATTGATAACTTGAAAAATGAGGTACAAGTAGGGATTAGAGAAACACATAAAACCAAAACAGAACAAGTCAGTAGCCTCCAGGGCAATGGCAACACTAAAATTTCAGAAAACTTAAAATATATATATATAATTATTATGTGTGGTTGAGATTCTTAACTTATTCAAATCTGATAGATCCCACCCGATACACTTGTAGTGGGATTGTGATCCTCCTCATTATATGATCGAATGGTGAGTTATTCAGTGTAGAGAGGAGTTGGATTCAAAGAAGCAAAAGCCAACAAATCAGGGTTAGTTTTCGAACAAGGGTATGTCTTGTGGAGTCAAAGTGACCCAGGCTTCAACTCCTTGACCATCTTTGGTATCCAAAAATGTAGTTAGACCAAGTGGAATACCACTTCTCCCAGGCGACATCGGAGCAATGCTCACCCATGTAGGCTTTCCCCACCCAAAATCCGATTCATAAAATGGGAACCTACACCAACTGGTATGCCCATACATCTCAACCTCTTCACTAAATTGCAGTTCCATAATCTCTCTGACCTCTTTTAAATACGCCTCCCTGCGGTTCTCCCCCTGAAGTTCTTTTCCATAATTATCGCCAAATCCTTCAATGCCTTTCCTCAGCTGGCAAACTAAATCGGACAAGTCTATTTCTTTTTCTTCTTCTTTAATGCATTGTTTGTTGGGTTGTTCCATATGACCTATCCTCAGTACCACCGACATGTTTCCAAAAGAATGCTCTGGTAATGGTGGGGTCGATCCTAGCACGAATGTTGAGAGCCCAATTTAGTGCAAACGCTGATGGGGATGGAGGAGGGCTTGATTTTAAACAGGAGGTGGCCATCATGCATTTCCAAATGAGGGGCAGAGACGGCCTCGACACGAGTTGGGTTTTGGGACACTAGCGCTGGCTGCTTTGGGCCTTGAGGGATGAAATCTTGGAGGACACAAAGACATACCTTCTTGGAATACCATCGAACTTCAGCTTGTTGAAGTTGATGGGCTTCATTGAGATTTCTTCCTCGGTGGTCGCGGGTGGAAAGCGAGAGCTTACTGCTGTGAAATCAGGGGACCAATACCGGGAATCCGAGGAGGGCGGTATCGGCCCAAGCCTTGATGAATGAACTGAATGTGGCAGCGTCAGTGATCTTGTGGGAGATGGATATCCCTAGTGCCATTCCACCACACTTGAGGAACGTGGCGTGGACAACTAAGAAAGGTGTTACTATTAGTAGTAGATGATGGAAGCTGTGGGACAGCACAGAAATGGCTCAGCGTTTTTGGGATCGGGGTTGTTGAAGAAGGTCTGATAGGGTACAGTTGGCTCGAGCTTCTACGTATTCAGCACCCGGCGTCGTTGCAGTCGACTGTTAAGTGATCTTTGATTCTTCCGGCAAGTGGGTAGAAATCGAGTTAGGACTAGTGACAAAGATTTTTTCAACCGTTTGCGATCTTTCATCACTAGTACTATCGTATTCAGATTCTGATTCAGATTCAGACTTGTACTTCGATAAAGCAGGATCAACCTCGGCCTCAACAGCAATAAAAAAGTATGAATTTGTTAGGAAAATGAAACAGCAACTTGATCCAACAAAGAGAGCTTAAAGCTTTGGAGGTGAGTGGGAGTTGGAGAAGATGGCTTTTATGGTTTTCTCTCGCAATTCCCTCAACCTCCATTTCTGTTGTCATGGTGACGGTGACCGGTGATGATGGTGGTGACAGGTCTCTATATTCGGAAAGTTAATAAATAATATAATTGAAATATAAAAAAAGACCAATTTCATTTTAGGTCTCAAAGTCTGCCCTTTATATATAATCACTTTAGGCCTCATTTAGGCCAAGTTTGGCATCCTCAAAAAAATTTAAAAAGTCAAAAAGTCACTATCTTATTTAAGTCACATCATCTTATTTAAGTCATATTATCTCTCTAACACATCACTTCAAACCCAACTCAAATCTAACCCATATTTCATAAGAAGTCAAAAAAATCCACTTATTTAATCTTTCCAAACTTGGCCTTAAGGTTGTCCTCATGGCGTGGGTTGGATTGGGGGAAACTTGCTTCCCTTTTGTTCCCTTATTATAAATAACCGAGTAGTGATATTCAAATTTAAAATTTAAATTTACCTTTCAATCAATCAACTAATTATTTTTTATGTATTATTTTTCTTCCATATTTTCTTTAATCGTCAATCAAACATCTTAAGTCACATACCTACCATACATCTTGATATATATAATCCTACCCCTCTTATCTAAAAAACCAAACCCAAATTTTATATTATTTTTTGTCACGACCCGCTCCCCGTACCCAAGGGTTAAGTATCGTGATGGCCAGTAACTGAGGTTACCTCTGGCCAATTCTAAAACAGATTAATAAACGCGAGCGGAAGAAATATTTAAATAAGGGGTACCAAAATAATCATCGGAGTTTCTATTTTTATTACAAAATTTATTGACCAAGAAAACCGATATTTACATATAAAAATATCAATAAAAAATATTGTGTTTGTGTCTATTCCGCAACCCAACTTTTCAAAAAGCTATTTCTAAAGTACATTGTTTCCTGAAAAAATGGTAAACAGCTATAAGCACATGGCAGAGTGAGAAATATTATACCAAGAGTATAAGGGACACGAAATAACCATGGATTATTAGTTAGGTCAAAACATTTACATAAACAAATCATTTGAGTAGCAGAAATCATTTAAGTAGCTGAAACCGAAATACAGATACTATGTAAATATATAACCATAACCACGGTACAGAACAGAACAGAACAGAGATCACAGAAGTGACAGTCAGAACAGAGGTACGGATTCAAGAGGTGGCTCGTACGGATTCTAGAGGTGGCTCCCAAAAATAGTGTAGCACTTAGCTCCGCACAGCACTTTGGTCCGCACAGAACAGAGGTACGGATTCAAGAGGTGACTCGTACGGATTCTAGAGGTGGCTCCCACAATAGTGTAGCACTTAACTCCGCACAGCACTTTGGTCCGCACAGAACAGAGGTCAGTGGATTCATGACAAACAGAGGACCACAAAGTGGTCAAACATAGGCCAATGATTATTTAAGGTCCCCCAAGGCGTGGGGACCTCCCGTGGTGGTACTTACAAAAACATAATTATATATAAGGTCATAGTCAAATATTCTTTAAAATATAAACAAACATATCCATGGGTTTCCTTTTAAGCAAATAGGGTTCAGAAATAAAACCACATAACTAAAATATTTATAAAACATAAACTTTTATTAATATACTAATAAAAACATACTTGTATAAAATAGATTTTGGTAAATCAAAAACATACGTAAAATACATTTTGGTAACTGAAGGTATAATATAAACTCACCTTAACTTTAATACCTTACTCTTCCTTTCCACTATCAAGAACCCTTTTAACTTCCACTATTCTTTCTTTTTTTTTTCTTCTTCTTCCTTTCCCTCTTTTCCTTTCCTTTTCTTCTTTCTGTTCTCCAGGTCGTTCAACTCTCCCAATTTATAAGGGATTGAATTCGTAAGGCCCCAAGGAAACTGCCACGCGTCCCCCCTTATTAATTAATCCAAGCTTATCTCCCAAGCTAACTTAATTATTTATTTATATTTTCACCCCTAAACTTTTAATAATTATATTATTTTACAAAAATTACGCATAATAATATATAATAAATCATATATTTTCTTAACTGAGATTAAATAATATTAGTATAAATTCTACAGAATAATTAAAAATCTGGGTTGTTACAGTTTTACTTTTCTCTTCTATTTTCTATGGTGCTAGAATAGGTTTTTTTTAATTATTTAGCATAATTTTAATTTTGTAATTGTTGTTGACACGACAATGTTTATTTGATGGGAGTTTTGTGTGCCTATTACATGTTGAAAAATATGTTTCATTAAAAAAATGTTTGAGACTCCACAAAATTATCTACAATTAATGTGGTAGAATATATGTCAACTTTTGATTTGTTATATACTTAATGATTGGGGGTCCAACTTTTATGTCACATCATTATGGGTAAATTTCTAAGTATAAATGTTGTGGATCTCTACTATTACTCATGTTTTATTTATTAGATATTATTTTTGTTTGAATTAATAAAAAAAAATAATATATTTTATATTGCAAAAAATCATGAATAAATTACTATTAAACAATGTTGTTTAATATTAGTTTGTTTGGTCAATTATATATAATTTTTTTTGAAATCATGATTTTAAACCGAATCAAACTGTATTTAAATGATTTAATTCGATACACATTGATACTATAATTTAAATAGATTAGTTTGATTTTAATTTTTATAGAATCACAGATAATAAATTGATTCTAATTTTATTCTAAATTAGACCAATCCCGCGGTAAAAATAAACAAAAAGGTACAACCGAGTTGGCAAGAGGAACGTGGGCAGCGTGGTAAACGTGGTCGGCGTGATCAGACAATCAATATTTTAAATAATTTTTTTATTTTTTAGATATACTATTTAATATGAAAAATGCTTGAGAGCTCTAAATTGAGAGCTCTAAACTATGCTAGCATTGTTGATTTAATATAGGGTTAATTAGTGATAAATCTATAGTGAAGTATCAATAAATCTTAAAATATAATTTTATGAATTATTTAGTTTTTTCATTTTTTTAATAACGGAAAGGTCTCATTAAAATAGAAATTACACAAAAAGATAATCACTTTCTCGTTTTGGTTTAATTTTTTAGAGATAAAAGTGAGTTTCACTAAATGTGAAATTATACATTTGAAAAATCTGCACTATAGAGGTTTTGGATCTTCCCTTCTTCTATAACAAATCTCACATTACGAGTAAGAACATAACACTCTAATGTAACACTCCAGCAACGTAATACCCAAAAAAAAAACTTTTTAGTATACTTTTTTTCAAACGTGACACACAAAAAAATTCTTAGTATACTTTTTTTAAACGTAACACTCTAATCAATATAATCCCAAACATGACACTCCAATGTAGCACACTCTAATGTAACACACACAAAAATACTAAAAAAACTACTATCTAATATATTTTTCCAAACGCAACACTCACAGTTTGAAATTATACATTTGCCCAAAGCTTTCTAAGGCATTTTTGTATTCCTTTTTGAATGGTTTGTAGAATTTCACATCTTTTTAGAATGGTTTGAAAAATCTCATATCCTTTTTTTGGAGTATTACATTAGAGTGTTATATTTGAGAAAAGTGTACTAAGGAATTTTTATGTGTTGCATTGAAATGTTACAATAAATAATTTTTTTGAAATATTATATTGGAGTATTACGTTTGAAAAAAGTATACTAAGTAGTTTTTTTTAGTGTTACACTAAAGAATTTTTTTGGAATGTTATACTGAAATGTTACATGAGAAAAGTACACTAAGAAGTTTTTTTGTGTATTTCATTGGAGTGTTACGCTAAGAATTTTTTTGGAATGTTATATTGGAATGTTACGTTTGGAGAAATACACTAATTAGTTTTTTGGAGTGTTACAAGAAGGAGTTTTTTTGTAATGAAATATTAGAGTGTTACGGTTGGAAAAAGTACACTGGGGAGTTTTTTGAAATGTTAGATTAGAGTGTTACAGTTCGAAATTATACATTTGTCCAAATCTTACTAAGGAGTTTTTGTGCTCCTTTTGAAATGTTTGAAGAATCCCATATCCTTTTGAAATGTTGAAGAATTTCATATTTCAAGTCATTTTTGTACTCTTTTTGAAATATATGAAAAATCTCACATTTTAAGTCATTCCAAATATAAAAGATTCCTATATAAAAATCCATCCAAAATTTAATTCCCATAAGTCACGTATCTTACCTTTCTAGCACAACAGAGAAAAAAAAAAAAAAATGAAGAAGGAAACGTAATAGAAATAAAAGTATAACTATAAATTTAATTTTTAAATAATATATTAAATCTACCTTTCCAAAATCAATGGGACTAATTGGTTTATAAGAAAATCGTTGGGACTCAATGGATTACTATTCCTTAAGATGGGATTTATAGGTAAATTTTCCATAAATCTAATATAAAAACGATATAAGACATTAGATTTAAGGAATATTTTCCATTGATGAGGAGAGGTTCATGTTTTGTAAAATAATTTGGAAAGAAATTTTAGAGAACATTTTGTTTTTAATTTTACCCCATTGACTTTTTTTTATTAGTTTGACTTTTCGTTGACTATTTGTTGAAATTATTTTCTATCTGTTCAAATTATTTTTATTTGTTGAAATTTTTTTATCTATTTAAAATTTGGGTTAATTAAAAAAAAAAAAATCAAGGTTTCGTGTGTTTCTCAATTTAAACCTCGGAATTTTAATTTTGATAAATTAAACCCTAAAGTTTCATCTGTATTTCAATCTGACCCCTCTACCCATCTCCATCATATTAAACTAACGGAAATCTGGACAGAATTTCATATTCAAACCCGCATATTTAAGCACTTGTATTCCCTTCGTCGTAACTCCGTTTCAAATCATTTTTGCGTCATTGAATTCACCTCATGGCCTAGTTTCCATTCCACTCTTCATACGTGTTGTTTCATATCTTTTTACTTGCCGTCGAAGCTTTGAAAATCGGCCAAAAATAAGATTTCTCTCTCTTTGGGCAAAATTTTCAGATTCAAACCCACATGTTCAAACACTTGTATCTCCTTCGTCCTAACTTCGTTTTGCCTCATTTTTGCGTCGTTGGATTCACCTCATGATCCAGTTTTCATTTCATCCCTCATATGCCCTGTTTCACCTATTTTTGCATATCGTCGAATCTCCGAAGTTGGCCAAAAATAAGTTTTTTCTCTTCTCTTTTTTTTTTTTTTTTTCTTCTCTCTTCTTCCTCCTTCTCTACAACTCCTCTTGGCTTGCTGCTATTACTACTGCTGCTGCTGCTTCTTTATCATTATTATCTACAAGATGAGGTGGTGGTGGTAATGGTGGCGGTGTCGTTGAGTAGTGATAAGTATACAACTACACATAAAAATCAAAAACCAAATGGGTTGGTGAACATGTTAGGGCGCCTTGGTTTTCAATCAAGAATCATTCATTGTATCTCCACTGCCAAGAATGATGTTGCAATGGCAGCAAGAAAAAAAAAATTCTTATTTTTGGCCAACTTTCGAAACTCCGACGGCATGCAAAAAGAGGTGAAACAAGGCATATGAGAGATGGAATAAAAACTAGGCCATAAGGTGAATCCAGGACGTAAAAATGAGGCGAAACAGAGTTACGACGAGGGAGATACAAGTGTTTGAACATGTATGATTGAATATAAAAATTTTGCCTAAACAGAGAAAAATCTAATTTTTTGCCAACTTTCAGAAGCCTAAGTGAATCTGAAACACAAAATGTGGAATTGCATTTTCCTTTCACTTTCATTTTCTTTGTGATTTCCATTATAACTAAACAAAAAGTAGAATTGTATTTTCTTTTCTTTTTCTATTTTCCTTTCTATATTTATCTCATCAAATTCTGCAATCCAACACAGCCCAGGACACATAGAGGTAATATTTCATTTACAATAATAATAGAGACCCCTTTTTGGAAGACTCCACAACCCTCCCTTTTTGGAAAACCTCCACAACTCCCAAAATGATTCACACCACTCATGACGTGGGTCCTATACATCATGAGTGGTGTGAATCACTTTGAAGGTTGTGGGGTCCTCCAAAAAGAAGTGTCACTCATTTTCCTTTCATTTATTATTATTAACTTGAAAAATGAGGTACAAGTATAGATTAGAGAATGACATAAAACCAAAATAGAACAAATCAGTAGCCTCCATCACTTTGAAGGTTGTGGGGTCCTCCAAAAAGAAGTGTCACTCATTTTCCTTTCATTTATTATTATTAACTTGAAAAATGAGGTACAAGTATAGATTAGAGAATGACATAAAACCAAAATAGAACAAATCAGTAGCCTCCAGGGCAATAGCAACTCTAAAAATTCAGAAAACTTAAAAAATATATATATGTATTATTATGTGTGGTTGAGATTATCAACTTATTCAAATCTGATAGATCCCACCCGATACACTTGTAGTCGGATTGTGATCATCTTCATTATATGATCGAATAGTGAGTTATTCAGTGTAGAGAGGAGTTGGATTCACAAAATCAAAAGCCAACAAATCTGGGTTAGTTTCGAACAAGGGTATGTCTTCTGGAGCCAAACTGACCCAGGCTTCAATTCCTTGACCATCTTTGGCATCCAAAAATGTAGTTACACCAAGTGGAGTACCACTTCTCCCAGTCGGTATCGGAGCAATACTCACCCACATAGGCTTTCCCCACCAGAAATTTGATTCATAAAATGGGAACCTACACCAACTGGTATGCACATACATCTCAACCTCTTCACTAAATTGCAGTTCCAAAATCTCTCCGGCCTCTTTTAAATATGCCTCCCTGCGGTTCTTCCCCTAAAGTTCTTTTCCATAATTATCGCGGAATCCTTTAATGCCTTTCATCAGCTTCCAAACTAAGTTGGACAAGTCTATTTCTTTTTCTTCTTCTTTAATGCATTGTTTGTTGGGTTGTTCCATATGACCTATCCTCAGTGCCACTGACATGTTTCCAAAAGAATGTTTTGGTAATGGTGGATTGATGGAAAGCTTAGAGGAAAGGCTAAGGTTAAAGAAAGGAAGAACAACAAAGAAGAGAAGGGGAAAATTATCAATAGATTATCGATCAAGAACTCTAGGTAAGGATTACATACTTGATTCTTGTAGATTAATTATCTAATAATTAAAATCAAAAAATGATTAGGCTTAATTTCATGTAATTGGAAAGAAATTAGGTTTAATTTGCATGTCCTATAGGTATATTAGAAAGAGGATGAAGAAATTGAGCTAGGTTTAAAAACAAAAATCAAAGGAATTAAAAATTGGTTTGATTTTGGCTCTAAATTCATACCCTGTCAGATATATTTTGCTGTTGTTGTGGACAAATTCTTGGCTGGAAATATATAAGCTCCCTCAATCTAATATATAGGATAACTAAACTAATAAAATTCCATAATTAAAACCGATTGCTTTATAGTGTATGTTGAAGCTAAGGAAATTGGCATATTTGCAAACTGGGTTCTGTTATTGAAGATAGAGATAAGGAGATACATAAATAAAATTCTTTTCGTGAAGTTTTGTCTCTATTTTTCTTATCCCTAATGTGTGTTTGTGTGTGTGTGTTCTTTTTTTTTTTTTTTTTTTTTTGTGTGTAAACCTGGGACTTGCAATTATGTCTCCTATTGGTAACATGCTTTGTCATGTTTACTATTCCATTGAATTTGTGTAGGTCACAGTACATGACAAAGCCCAGAATTGTGTTGAATTTGTGTACGTCATTTGGGTCCTCATTTGGTATTGACCTTAATTGTGTTGGATTTCAGTTTGTCTTTATTTATTTATTTTTTTTATCCATATTACTCCTTCATTTGACCCAATGTGCTTGCATGCCTTGTTCAATGGTCTATGATTTTAGACTCAATCCCTATTTTGTGTAACATCTTTAGCTGAAGCTATTACTTTTGTACTCTTTATCTACTACTTAGAAGATTCATGGAATATATTCACTTTGTGGCCTGAACATTAATAAAATGATTTGATCACGTTGATAAGTCCCTAGTCAATATCACTACCTTAGCCAACAAGCGATTATCTCCAAGAAAGCAAGTCAAAGAAAATAAAAGTACAAAAAGAGAGCTTAATGACTTGAAAATGCAATTCAATTCCTTTCAACTTGTTTTGAGACTAGGACCTATATACATTCATTTAAGTTAATTGACAAAAAATTTAAAATAATTAAACTTAAATAAATGCCCTTTTACCTATAAAGAGCACATTCAGTTTTAGTTGATGAAAGATTACTGATATAATGTGCTATCATAAAACAAGAAGACAAATAAGGAAGCCACTAAATTGACTTGCTGTGAAAGTTGCCTAAAATTAGAAGACACTGCACCATAACAGAGGTTTAGGAATTTATTTGGACTCAAAAACGCCTTTCTCCCACACTTCAAGTTTCTCACTACAACAAATTTGGGATTTAAAAATGAAACAAATTTGTCCTAAAATATATATATATTTCGTCACCCAAACTAATTACGACGAACATTTTTCGTCACCCATTTTGTCACCAAAGGGTTGTCGCTAAAGGGTCTTAGAGACGAAAAAACAAATTCGTCATTGAAAATGATAAATTTGTGACGAATTTTTTTGTCTCCAATACACTTTGTTGGGAACATACTTGTAAGTAATTAGCGACAAAATATTTCGTCATTAAAGGAGAAATTAGAGACAAAAGTATTTTGTCATAAATATAAGAAATAGAGACGAAATAATTTTGTCACATTTAATATAAACGAAGACGAAAATTTTTTGTCAAAGAAGCTACCAATAAAGGCAAACAAATTCATCATTAAAAATGATAAATTAGTGACGAATTTTTTTGTCTCCAATACACTCTGTTGGGAACATACTTGTAAGTAATTAGCGATAAAATATTTTGTCATTAAAAGAAGAAATTAGAGACAAAAGTATTTTGTCATAAATATAAGAAATGGAGACAAAATAATTTTGTCACGTTTAATATAAACAAAGACGAAAATCTTTTTGTCAAAGAAGCTACCAATAGAGACAAAAACAAATTCATCATTAAAAATAATGAAATAATGTCAAAAAAAATTCGTCACACATTGAGGGTAATAGTGACAAAATGTGACAATATTTTTTGTCATGACAAATTCATTTAGTGACGAAATAACAAAATTAATCATCCACCTAAGCCAAATAAGAGACAAAAAAAACCTTCTTTATGGATGGAAAATTTTGTCAGTAATTCCATAATATTTTTTTCCACATTATATACCTATATTATCAAAATCTAAATTTTAATTCAACAAATATAACCCTGTTCATGTTGAAACCTGTTGAATATAACAATTCCATCACAACTTAACCTAACCTATTATCAACACATTTACGAATTAACAAAATGAAAATATCCATTCATCATTACAAATAATTTCATCCTAATATAATAAAATAGTGAAATATCCACAAAATATCCAAAAGTTATAACTTGTTCAATTCTACCAAAAATCCAACAATAACTAGTGCAACTCCAAAAAGTATGTGTATCCTTATCAAACAAAAATGAACATTCAAGCAAATTACATCATTGTTGCACGTCAAAAATGCCACCCCAATCCAATCTGCAAAAAAACAAATTAAAAGTTTTAGTAATTAATCAATTATACAAAAGATTAAAAACATTAATAACTCATCAATTTACAATTATATCAATTATACAATTTATCCCTGTAATAGACTTTTTTCGAGATTATGAGAACAAAAAATTAATTTTAAGGCTAATTCACAAATGGTGCAACCCATTAATGTGCCGTAAGTTCATATAACTTATATCGGTCCCTCCTGAGGTGTTTCTATTGGTTTCTGTACAAATCTGTAGTTGTGTGATAATTTAGCATTTCGACGGCCTTTTTTGAAGCTTTAAGTATAGAGAAAAAAAATATTTTTTAGACTAATTCACAATTTATACATCCCGTGTACCTGTACAAATTGGATGTCATATGCATGTTTCCATTACTTCCTAATTCTTCAAACATGTATTCTTTTATAAAATTTGTTATATTAAAGTTAATATACTTTACCAAGAAGTATGTTCACTTGTGGATGAGTCCCCTCCACTTCCAAAGTGTCCAATGAATCCTTTAGTCCTCAAAAAGTTGACAACATCATCCATTATCTCCCCTTTCTTCTTCTTACCCTCTTCAAGATCTTCTATTTTATTGTTCTGCATTTGTATTTGTTCCTTCTGTGTCTCTATTTGCATCTCAAGGTGCTTCACATAATCATTTGTTTCAGCATATATGGTAGTGGTCCTCCTAATAGAGGATGCAGGTCTCATGCCAAGGCCTTTCACATAGCCAGACCTTGGCTTTAGGACTTTGATTGATAGCTCTTCTGCAGTCAAAGGGGTTGATCCCGGCTGTGAGAGGTGATTAGCCTGTGTCTGTATCATATTTTCCTATCAAATATAAAAAAAAAAATTAAATAATTATTAGAAAATTAAATAAGATTATAACAAATAGTATTCTAAAATTTTGTTAATAAAAATTGTAATATATACTCACATAATTACATTGAGCTTGAGATGAGATTCACTCATGTGTTTTCTCATTATAGTGAGTTTCCTTGTACAACTCTGCTAGATCAGGTAGCATCTTCTTTTCTCGTGCCTAATTCGATAGACCAAATATTCAATAAATAAAGCTAAGAATTTAATATAATTCTAAAAGTGCAAGGATACGTACCAGTTTTTCTACTCTAACAAGGATTGACCTAGAACCACACCTATGTTTTGTATACATCCTTTCTTTGTTCACGATGTTGGCCTTTGATTGTTCCTATAAGGAAGAATGACCAATATAACAATGAAATGTATCACTAGTAAGACAAATATATTGGCTTTTGATTGTTCCTGTAAGGAATAATGAACCAATATAACAATGAAATGTGTCACTAGTAAAACAAATTTAATGTTTGATAATAAAGAAATTGCATTGTTCCTCTCTATCATTTTCCTATATATCATTTCAACTTAAAAGATATTTCAAATTATTTACTAGTTTCATTCAATTCTTTGAAAAATAAATTAGAGGACTTGTTGAGATTTCATCATAAGATGGTTTTTCTAGGTGAAAAAAGAAAAACGAGTAATTTACACCGTTCACAAATAGAGGGCATATAAGCATGGGCAAGATAGATTGTGAAAAAATCCATTTACATTTCACAAGATATGGAACAATTACTGATACCAAACTCATAACCATTTCTTTCTTCCACAACTCTATCAAATCTAAAGTTCTGTCTCAATACCCTATATTAGTTACTTAGCTAGTTGCTTACCATTATCATGAAACTTCAGACCAAACCCAAGAACAAACAAAAAATTAATACAATCATAGAAACTGAAATCTTAGTTCTTTATTCTATGATGTGAAAGATGCACTTTAAGGAACCATAAATTAATCTCCTATTATGCGAGCCTTCCAATCCATGTTTAATAGTTTCCCTTTCTCATTTTCCCACTTATTTTTTTATTATGTTCCACTTACATGCCTAGAAGATAAAGGGAAAAGAATATATATGGAATTTCACAGCAAGTTGATTGTGTTCTTTCTAGTTTTTTTAGAATCTCTCCCTATTCTAATCAAATTCTTTCTTCGTTGATATAATAAAAAAGATGAAAATGTTACCAAAAATTCTTTAGTGTTCCACTTTTTATCAAAATGATCTATCCACTTGGTAGGATCAACATCCTTCGGTGGGTGGTTTCTTGCATACTCCTCCCCTTTAGCCTCTTTCAACTCCATGAATTGTTTGTGCAGCTTATAGGTATGGTTACTCAATCTCCAACCAAATTTTGTGTTCATTGCCTTCTCTATATCAACAGGGTCTCCTTGTAAATCAAATTGATCCTGCAAAAAATAGATAAGTCATAGATAATTCTTATAAAAAATAAAATAATTACAATAAATAATTAAGATTTCTAACCTATTATAAAAATGAGTAAAATGTCCTATAATAGAGTAGATAACGAACTTACATTTAAGCATTGAAACATTGCCTCCTTAACGGAGGCATCAACATACTTCCACCTACGAACACTTGGATCTGGTAAACGTGTTCACACTTCTACATCAATCTTTGAGGCATAGTCCCCTACCGGTGCACGAAATTCTGGAGGGATAGACACATTAAGCTTTCCATCTCTATCAACAAGGCCTTGAACCTCTTTGCCTCGAGTTGGGCTACAAACACGCTTAGCAGCTGATATTGTGAAGTCATAATATTGAAATAGTATGTGAACAAATTTAATTAAGATCTCAAATCAATGTAAATAAAGAGTGTGTCTTACCAATAGTATTACCAGTAGTCACCTCAAGTTGAGGCTCCACATTGAGAGGTGGTGGCGGATGGCTAGCCACCTCAGGACGTGAAGAGGCATCCCCCTCTTCCGATGCGTGGGTCAATGCCTCATGATGAGATTATGAACAGGCTCTTGATGGTATCTCTAATAGCTGAATAACATAATAAAATTTGAATATATGTACAAAGATATACATGTCTATGTGTGTATGAATTGAAAGTAACAAGAAAGAATATATTTTACAATGCATAAATGTATAGTACCTCATGCTCAAACGAATCATAGGATTCAGTGTCACTGCCATCTTCAACCTCTGATGGTCGATAATCATCGTCATTTTTCTCAATTGGTATTTGTTTTTCCTTCCTCAATTTCTTATGTTGAACCGCAGCCTTCAAACAAGTTGTTATATTCTTCACTCTTAGAGCATTCATTCTCTCACGGTTTTTATTAATTGATTTCATTCTTTGTTTCTCATAGTTCGTTACCTTCTTAGTTGCGGTACTTGGTTTGGTCAACTGTTTTTTTGTAGCGTCCATTTTGCCCAACTATAAAGCATAATTGAACATTGTTTTGGTGGATAAGCATAATTGAACATTAGATGTAAAGAAAAGATAATTATATATTTCTATACATAAAGCAATAACAATCTCAACAAGTGGATATGTCATACAGGCTCTAAATCATTGAAATATGGCTAGAGTGAGATGGATGATTTTTGTTTTTACCTTTTACTTATCATAGAACAAATTAATTATAAAGCCATCAGACACATAATATAACCAATCAACGATAAACCTACATAACAGTGGTGAACCCCACAACTGAAATTCAACTACATTAATTAAGAACAATGTTCATATAGAAAGTGCAAAATAACTACAAATCCTAGTCTACATCAAGATCCATATCGTTATCCACATCAGGTTCGTCACAGTCTTCATTTTGTTTGTCAACTCTATTCTCTATCATTATTTCATCAGATGACCTAACCCTTGTAACAACTTCTGCTTCAACACCATCTCTGTAACATTGAACATTAGGGCCAATGTCAATTGGAACAACATCGGTAATATTTTCTTGTTGGAACACATCATTTTCTTCTGGTTCATCTAATGATTCTCCATCACCTACCTCTGGTACATCAAAGACACCCCTATGTTGCACTCGTTGAACGACTTGCCAAGGTTGTCCCCATTTGGTATCATTTAGGTAAAAGACTTACTTAGCCTGGCTAGGCAAGATGAAAGGGTTGTATTGATACCATCGACTTGTGACATCAATACTTATGCAATAATCATCGGTTCACAATGTTTTACTTCAACTTGTGTTTCTTGTGTTGTACCATTCACACTGGAACAATACAACTTTGTTATGACACATGTACTCCAATTCCCAAACATTGCACAAGTGACCATAAAATTCATGCGTCACTCCCTCATGATCCCCTTCCGTAAGCACACCACTATTCTGACTCTTACGGCGATTGTCTACTTCTCTTGTACGAAACCATACGCCATTGATTATGCAACCTGAGTACTGTTTTACTAGCAAATTCGGGCCATTTGCTAACAACCATAAATCATTGGTTGCCTCTGGTGACTTTTCTTCTCTTAATATATTTATCTACAATCACATATAACGTACATCAAGATAGTAAAAATAAATTAATAAATGATCAAATCTTATACAAATTTTTAATCATGTCTTAAAATTGAAAATGCCTTACCCGCTCTTTGAACCATTTGGGAAACTCTTGTTGTTATATACGGGTTATGCCTTGGTCAGATGGAGTCCGTAATAGATTTTTGTGTATCCTACTCAAAAGAATGTGATTATTATGCACTGCTAACTACATTAATAAAGCTAAGAATACACATATTTAAATGAAAAACATACTCTAGATACTTCTCTATCTTGGGGCTATTGTTCAACAAGAACCAATGAGCCATATCACGATATTCTTGTGACATATCAGCATCCCTTGTGATTAGGCCAATAGGACAGGCAGTTTCTATGAATACAGTCAACCCTTTGCGACGTTCGCCACGATCTTGATTTCGTTCGGGTCGATTATGCACTGTTTCGATCCTATCAACAAACATTGAACAAAAAGTAATGCACTCTTTGACAATGTAAGCCTCTGCGATTAAACCTGCTGGTCGAGCTCGGTTTGTAACAAACTTTTTTAAAGCTCCGAGAAACCTTGAAAAGAGAATTAGTTAAGAGCAAGGTTACACATGCAACATATAATTACGAACCTTTCAATTTAACAATTACCTTTCAATCCGGTACATCCATCGATATTGCACCAGTCCTCCAAGAATAGCCTCACGCGGCAAGTGAACGGCCAAGTGAACCATCACATCAAAGAAGGCTGGAGGAAAGATCTTTTCAAGCTTGCATAATATGTGTACTATACGTTCCTCTAATTTCTCAAGTTCATTACGGCGTAGTGTCCTTGAGCACAAATCCTGGAAAAAGCTACCTAACTCAAATAGTGTTTTACTAATCTCTTTGTCTACGTAACCACGCATCCCAATTGGAAGAATCCGTTGTATGAGTACATGGCAGTCATGACTTTTTAAGCCTGTTAATTTACCATTTCTCGCATTCACTGATCTTGATATGTTTGCAGCATAGCCATCCGGATACTTCATTGATTTCAAGAATTCAAAGAAACCCTCCCTCTCTTCAGGGGTCAATGAAAAGATTGCCCTAGGTTTGACATAAGTTCCATCATGACGAAGTGTTAACCACAACTCTTTCCTTATATCCATAGCTTCCAAGTCCATCCGTGCTTTGTCGGTGTCTTTGTTCTTTCCATCAATGCCTAACATAGTTCCAAAGGTATTTTTACTAAAATTCTTCTCGATGTGCATGACATCAATGTTGTGTCGAAGCTTCCGTTTCTTCCAGTATGGTAACTCATACAAGATGCTTACCTTTGTCCAATTTGGTGCCTGACGGAGTCTTTTCTTGTTTCTTGGATGCTTCTCATATGTGACACTTGTCACTCTGTCCAATTGCTCTAATATCTTTTCCACTGGTAACTCTAAAGATCTCTTTCGCTTCTCATGCTTACCATTGTAAGCCTTACTCTTTCGCCTTTCGGGGTGGTTTTGAGGCAAGTAGTATCGATGGTTAGTGTATGTAGTCTTACCTTTCAAGGATTGAAAATATGGTTCATCATTGCAAGTGTAGCAAGAATAATGATCCTTTGTTCTCCACCCAGATATGTCACAAAATGCGGGCCAATCATGTATAGTCCACATCAAAGCTGCATGCATCTGGAAAGACTCACCAGTTACAGCATCATAAGATAATGCACCATTTTCTCATAACTCATTCAACTCATCCACCAGAGGTCTCATGTAGACATCAATATCGATACCTGGTTGTGATTCTCCAGGAATAAGTAATGACATCATAAGAAAGGGATCTTTCATAACCAACCAAGGTGGCAAGTTATAAGGAATGAGTACTACAGGCCATAAACTATACGAGTTGCTTATGTTCCCAAAAGTATTGAACCCATCAACAGCCAACCCTAGCCTCACATTTCGAGGCTCCAGGGCAAACTGAGGATATTGCACATCAAATTCCTTCCATTCATCACTATCGGTGGGATGTATCAATACTCCGTCATCTATGCGTTCGTCCTTGTGCCATCTTATGTCCTTAGCAGTCTTCCTTGACATGTACAATCTTTTCAACCTTGGTGTCAATGGGAAGTACCGCAACACCTTATGGGGAATCTTCTTACCCCTACCACGATTGATCTTGTATCTGGATGCCGTACATTTTGGACATTTATCTAACCTTGCATTTTCCTTCCAAAAGAGTACATAATCATTTATACAAGTATCAATTAACTCACATGACAAGCCCAAATCACGAAGTATTTTCTTAGCTTCATAAAATGACTTTGGAACCAAATTATCTTTTGGTAAAAGTTTTGTTAAAAACTCCAATAGTGTGTCAACCGACTTATTGCTCCAATGGTTTGTTACCCTCATATTAAGCAGCTCGATGACAAACTTCAACAGAGTGTGGTTTGTGCAACCTAAGTACACCTCACGTTTGGCATCATTCAATAGTTTATCAAACGTTTGTACTTCCTCATTCTAGGGTGCATCGTTGGGTTCTCCTCTTATTCGATCTTCCACTAAGGCATCAATACCACCTAAAACCTCATCTTCATCAATTCCCATTTCATGGTGAGCCTCATTTGATACACGTGGTTCCCCGTGCTCATGCCAAATAGTGTACGTTTGCATAATCCTATATCGAAGCAAATGAATTTGCACATTTCGAAGATTTTGGGAATAATAGTTCACACAGTTCAAACATGGGCACGAAATTTTACCTTCCTGGTCAATAACTACCATTGCAAATTTAATAAATGATGTCACCCCATCAATAAATGGCTGACTTATCCTTCTATCAGGTGTCTCACCCAATGCAATCCAACTCTTGTCCATGTCTGATCACAAATGAAAGATCAAGTTTTTTTAACTTGTTTATGTCATAAAACGTATCATGTGTACTATTAACCTATTCCATTTACAATTTGTATCATACAAATAAAATCATATGACGTTGTCTATCTCTAATCTTTCCTTAGTTCTCCAAGTATATAACATAGATTGAGATGGAACATATTTAAGTAGTAAAGTTGCAAAGTACAATGTAGACTAATGTATTTTCAAATTGTTTGAATTTGGCCAAAATAGAACAAATTATGAACCAGACATCCCAACAGATTATGTACCAGACCACTAAGAGCAGCTGCTGCTGTCCAAATACCTTGATCAAAGTATATCAAATTAACTTTCACTTGACTCATGACTAGTGCTCTCTAAATCTACAAAATACCTTGATAAAAATTTGCCACAAATTCAGAGAGTTTCCTTTCCCATTACTGATCAACTAGCATATCATCCGTGCTATGCACGGATTATATTTACAATTATCTATATATGTGAACTAATGGTAACCCGTGCTATGCACAACATGTAAAAAATAATAATATATTTTTATACAAAATAATATAAATAGTTAAATTTTTATATGCAAATTATGAAAACAAATAATATTGAAATTTATAATTTAAGTCCTACAATTTTATCACAATTTATTTATTATTTTTTAATTTATCACAAATTTAATCATGTAATTTTCAACCCCCCTTGCTGGAATTGCAAATTTAGTAATATAATTTGAAAAAAAAAATTAAATTTGAAATTTTATTTTATAATTTAATAAATGATGCAAAATTTAAGGAATGAATATTGGTCTCATTCCAATTATAGTAACATAATTTAAGTAAGAATCCAAATTTGAAATTTTATTTTAGGGTAAATTAAGGAATGAATATTGGTCTCATTCCAATTAGGTTTTTTGCCTTTTTTTAATTTTTGTGAGAGAAAAAGAAAATGAAATGATTATGATTTGGATGTGACATTTTGTCTTATTGACTTTTTAATGTATTTCGGTTTTTTTTTTAAAATTTTATTTTATACTATTTTAGCCTTTTAGTCCCAAAAACCAACATGCCAAACGAAGGCTTAGGCTTCGTTTGGGAAGTGGGTTGACTTTTTGGCTTTTAGTCTGGGCTAATAAGCCTCGTTTTGGTTGAATTTTTTAATTTTTTTGACTTTTATAAGAGACAAAGTGAAATGATTTTGTGACATTTTGTCTTGTTGACTTTTTAATCTATTTTATCATTTTGTATCTATTTTAACCTTTAGCATCCTAACTCAACATGCCAAATGAGGGCTTAAAATATTTGTGTTCAATTTCGTAATTAATTTATGTAAATTTTTCTATTTATTTTGTCAGTGAGGGTAATGTAGTGGTTGAGCACAATAAAACGTGTTAACACTACATGCGATCTTTAAAAATAATTGAATTTGTGAAAAGTGTCAACACTATATTAGTTTGGTAAAAAAAAGATTAAAACTCATTATTTATATATATAAATATATATATATTTTTTTTTTGGGGATGAAAATAATTTTATAAAATTCACAAATATATATATTTTTTGGTATTTATTCATGGTTTTCCTATATGTTGATGACTTGAAAATTAAAGTTTGACAGGAAAAAATTCTTTGGTTCAAGTCCCATTTTAAAAAATAATTAAAAAGTGTCAACACTATATTAGTTTGGTAAAAAAAAAGATTAAAACTCATTATTTATATATATATATATTTTTGGGGATGAAAATAATTTTATAAAATTCACAAATATATATATATTTTTTGGTGTTTATTCATGGTTTTCCTATATGTTGATGACTTGAAAATTAAATTTTGACAGGAAAAAATTCTTTGGTTCAAGTCCCATTTTAAAAAATAATTAAAAAGTTTCAACACTATATTAGTTTGGTAAACAAAGATTAAAACTCATTATTTATATATATATATTTTTGGGGATGAAAATAATTTTATAAAATTCACAAATATATATATTTTTTGGTGTTTATTCATGGCTTTCCTATATGTTGATGACAGAGACAAATCCTATATGTTGATGACAGAGACAAATTGTGAAGTTTTTTTTTTTTTTTTTGATTCAAAGGAAAGTAATAAATAGGAGTTCGCAAAAGCAAAACAGCAAGCAGAGGGTTCATCCCTCACTACACTAACACCACACATATCATCAATGATCAAAGGTGCGACTTCAGGTGGTGAACAAGCAGAATGGTGAACAATGAACATACAAATTCCATAGTTGTGGAATAAATTTCCAGTGACAATAATCAATTGATCAAACCCACGCATACATACGTCTTATTGGAAGGTCATATAAATATGTATTGATTGTTCCTAATGGGAGGGAAGAGAGGCAGGGAAAGAGGGATACATGTGTACCGTGAGAGTCCTTTCCGGTCAGATTGTGGAAGAATGCTTCAGCAAAGAGCCGATCCCTCAGCCGTGGGTTGCAACAGTAAGCACACCAGAGAAAGAGCAGAGGAAGTTTGATGGTCTTGAAGATATTTGTTTTTTAAAGTTTGATGGTCTTGAAGTTTGATGGCCTTTTAACTTCTTAGCCTTTCAACTTCTCAGCCTTTCAATTTTATTTGGTTTCATTTTTTGAAAACCATTTGGAGTTATTTGTTTTTTTTAGATACACTTAATTATACTTAAAAGGAAAAATATTTATGAAAAATAAAAATTAATAAAAAATGACAATGTACTAGATTTTACAAATATCATTTTTTTACTAACACAATGTACGAGGACCTTTTTTATTTTTAATTTCATGCAGCAACTCATCTACGATTCTCACCGGAGATGCCGACTTTTGAGGTTATCTTGACAGTATGGAACTTTTTATTGATGATTTGGCTCTCTCTCTCTCTCTCTCTCAGCTTTGTCCAATTATGAAACTAGAGATTTTCATCTATCTTCTATCTTCTATCTATCTATCTATATCTATATATCTATATATTATTATAAAGTGAACACCCTTTATAGTGTCTTGAAGCCTTTGTTTCTTATGCTGCCACATGTCTACTTTTTTAACACCCCGTATGGTGTCTTGAAGCCTTTGTTTCTTATGCTGCCACATGTCTACTAAAAATTAGATAGATGAGAAGAGGGGATTTGAACTTTAGACTTATGTCAAATGAATAACACTTTTGCCACTTAACTAGCACACAATATATGATAAATGTTTTATTTTATTTATATTTATTAGAATTGCACACGCATCGCGTGTGGCAACCACTAATCTTTCTAAAAGCTAGCTTTTCAGTTTGTTTTGATTTCATGGGACTTTCTCAAAGTAACTTGGAACATTGCAAGTTAATTGAAATTTAAAATATTAGCTTGTTTTGATTTCATGGGACTTTCTCAAAGTAACTTGGAACATTGCAAGTAAATTGAAATTTAAAATGTTAAAAACTGATCAGAATATTGTATTTTGAGTCTTGTAGTATTAAAAGGTATCAATCAATGGTGTTGAGAGTTACTGGAAAATTGCAACAAAGCTTTGTGCTCGTTTATGAATTCCTTGTGAATGTCTTCTCTTGAAAGTCTTTTTCTTTTTTGATGAAGAGGTCTAGTTGGTTGTTTTTTATTTTTGATATTTTAATTTTTTTTATGAAAGGGTTGTTTAACATTTTTTTCACCCAAAAAAATTAATTAAAAAATATGATAGTATCAACCTCGCTGCCCAATAATAAATTACTTTGTAATTAGTTTTATTACGTATATGTGGCGGTTATAAAACTATTTTGAAATGTGTACACGAATAATGGGATTCACTATCTCATTTATAGTCTTATTATTAATTGGTGATATCACGTGCGATAGTACTGTGGCAGTATCTAACAATTAGTAGATTGAACTTTTCTGCATAGATTATTCTGTTTATATAGTAATGATAATACTAAACTTGCATCATTTACATAATAAAAGGTTTATGGTAATCAATAAAAAAAAATGATATTCGTATAAAACTTTTATACAAAAGTCAAGTATAATCAAGATTTTACAAATATCATATAAATGGTTAAATTTTTGTATGCAAATTATGAACACAAAGAAGATTGAAATTTAAAATTTAAATCTCACAATTTTATCACAATTTATTTATTATTTTTTTAATTTGTCACAAATTTAATCATGTAACTTTCAATCTCCCTTTCTAAAATTGTAAACTTACGTGGGCTCAACACAAGCAACTTGAGTCAAGCTTAAATTTTTTTTAACGATTGAACTATATAGTTTTTAATTAAGTGAATACTTATGCAGAAATTCAAAAATTCAAACTAAATTTGAGTGAACTTGGGCGCAGAAACACCAATTAATAACTTGAGCAACCAAAACAAAATTATATATATAAATATATAAATTATTTTCTAACTTATTTTTTAAAATAATGAATAAAATTAATTAAAAATTTAATAGTAATGAATAAAAGAAAAAGCAATATACTTAAGATTTCCAATAGAATTTTTCTTGAAAATATTTAAAAAATATACCTTTTAGAAATGGATCATCGAATAAAGGGTTGTTTGGAAAGTGCCATATTAGCTCACTTTTTTTTTTTTTTTTTCTATAATCTTTTTATCTTTTTTTGGTCATATCACATCTCTACTTTTCTACACAGCATTTCGTAAAAAGTAAAAAAATATATATATATATATATACTTAATTATCTTTTTGGGTCACATTACATCTCTACTTTTCTATACATATTTTCGTAAAAAATAAAAAAATATACTTATTTGGCACTTCCCAACTACCACTAAGTTGATGTTAAAAAAATTTACTTTTTATAATGGCATACATAATTTAAATATGATTTTTTAGAAATTCTTTTTAATTAAAATTACAATAAAATATTAAATAGAATAAAAACAAATTTCTGACAAAATAAAAGCATTTGAATAAAAAAAAAAGGTAAGAAGGAAATTTAATATGGTATTTTTATTTAATCTGAAAATAATTTTAGATGAATAATAAATTATTACCTATAACCCTCTTCTTTTTTTAAAAATAAAAAAGTTTAACGAACTATCACTTTTAATAAAAAAGAAAAATTAAGGTTTCCTTCTAATTTATTTTAACAAAAGTAACTTTTTAACAATTTGAGCCAAATATATCTTTATTCTTTATTTTAATTTCTTTAATTGACAATCGAGATAAATAAAAAAACAAATCTAATAAAATCCACCATGTTTCGTAAATACTAAAAAATTTATGTTTTGTTCTTTTTTTTCAAAAAAAAAAAATTTATATTAAAAAATATTATTGTTTAAGTCCTTATAGTTTAGAAGGATATAATTTTTTTTATAAAATTTAAAACAAAAAAAAAAATTAATAGTGATTAATAATTTGAACACATGTATTTAACGCAAATTATATTTAAACCAATAATATTATGACACATGTGAATATTGAGCTCATTCTAATCGTAGTAATATAATTTGAAGAAGAATTCACAATGGAGAGATTATGAAATATGAGAGAAATTACAATGGAGAGATTATGAAATCGATGAGGGAAATTACAATTGAGAGATTATGAAATATTTTTGTTACCTTTCTATTTGAAATCCATAAATTAAGAGATAATTATTATTTCTAGAATAATTAAATAGGTATGGGAGAAGTTGAAAAGGGGGGATAATTATTATTTTCAAAATAATTAAATAGGTATGAGAGAAGTTGAAAAGGGTATCTATGGAAGAAGTCAAAAAGATTTGGGAGAAATTAATAAGTTTTGAGTTTTTTTATTTTTGTAAATCAAAAAGTTAAGAAATTAAGATTGAGGTATTGGAGCTCCCACAAAGCTTGTGAGATAGAAACCCGTTTTCCTTATATAAATACTAGCCTATCACCCGTGTTATGCCTTATAGATATTTATATTTATTTTAGATTTTTTTTAATATATAAATAATGTTTTTTGAGATTTTTTATAAAAATAATTTAACAATCTTATCACTAATCATAGTGTATGAGAGAAGTTGAAAAGGGTACTGCAGTAACTATACACGGATTGTATCTATAATTATTTGTATGAGGAGATTTTAAATGCTGATCAGAAGATTTTGACCAAATCAATAAATGCAGGCATGTGAAAAGACATGTGGATTGAAAAAAGTTAATAAATGCTGATCAGGGGATTTTGACTAAATCAATAAATACTGAATTTTTTTTTTAAATAAAAAATTTAAAAAATTCAGATTGGGATATTGAAACTCTCATAAGCCTTGGGGGTTAAAAACTCCATTTTGCTTAATATATAGTATAGATATATTAGCATATTGGAGCCTTCACCCGGCTTGTGAATTGTGATTTTTAAATAATATATATATATATATATTTTAAATGTTTTCTTTTTTTCCTTTTTTATATTATATTAAAGTTTAATATTTTGATAATAATCATATGTGTTGGGGCTTTTCAAGGAATTCATATGTGTTAGATTTCAAAGAATTTTTTTTATATTTGTTCTTAATGCCTTAAAGTGTTATTATGATGGTAAGACTTGGGAGTTGGGAGAAATTAATAAATGCTAAAATTTGTTTTTTTAAATCAAAAAATCAGGAAATTTATATTGGGAGATTGGAGCTCCCACAAGGTTTGGGGTTAAAAATCCCCTTTTGCTTAATATATAGTATAGTATAGATAGATGGTTATGTTTGGTAAGAGATTTAAGAAGAAATTTATTATTAAAAAAAAAAAAAAAAACGTGTGAAATTATATAAAATATAAATATATATTTTATTTATATTTTTTTATTTTCCTTTTCAAATATTTTTCAAAATACCTCAACTAAACACGATGTTAAGAGCAATTTCAATAATGTGTTGTATTAAATTTAATATAATTATCTAGCATATCACTCGTGCTATGCACAGATTGTGTTTACAATTATCTATATATGTGAATTGCGATTTTTAAATGTCTTTTTTTTTTTTTTTTTAAATGCCTTCTTTTTTTCCTTTTTTATATTATATTAAAGTTTAATATTTTGATAATAATCATATGTGTTAGAATTTTCAAGGAATTAAATGTCTTTTTTTTATTATTATATTATATTAAAGTTTAATATTTTGATAATAATCATATGTGTTGGATTTTTCATGAAATTTTTTTTATGTTTGTTCTTAATGCGTTAAAGTGTTATTATAAGGGATAATAATCATATGTGTCAAGACTTTTCAAGAAATTCATATGTATTGGATTTTAAAGAATTTTTTTTATGCTTGTTTTTAATATATTAAAGTGTTATTATGAGGGTAAAACTTGAGAATTGGGAGAAGTTAATAAATGCTAAGGTTTTTTTTTTAAAAAAAAAATAAAAAAATCAGGAAATTTAGATTGGGAGATTGGAGCTCCCACAAGGCTTGGGGTTAAAAACCCCCTTTTGCTTAATATATAGTATAGATAGACTAGCATACCACCCGTGCTATGCACGGATTGTGTTTACAATTATCTATATATGTGAATTGTGATTTTTAAATATTTTTTTTAAAATGTCTTCTTTTTTTCCTTTTTTATATTATATTAAAGTTTAATATTTTGATAATAATCATATATGTTGGACTTTTCAAGGAATTAAATGTCTTTTTTTATTATTATCTTATATTAAAGCTTAATATTTTGATAATAATCATATGTGTTGGACTTTTCAAGAAATTTTTTTTATGCTTGCTCATAATGCATTAAAGTGTTATTATGAGGGATAATAATCATGTGTTGGGACTTTTCAAGGAATTCATATGTGTTGGATTTCAAAGAATTTTTTTTTATACTTGTTCTTAATGCATTAAAGTGTTTATTATGATGGTAAGAGTTAGGAGTTGGATAAGTTAATAAATGCTAAGATATTTTTTTTTTAAATAAAAAAATCAAAAAATTTAGATTGGGAGATTGGAGCTCCCACAAGGCTTGGGGTTAAAAATCCCTTTTGCTTAATATATAGTATAGATATAGATAGATAGATAGATAGATAGATAGATAGATAGATAATAGATATAGATATAGATATAGATAGATAGATAGTAGATAATATGGCACATACCATTTATATGACCACAAGGACCAAAGTACCAGGACAACTGCTGTAATTTGCCCTCATCTAAATTAAAGGGATTTAAAAAGTAAAAAAATAATAATTATTATAATATTAAAAAATATCACTAAAAAAATATAGATTAAAAATTAAAAATTAATTATTGAAAACTCCATACTAAACAAGGTAAATGTTTTCTATTAATTTTGAAAATTAAAAAATCATTATTAATTTTTCCTCTGTTTTTTTTTTCTCACAAAAAAAATAGCTACATTAGTTATCTTTTTTTTTTTTTTTTTTTTGAAGAGGGGTTTTGACCTGCGATTTTTCTAAAATGGGTGTTCTAGACGGAAAAGGTAAAGTTGGTTCAGACAATAAGAAACAATTCTTATGCAAGAGGCGCCTTCACTATGTACAAAAATAGTCGGTTTTGCATGAGGTGCCTTCTTGGATAATAGCTTCAATACTGGCATGCATGAAGGGCTTAAGTGTGAGACATATGAGAGGGTTTTAGTGCGAAAATAGAAGAAATAGTTTACAGACTGTCTTCTTGCTTCACGACTTTAATACTTGTGAGAGAGGAGTAGGCTCAAGTGCAAGAGAGAAATGAGGGTTTGTAGGAAGTGTCTTCTTGGGTCACGACTTGAGTGTCCGTGCACATGAAAATGAGTGATAAGGGTCAGAGTGTGTCACTTGGGGTCACGATTTCAGTGCTCCGAAACACAAAACCATAGCATATTAATAAAGAGAAATAATTAGTGATAAAATATTTTTGTCTCCTGAAATACAAGAACAGAGAATTTATTATTGGTGACGAAATATTTTTTGTCTTCCATAACATAACCTTATGAGACGAAAAATATATTCGTCGCGCAATCAATCAGAATTTATTAGTGACGAAATATTTTCGTCTCCCATAACTTATTCTTCCGAGACAAAAATATATTTGTCGCCCATTTAATAGAAAGATGAAACGGCATCGTTTGCATGATGGAGTGTTTATTGGTGACGAAATATTTTCGTCTTCAATAACTTATCATTCTTAGACAAAAATATATTTGTCGCTTAATAAATGGAAATATGCAACGACATCGTTTAATAGGTAGGGAATTTATTGGTGACGAATTACGTTCATCGCAAAAAAATATATATATATTTTGTGACAAAAATGTTCGTCTTCAATGAGCTAAAATAATTCGCGCCAATGCAAATGAAATTGGCGCCTGAATTTTGGAGACGAAATTTTTTTTCGTCTCCTATACGTTTGAGAAAAATTAAAACAAACGAAAAATTAATATTTTGTCATCTTTGGGTTAAATTTTAAGACAAAAAAAATTTCGTCACCAAATTTTGTCACAATAGCCTAGATTTCTTATATTTTGTTTCCTTGTTTAATTATTATTTTTTTTTTTCCTTTTTGTGGAGAGGGGTTTACTGTGAGAAAGAATAATAGCTTTGTACAAAATGTCTTCTTAGATAATAATGTTTGCATGCACAAACGGCTTAAATGTGAGAGAGAATAGAGGAGCTTCAGTGCGAAATAGAAGAGATGGTTTATAGAGATTGTTTTCTCGAGTCACAGCTTCAATACTTGTGAGAGAGGAGACTCAAGTGCGAGAGAGAAATGAGGGTTTGTAGAGGGTGTCTTTTCGGGTCACGACTTTAGTATTTGTGTGTGTGTGTGAAAGTAAGTGATTAAGGTGAGAGTGCCTCTTAGTTTCTGACGACATTTTAATAAAGAGAAATAATTAGTGATAAAATATATCCATTTTCAACCACTGTGAGAATCATATTTAATTGTTTTTCGCTAGCAAAGATTTTCAATTGAACCATGGAAACAATATTAAAAGATGAATCTAACCTATAGATTCTAGCTTCACTTCCTTTGCATGCACTAAACCAAAGCAATCATTCAAAGAAAACTTTGAAAGCCTTCTTTTAAGCACAAAAGTTCATAAAATATAGATGTTGATTTAGAGTTGATTTTGTGTTGTCCCTACTCTACATTTTATTATGCATTACAAGGATTCCTTTCTTGTCTTGGTGATACTTGTTTAGGATTAATCTAAGATAAAGACAGTTTGGAATACGAAGCATTGTTCATCTGTTGAGTTGCTTTAACGTTTTATTATCTCTTTTTTTTTTCCATTCAAATGTCCCTTACGGGCTGTGATAATGTCATTAAATTCAGTCTAGCTGCCTGTGCATTATATTTTTCATTGGCAATCGGATGCCTTCTACATATTGAGAGGAACAAATTTGTAATTGACTGTGGTAATAGAAACTATTGATTTTACTTCCTCTGCCATGTCTTTATTATAGTGTTGTGGTAGTACAAGTTTTTCTCTGATAATTGTAGCATCTTCTTGCAACCGACCCCATTTGATGGGACTTAAGCCTTGGTTTGGTTTAATTGTTAGCATCTTCTTGTAGCTGCTTATGTTAGATGTGCAGGGCTAGTTTGCTTTCCTATAGGACTAGGAAATATGTATTTGTATCTGTATTTTTTATTTTATTATTTTGGCTTGATAAAATGTCTATGTATTTGTATTTACGTGTCTTTGAGGGTACTTTGAGGCTTACGCTATATTTGTAGGTCGAAAGAATGGGTAATAGACAGAAAGTATGATTGGCCTCCTAAATGCTGCCTATGTCATGCTGTGATTGAAGACGGGATTGATCCTCAAACTACTCAATTGGGTTGCTTGCGTATGTGATCATGCCACATATTGTCAAACTTCATACGTGCAAATTTTTTCTTTGCACGCAAGCTAGCTGAACTTATACTAAATAATTTCTTTTCTCTCATTTGTTTTGTATGAAATTATTATTGTAAGTTGAAATATACTTGGTTTGTATGCAATGATGACATTACAAGTTTTTCTCTTGTTTGGATGGTTGTAAGTGAAATAGATGTGATTGTAGAATGGGTGATAATATATATGTATTGTTTTGTTTGTATATCTGTTACAGGTTGCATGGGATACATACAAGTTGTGATAAATTAATAAAAATAAACAATAAAAAAAACATAAAATGATGTTTTTGGCCGACTCAACAATTGGTAACCAAAAATGGTGTTAAATATTTTTAGCAACTACAAAGTTAGTAGCTAAAAAAGAATCTAAATGGAAACCAAATCTTTGTTGGCGACTAAATATTAGTAGCCATTTAAAAAAGACTTTAGGTGACTAATGATTTAGTAGCCAAAAATTTTGGAAAAAAAAAAAAGGCAAAAAACCCTCTTGGCGACTAAATATTTAAGTCGCCAAAAGATAAAAATTATCATGATAGGCGACCTAAAATTTTAGTAACTAAATAAAAAAATTAGACTTAGGGGACTAAACTATTTAGTAGCTAAACAAACAAATTGGACTTTCGACGACTAAACATTTAGTAGCTAAAAAAAGTTAGATGAACCAAAAAGGAAAATTTGGACGAAAACTTTGGTCACCCTAGATACCTCAAGTTTTGGCAACAAAAATTTTAGTAGTTGAAAATGTGATGTTAAATTAAATTGAAAGTTTTTGGCCGACTAACAGATTAGTTGCCAATTTAGCCTAATCAGCGACTGAAGATCATTTTGTCGCCAATACATTTACTTTTGGCGACTAAAAAATTAGTAGCCATTTATAGGACTTTTGGTGACTAAAGATTTTCTAGTTGCCAATACCTTCCTCGACAATGTTCCCCACGACAAATCCGGCGACTAAAATGTTTAGTCAGGAAAGCTTTTCGGCGACTAAAATCTTACTTTTGGAGACTAAAAATATAGTCATCAAAAATGCAACTTCTTGTAGTGTTTTTTTTTAAAAAAAAATAAAACCTTAAAATTGTGTTTGGTTGAAGGATTTGATGAGAAAACATAAAAAGGAAAAGAAAAAGTGAAAGAATTGATAGAATTCGAATTTCAAGTTATGTTTGGTTGAATTGAAAAATGGAGAAAGAAAAGAGCTTAAGTGAATCTAAAACACAAAATGCGGAATTGCATTTTCCTCTTATTTTCTTTTTCTTTGTATTTTCCATTATAACCAAACAAAAAGTGAAGTTGCATTTGCTTTTCTTTTTCTATTTTCCTTTCTATTTATCTCATCAAATTCTCAACCAAACATAGTCTACAAAGATACAGAGATAATATTTCATTTATTAATAACTTGAAAAATGAGGCACAAGTAGGGATTAGAGAATGACATAAAACCAAAACAGAACAAATCAGTAGCCTCCAGGGGAATGGCAACACTAAAAATTCAGAAAACTTAAAATATATATATATTTTTATGTATGGTTGAGATTCTCATCTTATTCAAATCTGATAGATCCCACCCGATACACTTGTAGTGGGATTGTGATCCTCTTCATTATATGATCGAATGGTGAGTTATTCAGTGCAAAGAGGAGTTGGATTCAAAGAAGCAAAAGCCAACAAATCAGGGTTAGTTTCGAACAAGGGTATGTCTGCTGGAGCCAAACTGACCCAGGCTTCAACTCCTTGACCATCTTTGGTGTCAAAAAATGTAGTTAGACCAAGTGGAATACCACTTCCCCCAGGCGACAACGGAGCAATACTCACCCATGTAGGCTTTCCCCACCCAAAATCCGATTCATAAAATGGGAACCTACACTAACTGTTATGCCCATACATCTCAACCTCTTCACTAAATTGCAGTTCCATAATCTCTCCGGCCTCTTTTAAATACGCCTCCCTGCGGTTCTCCCCCTGAAGTTCTTTTCCATAATTATCGCGGAATCCTTCAATGCCTTTCCTCAGCTGGCAAACTAAGTCGGACAAATCTATTTCTTTTTCTTCTTCTTTAATGCATTGTTTGTTGGGTTGTTCCATATGACCTGTACGGGAAAGAAATAAACCTTCTCGTACAATCCTGTTGATCAAGTCTGCGCTCCTCCTTACGATGTCGTTCTACTACCTGAAAATACAAACGTGAGCTAGCCGGCGGGTGTGTGCCGGAAACCTCTCCGATGCCTAAGTCAACAAACTAGACAAATACACAAAAGCTCTGTACGGGAATCAAACTTGCGTTACCTCTCCATAGGTGATGTTTGTGAGCTTTTATAGGTTCGTGTGGCACCATCCTAGTAGGACTTTTATTCCTCCATGCAGAGTCCTCCTAGGATTCATAATCCTGAAGGATAACGCTTATCCTTCAACTCCCCCCTCACTGCTTAAACCAAGTGAGATGGTTTTACCATGGCCGGACTCCAATATGACCGAAGTAAACATGACTATGGTTAGCCGCAGAATAGGCCGAACTATCCTTAATTCGGCTCTTCCCTCTACTACTCTTACTTCGGCTTCTCATCTATAACCCATGGTGTGGTTAGACCGAACTAACATGTTATGACCGGTCTAACTCTAAGACCGGTCTAACTCCAAAGCATCTTTAGACCAGTGACTTCAATCTTCTCTTGGACCGGACTAATTTCCGAGCTTTTGGGGACCGGACTAACTCCAAAGCATCCACAAGACCGGAGTAACTTATATGGCCATTTTACTCGGCCCCTTTATACTGCGGGCCCATAACGGCCCATTTACCCAGTTCGGCCTAATTTTTATATAAATTACCCTCTCAATTGCCCTTAATTTCGTCTGCGTAGCACGATGGGGATTACCTGTCTATAAACCGGGCTAAGGTTTTAGCCTTTCCAGTCCGAGCTAAAATAACCCTTTAGCCTTTTCAGCCGAGCTAATACTCTGAAGCCTTTAGAGCCGAGCCATATTTAAGCGGAGCTATCCTTATCCGGTCAAAACGTCGCTTCAATCACAGAAACTGAACCGTTTTCCTTTCCAGTGACACGTGGCAGGCTTTGATTGGTCCTTCGCAGCTGTCACGCCGCCCCCGTACTCCGAAAAATTTGAACAGTTCCGCCTCCGTCTCTTTCACAATAAACAAAAACCCTTTCATCTTTCAAAAATCACTCACCTTACTATTCAGTCTTTTCTCTCTCTCTTCCTGAGCTCTGTGTTTTTTCTTGTTCTTCGTTTCTGCAACCTGAAGAACTCGTGTTCTCCACTGCCTTGCTTTCATCTCCAGCTCTTCCTTTTTACCAGGTAAGCATCCCTGAATCTGTTTCTCTTCTCTTATTTTTGCTTTTGTTCAATCCAATGTAGTTTGTTTCATGTGTTTTTGCAAAACATTTTTCTGGAAAAAACTCAACTATAGAACACTTGAATTCAAGAAGTAATCTGTAGAACGCTATTTTGATCTATAGACATGCCCCAACCGAACTAGGATACTGTTTGTGCTATATGTAGATCTTATTAAGATATAACCGAACTAGAACTCGTGAATATATCAATAGTTTCAGCAAGTCACCATCTTCTGATTGACTTTAGCCGAGATAAACTCACCGAACTAAGGTTTGAACTTCGCGTACTAGAAACCTTAGCCTTCAACCGAGCTGAGTCTTCAGGGCTAAGCCAGCTTTCTTAGTTTCTAAACCGAACTCAGAAAGCTGCCCCTAGAGGCTCAACCGAAGCAACCAAACCCGTAGTCCGAACCGAGATAACCAACTCCTTGCTCAATCCGAGCTACCTAGTATCCTGTTGAAACCGATATAGAAGCTGTAGCATCCCTCAAGTCGAAGTAAAGCTTCTTTTATCTTGCTTTTATCTGTAGCACGGTCCAATGATCTGTGCTTAACCCCTTTGTTTTCCACTTTGCAGACTTAGGTTGCCCAGGCACTCCTCTGTGCGCTCAACCGAGCTACTGAGCACAATTTTCCGATCGAACTAACTTATCTATAACTTATAAAATAAAATGGGGAAGTATATAGAGACACCAGGTGGTCTAGCCGAATTTCATAAGGACTACAACATTCCTGACGATGTCCACCTTACCCTAGCCAAAAAAGGGGTCACACCATGGGGGAATGAAGGTTTTGTGCCCTTTACCCTTCTTTCAATAATAGAGACCGGACTAAGATTTCCAGTCCAACCCTTGATTTGTGAATTCCTTAGACAAACCAGAATATGCCCAACCCGACTATCCACCAATTCATACCGTATAATAGAAGGAATAGCCGAACTAAACCGCCAAGCCGGTCTCAACCTCGGTCTAGCCGAAATATTCCACCAATATTCCTTAGGATCAAAAGAAGATGGGTGGGTTTAAGAATACGCCGTCGCCGAGAGAAGATAATAGAAGATACACCGGATAAAGACTTAAACGATGACGATTTTTTCTAGGTGTCTGGGAACTTTGAAGATCATCAAGCCCAGATTCCTGGCCGAAGTATAAACTGGAAAAAAGGAATCCCCGGTATAACTTACTTCGGTTTCCTTTTATTCTTTGTCTTTTACCTCGGCTTCCAATTCTAAGCCGATCTAACGGTTTGTCTTCTTTTTGCAGATTCAGCCCATCTTCAATCATTGTACAGCTACCCCAACCTTGAAACTCTCCGCACCGCACTTCGATATAGAGAACGGAGTTGGGCTAAGCTGTTAAATGTTGAGCCGACCTACAGATACAGCGGTCGCCGAAAAGCCAGAGTGACCGATTTCCTTCTTGAAGACGCACCAGAACCGGACCCAACCTTGCCCCAAATCAACCTCGTCCCTCTGACTGCCGAACAAGAAATGGCAAAAAGGAGCAGAGTAAGGGCACTTCTAACCGAAACTAACAGACTCGAAGTACCGCCACAAAGTCAAACCCAAGAAACTGTGGTGGCTCTTCCCTCTCAACAGCCCTCGACATCTCGGGCGCACAAGCGTACCCGGACTAGCCAAACCGAGCAACTCCTTGTTGACGAGGACGAGCCCATTCTTCCACCGAGCCCTCAACCCAGCTTTCAACCGGAGCAATCTGACTGAGCTGACTCCTCCAAATGGGCTCCAATTCTCACATTTCAAAGCCGAGATATCCAGGAAGCTGACTCGGTTGTTGCTGAGAAGGATCACTTGATGGCTTTCAATCTAGCCAAGAGTGTTTGCCTTCCAAAAGACATGGAACACCACAACAAGCAACTAAACACCGAGCTGAAGGCCATCCGGTCATCAACAAAATCAATGATCCTGGTAAGTGGCTCTCTGTTTTCTTTGTCTAACTTTTCCCAACTGTCAGTCCGGCTAAAGAGAGTTACTACTTTTTTGCAGGCTATTCAGAAGAACAACATTGCACATAGGAAAGTGCTGGAGCTCCGGAAAACAACGAGGCAGGCAATGGCGGAAGCTGAAGCCAAGACTGCCGAACTAACACGATCTCAACAAAGGACGGCCGAGCTGGAGGCCGAGGTAACTCGTCTAATCGGACTAGTTGCCTCGGCTGACAGTGATAAACAGCGAGCTGTTACCGAAGTGAAAGATAAATACTTGTGGGAGATGGCACAGCTTGAAGACGCTAAGGACGCCGAAATATCAGTTCTGAAGAAGAAGGCTGAGGACGCCGAGCTGAAGGGTTTCAAGGATGGCGAGGCTGCATACATCCAGCAGTGTGAAGCTGCGAAGGACTTGTTCTTCAAATGCGGCTGGAGGGGTGCTGTGGAGCAGCTTGGTTGTGGGCCTAACACCGAGGTCTACAATGCTCCACAGTATTTCATTCCGGCCTCACTGGCGGAGTATGCTGCCGACCTACAGAAATAATTTCTTGAAGCGTCTGATGATGAAGAAGAAGATGAGCAAACTGAGACTTCAGTTGTCAACGCGCCTGCCAATGATCAGTTAGCTCGGTTGGAGCCAGTGGTCGAAGACTTGACGACCAAAAATGTGCTTCCAACAGAGACTGGGCTTCCAACAGAGACTGCTCGAACCTCTGAAACCAGAGTCAGTGTTGATATTGAAGCCGATCTCGATGATCTTTTTAACTAATTCTGTAATTTTTTCTTTCTTGGACTTGTAACCGGGCTGCAGCCCCTCCTGTGTACCTGTTTTTTATTTCAATGAAAATCTTCCTTTGTGCTCAACTCTTATTCCGATTTTGATTTGTATGCTTGCACTTGTAATGTCTTCTATTACTCCAACTTCTATTTCGGTTTACTTTCCTATTTCAGCATACTTCTAACTGTAACTTGCAATATTTTCGGCCGAGATACCGTATTCCGGTTTCAGTTGGTCAATCTGACTTACTAGCCAACCACTCTTTGGCTGATATAATTACTTCGGTTGAAGAGTAACAAGAGTTGGTTTAATCCAGCCAACCACTCTTCAGCCTAAATACCTTACTTCGGCTAAAGAGTACTAAGAGTTGGTTTAATCCAGCCAACCACTCTTCAGTCTTAAACTTACTTCGGCTGAAGAGTAACAAGAGTTGGTTTAATCCAGCCAACCACTCTTCAGCCGAAATACTTTACTTCGGCTGAAAAGTACTAAGAGTTGGTTTAATCCAGCCAACCTCTAAGTTAGTTTTTCCAGCCAACTTAGAATAGAGTGTTCGGTTATTCCGACCAAACGTCCTGTAGCCTAAATCCTTATCCTGGGCTTTAGGAGGGGTGTTGGTTTAATCCAGCCAACCTCTAAGTTAGTTTTTCCAGCCAACTTAGAATGAAATGTTTGTTCGTTCCGACCAAACGTCCTGCAGCCTGGATCCTTATCCTGGGCTTAGGAGGGGTGTTGGTTTAATCCAGCCAACCTCTAAGTTAGTTTTTCCAGCCAACTTAGAATAGAGTGTTTGGTTATTCCGACCAAACGTCCTGCAGCCTGGATCCTTATCCTGGGCTTAGGAGGGTTCATAGTTGGTTATTCTGGTCAACTATGTTTACGATGCTCCTGACTTACTAAAGTTACCTTCTACTGAAAACAATTATGCTGAAAAGAATCGACTTGTTTTATTTTGAGAAAGTAAAAATTACACATACTTAAAAGAAAAAAACTAAAAATAAAATAACTTGAGATTGGCAGTGTTCCATGGTCTGGGAATTGCTTTGCCGTCCTCATCTTCTAAGTAGTATGCCCCTTTGCCTGCTAATCCGACCACTTTGTAAAGTCCTTCCCAGTTAGGCCCTAGCTTGCCATCTCCTGGTACCAAGGTATTTCCCATCACTTTGCGCAATACCCAATCTCCGATCTTGAATTTCCTTGGATGCACTGTTTTGTTATACTTTCTGGACAATTCTTGTTGGTAGGAGGCGATGTGAACCAATGCTCTGTCTCTTCTTTCTTCCGCAAGGTTAAGCTCCAATGCTATGGCTTCGCCATTTAAGTCTGGATCAAAGTTTTTGCTCCGAATTGTGGGGAGGCCAACTTCTAATGGGATGACTGCTTCCATGCCATAAGCTAAGGAGAATGGTGTTTCTCCTGTTGATCGTCGAGGCGTGGTGCGGTAAGCCCATAAAACATGAGGGAGCTCTTCTGCCCACTTGCCTTTGGCTTTCTCTAACCTTTTCTTCAATCCATCCAAGACTACCTTGTTTGATGCCTCCGCCTGACCATTTGCTTGGGGATATGCCGGTGTAGAATTGTAGAACTCTATCTTGTACTCTTCACAAAAGCCTCTGAAAATTCTGCCGTCGAACTGAGTGCCGTTATCTGAGATTAATGCCTTGGGTATGCCAAATCGAGTGATGATATTCTGCCAGACAAATTTTTTCACGTCTTTCTCCTTGATTGATGCCAGGGCTTCTGCTTCCACCCACTTTGTGAAGTAGTCTGTTGCTGCAAGGAAGAACTTCCTGTTGTCTGGTGCTGTTGGAAGTGGTCCCACTATGTCTAAGCCCCACATTGCGAAGGGCCATGGGCTAGTGAGAGGTAGAAGTTCTCTGGCAGGTTGGTGTATTTGGTGTGCAAACTTTTGACACTTTTCACACTTTTTGACATATTTTTCTGAATCCGCTTGCATGTATGGCCACCAATATCCTTGCGAAATTGCCCTGTATGCTAGTGATCTTCCCCCTTGATGGCTTCCACATACGCCTTCGTGTATTTCGAACAAGAATGCTTCCACTTTGCTAGGGTGGACACACTTTAGGTAAGGTCCTGAGAATGATTTTTTGTACAATGCCAAGGATGGGGAGAGCCAAAATCACAGCGACTTTGCTCTTATTCTGTTGGCCTCTTTCTTCTCTTCTGGTAGGGTGCCATCTTTTAGGAACAATATGATGGGATCCATCCAAGAAGGGCCTAGATCGGCACAACATACCTCTTCTGCTTCTGGGTCTTCAATGCTTGGTCTAGGCAGGTAGTCGATCAATAGCGGATGAGGGATGGAGGTATCTGCCATTGAGGCGAAGCCTGCTAGTTCGTCTGCTCTGCTGTTTTCCTCTCTGCCGATCTGTTCTATTCTCACCACTTCAAACTTCTTGATCTCTGTTCTGACCAGCTCTTGATACTTAGCCATTCTGTCATCCTTTGCCTCATAGTCGCCTGAAATTTGGTTCACCACCAGCTGTGAGTCGCTGTAAACCATTAGTTCGGTGGCCTTTATGTAGAATGCTGATTTGAGACCTGCCAGAAGCGCTTCATACTCCACTTCGTTGTTTGATGCTGGGAAGCCAAGGTTGACTGCCTGCTCCACTACTAGGCCGTCTGGAGAGATGAGGACTATGCCGAGTCCTGCTCCATGCCGATTGGATGCTCCATCCACAAAGAGCTTCCACATCTCCCCGACGAACAACTTCCAGCAAGTGGAGGGATCAGATGATGCCTTGGGGTCTTCCACGTTGCTGGTGTCTTCTTCTTCATGGTTCATGCCTACTATTTGCCCCTCGCTATCTGGTTGTACCAAGTCTTGATTTGTTGGTGAGTCTTGACTTGGTGTAGCATGGTTCGCTTCTTCCTTCCTTACTTTACTCTGGTCTACATTGGGACCTGACTGAGTGACTAGTACTAGGGGTTGCGTTATTCCGACGTCAACTTCCATCCCTAGTTCGGTTGTTTCAGTCAGGTCGACTGGGCAGATATGGTGACTTCTTGGGGTGAATTCTGCGACGAAGTCTGCCAAAGCTTGTGCCTTTATTGCGGTTCTGGGCTGGAACTTGATGTCGTATTGCCCTAACTCTACTGCCCACTTTAAGACTCGCCCAGAGAAGTTAGCCCTTTCAAAGAGAGCTTTCAATGGAAAGGCTGTGAGGACAACTATGGTGTGGGCGTGAAAGTAATGCGACAACTTTCTTGAGGCCATCATCAAGGCTAGGGCCAGTTTTTCTAGTGGCAAGTACCTTGTTTCGGCACCCAGTAATGTCTTGCTGACATAATAGATGGGTAGATGTTGGATTCCTTCTACACGGACCAATACTGCGCTAATTGCGTGCTGTGAGACTGCCAGGTACAAGAAGAGTTCTTCTCCAGGAATTGGGGTTACAAGTAGTGGTGGAGAAGACATGTATTCCTTCAAGCTTTCCAGAGCTCGGTCGCATTCGTCGTCCCACTCAAACTTGGCCTTTAGAGCATGGAAGAATGGTCGTAGTCTGTCTGACGACCTGCTTATGAACCGATTGAGTGCAGCTGCCATGCCGGTGAGATGCTGCACTTCTTTTACTGAGTTTGGTCTCTTCAACTCCTGGATTGCTTTGATTTGGGAGGGGTCTGCTTCGATACCTCGGTTGGTCACCAGGAAGCCCAAGAATTTGCCAGATCCTACTCCGAATGCACACTTCGACGCGTTGAGGCGTAACTTGTGCTTCTTCAGGATCTCAAACATCTCACCTAGGTCCTTGAGATGGTCATTCTCATCTTTGCTCTTGACCACCATATCGTCGATGTAAGCCTCCATTGTTCTGCCTAACAATGGTTCAAACATCTTGGTGACCATTCGTTGGAACGTCACCCCTGCGTTTTTTAGGCCAAAGGGCATGACCTTGTAACAGTATAGTCCTCTTAGAGTTGTAAAGGACGTGACCTTCTGGTCTGGTTCATGCATGGCGATTTGATGGTAGCCTCTGTATGCATCCAGAAAGCTCAGTCGGTTGTGGCCCGCCGTTAGGTCTACCAGTTGATCTATCCGTGGCAGAGGAAAGCTGTCTTTTGCGCATGCTTTGTTGACTATTTTGTAGTCGACGCAGACACGCCACTTGCCATTCTTTTTGGGGACTACGACTGTGTTGGAGATCCATCTTTGTTGACTGTCTCAAAGTCTACCCTTTATATATATATATATATCACTTTAGGCCTCATTTAATGTTGTGTCATGGCCTGGGTTGGATTGGGGAGACTTGCTTCTCTTTTTTCCCCTTATTATCGAGTAGTGATATTCAAATCTAAAATTTAAATTTACCTTTGAATCAGTCAACTAATTATTTTTATGTATTATTTCTCTTTCATATTTTCTTTAATTGTCAGCCAAACATTTTACTTATACGTTATTAAATTTAAAAAGTGAATTTATATATTATTTTTCATAAATAAATATTATTACATAAGGATTTGTGTCTAGTAGGGTTGAGTAAAGAATTCAAAAAATTCGTAAATCAAATCAATCTAGTCCAATCCGATAAGTTTGGCTTAGTTTTTCTAATTCGTAATTCGGTTCTAGTTTGAAATATTAGAGAACCAGTCTCCATAGATCAATTTCGAATTTAAGTCCACTGTGACCATATATACCTCAAGGGATGGTTTGGGATTATCTAAATAAGTGTACTTTTTAACTTTTTATGAAATATGGGTTGGATTTGAAGTGATGTGGTATAGAGATAACGTGACTTAAATAAGATAATGTGACTTAAATAGGATAGTGACTTTTTGACTTTTTTAAATTATGACAAACAAGGCCTAAGTCATATACCTACCATACATCCTAACATATATAATCCTACCCTCTTATCTATAAAACCAAACTGAAATTTATATTATTTTACTTTTCTCTTCTATTTTCTATGCTGCTAGAATTGATTTTTTAATTATTTAGCATAATTTTAATTTTGTAATTGTTGTTGCCACGACAATATTTATTTGATGGGAGTTTTGTGCTTATTACATGTTGAAAAATATGTTTATTAAAAAATGTTTGAGACTCTACAAAATTATCTGCAATTATGTGGTAGAATATATGTCAACTTTTGATTTGTTACACACTTAATGATGAGTCCAACTCTTATGCCACATCAGTATGGGTAAATTTCTGAATATAAATATGTGAATCTCTAACAGTACTCATATTTATTTATTAGATATTATATTTGTTTAAATTAATAATAAAATAATATATTTATATTTCAAAAAATCATGAATAAATTAATATTGAACAATGTTGTTTAATATTTAGTTTGTTTGGTGAATTATATATAATTTTTTTTTAAATCATGATTTTAAACCGAATCAAATTGTATTTAAATGGTTTAATGGAATTAATTTGATTTTAATTTTTATAGAATGACAAACAATAAATTGATTCTAATTTTATTCCAAATTAAACCAATCCCGCGATAAAAATAAACAAAGAGCTACAACCGAGTTGGCAAGAGGAGCGTGGGCAGCGTGGTACACGAGGTCGGCGTGATCAGACAATTAACATTTTAAATAATTTTTTTTATTTTTTAATATACTATTTAATAATTAGTGATAAATTTAGAATGAAGTACCAATAAATCTTAAAATGTGATTTTATGAGCTATTTAGTCTTTCCTTTTTTTTAATAACGCAAAGATCCTATTAAAATAGAAATTACACAGAGGGTAATCACTTACTCGTTTTGGTTTAATTTTTTAAGAATAAAAGTTGATTTCTCTAAATGTGAAATTATACATTTGGTTAATCAGCGCTATAGAGGTTTTGGATCTTCCATTCTTTTGGAACAAATCTCACATTACGAGTAAGAACGTAACACTCTAATATAACACATTAAAAAACTCCTTAGTGTACATTTTCCAAATTTAACAACGTAACACTCCAAAAAAAAAATTTTACTGTATTTTTTTTCAAACGTAACACACAAAAAAAATTTCTTAGTATACTTTTTTTTAACGTAACACTCTTATCAATGTAATCCCAAATATGACACTCCAATGTAACACACTCTAATGTAACACACACATAAACACTAAAAACTTACTATCTAGTATATTTTTCCAAACATAACAGTCACAGTTTGAAATTATGCATTTGCCTAAAGCTTACTAAGGCATTTTTGTATTCCTTTTTGAATGGTTTGTAGAATCTCACATCTTTTTGGAATGGTTTGAAAAATCTCATATCTTTTTTTGGAGTGTTACATTAAAGTGTTATGTTTGAGAAAAGTGTACTAAGGAATTTTTTTGTGTGTTGCATTGAAGTGTTACACTAAATAATTTTTTTAAAATGTTATATCGGAGTGTTGTGTTTAGGAAATGTATGCTAAGTAGTTTTTTTGGAGTGTTACACTAAGAAATTTTTTATTGAAACGTTACGTGAGAAAAGTACACTAAGAAGTTTTTTTGTATATTTCATTAGAGTGTTACGCTAAGAAGTTGTTTTGGAATGTTATATTGGAATATTATGTTTGGGAGAAGTATACTAATTAGTTTTTTTTGGAGTGTTTACAATAAGGAGTTTTTTGGAGTGAAATACTAGAGTATTACGTTTGGGAAAAATACATTAGAGAGTTTTTTTGGAGTGTTAGATTAGAGTGTTACAGTTTGAAATTATACATTTACCCAAATCTTACTATGGAATTTTTTTACTCCTTTTAAAATGTTTGAAAAATCTCATATCCTTTTGAAATGTATGAAAAATCTCACATTTTAAGTCATTCAAAATATAAAAGATTCCTATATAAAAATTCATCTAAAATTTAATTCCCATATGTCATGTATCTTACATTTGTAGCACAACAGAGAAAAAAAAATGAACAAGGAAACGTCACTATTACAAAATCATAAATAGATCACACTTTTTTTTGTATGATCACGCATTTTAAGTTTTATTAAAGTTTGATATTTGAAAGTGTGATTAACATAGGTCATTTTTAATCCCACCTTTTAAGTGTCATTAAAAAATGATTCCATCACATGTTTTGAGTGTGATAATAAATATTTAGATCACATCTTTTAAGTATGATTAATAACATTTAGATCACATATTTTAAGTGTGATTAATAATATTTAGATCATATCTTTTAAGTATAATTAATGACATTTAAATCATATCTTTTAAGTGTAATAAATAAATAATAAAACATGTGATAATAAATATTTAGATCACAGATTTTAAGTGTAATTAATATATAATAAAACATGTGATTAATCATGAGATAATATCACACTTTTGTATATGCATTTGAAGAATGCAATACACACTATATACTATATTTGAATCACAACCACATATTGAATAGAATAACATCATAAGGGGTGGTTTGAGATGATCTAAATAAGTGCACTTTTTGACTTTTTATGAAATATGGGTTGGGTATGGATTGGGTTTGAAGTGATGTGTTAGAGATGTGATGTGACTTAAATAAGATGATGTGACTTAAATAGGATAGTGATTTTTTGACTTTTTATTTTTTTTAGATCATGTCAAATAAATGAAAGTCAAATATTAAAAAGTACATACAAAGAAATTAATAAAAAAAATTTAACTTTGATTACATATATTAAAAAATGAAAATTTTGAAAAAACTAAGTTTTTAAATTCTTTGACCATATTTTGCATATTTTCAAGAAATTTCTGATCTGAAAAATGAAAACACAAATTAAACCGCTAGAAGCATATAAATAAACTTACTATTTATAGAGGCCGTTCTAGTCTTACAAAAGATAAACTCAGACCTTTTCTCATTACATTGACTCTTCATCTCCGGCATCAATAGAAAATGAATAACCACATTGATTGTTACTAGTATAAAATGTTTGGATTACCATATAAATATGACATAAATATAGAATCAATAAATCTAAAATGAAAATCTGAATGACACAATTGCATTACTATAGCCAGAAGAATGACACCATTGTCCATGTTCTGAATGTATGGCCGCACCTTCTCTTCCAACATTTCATTCAACTGTAAATCAAAATGAATAACAGACTTTTGAACCAAACTTACCAATCATTAGTCATGACAGCTCAAATAATAAACTGCGACTCTCAAACGAATCAAACAATATTTGCAAAAATGATATTGGTTTTGTGTGTTTCAATGTTTCCATAGGTCTGTTTAGTAAAAAAACTAATCTTTCAGAGCCAATAACAACATCAAACACTTAAATTTAACAGAAGCCTAATCCTATTGCACTTTTGCTGGCTCAAAATTTTTTCCCTCTCAACCAATGTTGATCAGGATGTCATTTTGATAGCAATTGAGCCACCATTGTGATCAAGTTCATGCATCACAATTTATATCTACATTTAATACAAATATTTATCTCAAAGATATTGCAAAAAATCATGAATAAATTAATATTGAACAATGTTGTTTAATATTTAGTTTGTTTGGTGAATTATATATAAATTTTTTTTTTAAATCATGATTTTAAACCGAATCAAATTGTATTTAAATGGTTTAATTGAATTAATTTGATTTTAATTTTTTATAGAATGACATACAATAAATTGATTCTAATTTTATTCCAAATTAAACCAATCCCGCGATAAAAATAAACAAGAGTTCCGATATGGAGCTCGAAAATAGGTAGCTCGAAAGCCCCGAAAATGAAAATGGCGTCGTTTTATATATATATATTTTTTTTTCTGCAGACGCAGACGAAGGAAGAAGACGAAGGAGGGGGAGGGGAGGGGGAGGGGGGAGGAGGAGGAGGAGGGGGAGGGGGAGGGGGAGGGGGGCCCTAAAAAATGGGGTTGAAGGCGAGGCAGAGGCATGCGATCGGCGGAGGCGCGGCGATCGCGGCCGAGGTGACGCGATTGGCGGCCGAGGCGACGAGATCAGCGGCCGAGGCGACGCGATCGGCAGCCGAGGCGACGAGGCGACGCGATCGGCGGCGGACTCCCTCTCCCTCTCTCCCTCTCTCTCCCTCTCCCTCTCCCTCTCCCTCTCCCTCTCCCTCACCGTTTCAGAGTTGCAGACACGAGGAAGAAGAAGGAAAAAAAAAAAAAAATGTGAAACGACGTCGTTTCACGAATTCGGGGCTTTCGTGCTACAGCTTTTCGAGTCACAAAACATTTTCCAATAAACAAAGAGGTACAACCGAGTTGACAAGAGGAACGTGGGCAGCGTGGTACACGAGGTCGGCGTGATCAGACAATTAACATTTTAATGTTTGGTTTGGCAAGGGCTCATTGGGCTTTTTTGGCTCAATGAGCCACGAAAAATAGAATAGGCTCATGAGCCACAACAGAGAAAATATCCCATCCAACCCCATAATCATTACACTCTTCTCTCACAAAAAAGTCAAAAAAACCAAAAAGCCAAAAGCCCTTCCCAAACCAAGCTTTTGAGCCCAGGCTCATATAGTCAAAAAAGTCAAAAAGCCAAAAAGCCAACCCACTTTCCAAACGGAGGCTAAATAGTTTTTTTATTTTTTAAAATACTATTTAATAATTAGTGATAAATTTAGAGTGAAGTACCAATAAATCTTAAAATGTGATTTTATGAGCTATTTAGTCTTTCTTTTTTTTTAATAACGCAAAGATCCTATTAAAATAGAAATTACACAAAGGGTAATCACTTACTCGTTTTGGTTTAATTTTTTAAGAATAAAAATTGATTTCTCTAAATGTGAAATTATACATTTGGTTAATCAGCGCTATAGAGGTTTTGGATCTTCCATTCTTTTGGAACAAATCTCACATTACGAGTAAGAACATAACACTCTAATGTAACACATTAAAAAATTCCTTAGTGTACATTTTCCAAATGTAACAACGTAACACTCCAAAAAAAACTTTTTAGTGTATTTTTTTTCAAACGTAACACACAAAAAAATTTCTCAGTATACTTTTTTTTAACGTAACACTCTTATCAATGTAATCCCAAATATGACACTCCAATGTAACACACTCTAATGTAACACACACATAAACACTAAAAACTTACTATTTAGTATATTTTTCTAAACATAACAGTCACAGTTTGAAATTATGCATTTGCCTAAAGCTTACTAAGGCATTTTTGTATTCCTTTTTGAATGGTTTGTAGAATCTCACATCTTTTTGGAATGGTTTGAAAAATCTCATATCTTTTTTTGGAGTGTTACATTAAAATGTTATGTTTGAGAAAAGTGTACTAAGGAATTTTTTTTGTGTGTTGCATTAAAGTGTTACACTAAATAATTTTTTTTAAATGTTATATTGGAGTGTTACGTTTAGGAAAAGCATACTAAGTAGTTTTTTTGGAGTGTTACACTAAGGAATTTTTTATTGAAATGTTACGTGAGAAAAGTACACTAAGAAGTTTTTTTGTGTATTTCATTGGAGTGTTACGCTAAGAAGTTGTTTTGGAATGTTATATTGGAATATTACGTTTGGGAGAAGTATACTAATTAGTTTTTTTTGGAGTGTTTACAATAAGGAGTTTTTTGGAGTGAAATATTAGAGTGTTACGTTTGGGAAAAATACATTAGGGAGTTTTTTTGGAGTGTTGGATTAGAGTGTTACAGTTTGAAATTATACATTTGCTCAAATCTTACTACGGAGTTTTTTTACTCATTTTAAAATGTTTGAAAAATCTCATATCCTTTTGAAATGTATGCAAAATCTCACATTTTAAGTCATTCCAAATAAAAAAGATTCCTATATAAAAATTCATCTAAAATTTAATTCCCATGTGTCAAGTATCTTACATTTGTAGCACAACAGAGAAAAAAAAATGAACAAGGAAACGTCACTACTACAAAATCATAAATAGATCACACTTTTTTTGTATGATCACACATTTTAAGTTTTATTAAAGTTTGATATTTGAAAGTGTGATTAACATGGGTCATTTTTAACAAAAATGCTTTAGACCTCTAAATTGTGAGCTCTAAAAGAGCTCTAATCTGTGGGCCTCATTGTATGATTTGATGTTTTGGCCTTTGTTTTGTTTTGTTTTTTTTTTTTTAGGTTGCCACGTCACTAGTGCTCTTATTAGAGTTCTATTATTAGAGCTCTCAATCATAACTGCATTTTTAATCCCACCTTTTAAGTGTCCTTAAAAAATGATTCCATCACATGTTTTGAGTGTGATAATAAATATTTAGATCACAGATTTTAAGTGTAATTAATATCTAATAAAACATGTGATTAATAATGAGATAATATCACACTTTTGTACATGCATTAGAATGTAATACACACTATATACTATATTTGAATCACAACCACATATTGAATAGATTAACATCATAAGGGGTGGTTTAGGATGATCTAAATAAGTGCACTTTTTGACTTTTTATGAAATATGGGTTGGGTATGGGTTGGGTTTGAAGTGATGTGTTAGAGATGTGATGTGACTTAAATAAGATGATGTGACTTAAATAGGATAGTGACTTTTTGACTTTTTATTTTTTTTAGATCATGTCAAATAAATGAAAGTCAAATATTAAAAAGTACATACAAAGAAATTAATAAAAAAAAATTTAGCTTTGATTACATATATTAAAAAATGAAAATTTTGAAAAAACTAAGTTCTTAAATTCTTTGACCATATTTTGCATATTTTCAAGAAATTTCTGATCTGAAAAATGAAAACACAAATTAAACCGCTAGAAGCATATGAATAAACTTACTATTTGTAGAGACCGTTCTAGTCTTACAAAAGATAAACTCAGACCTTTTCTCATTACATTGACTCTTCATCTCCTGCATCAATAAAAAATGAATAACCACATTGATTGTTACTAGTATAAAATGTTTGGATTACCATATAAATATGACATAAATATAGAATCAATAAATCTAAAATGAAAATCTGAATGACACCATTGCATTACTATAGGCGGAAGAATGACACCATTGTCCATGTTCTGAATGTATGGCCGCGCCTTCTCTTCCAACATTTCATTCAACTGTAAATCAAAATGAATAACAGACTTTTGAACCAAACTTACCAATCATTAGTCATGACAACTCAAATAATAAACTGCGACTCTCAAACGAATCAAACAATATTTGCAAAAATGATATTGGTTTGTGTGTTTCAGTGTTTCCATAGGTCTGTTTAGTAAAAAAAACTAATCTTTCAGAGCCAATAACAACATCAAACACTTAAATTTAACAGAAGCCTAATCCTATTGCACTTTTGTTGGCTCAAAATTTTTTCCCTCTCAACCAATGTTGATCAGGATGTCATCTTGATAGCAATTGAGCCACCATTGTGATGAAGTTCATGCATCACAATTTATATCTATATTTAATACAAATATTTATCTCAAAGATATTGCAAAGTTTACTACCTTTTCTTGATGCCACTTTGTTCCCCACTCTGCTTCCAAGATTTTATCAACAATTTCTCTTTGGGCATTAAGAATGACTATCATCTCATATAATTTTTTTGGATCTTTGAGGTCCTCTTCACTCCAAGCTAATGCATTCAATGGAAGGTTCATCTCCTACAAATGATCCACAATCATAGGATTACTGTGTGAACTAGAAAAGAAATTTCTCCTTCAAATGGGAAAACTAGTTTAGAAATGCAGGTCACATAAGATATATATTGAATCTATTGGATAATTTCTCCTTTAAAGTCCTCTAATGTGACATGTTATCATATGACATGGAAAGTGGTTACCCATTTGGCCACATGGCAAAGGTTCAACCCAATGCCTACACAAAGTAGTGGGTTACTTATTAAAAGACAAAATTTAGCCTGATTGTTCTGTTTTTCTCATTTATAGCTATCCCAAAATGTTGCACTTATTGAAAACGGGTGAAATACTATAGATGAATGCTTTGATAGAACAAATTCCCACAAGTGCACGCAAAACTAATAGGACTTTTTCCATTTCTTGTTATTAAATTGCAGTCTTATAAATACACACAAGTTAATTCTCACCATGAATTATAAACACTAGAAGAATTCTCCCTAAAAAAAAAAACATACATCATCACATGAAGAAAAAGAACGTACTCCCCAATTTTCTGGTTGAGGAGGAGGATCAAGCTTCAGTACTTCTGCCTCCAGTGCCTTCTTGGCTTTGAAGTAAGGGATGTTTTTCACAACAATCGGATCATCCCTAGCACGAACAGGATTTATGGAGATCAGGGCCTGTGAATGACAAATACTATCAATCCAAAATTTCATGAGAAATTAAATCTAAAGAAAATGTTGATATTTAATAATGAAGATCATTCAATCAACAAAGACATGATACGCAGTTTAATCATCAAAAGCAGGCAGAGTAATTCAGAGTAAAATAAAAATAAAATAAGTACAATGCACAAATGGGGTCAAGTCAATGTTTCATCCAGACCAACCATGGTTGTATATCTAGTAGAGGTATGTCTGCAAAAATCTGTGAATGATAACACTTGCATGTGTATGTTTATCACCAAAGATTGGAAGATCTTATTATGTTCTATATAAGTATTCATCCTGCATGATTTATTTCAAAAAAGGATTTGGGTCTCTCTTTATCATTGACATAAGATAAAATATCAACTTACCTCTTGTAAGTATTCTCACCCAGGTTTTTGCTTGGCTATCACATCCCCAAAGTCGATCATACCGCATAGATTCCTAAACAAAATAGAAAATCATACAATTGTTTTCCCTAAATTGTAAGTAGAAAATAGCATCACAGAACTGAACATAATTCCAAAATTCTACAAACAATAAACAAATAAAATTTGTTCAATCGAACAAAAACTTGAACTAATTACTGTGTTCTTCTTAGATACACGTATACATGTATTTGTAAGCAGAGACAGAGAGAGAGTGAGAGACTAAAAACACACCAAATGACTCACTGTGCTAACTAAACTAATCACTGTGTCCTCCTCCATGTCTTCCACACCTCTGTCCTCTGCGTTGCTGATTAGGGTGCCATCGACCTCTCCCTCATCAATCCCAATGACTCACCCCAAGAGTCTCAACCAAAACTCAAAAACGACTTCAACAATTTCACCAGCATCAAGGCCACCAATCTCTCTAGCCTCTCATCAAAGCTTAGATTCCATCCAAGATCCATATAGTCAAGGACCACGATATGAAAGAGAGATTGTGCTTGGGGCATCGAGGCAGTCCATTAAAGGACACCTCAGAATGGCTAGCGATTATTGCGTGCATCATTTAATTTGTATGATGGTAGTGGTTCAGCGAGAGAGGTGGATGAGATAGATTCGGAGCTAAGCCCTATCTCCAAATCTCTCTCGCGACTCTATATCTCCATCTCCAGATCTCTTTCATAACCAAACACATCAGATAAGAACAGTATGAATTGTTTCAACAGATAAAACAAGCTAGGGAATAAAAAGAGTCGTCCTCCTTCATTCATAGGTAGAATAGAGGCGCGAATTTGGGAATATTTTATATAAAAATTTGAAATATCTTATACAATCACACCTATTTAGGGAGTGTGATTAAAATATATATATATATATATATACAGAGCTGCTACAGGGCCTGAATATACAACGGCTTGAATGGCTCAAAATTGGTTTCCTTCCGAAAATTTGATGCATGTAGAGCTCATGTGTTCTGCATAGCAAACTAATGAAACAAAAAATAGAAACAAGAGAGAAGAGAATGGAGAGAGGGGGAGGTTGCGACCACGACGACGACGGTGAGAGAGACGACCACGACCACGACCACGACCACGACCGACCTGGTGTTCACAGACGAGCGTCGCTAACCACCATCCACCGCTATTCAGAATCTCCATGCCGAATGTCCTAAACATTTTGTATCTGTGCATGTAGGTAAGTAATTGGTTTATTTGAGATGCATTTGTTTCTTATTCATAAATCTCATAAACATATGAACTCCAAGAACCAGATTATCTATGCAGATAAACAGATTATCATAAATCTCATTTGTCAGATACATAGGAAGCAGATAAACAGATTATAAATAGATAAATCTCATTTGTCTCTTACTCATAAATCTCATAAACAGATAAATAGATTATCTGTGCACTCCAAAAACCAATAACTTATTGTCCTAAACAGATTGAACATCTTGTTATCGGTCAACATTTTTTTTTTTCCTGAGATGCATTTGTAAAAGGCAATTTATTTGATCTGTGTCTGTAAAAAAAAAAAAAAAAAAAAAAAAAAAAAAAAAAAAAAAAAAAAAATTGGTTGCTCTGGAAGCAATCCCTCTGTTAAACATTTCCATTGTAGTGATGCATGCCAATTGTTTGATGAAAGTCCCCATAGAGAAATTGTCCTGATTTTTTATGTTTTGGTTGATGAAAGTCCTGATGCATGGCAATTGTTTTGGTTAATGAAATTATCCCCACAGATTCCTGATGCATGCCAATTATTTTCAAACAAACAAGTAAATAAATTATGTGTCATACTAATCTGTGTCATACTAATTTAGTGACATGATGCTAATCTTTCTTGATGCTAATCTGTGTCATACTAAATTATGTTTGAATTAACTAATTTTGACATTTAGGGTAATTTACCTAATCTCAGAGTTCTCACTTAAATTATGTTTGAATTAACTAATTTTGACATACAGTGTTCTCATTAGTTAACTAATCTCAATGTAAGAATGAACTCATTACTGAGATCAGTGTTCTCATTAGTTAAATGAGATCAATGTGTTGAATTAATCTCAGTGTTGTCATCCATTGTTGTACATTAATATTTGAAAACTTGAAAATCATTGTTGTACATTAATAAAGTACAAAACGATACACACTACAATCACATAAATCATAGTGTTAAATTTGTTGTCCATCCTTTGAGGCCTTCTAGCATGGTCATGTATTTCATTTTTCATCTCAGAAAGCCTTGCCCTGACATCATTCAATTCTTCTGTTTGGATAGCTTTACGAGGTCCACTATTGGAATGGATTGTCAAGGTAACGTCCCTATCATCATCGTCTGCAAACTTGAAGTAATTGTCGGTTCTTTGTTACTCTTATTCTACAATGCATGACAATCAATTATTTAATTTACACAAATAATTTCCGAAATACTACAAGTTTAATTTCATAACACATACTTACATATTTGGATGGACAAACAAAAAAGAGACGCCCTTGATTTCCATTCTCATTGGCTCGTACAATATACATTGCAGCTGTTTTTCCACAATCATATATTCTTGGTCTTAATCTAATGTTGCTGTTGTTAGTAGAAGCAGAAGCCATTTTTAATCTGCATAAACAAAATTCATAATATTTGAATATTAATTTTAAACCATGTTTCCATATTTCATGTCTTCAATGCTCTATGATATTAATGATGGTTTCAACCTTCACTGCATAAGGTTGGAATAACTAGCTGGTTCTTATTGACTATATGTCATCATCCTCTAATCTTAGTTTAGCATACTTTGTTTTTACCCCACAAGGATGTCCATACTTTCGCCTCTACTAATCTCGCGGGTTACTTTTCCCAACTAATCTCTCAAGTTACTAAGTATTGTAGTTATCGTCTTACATATACCAAGTAATATTATTAGTTTAGTGTACTTCCTTTACGCATAAAGTAGCTAATCCTTGTCCAATTTTTTTATTTTCCTCTAGCAAATTATCTTCAATGATGTTGGGAGGGAAACAAAAGATAAAAAGCAAGATTTATATAGAGTTCACAAAACATGTAAACAAGAAGCATTGAATAACATGTACTAAAATTCACTAAAATGAGGTTATCTTGAATTATTAGTAGAATTTGTCTAGTTATTTCTCAGCTATAGATTAGACACTTTTTGACCTAAAACTTCATAATTTTCTATTTGCTTGATTAGCATAACTTGTACTTTGAACATGCGTAAACGGGTAAATTTTTAATTTAATTTAAGAGGTTTACACAGATAATCTGTTTAAAAATTAGCATAACTTGATTAGCATAATTCTACTTAATCAAGCAAGTAGAAAATTTTTAATCTTTTTGACCTATTTATGTTAACAAAAACTAGTTTTTAATCTAATGGAAGAGGTTTACACAGAGTCTCAGTTGGGGACTTTCATCAAAACATGAAGGGAATTTCTGTAATGAACAAAATCAGTTGGAGACTTTCATCAAACACTTGGAATGCATCAATATAATGGAAGATGTTTAACCAAGGGTCTGATTCCAGAACAACCAAATAATTTTTTTTTTAACAGATGCATCTCAAATAGATTACTTCAGAACAAATGCATCTCAAATCAATTGGAGAGATGTTTAACAGAGGGTCTCGAATTGTCCACTGCTTCTATCTTATTGGAGAGAAGTCTGGTTCTTTTTTACTAATGTATCAATTTAAAATGAATATGAAGGTCAATAAATGATCATGATAATAGTGATGAAATTCAATATATAATTAACACAAAGAAAGTCTTAAATTAAGAGATAAAAATTCCCAAACAAATACACGATACACAGGTGAAATGTTTTGCATTTCTAACATCCAACTAAAATTTAAAGATTCTGTCAATGGCCAAACCATAGTTGTTGAGTATTAATTTATGGGTTATGAATCTATATTTTTTTCCTTATATTTTTCACTCACTAACTAGATGAGTGCACATAATTATTATTATGATACAAAAGTAAGGATATTTATATTCAATAAAAGGGAAGAATATTGGGTCAAACAAGGCACGGAATTTAAAAGAACCAGTCTTTTTTTCTTCTTTTTTTTTCAACTAGAATTTAAAAGAACTAGTCTAATATTTAATGAGATGGAGAATTTTATTTATTTGTGTTTGGTTGGTAAGAAAAAAAAAATGTATATATGCGTAAGCTTTCTTAAAACTTTGATGTGATTTATAACTTTACACTTTGAAATTTTCTATCTTGCACAGATGAAAGGAGAACTACTCTTTCTCTGCTAGCTCATTTATGCACCAAATAGTCTAATATAAGTGGTTTCAACGGAAAAGTTTTTGTTTGTTTTTTTCTTTCTAATCTAATTATTTGTATTGTACGACAAGGATGTTGAAACTAACAACTTTCTTTAGGTGAGGACAATGATGATCAAAAATGCTTTGCAATTTTTAAAAGAATAATGTTAAATATATCAATTGGTATACTAATTAGTGTAACATCACCATTTTTTAGACTATTATGTGAAAGAAAAAGTTTATGATTTCATAATTATGTTGGATTTTTTTAGCCTTGGTTGTAAGTTGTAACTAAAGCGAAATAAAATATAAGCCATCGCTGACAAGATAATTACTTACATTATTATTAACAATTATATTATAAAAACAAAAAACAATCATAGATTTGGACATAAAATACAAATTAAGAACACATGATTTTTGTAAGTTTTTAAAAAAATTGTGGGTTTATGTTACTTTTTTTGGGTGTTCCTCATGCATTATTAGATAATGAATATCATATTATATCTACATCATTAATCTGAATGTTGAGTACACAATATATAATTTAGTGTATAGTGAATCACATTGAGAATTAGTACGATACAAACGTTTTTGATCAATTTTGGGGTCACTTTTTTTATTTTGGGTCCATAGCATTATTGAAAAGAAAAAAAAATAAAGTTGTTCAAAAGGTGCAAGAAAATAAAGTGTATTGTATAAATACAAATTTATTGTGTTATAGGTTAATTTAGTTCACACACTTTATTTTTGAATCATTTTATGAATATATATTTTTGATCAAGTAACTCCACCCAGGTTGTTAACAACTCCGCCCGTCCCATACTCGGGTTAAGGAGGAGGGTTGTGTGTTGGGTAGCCGACAGTCAACACGTAAAAAAGTCACTCGGATCCCTTATAACAATGAATCCTACTTTGAATTGTTTAAATGCTAGGTCGTTTCCCTAAAGTGACGAGTTGCGCCTGCCTTCGGGTGTTTCGAAAAGTGAGCAAGGGGCGTTGCATTGACGCTTGGGTGCCGTGAAAAATGGGCAAAGGTTCCCGCATTTTTCTGGACGAGCGCAGGCAAAGAAGCTAGTCAAAGACTGTAGGTTTAAGATAATCACTTGGAATATAGAAACCTGTGACAACCCTGACCTATGATTAGCGTTAATTCATGATTAAGCATGACAAGTAAATGATTAAGATGAAATCCCAAATTGATTATGTGAGTGTGTTGTCTTAATTGCATTTCTATCTGTTTGGTATAGAACGATCTGTTCATGTTTTGTTTTCAGTTTACGAATTGAAAGTCTTATCAGCGACCGATTTAGAAATTGATTTGTATTATATGCTAATTAGGATTTATAGAATTTTATGGTAGGTTTAATGAAAATTCGATTGGGAATGATTAAATTAGAATAAATAATGCTAATTGATATAACCTAAGTTAATTACATGCTTGCCATTAAGTGGACTCCTCAAGGCCATTGTTTTGTTCTTATTTCATATGTGTTTGGCACCATTAGCCTCCATCTTCTTGCACAAAACGTAAGAGAGAGATAGAGAGAGAGAGAGAGAGAGAGAGTTGGAAGAAAAATTGGATTCAACTAGGCAATTGCTTGAAGTTTAGAGAAATTAAGAGAGACTTGCATAACTGAGCTACCACACTTGGAAATTCAAGACTTAAGGTAGGAATTTACCCTCTTAATTGTGAATTTAAGTTGTTCATGGAAAAATTGGGGACTAAAGTCAAGGAATAGCCTAAAGAGTAGGATTGAGAATCAATTCATACATGCATTTCCATATCATTGAATTTTGAGATTATTTTCATGAAAATTTACACATGCATGTTCATATTTTAGTTGTGATCCAAGAATTCACCATGTTTTTGAGTTGAATCTTGCATTTGATCATGCTTTGAGGTAATGGAGTTCTAGAGAACTCATGCATGTTATGTTCTTGCATTATTCATAAAGTTGACATTGAAGTTTGGTACAATTGACACACTCTTGGGCTTTGATCTTATGAAATGATCTTCAAAACATGTGGTGTTATGAGTTTCTAAGTATTGTCCAGAAAATTGGCCCAAAAGGATGAGTTTTGGCATATTAAATCCATGGTTTAAACTTTGGGAGCAAATCTGGAAAACCTAGAATTCTGCCTCCTCGCTCGAGCGAAGAATTTCACGCTCGAGCGACCAGCTTTGTTTTCATCCTTTTGCTCGAGCGACGAAATTCTGGCTCAAGCTTAAATTGCAAGCTCTCAAATTTTTGTGTGTGTGTAAAAGCACGCTCAAGCGACAAAACTTGCGCTCGAGCGAAGAACTGTGTCTCACGCTTGAGCGCACATCGAGGGGAGATTTTCAACAACCAGTACTTTTCACATTTTTGCAGATCGCTCGAGCGAAGGAGTCGACGCTCGAGCGACTAAGCACATCCTGTATGTCCGCTCGAGCGACTCATGTTTTCAGCAAGTTTTGAAAAATGTTTTTAAGTACATTTTTGCATCTTCATTCCCATCCTAGGCATTCCTAAGCCATGTTTAAGACATCATAATGAGGATAATGATTTAGAACCACACCAAAATAAGCAAGGGGCTAAGTTATTAATTTTGGGTGTGTAATTTAGTGTGTGTTCGTCTAAACTGTGTAGGTTTGGCACGCAAGGACGCTGATTAACCTGTCTATAGCCCAGTAATCTGTGAGTAACGATGTTGTAAAGCTATGTTAAATTATAATTACTTTCTGAATGATTAACTGTACTGTTTTCTGAAATGATACTGTTTACTGAATGAATGTTTGTCCTATTTTATGAACTGTACTTGTGGCATCCATAGCAACTGATTGTTACTGTTACTGTTACTGTTACTGTTACTGCTACTGCTACTGCTACTGCTACTGTTACAGAGATCTCTGTCAGTTCCTATCATTGGAACTACTGTTACTGTATTGATGGCCATTAACTGACTGTTCGATCTATTAAGACCTACTGTACTGTTCTGCTATCGGATGTACCACGTATGACTGCTATGATTCCTAAATGACTAATATGACTTGAAACATGAGCCACTGATTGAATAATTGATTTACTGCTACAAATGACTGTTTCAATTACTGAAAGGACATTCATTCTTAACCTCTTTACACATTTGTTATTCATTGGGTTTTAGCTCACTGTTTATATATATATATATATGTAGGTGGCCAAGCACCAGACCAGAGCTAGAGGCACCGACTTAGACTCATGTTTTGTCAAGCCAACCATCGCGCCTCATATCGAGGTTCCGAACCCATACGAGTCAAGGCTGTCTGGGGTTCTTCAAATTCACCTTTTTTGTCTCTGTTAATGTAAAGAATGTTTAAGACCTCGAATGTACAGTTATGATAAGGGGATTAGGCCCCTAACCTGTATGTTACTTTGTAGATGTGTTTTTGGTATATAGCGATGAATGTGGTTTTGTCTATGAAAGTCTTTTCCCATTTAGGTTTTCACAGCTCATTGGACATCTTTTTATTACTAATTGGCTTCCGTCAGCCCCTTTATACTGTATTATTGTCATCACTATTAAGCAGGCCTTTGGTAATCACGGATTACTGGCCGGTTACGATGCTAAACCCTTAGGGGCGGGTTTGGTTCAAGACAAAACCTTAACTAGTAAGACGATGGAGTTGGTAGATGTTATGATTAAGAGGAAAGTTAGCATAGCTTGCATAAAAGAAACTAAGTGGACGGGTGAAAAAATTAGGAAAAATGAGGATACCAGTTTTAAACTATATTATAGTGGTAACGATAGATGCAGGAATGGGGTAGAAATCTTAATTGCCAAGGGTCTTATAAAGAATGTAGTGGCGGTCATTAGGAAATTGGATAGGATTATGTTAGTTAAATTAGTTATTAGAGGGAATATAGTGAACGTTATTAGTGCATACGCTCCTCAAGTAGGATTAGATGATCAGACTAAGAGGGATTTTTGGAAGCAAATGGATGAGATCTCACAGGAGATATCCATAGGAGAGAACTTGCTAATATGTGGAGATTTTAATGGCCATGTAGGCATAGATAAACTAGGCTATGAAATGGTGCATGGTGGATACGATTTTGGTGACAGAAATGAGGCTAAAGAGAGTATCTTAGATTTTGCATTGGCTTCTGACCTGGTGGTAACCAATACTATATATAAGAAGAGGGAGGAGCATTTGAAAACTTTTAAGAGTAGGTCACTTAAGAGCCAAATAAATTACTTCTTAGTGAGAAAAGCGGACTGCCTAAAATGCAATGATTATAAAGTAATTCCTAAACATGGAGGTACGACAATAGGGGAAGAAATAGCCAGTAATACGATAAACTAAGACTATAGGTTCTATCGCAGGATTAGGAACTTTGAATTGGAGATTGCAGTTAAGAAGATGAAATCAAATAAGGATTTAGGACCAGATGATATCTCTATTGAAGCTTGGAAATGTTTCAGTAAAAAGGGAGTTGCTTGGTTAATTAGGTTGTTTAGCAAAATTTTGTTGACTAGGAACATGCCAGATGAATGGAGGAAAAGTATTTTAGGCCTCGTTTGGGAACAAGCTAATTTAGTAACTTTTTGACTATTTGGCTAAAATATGAGCTAAAAAAACTAGAATTTTTGGGATAACTTTTTGGCTTTTTACAAAAAGATGTGTAAAAAGTAGAGAGAAAAAAGAATCTTTGACTTATTGGTATGGGTTGTTGGTTTTTTTACTTTTTTAATAACTTTTTGACTTTTTGGCTAAACTGGCTAGTCCCCAAACGAGGCCTTAGTGCCAATCTAATAAATCAACAAAATTTACAAAATAATTATGTTAGATGGAGAAAAAAAATTAAGTTTTTAGAACCATATTTGATTTGTTGTTTAGAAAAAAAATTCACAATTTTAAAAAAATAAAAGCTAGTTTAATAAAAATAAATATGAAAAATATATATTTAATTTGTAATAATTATTTCTAACCACTCAAAAGATAAAATCATATAAAAATAATATTTATTTTTTATTTTTTATTTCTTAACCAAATTAATTTTTAATTTTTTAAAAAAAATTTAAAAATAAATTTCTAAAAATCAAACCGAACATATTCTAAGAATTTTTTGATAAGTAATTTCTTGTGTTTTTAACTTATTTAATTATTTGTTAATTTTATGATATTTTCACCATCTGACACTACAACATATAAGAGTTTTAGAGACTAATTTTTTTGATCTCTTGTAACGATCCAGATTTTTAATTATTCTGTAAAATTTATAATAATATTATTTAATTATAGTTGGAAAAATATATGATTTATTTTGTATTATTGTGTATAATTTTGTAAAATAATATAATTATTAAGAATTTAGGGGTTAAAGTATAAATAATAATATTAATAATAATAACAATAATAATAATGAGTATGGTAGTAAAATAAATAATTAATTCTTTGTTGATATATGATAAAGTGTAATTTAATTAGAAATTAATTCATTTTTATAGTTATATTAAAGAATTTAGTCAAAATGTAATTATTTTAAGAGCAATGCTACATACCACTAATTTATCATCACTAACTCCACCACTAGTGAGGTGGCAATTGAAAAAAAAAAAAAAAAAGCACAAAACACATGTGGCAGTGGGTGGGACCCACTGCCACATCATTAGAGCTACCACTAATTAGTGGTCTAGAGCATTTTTGTTATTTTAAATATTTATAAAAAGATAAATATGAATCATGAAATTTATGATGAAATCTCATAATGAAGATTTGAGCTGCCACGTGTTGGCTCAGGAGGCGTCTACCTTCTTATAAATAGGGATCAACGGGGGTGAAGAAAAGAAAAGGAAAGCAAAGAAAGGAAGGAGAAAGAAAGGGAGAAAATGAGGAAAAAATGGTAGACGTCAAGAGAGTTTTTAGTAGTAAGAAGAAAGAGTGAGATATTAAAATTAAGGTGAGTTATATTATATTTTGAGTTATTTTTATATATTTTATGTATGTTTTGACTCACCATATTATTTATACAAGTTATCTTTTATAAACTATTATAAATTATATAAATATTTTAGTTACGTGGTTTAATTTCTGAATCTTATTTGCTAAAATGAAACATATGGATATGTTTGTTTATATTTTAAAGAATATTTGACTATAATTTTATAAACAATTATGTTTTGTAAGTACCACCACGGTAGTCCCACGCCATGGGGGACTTAAATAACTATTGGCCTCTGTTTGACCACTTTGTGGTCCTCTATTTGTCATGGATCCATTAACATCTGTTCGGTGCTGAGCAAAATGCTGTACGAAGCTAAGTGCTACACTGTTGTGGGAGCCACCTCTGGAGTTCGTACGAGCCACCTCTTGAATCCGTACCTTTGTTCTGACTGTCACTTATGTGACCTCTGTTCTGTTCTGTTCTGTACCGTGATTATGGTTATATATTTACATAATTTCTGTATTTCAGTTTCTGCCACTTAAATGATTTGTTTACCAAATTACTGTGGTAATGATTATATATTTACATAATCTCAGTTTGGCTATTTAAATGATTATTTGTTCATATTAAGTTATCTTAAATGTTTTGGCCTAACTAACTATCCATGGTTATTTAATGTTCTTTATACTCTTGGTATAATATTTCTTACTCTGCCATGTACTTATAACTGTTTACCAATTTTCAAGAAATAATGCAATTCAGAAATAGCTTTTGGAAGGTCTTAGATGCGGGGTTGCGGAATAGACACACACAACACTTTTATGATATTTTTCTATGTAAATATCGGCCTTTTTTGTCAATATAATTTTGTAATAAAAATAGAAGTTCCGATGATTATTTTGATACCCTTACTTAAGTATTTCTTCCGCTTGCGTTTATTAATTTGTTTAAGAATTGGTCGGAGGTAACCTCAGTTACTGGCCATCACGATACTTAACCCTTGGATACGGGGAGCGGGTCGTGACATCTTTGAAAGTAAAAATTTTGTTATAAAAGACATTAAGGAACTAGTTTCTATTGTCATAAGGAGAGTCACTAAAAGGTCATTCTGAAAAATAAAAAATATGGCTTTTAGCGATAAAATTTCGAAAATGTCAATAATAAATAGACTTTTATAGACAAAATAATTTGGACTCAAAATGGTTTATTTTTTGAGACAAAAAATTTGATACCAAAAAGATAATAATTAATCACTAATGTTCAATTTTCGTTGCTAAAAATATAATAACACTTTTCGCAACAAAAATATTTGGTCCCCTGAAAATAATTTTGTCCCTAAATTTTGGTCTCTAAAACTTTAATTTTTTGTAGTGTGATAAGTGTTTTTCCATTTTAATTTTGCATTTCGTAACTTATTTAAAAATGATAATTTAGCTAAACCTCAATGGGGGATCTGTAATTTTGCTAAACATCAAAGAGGTGTAAGTAATTTGTTATTATTTGTCAAAAGGGCATTTTAGTCAATTTATGATATCCGTTAACAGCGTTAATTGCGATAAGATGGGATGTAATTTTTGAAACCTCAAGAGAAAATCTATAATTTCGTTAAATCTCAAGAGAGGTGTAGGTAATTTGCCTTTTTTTTTAATATTGAATGGATCAAAATTAATACAAATAGTGTAAAGGTTCATAAGAAAAATATATATATTTTAGTATTAAAAAGGCACAACGATAAATACAAAAAACACATACATTTTAGTGTAAAAAAGATCACAATCATTTTTTACATTCATATGACTTATTGATGCACAGGGGACAAAATATTATGTAAATTAAAATTTTAAAAGAATTTAATATAATTTTATCAAAATTATAAAATTTATTATATTTTTGTGAACTTTAATAGAAATGAACGTAATTTATTTTTTATTTTTTATTTTTTGAATAAATTACAAATACATCTCCTGAGATTTGCTTAAAATACGAATTGCCTCCGGTGGTTTGGAAAATTATAAATACTTTCCTGTCAGAATTTTTTATTTAACAAAATTAATTGAAAATGTGAAATTTCTAACTGTTCACCTATACAATAATCAAATTATCTGAATTATTAATTGAAATAAAATTTAAAATTATTAAAAACTGTTAATTAACTTGATAATTTATTAATAAAAGAACCTATTTGTTATGAAATTTAAAATCATAAGGGACATAATGTAATTTCTAAAATTACAAAGAATAATTTATAATTTAAGTAAATTTCAAGAATGTTTTGTAATGTACTCTTATTTTTTAATAGAGTAACATTCTTGTAACCGATTAACATTGTTGACATAGCAACTCGATCTGATTGCGTAGTTGAAAGTGATATTTCATACTGATACCTTTGTCAAATGCTAATTTTTTTTTAAACTATTAATTATAACTAAGGTCTCGTTTGACTATTTTAGTAATTTTTTAATTTCTTATAACAAGTAAAAAAAATAATGTAACAATTTATAATAATTTTTTAATTTTTTGACTAAAATATATAATTGACAAACAAACCCTAAGAAAAGGCAAATTAGAAACAGCCCACCTTAAAAGATAATGATATATTAATCAATGTGTTTAGTTTCAATTTTCTGAATTCAGTTTTTTTTAAATTAAATTTTTTGTTTTTCAAATCTTTTGTTTTTAGTGAATAGTTTTAAAATTTTAAGCAATTTTTTTTTTATTTTTTTAGATGCACCTTACTTAAATGTATCTAAATAGTAAAATATTTATAAAAAAATATTTTTAAAAATTAATGAATACACAAAAATATAAAAAAAAATGTGCTAAATTTTCGTATTTTTTGTATTTTTTGATATTTAGTATATTTTTTAAAGATTTTTTCACAAATATTATACTTTTAAAGTGTATTTATATTAGATGTGTCTAAAAATTTTAAAAAAAACTTAAAATATTAAAAAAATTCATTGAAAACATTAAAAAAGGAAAAATAAAAAAGTAAAAATTTCTCAAAACTGTTTTCTAATAACCAGAACTAAAAGAGTCGCCAACACAATGGGGCGGCGAACACTGGGGATCTCTAGTGCCGGAAAAATTATTTTCCGGCCACGACAAGGTGGCGAAGATAGAAGACGAAGATTAGGAGGAGTCTTCTTCTATTTCTTCGAAGGAGGTAAAGCTAAAGATTACATATTAGCAGTTGGAAGAGTTGTTGGGTAGGATGGAGTAACATGGGATGTCTGTGGAAGATGTGCTTGATCAGCTGATCAATGGTGGTGATTAGAAGCACGAGACTCATCAGAGGTCTTTGAGGCCTTCCCTGCAAAGTATTCCGGAGATTGATTGAATAGATTGATTTTTTTATTTTATTTTATTTTATTTTTTCTGCTTCCATTATTTGATATTTGTTTGGGTTAATTATATTAAAACCCTTCAACTATTAGGCTCCGTTTGTTTTCCTCTATCATGGTCCACTTCGGACTGTGAATGATGAACAGTGAAGATATCTCATGTTTGTTTTGGTTTTGGAGCTCTGGATTCATAATCCCCTTCGGACTACAATAGGCTTTGGTGAAAGTATTGTTAGTTTGGGCGAGGAGGTGATATTAGAAAATAATCCGTTCGACTTAGGGTGTTGGTTGGACGTCCAGCAGGTCAACCGGCCAGTCAACCAGTCAATTGAAATTTTTTTTAAATTTTTTTTTTACATGTTGGGCATTTTTTGAACATTAATGTTTAATGTTTTTATTTTTTTTATTAAGTAAAAATCATAATTTAATTTGTTTTATTATTTTATATTTATTTAATTTAATAATTCCTACACTAACAACTATCATCAAAATAAATACAATTTTACTAATCCCCTCATTATCAACTGTACTATGCATTTATGAATTTTGTACATTTTGATCCATCGGTTGTAAAAACTGCACAAATGTCTATCTTTAAGTTAAAGTTGAGCGAGATACAATATACAAGTGCATAAATGAGGAGGAAAAGTGATGTTTTGAAGGGTTTTAGTGTAATTAATCCTATTTACTTTTGTATTATAAGGCTCTGTTTGGTTTAGTTTTAGAATTATGATTTGAGTGTGGAGTTGTGATTAGTCTTGTTTGCGAGCAGATTATTTTAATAATTTTTTGACTTTTTGGTTAAAATATGAGGTGAAAAAAACTTGTATGTTTGGAATAATTTTTTACTTTTTATGAAAAAATGTGCAAAAAGTAGAGAGAAAAGAAAATTTTTGACTTTTTGATATACCTTATAGGTTTTTTAGTTGTTTTAGTAATTTTTTGGCTTTTAAGCTAAAACTATTACTTCCCAAACAAGGCCTTGTCAGTTGAGTTTTGAAAAGAATTTTTGAATTTTCAATTTTGAAAAGAGTTTTAAGTTTTGAAAAAAGTTTTTAGTTGTATTTTGAGTTTTGAGTGTTTTAATTTTGAGTTATATTTTTTTTTTTTAAAAATTGAATTTATTTTTTTTTAAATATTAAAAATGTTTAAGAAATTTTTTTTTGTTTTAAATATATAATTCTTATTTAATCTTTTTAAATTTTAATATTTTAAACTCAAAACATAGCTCTACACTCAAATCATAACCAAACACATAATTTAAAACTCAATTAAAAAATTATTTTCATAAGTCATAACTAAACACATAACTCGTAACTCCACATTACTTTTAAAACTCCACATTCAAATCATAATCAAACACATAACAAAAAAATTAAAATATTTAAAAATATATTTATAAAATAAAATAAAATATTTAAAATAAAAAATAATTTTTTTAAATTTTTTTATATTCAAAATATTTTTAAAAAAATACAGCACACAAATGTATAAAATATAGGGCATATTAAAATAAAACCCTAAAAAAAATAAAATTAAGAAAATATTTAAATAATTTAAAAAATAAATCCAAAAAAATTCAAAATACAACTCAAAACTCTTTTCAAAACTCATAACCAAATAAATTTTCTCTTTTCAAAACTCATAACTTAAAATATCACTGCACACTCAAATCATGATTCTAAAAGTAATTTTAAAAACAAAATAAAAAAAATGAATTTTTTTTTTTAAATAGAGTTTTGAGAAGAGTTTTGTTTTAAATTTTGAAAAGAGTTTTGAAATAAATTTTGAGTTGTGTATTTGGTTATGAGTTTTGAAAATAATTTTTGAATTGAGTTTTGCATAATATATTTAATTATAAATTTTGAAAAGAATTTTAAAATTTTTTAATTAAAATCATAATTCCAAAAGGGAACTAACGGCAGGCTAAGATCCTTCTTTTCATGTAAAAATAAAAAAAATAATAAAAAATAAAATTGGTTGGGTTTTGATCTCATACAAGTAAAATGGGGTCTTTCTCCACAGTTACTTCTAAATCCCCTCTCACATTTAATAAATAATTGAGAAATGTATTTTGTAATTTTTCAGTTATTAAAATTTCACCTAAATAATGTCAATATTGAAATATTTAATAATTTTTGTCGAAAGATATACGACAGAAGCTTTCAATGAACAAAATAAAGTCTATAATTTGTTTAAATTTTTTTTAAAAAATGAAACCTTAAATTTGCGTTTGGTTGAAAGATTTGATGAGAAAAATAAAAAGGAAAAGAAAAAGTGAAAAAAATGGATAAGATTTGAATTTTAAATTATGTTTGGTTGAATTAAAAAATAAAGAAAGCAAAGACTCTAATTGAATCTAAAACACAAAATACAGAATTGCATTTTCCTCTCACTTTCTTTTTCTTTTTCTTTGTATTTTTCATTAAAACTAAATAAAAAGTGAAATTGCATTTCTTTTTCTTTTTCTTCTTCTTTTTTCCTATTTATTTATCTTATCAAATTTTCCAACGAAACTCAGTCAACGGACACACAGAGGTAATATTTCATTTATTAATAACTTGGAAAATGAGGTACAAGTAGAGATTAGAGAATGACATAAAACCAAAACAGAACAAATCAGTAGCCTCCAGGGCAATGGCAACACTAAAAATTCAGAAAAACTTAAAATATATATATATATTATGATGTGTGGTTGAGATTCTCAACTTATTCAAATCTGCTAGATCCCACCCGATACACTTGTAGTGGGATTAGTGTAGAGAGGAGTTGGATTTAAAGAAGCAAAAGTGATATTCAACATAGTATTGTTTATATTTCACATCATTATGGGTAAAGGGCAGATTATGGGTAAATTTCTAAGTGTAAATATGTGGTCCAATTCCTATGTCACATCTTTATGGGTAAATTTCTAAGTGTAAATGTGTGATCTCTAACATTACTTATATTTATTTATTAGATATTATATTTGTTTAAGTTAATAAAAGGACAATATATTTACATTTCAAAAAATCATGAATAAATTAATATTGAACAATGCTGTTTAATATTAGTTTATTTGATAAATTATATATATATATTTTTTGAAATCGTAATTTTAAACCGAATCAAACTATATTCAAATGGTTTAATTCGATTTCAATTTTTATAGAATCATAGCTATTAAATTGATTCTAATTTTATCCCAAATTCAACTAATCCCGCAGTAAAAATAAACAAAGAGGTACAACCGAGTTGGCAAGAGGAACGTGGGCAGTGTGGGCAGCGTAGTACACGTGGTCGGTGTGATCACAATTAATATTTTAAATAAATTTTTCTTTTTTGTTTTTGGATATTCTATTTAATATAAGGTTAATTGATCATAAATCTAATATAAAAAGATTATAAGATATTAGATTTGAGAAATATTTTCTATTGATGAGAGATTCATGTTTTGTAAAATAATTTAGTGAGAAATCTTAGAGAATATTTTGTTTTCAATTTTACCCCTTAACTTTTTTTTATCTGTTTGATTTTTCGTTGACTATTTATTGAAATTATTTCCTACCAGTTAAAATTATTTTTATTTGTTTAAATTTTTTAATCTGTTAATTTTTTTATATATTTAAATTTTTAGTTGTTCAAATTTTTTATCTATTGAAATTTTCTATTTGTTCATTTTTTATCTGTTCAAACAAATCTATTATATTATCTATTCAATTTGTAATCTATTTCTTCTTCAACAAGAGAGAGAAAGGGGGGGGGGGGAGAGAGAGATCTAAACAACAACAAGGTGATTATAGATCATTAAATCAATACAAAAGAAACCATTAAGAGCTAGGAAGATTTGAATAATCATCAGGAATAAGAAAAAATGAAGGAAATGGTGACGATGTTAATGAGAGGTGTCCTTTAGACATTGATGACCACAAAGATGAACCTTTTCTATGCCTTCATCGATTCATTCCAACGTAGTATTGTTGCCACCATACATGCATTTTCAAGACAAATTTGATGCAAAACTTTCTGAGTTTGTATCTTTTTGTATAAAATTTTCATATATGTACAAATCTTGCAAGCAATCAAACCAGACTACTCTCTCTGATGGTTGTGTTTGCTCTGGTCTTCAGATGTCTTTGCCGAAACAAGAATTATGATGAACACATTACAAAGAGAGAAATTGGACCAAAGTAGACAAACCTTTAAAAAAAATAAAAAATAAAAAAAATTGACCAAGATATCACTGCAAATCAAGAGGCAACCATAGAACACATATTATATATATATATACACAAAGAACACAAATTTGTACATATATATAATATGAAATCAAGACTTCACTGCAAATATAAAGGTAACCATAGAGCACAGATTTATACATATGTATATATATAAACATGTTTGAGGTAGATCTGAGATCTTGGATACACGACCGCGGCTCTGGATTGGGCTTCTCCGGAGCAACGACACCAACACGGTGTTGAACTCTGTTTGTCGCCGAACAACGATTGTGATCTCAAATTTATGACCAGAGAGAAGATTGGTGATGATCAGAGGTGACAGAGGGTGAAGAAAAAAAGAGAAGAGAGAGAGAGGAGGTGGCAACGGAGGTGGTCGTGGAAGTCAAGGTGGTGGTGGTAGAGGAGGAAACGTCAGCGTAGGAGGGAGGGAAGAGAGGCAAACGATGGTGAGGCGAGCGACGGATTCAACAGTGGTCCTACAACAGTGAGCGAGAAAAAGAGAGAGTAGAGAGAGATGGGGGTTGAAAATGGGGTTTGGTAATGACCGTATAACTTATATATATAAGGGTAGTTTGGTCTTTTTACACTAATTTGCCCTTATGGATAAATTGTTTTAGCGCCTAGACCTACTGACAAAGAAGATTTAAATTTAGATTTTGGCCTAAGCACCCTGTAATATAAATATAATAAAAAAATTATAAGATTTGTGATTTTTTTTAAAAAAAATTCATTAAATATCAAAAATATAAAAATTCAATACATTTTCATATTCTTGTATATTTATTAATTTTTTTACAAATATTTTATTTTTTAGGTACATTTACATTAGGTTCATGTAAAAAAAAATTTAAAAAAATATTATTTAAAATATTAAAAAAGTCACTAAAAATAAAAAATTACGAAAAATAAAAAATTTAATTTTCGAAAAACTAAATTCATAAAATTGGAACCAAACAAGGAGACTATACTCAAAATTTGCTTGACACACTGTTATTTTCTTGAATTTGTTAAATAGATTTTCCTTTTACAACTCGGTATTTAGCTCATTGGATTGACTAATAGAGGTAAATATGGTTCGGTTTGGATTTGTTTCGGATAAAATCAGAACCAATTCATTTTTTACTGTTTCATAAAAATTATAATCAAACCAACCTAATAAAATCATGGAACCAATTCAAACCAAACCATTTAAACACAGTTCGGTTCGACAAAGGTTACTTAACTGTAATGCCCCCAAAATATAATACAAATAATCCATTCCATAAGATCTGTGAACATATTAAAATGATATACTTCATTCATCAGATTTTTTTATTACAAAAGATATTACATGCATTATACATTCATAAGCATTCATTCTGAATGTACAGCATGTAACACAAGTTAATGATAACAAAATAAATGCCCTACAGGCTTATATCTTTCCAAGATATCACTTGGTTACAACAAAAAAAAGAGTTTTAAGCTCTCTATACATGTAAAGCCCTCGGCTTGAATAAACATTTCAGCATAAATGTAACAAAATAGAGCCTTCAGCTCCTAGTCCTCCCAAGCTATGTCCTTAGAGGTGGCATGTCACCAGTACCTGAAAATAGTTTTCCAAGTAGGATGAGCCAAAACTCAATAGCGATAAACTAACACAATTTATGATTTAACTAAGATATAAATGTCGAGTATATATATCCATTTTTTTTTAAATTTATGTTTGTAACAACATACATTCTCCACATAGGTAAACAATATTGATATCCGTATCTCAATTCTTTTCCTTTTATTTTTTTCAATTTAATTCATTTCCATTAAACTCCCAAACCAAGACTATAGCTCCCTGAATGACCTAACTGAGATTTATAACTCAGGGGCTTCCAATCATCACAGCAATCACATGGACACTTCAATCTTGCCATTTTACGAAAATTTCGTCCGCGGGATCGGCACCCACGTATACAAATGATTTCGGGACTTTCACCCTGGACACTCCGGCCAACTTAATTTCAATGGAATCCATCCCCTATCTCCTCTCAAAACATGGAGTACATTCCCTTTCTTCTCCCAACCAAAATATATATATACTGTATTTAAGACACCGTCATATTCAATGACAATCAATTTCACATATTCAATGTATCTAACATACCGTCATATTCAATGACATAATTATATGATTAATTTCAATTCACCTATTCCTCATGCAGTTTCTGCAACAATCATACCTATCCTCTACCGATAGCCCAAGACAGATATTTCTAAACAGGTATACAATCATTGTAATAGATAATTCATCTAATTTTCTATAGGTGAGTGATTTAACAAATCCAACTACACCATTCATTTACACATCCACCAAATTTTACATTTTTTCATACCAATTTCATTATTTATACAAAATAATTAATTCAACATATTTAGGGCAATTTCCCCCCTCTTTACAAATATTGCCCAAAGGCCAAAATCAACAATTTCTAACACAATAAACTCTCATAATCAAACTCCACGGTCAATTATATAACACTACATAGGCAGCCCCTCTTTTACATCTCACCCAAACCCTAGGTTTGTGTTCAAAATGCTCCCAAAGTTCACCATTCACACATAACGACGAATAACTAGGTTAAAGATCATAACAATGTGTAGAATATCCTTACCTCAAAGAAAGAAGGCGAGCTAAGCAAGAGAGAAGCCTCAAAGATGCCGAAATCCAACTTCAACCGATTCAAAATGATGATCTTGAGGAGCTCTACCTTTTTAATGAAGGCACAAGGGTGGATAGATCACTAGATCTAGGTGAAAATCTAGAGAGAGATGATATTTTAGAGAGAGAGGGTCTCACTTTAGGGTTTTAAGAAGAATAGATCTGAAAAAGTGATGTAAAAGTGCTTTTCGCGATCTGATATACGCGCAGTCCGCTCTAGTGGAGAGTTTGATGCTCGAGCGTTGGGCACAACATTTTGTTCCGCTCAAGTGCAAGAAAATCCCGCTCGAGCGTAGGATACACAAATCCAGTAATTATGCAGACACAGACAACCCGCTCGAGCGTAAAGAAAGCCGCTCGAGCGTCCACCCGCTCGAGCGCAAAGAAAGCCGCTCGAGCGTCCACCCGCTCGAGCATAGGAAAAGCCGCTCAAGCGTAAAAAACACTCCTCTAGTACTTTGCAGACGCGTCAAGTACTGAGAGTTTGTAACTCCCGCTCGAGCGCAAAAAGGCCCGCTCAAGCGAAGGACAAAAATTCTGGGCAACTAAGTTTGGGAAAAACATGCAACCAACCTGTTCCAAACTCAATCACAACAACCCAAAGGCCAATTTCAAGAGATACAAGGGAGAAAAGAGGTAAACAACAATATGAAGACATTAAACTCGAGTCCGAAATACAACAAATGACGGGTCAAAACCGGGATTGCTATAACCTTCCCCCCTTAAAGAATTTCGTCCCCGAAATTACAAATTAAGTTCAAAATCAACATTAAATCATTCATAACAATGTTATCCTTACAAGTCCATCATCATGACCCATTCTATTCTCATCGATTAGATACACAAGTCCCATATTAAAATGAAATTCATAATTTTTCCCAAAATATTACAATGTTAAATCAAATCCACATTTCCAAAATTTACCTAGCATATATAATGCCTCCAAAGGTGATAAAATACATAATATTTCATATTCCCAAACATATGCAATGTTCAAATTAAAGTTCAAGGTTTCAAAATCTTACATAGCATATACAATGCTTCCAAAAGTAACATAATATATAAGACATCCATAACATATACAATATTTACTTCTTTCATTATCATAATCAAAATCTCAATACATGCTTAGACATCAACAAACAAGTCTGGATATTTTTCTTGGACTTCCAATTCATGCTCCCAAGTCGCTTCCTCGACCCCGTGATGTTTCCACAATATTTTTACCAAGGGGATTGTCTTGCCTTGCAAGACTTGGTCCCTCCTATCCAAGACTCTCATCGGTCTCTCTTCGTATGAGGCATCCTCATCTACCTCTAAGTCGATCCAATCTAACACGTGCAATGGATCTGGCTCATACTTCCGAAGCATACAAATGTGAAACACGTCATGCACTCCAGATAGTTGTGGTGGTAGCGTCAAACGATATGCAACCTCCCCAATTTGCTCAAGAATTTCAAAAGGGCCAATAAATTGAGAGGACAACTTCCCACTCTTCCCAAACCTCATTAAACCCCGCTTAGGTGATATCTTCAAAAAGACATGATCTCCCACCTCAAAAGACAAGGGCCTCCTCCTACAGTCGGCATAACTTTTCTGGCGACTCTGGGCTGTAACCAACCTCTTACGGATAAGTGCAGCTTTCTCCGTTGTTTCTTGCACCAAGTCTGGGCCCAACAAAGGTGCATCACCCACCTCGGCCCAACACATAGGGGATCTATACGGTCGGCCATACAAGGCCTCAAACGGTGTCATGCCAATACTCGATTGGAAACAGTTGTTATAGGCAAACTCCACCAAGGGCAAATGCCTCTCCCACGACCCCTTAAAATCAAGCACACAACCTCGAAACATATCCTCAAGGATCTGAATAGTACGTTCGGACTGCCCGCCTATCTGAGGATGGTAAGCAGTGCTAAATGTCAATCTCGTGCCGAAGGCACTCTGTAAACTCTGACACAACTGAGCTATGAAACATGGATCTCTATCTAAAATAATCGTCACAGGGACACCGTGCAACCTCCCTTTAGGTCAAAACAATTTCAGAACCCCAAAAAAGCTTTTTTCTTTTCTTTTTATACTTCTACTCACTTCCAAACAGGTTTAAAACATCGGTTTGACTTTTTTAGAAAAAGTTAACTCTGTCCAAATTTTGTCTTTTTGCCCATTTTATGCTCCGACGATGTACAACCTGATTGACATTCAACACACATAAAGTATACGGTTTGACCAGCAAGTGAAGTTAAGAGATTCTAATTAACGGCCTCAATGATGTACATTTCGGCCTTAATCACATCCCCCAACTTACTACTTGCTAGTCCTCAAGCGAGTAAAATAAAATAAAATTAAACAAAATCTATCTATTTCCTCTTTCGTAGGAAAACGGTTGCATTTAGCATATGCAACAAGCCTTTAAACCACAATGTTACCCCAAGTGGACAAGTAAAGTCTCGTGAGGGTTTCCAGAAATGATACCCACAAACATTAACATATTCATATATACTCAACAACAAATGATTACACTACTCCACCTAACAATAAACTAATGTGCCACTACAGTGTGATATTGAGACATCATGAGTCATTAAGGCCTCGTTTGGGAACAGGCTAATTTAGTAATTTTTTGACTATTTAGTTAAAATATGAGCTAAAAAAAATTAGTATGTTTGTGATGACTTTTTAGCTTTTTACGAATAGATGTGCAAAAAGTAGAGAGAAAAGAGAATCTTTGACTTTTTGGTATGGGTTGTTGGCTTTTTGGCTAATTTAGTAACTTTTTGACTTTTTGGCTAAAAAGGAAAGTTCCCAAACGAGGCCTAAGACACAGTGGACAAGCATGAAGGAACCTATTGAGTCAAAACCACAATTCAATTAATACAAAAGTAAAGTTCCCTATACTTGTGCATGCTAGTAGACAAGTCATGAGTACCCTCAGTGTAAAGTGCAATCTCCATATTAGTTAACTATTCACTATAATAGCCCAGTGTAACTCATAATAACACCCAACATATACAGAAAAACTAACCTGTTGCAGCCAAGATTTTCAAAAGTTGTTGTTGTTGCTGTTGTTGTTATTTTTATTTTTATTTTTTTTTAACTAACTCTCAACACCTAACAAAAGGCACCAGAGTTATGGCATAAAGTTGCCACTTCAGAATCCCCCGGGTAATAAAACCCAGCGTAGTTTATAGCCTTCAGGCTAGTACAATCCAAATATACTTAACCATTTCTACCTTCAATTGACATTCGAAATTAATATAGCACATAAGAATATAACGGAATGCCCACTAAAGGTATAATCTTCACGCGAAAACCACGGGTATTACTTTTCTCCCTAACTGTGGTTGTAACTTTCCCTATTCTCCAACAGGGTGACAGACTAGGTTGATTCGGTATCCAAAATCGAGGCGCATAAAGCTACCTCAACCTATGGGGCTGCCATACAGAGTTCAAGCCGAGGTAGTTTTGAAGTAATCTCCACACCCCTGGGTATTTAAACCAGACTTTAGTCTCGAAAATCCCAAACCTTTGTATTCTAGGCTTTGCCATTCGAACTCTAGTTTCCACCGTCTCAGTTGGTCTCCTAGGAACTCACTACAAACACGGTTAGGTGGCTATACCAGACCGTCAGATGCCGTTCGGGCACAGCTAATACCAAAGGAATTACACCTTTAGAGGATTTAAAGTCTCATAGACACAAATAAAGCATAACGAGCATAAAGAAAAACAGAATAGCACAGAAGGGAAAGAAAAGAGAATAAGGAATCAATCTATCAATCATAATAAAATGGGTCCATCAAACCCCTGGGTAAAGAAAAATGATCCTTTCTACTCGAGGAATTTAGTCTCTTATAATCAATGCACACTCGCCACCCAGTAGTGGTTCGTGTGGGAACTAACTCTTCTCCCTCATTCTCAACAACGGTGATGCCCGATTTCTTGGGCACCACTTGTGTTGGACTCACCCACTTACTATCTGAGATGGGGTATATAATACCCGCATCCAACAATTTTAATACCTTATTTTTCACCACCTCTTTCATGTTAGGATTCAGTCTCCATTGCATTTCGCGAGAAGGTTTGGTGTTCTCCTCTAGGTGTATATAATGCATGCACACGGAGGGATCTATCCCTTTCAAATCAGCCACTGACCACCCTATAGCACTCCGATATGCCACGAGAACACTCATTAACTGACTCTCCTGCTCTACAGTCAAGTCAGATGCAATGATGACCGGTAAAGTATCTTGGGGCCCTAAAAATGCATACTTGAGTGTGGCCGGGAGTAGCTTCAACTCAAGTGTAGGTGGTGTGACCAAAGATGGTATGACAAGCTCTCTCGACAGAGGAAGAAGTGACTCAAACTGGGCTTTCCATGGAGGAAAATCCGGTGTAAAAGAAGAATTAAGCAAGACATTCACCTCCTCAACTGACCCATCAATATCAAAATTTTCAAAGCCAATGAGTTAGACAAGCTTCTAAAGGGTCCTCTACAAGAATGGAGGGCAAAGCCTCCTCCACAATCTCATCCACAACATCCACTAATAAGCACTCCTCTCTCTCATGAGGTTGTTGGGATGCTTGGAAAACATTAAGTTTCACTTGCATGTTGCTAAATGAAACTTCCATAACCCCGGTCCGACAATTTATGCATGCATTGGCCGTAGCCAAGAAAGGTCGACCTAAGATCACCAGAATTTGTTTCTTAGAACTGGCTACCGGTTCCATATCTAACACCAAAAAGTCAACAGGGAAGTAGAACCTATCAACCTTAACTAGCACATCCTCAATCATGCCACGTGGCACTCTGAGGGACCGGTCAGCCAATTGAAGAGTGACAGTAGTGGGCTTCAACTCGCCAAGCCCAAATTCCTCGTACACAGAGTACAGCAATAAATTGACACTAGCCCTTAAATCTAATAAGGCCCTATCAATGAAATGGTCCCCTATAATGCATGCAATGGTTGGGGCACCCGGGTCCTTAAGCTTAGGAGGTGTGTCATTCAACAAGATGGAGCTTACTTGCTCCATGAGTAGGACCTTTTGGGACACATGTGTCCTAGATTTACGCTATTGCGTACAAAGGTCCTTCAGAAATTTGGCATATGATGGTACTTGCTTAATCGCCTCCAACAGGGGGAGGTTGATTTTTACCTGTTTAAAGACATCCATCATTGCCTCCATAGATGCCGCCTTCTTATTAAAAGGGGACGGTGTATCAAGGCATTGGGGAAAGGGTGCCTTAGGCATATATGGAGTGCTAGGGACCAAGTCATCCCTCTTAAGTGTTTCCCCCTCACCCTTGCTCTCATTAGGTGTACCCCCGTGGTCACCCTTCTTAACTATAGTTACATCTGGCGCAACTGACTGAGGCTCTAACTCCCTACCACTTCTCAAAGCAACCACCGCCTGCACTTGCTCATGTTGCTTACCATTCCCACCCGAACTCTCTGCCCCATATTGTCCCTTAGGGTTAGCCACAGTTTGACTTGGTAATTTTCCCTCCTCTCTCTGATTCATGTTGTTAGCCATTTGACCCAATTGGGTCTCTATCTTGGCAATAGAGTAAGTGTGGGAGTGAACTATCGATGCTAACCCCTTAAGTTCTGAGAGAACTTCCAACACCTGAGTCTCAAAGGCAGAGTTGCCCTGAAGAACAGGCGGGGGTTGTGGTTGCCGGTACGGTTGTGGGGGTCGATAAGGTTGCGGTGGTCGGTAGGATGATTGGTTGGCAAAATTATTGAAATTCTACCTTGGTGGTGGAGGATTTTAAGAAGTGCCTTGTGAAGGGGGTCTCCATGAGAAATTAGGGTGATTTCTCCATCCCGGATTATATGTGTTGGAGTATGGGTCATTACCCGGGTTGGAGAATCCTTGAGCCACATTCACATGCTCTTGGACTAACTCCGGAAATTATGATGCCGAAGGGCACTCACTCAAGTCATGAGCAGGGCTCGCACATATAACACATGCCTCACGGAATTGAGGCTGATCTTGCTGGGTAGGGGCATGTCCCGTAGATAATAAGTGGTCTATCTTGTGGGACAGTGCCTTTACTTGTTGGGCTAACTCTATGTTTTGCCCGACCTCATAAATGCCCCCTCCTTTCAGGGCTCCAACTACTGGTTGTCGGACTTACCGGGCTGCAGAGGCATGGTGAAGGGAATTATCACTTAGGTTCTCAAACAATTGCCATGCCTCGGCATCATTTTTAGACATAAATGTCCCACCACAGGACGAATCCACCATTTGGCGGTGCGGCTCAGTTAAGCCATAATAAAATGTTTGAACAAGTTGCCAATCAGGCACTTGGTGGTGGGGACACTGTTGGAGAAGGTCTCGAAGTCTTTCCCACGTCTCATGGAATTGCTCGCCATCCATTTGAGCAAAGTTTGTGATGGCTCGCCTAAGTTGGTTGGTTTTACCTATAGGAAAGTACTTCTCCAAGAACCGTTGCTGTAATTGGTCCCAAGTTGTGATTGAATTAGCAGGTAAAGAATTTAGCCAATGTTTGGCTTTATCCTTTAACGAGAATGGAAACAATCGCAACATTAAGGCCTCATTTGTCAAATTCTAGATCCTCACTGTCAAGCAAATTTCCAGAAATTCTTTCAAATGCTTATAAGGGTCATCATGAGTTAGTCTATGGAATGATGGGAGCATTTGTATGGTGCTGGACTTAATCTCATAATGAGCAGCAGTGGTGTTGGGTAATTGGATGCATGATGGTGATGTATATGCAGTGGGTGTGAAATAATCCTTAAGGGTCCGGTTAGGCACATTCGGGACATTAGAATCTGCCATCTCTAATGGCTCAATGTATGAATATGAATACTCAAGCCTAGGAACACGGGCAGAAGCCCTAAGTCTCCTAAGGGTCCTTTCTAATTCAAGGTCCAAACACCACAATTCAGGGCGACAAGAACGACGCCCGTGCATACACTACCCACACACACACAATAAGTTCGACTCGGTGCACTAAGTTACGAAAGTAAAATGCTAAAAGAGAAATACTCACAGCGGTTTAACGAAAACGCTTTACTCGTCTTGGGAGTGCTTGGCGTGTAGACGTTGTCTCTAACCTCCAATTGAGCTTTGACTTTCGTTTTAGCACTTTGGTGCTTTGCTTGTGAGTGTTTGCTTCTGCTTACTCACTTTAGTGCTACGGTTTTTTTTTTTTTAAGCTCGGCTGCGCTCCGCTTGCACTTCAATGATAGCTCCAATTTCAAACGCTCTGCACACTTAGCAACACCAAAAACATAAAATCCTAAACTAAAAATTAAAATAAGAATGTAACTTTAAATTAACTAATTTCGCCAAAAGTCCCCGGCAACGGCGCCAAAATTTGATGGGTCGTTGAACACACCAAAAATAATCCTTAAACTATACCAAATTCTTTTAGAATAATGGTAAGTCCAGGTATCGATCCACAGGGACAATTGTGAAATTAATCTAATTTAATTTTTAAATTCCTAAATTAATTTTGATAAAAAGATTGATGGTTCATAACCTAATTTAATAACAAATAAAATAAACTAAGGAATTAAATTATCAATAATAATTGAAATTGGGTTTACTGAATTGGGGAAAAATCCTAGGGTAGAGAATTCACCACTAACCACATAATTAGGGTTTCCAATTGAAATCAATTATGCTATGGTTTGAACGGATTAATGTTTCGCAACTACAAATTCGAAGCATTTGACAAGAAGATCATCACATTCAATGTACGAGCACGAACCATCTCAAGTAATACGAATCGTTCACTCTAAACTAAGGTAGTGATACGACTCGTTTCTCGTAGTATGGTTCATCTCATACCTTGAATGTGAAGGAATAGAAAACACACGTATAGATAACATTCAACAATCACAGAAAGTCAAATTTTCGAAGAGATAATGAAAAATATATAAAAGAAACTTCTAAATCACCATACAAATATTCAAACCTTTACATAATTAAAAATCAAAAAGAAAACAAACTAATTACATGGCTAGGGTTTCATCAAAACCCTAGAAAAGACGACTAGCCACTCATGGAGGAGTGGAAGGAGGTAGATGGAGAAGAAACCACCATGGGAGACATCCTTGAAGCTTTTTGTTTCTTCCCTTCCAAACCCTAGCCTCTCCCTTTAGGTGAAAACAATTTCAGAACCCCAAAAAAGCCTTTTCCTTTTCTTTTTATACTTCTACTCACTTCCAAACAGGTTTAAAACATCGGTTTGACTTTTCCAGAAAAAGTCAACTCTATCCGAATTTTGTCTTTTTGCCCATTTTATGCTCCGACGATGTTGAGCCTGATTGACATTCAATACACATAAAATATACGGTTTGACTAGTAAGTGAAGTTAAGAGATTCTAATTAACAGCCTCAATGATGTACATTTCGACCTTAATTAGACTTCCAGAGACCCGTAGACCCAATCAATATCTTAAGAACTAAATCTCATACCCATATAATCATATAAGCATGTTATCACAAAAGCACCCAATGCATGCTAAAGTCTCAACTAAGCGAGACAGACCCATTGTGATACTAACCACTTCCTACGTACCCAAAGTATTCAAACCCGGTACGCTCTGATACCAAGTTGTAATGCCCCTAAAATATAACACAAATAATCCATTACATAAGATCTGTGAACATACTAAAATGATATACTTCATTCATCAGATTTTCTATTACAAAAGATATTTACATGCATTATACATTCATAAGCATTCATTCTGAATGTACAACATGTAACATAAGTTAATGATAACAAAATAAATGTCCTACAGGCTTACATCTTTCCACGATATCACTTGGTTACAACAAAAGAAAGAGTCTTAAGCTCTTTATACATGTAAAGCCCTCAGCTTGAATAACCATTTAAGCATAAATGTAACAAAATAAAGCCTTCAGCCTCTAATCCTCCCAAGTTATGTCCTTGGAGGTGGCATGTCACCAGTACCTGAAAATGGTTTTCCAAGTAGGGTGAGCCAAAACTCAGTAGAGATAAACTAACACAATTTATATGATTTAACTAAGATATAAATGTCGAGTATATATATACATTTTTTTTTTAATTTATATTTGTAACAACATACATTCTCCACATAGGTAAACAATATTGATATATGTATCTCAATTCTTTTCCTTTTATTCTTTTCAATTTAATTCATTTCCATTAAACTCCCAGACCAAGACTATAGCTCCTCGAATGACCCAACTGAGATTTACAACTCAGGGGCTTCCAATCATCACAGCAATCATATAGACACGTCAATCTTGTCATTTTACGAAATTTCGTCCGCGGGATCGGCATCCATGTATACAAATGATTTCGGGACTTTCACCCTAGACACTCCGGCCAACTTAATTTCAATGGAGTTCATCCCCTATCTCCTCTCAAAACATGGAGTACATTCCCTTTCTTCTCCCAACCAAAATACATATACAATGTATTTAAGACACCGTTATATTCAATGACAATCGATTTCACATATTCAATGTATCTAACATACCGTCATATTCAATGACATAATTATATGATTAATTTCAATTCACCTATTCCTCATGCAGTTTCTACAACAATCATACCTATCCTCCACCGATAGCCCAAGACAGATATTTCTAAACAGGTATACAATCATTGTAATAGATAATTCATCTAATTTTCTATAGGTGAGTGATTTAACAAATCTAACTACACCATTCATTCACACATCCTCCAAATTTTACATTTTTTCATATCAATTTCATTATTTATACAAAATAATTAATTCAACATATTTAGGGCAATTTCCCCCCTCTTTACAAATATTGCCCAAAGGCCAAAATCAACAATTTCTAACACAATAAACTCTCATAATCAAACCCCACGGTCAATTATATAACACTACATAGGCAACCCCTCTTTTACATCTCACCCAAACCCTAGGTTTGTGTTCAAAATACTTCCAAAATTCACCATTCACACATAACGACGAATAACTAGGTTAAAGATCATAACAATGTGCAGAATATCCCTACCTCAAAGAGAGAAAATGAACTAAGCAAGAGAGAAGCCTCAAAGATGTCGAAATCCAACTTCAACCGGTTCAAAATGATGATCTTGAGGAGCTTTACCTTTTTAATGAAAGCACAAGGGTGGATAGATCACTAGAACTAGGTGAAAATTTAGAGAGAGAGGATATTTTAGAGAGAGAGGGTCTCACTTTAGGGTTTTAAGAAGAATTGATCTAAAAAAGTGATGTAAAAGTGCTTTTCGTAATCTAATATATGCGTAGTCTGCTTGAGCGAAGAGTTTGATGCTCGAGTGTTAGACACAATATTTTATTCCGCTCGAGCGCGAGAAGGGCCCGCTCGAGTGTAAGAAGGGCGCACTCGAGCATAGAATATGCACATCCAGTAGTCATGCAGACACAGACAACCCACTTGAGTGCAAAGAAAGCCACTCGAGCGTAGGAAACGTCGCTCGAGCGTGAAAAACACTCCTCTAGTACTTTTGCAGACGCGTCAAGTACTGAGAGTTTGCAACTCCCGCTCTAGCGCAAGAAGGCCCGCTCGAGCGAAGGACCAAAATTATGGGCAACTAAGTTTGGGAAAAACATGCAACCAACCTGTTCCAAACTCAATCACAATAACCCAAAGGCAAGAGATACAAGGGAGAAAAGAGGCAAACAACAATATGGAAACATTAAACTCGAGTCTGAAATACAACAAATGACAGGTCAGAATCAAGATCGCTATATTAACGGATGCGTGTCTCGTATGGTGCTATTTTCCCAGCATCCAACTAAAGTTGGCTAGGGCACTTTCGGCAATTCGTTAAAAAAGAACGCCGAATGGGGGCAATTGTAAAGGATAAAAATATTGACCCAAGGCCCAAGCCACTTAAGATATGGCCCAAAGCATTTTAACCGAGCCAAGGCAAGTTCCAAATAAAGTCCAGGGCCAAATCCTTGGTAGGTCTATTCAAATAGAAAACAAAGTCACGTGATAGGAGAATCGAACAAGATTGCTCTCTGAAAAGAAATCCATAACATGAAGGAGAGCCTTTGGATCAGTTAGAAACCAACGATGGAGATCAGAATTGACATAGGAGGGGATACGAGATAAACCTACCCTGACAACTTGAGCATCCGGTAAGAGAGATCCGACGATCAAAAATAAGATCCCATATCTGAATTAAATCCATGCCATCCAAAATGCAGCAAATCCAACAATGGTAGATCTAGACAACTTGCCCACTTGCCCGACCAGTGTCTGAAGGCATAAAACACCATTAGATCAAATTAGTCATCGAACGGTTGAGATACAAGGTATCCACACTATAAAAAAGAGAACCAAGGATGATAAAAAGAGAATGAGAGATATGAACAATTATAATCAAGTATTTTTCTCAAAGAAAAATTATGTCTAAGTTATATTCTAACTTGATCGTCGGAGGGTCTTCCCAACCAACTATGGTCAAGAGAGATCACTGACATCTTGGTACTTGTTTCCTCTACAGAGCATAGGAAGGAGCAGCCCATCTTGATTTCCCTGTGGGGAACAAATTTCATCATTCCACAATTGGCGTCATCTGTGGGAAACTCGAGAAAAGATGAAGGCCCATCCCGCTTTGGACAAGATACCAAGTGACCCCCAAAATTTGCCAATCGAAAATATGGCTAATGAAAATTTCGGCCACAATCTCGATGATACACCAGAAAATTCAGCATGAATAACTTCACCGGATCCCAAAAATCAACAAGGTCGTCTCATTGAACAACTAATGGTAAAAATGGAGGCCCTTATGGAAAAACTACGAGTGACCCGAAAAAGGCCCGCCGAACAAGCTAGAATCGCTGATCGAGATAAAAATGACCAAATCTCCATCGGGCCACAAGCCAAACTGCCAGCAGCAACCCTGATCGAAGGCAGAAAAAGTGTTAGGTCATCTGAAAGGATTCTTCGAATAACCCAGAGAATGACCTGTGAAGCTGGCTCGATGGTCGAACCAGAGGCCATCCAAAACTCGTCAGACGGAAACTCTTCACAAATGATTTAGCATTCCCCTTCTCCCGAGCAATAGATAGTGCGGATTCGCCAAAAAGGTTCACCTTGCCAAAATTAATCTTGTATGATGGCAAAGGGGATCTAACTAGCCACATCCAACATTATACGCAGGCCATGACATTATGGAGCAATAATGGCCCAATCATGTGCCGAATGTTCTCCTTAAGTTTAAGAGAAATGGCGTTAGCCCGATCCATTAGCGATTGGGCACAGCTGTAACAAGCATTCGTCTCACGCTTTATCACCAACAGTCGGCCGCCAAAAGAGGTTGATGTACTCCTCACAATGAAGAAAGATGATACGAAGAGGCTACAGAAATATTTCAATAGATATTGGGCAGCTTATAACGAGATCGATAATTGCAATAAACAACTAGTAGTATCCTCGTTCAAGTTAGGGTTGTTACTCGAGAGCAAGCTCTGATAGTCTCTGTCATGACCCAAACCCGCCCCTATAGGTTTAGCATTGTAACCGGCTAGTAATCCTTAGATTACCAAAGGCCTCTAAACAGAATGACATATAATTAGAGGTTGTGGAAGCAAATATATATAAACATAGGCAATCCATTGAGCTGTACAGACATGCATGGGATAGAAATTTAAAACTTGTATAATATATACATATATGATGTCAAATCTACATCGAATCCATATAAGTCTTGCAGCACCGTACAAAAAGTGCGGATGTAACAACCCCAACCTTTGATTAGTTGTTTAACCATGAATACTTATGCCTAATAAGTAATTAAGGTGAGATTCTGAAAAAATTGCATGTGTGTCACATTATTTGTGCTCATATCTGTCTAATGTAGAAATATTTGTTTAAATTTCTATTTTGTCTTGTGAATTGAAGGCCTTATCGGCATCTGATCACAAAATTGACTTGGTTTTTGTGTTAGTTGGAATTTTTAGAATTTTATGGTAGGTTTAATTAAAATTCGAATCAGAACGAATTAATTAGAATAATTAATGTCTATTTGGTTAATGGTAAGCTCAATTATTTAAATCTTCTTAACTAAGCCTACATAAGGCATGTGAGAACTCTAGGACACATTTTTAGACCTTCATTTCTACAATCTTGAACTCAAAGAAACGTGAGAGTGAGGGAGAGTTAGAGTTAGAGACCAAAAACAAGCGAAAGACCAAGAATTGGCTTGAGATTAAGCTAGAGACTTGAATTCTTGCAATTTAAGACTTAAGGTAAGACTTTAACCCTTTAGCTATGAGTTTGAGTTGTTCAGTATGTGAAATCAAGTGGAAGTGTTGAATAGACATAAGAAATGGGCTTAAAGGAAGGAATTGGGAACCAATTCATGCATGCATGTGCATCTCATGGTAAATTAAACATGTTTTCTAAGAAATTCTCACATGCAAGTGCTTACATTGGCCATGTTTTAAGAATTTACCATGTTTTAGTACCAAATATCCCAATTGTTTATGCTTTGAAAGAGGGGGATGCATATCACTTCATGCATGTTAGATATACATATATCATTCGAGATTGTATTTGGTTAAACCACTTACTTTTGAGCCTTGATTTTGTGAAATGATCTTTAATTCACCATGTTTTCCAAGATTATATGAGTTTCCTCTAGTTTTTGGACCAAAAGATCATGATTTGCAGCTTTGGAAATGAGTTTTACACTGGGAAAAGCAATCTGGAAATTCCAGATTCTGCCTCTTCGCTCGAGCGACAGATCCTGCGCTCGAGCGACAAATCCTGCGCTTGAGGGACCACTCTGTGTTTTGCACCTCTGCTCGAGCGACCAATAGTTAGCTCAAGCGTAAATTGCATGCCCCCAGAAGTTTTCATGTTTTGCAGACCGCTCAAGCGACAAAAGTTACGCTCGAGCGAAGACCTCAGTTACACGCTCGAATGACCGTCGAGCGGTCGTCAAGCAGAAATTTCACACAACCAATACTTTTACAGAATTTACAGATCGGTCGAGTGAGGGAATCTACGCTCGAGCAACCACTCACATTTCACATGTCCACTCGAGCGAAGAAAGTTGTGCTCGAGCAGGACCGTTGTTTTCAACAAATTTGACTAAGTGTTCTGAATCGTATTTTGGCATCCTCATTGCGTCTTGGGCATTTCTAAGCCTAATTAAGTCAGAATAATGAGGAATAGAAGTAGAGCACACCAACTAAGAGAGAACTAAATTATTGATTCCGAGTGTGTAATTCTGTACGTATTCGTTCTGTATCTGTGTAGGTCACGCGCCGCAAGTTACCTGATCTATCTACTCTGTCTGTTTGCTTGGAGCCATTTGTGAGTAATAACTTTGTAAAGTTATGTTTAATTATAAGTATTTTCTGACTGATACGATACGATCTATTTTTTGAAATGCTATTTTATGAATTATGAATGAATGTCCATTTTTCTGAAATGTATTTGTGGCATCCTTAGTTCACATAGCCCTCGCTCGGGGGTAATAATACCGTGGCCAATATGCACGTAGCCCTCGCACGGAGGTAACAATACTATGGCTTATATTCACGTGGCCCTTATCTGGGGGTAACAATACTGAGGCTTATATTTACGTGGCCCTCGCTTGGGAGTAACAATACCATAGCTACTTGCGTGCAAGATATGGACCTTTATAGTTGTTGGTACCAACTATGCAAATTTGATATGTCATGATAGCTAAATGGACGTACCACAAATACCAACTAATGATTCTGGAAAGTATGTGAATATAAATCTGTTTCTGATTTGAAATCTGATATGGGACATCATTCATTAAATTCTTTACTTTGTTATTATTCACTAGGCTTTGCTTACCATTTATATATATATATATGTGTGTAGGTGATCAGATGCGTGACTAGGCTCAGTGATGACCGCCTGGAGAGTTTTTGTCAACCAGCCTTTGTGTCTCCCGAAGAGGAGGTTCCATACGTCTTGTGGTCATGTTTTGTGGACATAAAAGACTTCGTTTTCTTTTGAACTATAAACAAGTTTTCTATTATCTGTATATTGGGCTAAGCCCTTTTTTGGCTATATCTGTAATGAATGTGACGTGAGACTACTGCAATATGACGTCATGTATATGTGTATATAGCTTCAAAATTTCTGTCCCATATATGTCTCCACAGCTTAATGGACTATGTATGTTTCTATATTTGCTTCCACAGCCCCTAATTATAAGTTATTCTGTTCAGAGGCCTTTGGTAATACAAGGATTACTGGCCGGTTACGACGCTAAATATAACAACCCCGACCTTTAATTAACGTTAATTCATGATCAAATATGCCTAATAAGTAATTAAGGTGAAATTCTGAAGAAATTGCATGTGTGTCACATTATTTGTGCTCATGTCTGTCTAATATAGAAATATCTGTTTGAATTCCTGTTTTGTTTTGTGAATTGAAGGCCTTATCGGCATCTGATCACGAAATTGACTTGATTTATGTGTTAGTTGGAATTTTTAGAACATTATGGTAAGTTTAATTAGAATTCGATTCGGAACGATTAAATTAGAATAATTTAATGTCTACTTGATTAGTTTGATCAACAATTTAATTACACTATTATCCAAGCCTATATAAGGCACCAATTGTACCACCACTCAACCTTTTTCCTTCATTTCAATACACTTTGAGCCTACACAAGCAAACAAATGTGAGAGAGGGAGAGAAATGAGAGATTTGAGCTCAACCAAAGAACTTGCTAGGAATTGAAGAATTGAACATAGAAACACAAAGATTAAGCTCCTAACTCTCTCATTGGCAAGCCTAGGTAAGAATTTAACCCTTAGATTGTACAATTATAGTGTGTAGGACATAAACTCTAGAGAATTAAGTTGGTTAATACAAGAATTGAATTAGAGATGAAGAGAATGGAACCATATCATGCATGCATATATCATGGCATTTTGAGTTTGATTCTAAAGAATTCTCATATGCATGTATCTATCTTGGCTTAGTTTTGAAAATTCATCATAATTCTTACCATTTGACCTTAATTAATCAAGTATTGGAAAGCCTTAGTTCAAAGTAATTCATGCATGTCATGTTCATGGCATATTCATAAAAGTCAAGTTTGAGTTTTTAGTAATTGGCATACTTTTGGAACTTGATTTGGCAAAATGATCTTCAACTTATGATATTCTACAAGTTTGTAAATGTTTTATGGAATTTTGGCCCAAAAGATGAGTTTTGAAGTGTGTAATTCGAGTTTGAACTCTGATTTCTGTATGTAGTTTGAACAAGAACATGATTATAAATCTATATCTGATATAAACTCTAATTTCTGAATCTGTTATGGGCATCGTTCATTAAAAGCCTTTACTTTGTTATTATTCACTAGGCTCCCGCTCACTATTTATTTTATGTATGTAGGTGAGTAAGCGCGTGACCAAGCCTAAGCTGCTGCCTGGAGTGTTGAGTCAACCAACCACTGTGCCTCTCGAGAAGGTTCCCTTTTTGAAGAAGTCAAGTTTTATGAACCTGACAATGATGTTTTGTAGTTTATTGTTTTGCTTATTTGTATATAGGGATAAGTTTCCTTTTTTATTACATTTGTGTATACGGGTGATGTAAGACTAATGTATTTACGACGTATATATATATAAATTTGTTTTGAAAATTTCCATCTCATATACGTTATCACAGTTCTGTAGACAATGTATAATTCTATAATTGCTTCCGCAACCCCTTATCATGTGTCATTTTGTTAAGAAGCCTTTGGCAATCCGAGGATTACTGGCCGGTTACAACATTAAACCTATAGAGGCAGGTTTGGGTCGTGACAGAGTGGTATCAGAGAACGTGTAATATCGCACACACGAGTCTATACGAGCTATAGGATGTCCTAGAAAAGAATTAGGGACATTTCATCTGCATGTGTGAGTGTATGCTAATCTTTGTAAATGTGAAAACTAAATTTGAACCTAAACAAATGAAATGTAAATAAAATGAACAAGATTATTCCTGTGTTTATTATTACCCTATCTCTCTATTGCAACATGGAGAATGCAAGGGGAAATGATACAAGTGAATCTTCTGAGGCCCGAATGAACAGAATGGAACAGATGCCTACAGCCCTGACTGAAACAATGACACAACGACTGAGGCAACAACCTTTACCACCTCCGCCTCCGTCGGTGCAAGTTGAATCGGACAACAATGATATAATCAACCTCACTCAGAAATTTATGAAGATGAAACCGCTAACTTTCCTTGGTGGTATTGAACCATTAAAGGCTGAAACATTGTTGTTGGAAATGGAGAAATTATTTGAAGTGTTTCCCTGTTCACAGATCCAGAAAGTCCTTTTGGCCACCTACACCCTGAAGACGAAGCTCGGAGATAGTGGTTATTGATTTGAAATAGCAATGGGAATATGACATCGGCTCAATTTAATGCGATCTTCTATGACAAGTATTTTCCTTAGTATTTTTGGGATCAGAAAGTTTTTGAATTTCAAGAATTAAAGTAAGGCAGGATGTCCATAGCTGAGTATGAGGCTAAGTTTACTGAGTTGGCCATATTTGCTCCTCATATGGTCGACACAGATTATAAGAAGGCCTGGAAATTCGAAGGGGGCTTAGACGTAGATGTGTATGATCGAGTAAGCGTATTGAAATTGCCTACCTATGTAGAGGTACTTGATAGGGCATTGATGGCAGAGGCCATACTAACAGCAAATAAACAAGTTACAATTCCAACAACTAAATGGAGGGGCAAAAGGGTCGGATTCAATTTCAAAAAGGGCCAATCATTTCCAAAGAAGCAAAATACTGGGTCTTCAAGTAGTTCAAGCTAAAGCAATGGGTCTATGCCAGTTTGTCCAGAATGTAGAAGGAAGCATAAGGGCATGTGTCACCGTGCATCTAGCGCTTGTTTTCGATACGGCAAGACAGGCCACATGATTAGAGATTGTCCGATGAGACTCAACACGACTACCATCCCAGCGACAAGTTCAGTCGGGTCTGCTCCTGCACCAAGAACCAATGTGAGAGCCAATACTGGGGGAGAAACTTTGAGACAAGGACAAGTCTTTGCTTTAGTGCCAGGGATGTACAAAATACTGAGTCAGTGGTATTAGGTATAATCTCTATCTGTGCTCAGAATGCCTATATACTGATTAATTCTGGTTCCACGCATTCATTCGTATCGCATGTTTTTTTCAAAAATTAACTAGACCATTAGAACCCATGAATTGTTTACTATCTGTGGCTACATTGCCTGGGGGTTCTATGATATGTGCTTATGTTTATCCGGCATGTGATATTATGGTTGGTGATATGACATTGTACGTTGATTTACTGCCCTTAAACATTGATTATTTCGACTGTATTCTGGGCATGGATTAGTTGACTAAATACTGTGCCACCATCGATTATGTGAGTAAATCTGTTGTATTTAGACCACTTGGTATGCCTGAGTTTGTTTTTACTGGAAATGGGATAGTTCCTCTACCATATTTGATCTCAATTATGAAAGCTAGGAACTTGTTAAGGAAAGGTTGTCGAGGCTACTTGTGTTGTGTATTGACTGTATCTTCTGATAGTGCTAATGTGGAAACCATTCCTGTTGTTTGTGAATTTCCCGATGTGTTTCTGAATGAATTGCCTAGGGAGTTAATTGATAGGGAAATTAAGTTCACCATTGATGTAGTACTCGGGACACAACCAATTTCTAAACCCCATACAGAATGTCCACCTTTGAATTGAAAGAATTGAAAACTCAACTTCAAGAACTATTAGACAAAAAGTTTATTCGCCCGAGCACTTCACCTTGGGATGCCCCAGTGTTATTTGTTAAGAAGAAAGATGGGTCTTTACGACTATGTATAGATTACAGAGAACTAAACAAAGTAACCGTGAAAAATAAATACCCACCACCCTGAATAAATAACCTATTTGATCAACTTCGAGGAGCACAAATGTTCTCTAAAATAGATCTTAGATTCAGATATCACCAACTAAAGGTGAAAGCAGAAGACATTGAGAAAACCACTTTCCGAACTAGATACGGACATTATGAATTCTTAGTCATGCCATTTGGGGTAACTAATGCACCTACAGCATTCATGGATTTAATGAATAAAGTGTTCAAACAATTCCTTGATGTGTTTATTGTTGTGTTCATCAATGATATGTTGATTTATTCTAAAAGCAGGGAGAAACATGAAAATCATCTAAGAATTGCTTTGCTGACCCTAAGGGAGAAGAAGTTATATGCAAAATTTTCCAAATGTGAATTTTGGCTTGACAATGCGGCATTTCTGGGGCATGTAATCAACAAGAATGGTATCTCCATTGACCCACAGAAAATTGAAGCTATTGTGGACTGGCCTAGACCGACAAATGTATTAGAAGCTCGAAGTTTTCTGGGACTTGCAGGTTACTATCATAGATTTGTGAAAGATTTCTCTAAACTTGCTTTGCCACTCACACAATTGACACAGAAATCTATGCCATTTGATTGGAGTGATCAAAGAGAGACTGCTTTCCAAGAGTTAAAGACCAGGTTAGTAACTGCAACAATTTTGACCTTGCCTAATGGTACTAATGGATTTCAAATTTACAGTGATGCATCCTATAAGGGCTTGGGGTGTGTGTTAATGCAAAATGGAAAAGTGATTGCTTATGCTTCTCGACAACTTCGCCCTCATGAAAAGAACTATCCAACCCATGACCTTGAATTAGCAGCTGTGGTATTTACTTTGAAAATCTGGCGCCATTATCTGTATGGAATAACTTGTGAAGTATATATAGATCATAAAAGTCTCAAATATTTCTTCACCCAAAAAAAGCTAAACATGAGACAGAGACGATGGCTTGAGTTAATCAAGGATTACGACTTACAGATCTTGTACCATCCCGAAAAAGCCAATACCGTTACAGATGCCTTGAGCTGGAAATCCATGGGTAATTTGTCATGCTTACTCACTGGTCAGAAGGAGTTGATATATGATCTAGAAAAGAATGAAATTGAAATTATACTGTGTGAACAGGGTGGGATCTTAGCCGCCATTTCTGCTCAACCTGCAATCATTGAAGAGATTAAAGAGAAACAACATAAAGATGGGTTCTTGAAGAAAATTTTCGATAAAATTGACTCAAAACCGACACCTGGGTTCGTGATTGAAAATGATGTGTTAAGATTTCATAATCACCTTTGTGTGCCGAATTGTTTTGATTTGAGGAAACGCATCATAACTGAAGCTCACAATTCGAAATTTGTTATGCATCCAGGAAACACAAAGATGTATCATGACTTGAAACAGGATTTTTGGTGGCCGGGAATGAAAAAGTGTATTGCAGATTTTGTGGCTAGATGTTTACACTGCCAATAAGTTAAAGCTGAACATTACCAACCCGCTGGTTTGCTACAGCCACTTCCAATACCGGAATGGAAATGGAAACATATCACAATGGACTTCATTGTGGAGTTACCTCGCTCTTCTCGAGGTATAGACTCTATCCGGGTAATTGTTGATTGTTTGACTAAGTCTGCACATTTCTTACCTGTCAAATCCTTGTATAATGCAGATAAATTGGCTAACTTGTATGTTATTGAGATTGTGAGATTACATGGCATGCCAGTATCTATTGTATCTGACAGAGATCCTAAGTTCACTTCAAGATTCTGGCAAAGTCTACAGCAGGCTCTGGGAACTGAATTAAGACTAAGCAGTGCTTATCACCCACAGACAAATGGCCAATCCGAACGGACCATTCAAACATTGGAAGACTTGTTACGGATGTGTGCCCTAGACTTTCAAGGCAGTTGGGAAACTTACTTACCGTTGGCTGAGTTTGTGTATAATAACAGCTACCATTAAAGTATCGGTATGGCTCCTTACGAAGCTTTGTATGGTAGAAAATGTCGATCTCCGATATGTTGGGCCGAGGTAGGTGATAGACCTTTATTGGGACCGGAATTGGTGCAAGAAACGACTGAAAATGTGAAATTGATTCAACAAAGATTGAAAACTGCACAAAGCCGCCAAAAAAGTTATGCTGATGTCCGAAGAAGGGACAGAGAATATAAAGTCGGGGATCACGTGTTTATTAAAGTAACTTCAATGAAAGGCCAAACGCGGTTTGGAGTGAAAGGCAAGTTAGCACCGAGATATGTTGGACCGTATAAGATCCTTGAGAAAATTAACCCGGTGACGTATTGGGTAACCTTGCCTCCAATCATGGAAAATATGCACAACGTTTTTTATATTTCAATGCTTCGGGATTATTTGAGAGATCCGTTACATGTTATTGAGCCGACATATGTGCTTTTGAAAGATGACTACATCTATGAGGAGAGGCCAATTCAGATCGTGAACTGTAGAATCAAAATATTGAGGAACAAGGAAATTCCATTGGTGAAAGTTGATTGGCAAAATCATGGAGGGATTTATGCTACATGGGAAACGGAAGAAGATATGATAAAGAGATATCTGGATTTGTTTCCGCTGGACCCGACATTCTTCCAAAACGAAAGGAACTCGAGTTTGGCAGACCAAACTTTTTAAGGGGGTAGACTGTATCAACCCTAACCTTTAATTAACGTTAATTCATGATCAAATATGCCTAATAAGTAATTAAAGTGAAATTTTGAAGAAATTGCATGTGTGTCACATTATTTGTGCTCATATCTGTCTAATATAGAAATATCTGTTTGAATTCCTGTTTTGTTTTGTGAATTGAAGGCCTTATTGACATCTGATCACGAAATTGACTTGATTTATGTGTTAATTGGAATTTTTAGAACATTATGGTAAGTTTAATTAGAATTCGATTCGTAACGATTAAATTAGAATAATTTAATGTCTACTTGATTAGTTTGATCAACAATTTAATTACACTATTATCCAAGCCTATATAAGGCACCAATTGTACCACCACTCAACCTTTTTCCTTCATTTCGATACACTTTGAGCCTACACAAGCAAACAAATGTGAGAGAGGGAGAGAAATGAGAGATTGAGCTCAACCAAAGAACTTGCTAGGAATTGAAGAATTGAACTTATAAACACAAGGATCAAGCTCCTAACTCTCTCATTGGCAAGCCTAGGTAAGAATTCAACCCTTAGATTGTACAATTATAGTGTGTAGGACATAAACTTTAGAGAATTAAGTTAGTTAATGCAAGAATTGAATTAGAGATAAAGAGAATGGAACCATATCATGCATGCATGTATATATCATGGGATTTTGAGTTTAATTCTAAAGAATACTCACATGCATATATCTATCTTGGCTTAGTTTTGAAAATTCATCATAATTCTTACCATTTGACCTTAATTAATCAAGTTTTGGAAAGCCTTAGTTCAAAGTAATTCATGCATTTTATGTTAATGGCATATTCATAAATGTCAAGTTTGAGTTTTGAGTAATTGGCATACTTTTGGACCTTGATTTGGAAAAATGATCTTCAATTTATGACATTCTACAAGTTTGTAAATGTTTTCTAGAATTTTGGCCCAAAAGATGAGTTTTGAAGTGTGTAATTTGAGTTTGGAGCTTGGGAGTGTAATCTGGAAATCCTAGATTCTACACTTCCGCTCGAGCGGCAGAATCTGCGCTCGAGCGACCACTCTATGATCTTACACTTCCGCTTGAGTGACCCAAAGTACGCTCAAGCGTGAAATGCAAGCTCCTAGAACTTTCATGTTTTTGCAGACCGCTTGAGTGACAAGATTTGTGCTCGAGCGAGGTCCTGAGTCTCACGCTCGAGCGTTCGTCAAGCATGAAAATCACACAACTAGTACTTTTTCAATGTTTGCAGACCGCTCGAGTGAAGAAAATTGCACTCGAGCGGCCCCTCACATATTTGTATGTCCGCTCGAGCGAGAGATGTTACGCTCGAACGGCACCCGTGGCTTTTAGCAAGTTTTGTTAAGGGTTCTCGAGTGCATTTTGGCATCCACATTGCATCCCAGGCATTCCTAGGGCATGAGTAAGACTCAATAAGAGGTTAAGACATAGGAACACACTAAGAATAAAATGAAAGTAGTTAAGTACCAATCGAGTGTGTGTTTCATTATATGTTTTTGCTATGTGTGTGTAGGTCACGCGTCACAAGTTATTTGATTTCTCTGTTCTGCAAGTGGAGCCATCTGTGAGTAATAATTCTGTAAAGTTATGTTTAACTTAATTATTTTCTAATGCTATGAAATGATCAGTTTTCTGAAATGCGATATTTTGTATGAATGAATGAGTGTCCAAATTTCTAAAATGTCTTCGTGGTATCCTTAACACAAGGCCCTTGCCCGGGGATAATAATACTGTGGTCTACAAGTATAAGGCCCTTGCCCAGGGGTAATAATACTGTGGTCTCATGGCCCTTGCCCGGGGGTAATAATACCGTGGTCTCAAGGCCCTTTCCCGGGGATAATAATACCGTGGCTCAAGTATGTTACAAGTTTCTCGGTACCGGAGGTTCCTTAAAGGAAGTAACAAGCATGTTAACGCTAATGGATGTACCATGTATGATTAAGCATGAACTCTGATTTCTGTATGTAGTTTGAACAAGAACATGATTATAAATCTATATCTGATATAAACTCTGATTTCTAAATCTATCATGGGCATCGTTCATTAAAACCCTTTACTTTGTTATTATTCACTGGGCTCCCGCTCACTATCTGTTTTATGTATGTAGGCGAGTAAGCGCGTGACCAGGCCTAAGCTGCTGCCTGGAGTATTGAGTCAACCAACCATTGTGCCTCCTGGAGAGGTTCCCTTTTTGAAGAAGTCAAGTTTTGTGAACCTAACAATAATGTTTTGTAGTTTATTTTTTTGTTTATTTGTATATAGGGATAAGTTTCCTTTTTGATTACATCTGTGCATACGGGTGATATAAGACTAATGTATTTACGACGTCACATATATATATAAGTTTGTTTTGAAAATTTCCGTCTCATATACGTTATCACAGCTCTATGGACAATGTGTAATGCTATAATTGCTTCCGCAGCCCCTTATCATGTGTCATTCTGTTAAGAGACCGTTGGTAATCCAAGGATTACTGACCGGTTATGACACTAAACCTATAGGGGCAGGTTTGGGTCGTGACACTAAACTTATAGAGATGGGTTTGGGTCCTGACAGAGTGGTATCAGAGCACATGTTATACCGCACACACGAGTCCATATGAGCTATAAGATGTCCTAGTAAGCATTAGGAGCATATCATCTACATGTATAAGTGTGTACACTAATTTCTGTAAATGAGAAAACTGAATTTGACCTTGAATATTTGAAATGGAAGTGAATAGACCGTGATTGAATGATCTAAACATTGTGAAACGAACTATTTTCCTATGTTCATAAGTGTCCTGTTTACCTATAGCAATGGAAAATACAAAAAGTAACAGTACAGCTGAATCGTCAGAGGCTCACATGATCCGAATGGAGCAAATGTTCGCAGCTCTAACTGAAGCAATGACACGGTAACAAACGCAACAACCATTACCTCATCCGTCGGTCCAAGTTGAACCGAATAACAATGACCTAATCAACCTCCCTCGAAAATTCATGAAGATGAAACCACCAACCTTCTTTGGTGGTACTGAACCCTTAAAGGCAGAAACATGGCTACTGGAAATGGAGAAACTATTCGAGATGTTCCCTTGTTCTAAGATTCAAAAAGTCATTTTGGCCACCTACACTTTAAAAGATGCAACCCGAAGATGGTGGTTATTAATTTGCAATAGTAATGGGAACATGACATGGGCTCAATTCAATGAAATCTTCTACAACAAGTACTTTCGCCAATGCTTCAAAGATCGAAAAGTGTCGGAATTTCAAGAACTCAAGCAAGGCAAGATGTCTGTAGCTAGTACAAGGCTAAGTTCACCGAGTTGGCCAAATTTTCTCCTCATATGGTTGATACAGATTACAACAAGGCTCGAAAATTCGAAGGGGGATTAGATCTGGATGTGTTTGATCGAGTAGGCGTCCTAAAGTTGCCTACGTATGTGGAAATACTAGATAGAGCATTGAGGGCAGAGGCCATTTTGGCAGCAAAGAAACAAGCTTCAGCTCCAACAACTAAATGGAAGGGTAAAAGATCCGGATTTAATTTCAAGAGGGGTCGGTCATTTCAAAAAAGGCAGAATACAGGATCCTCTAGTAGCTCTAGTCAGAATAGTGGCTCAATTCCGAATTGTCCCGATTGCGGAAGAAAGCATAAAGGTGCATGTTACTGTGCATCAGGTGCATATTTTCGATGTGGCAGACTGGCCACATGGTTAAGGATTGTCCACTGATATTTGATAATGTTAACCGTCCCCTGGCAAGTTCGGCCGGGTCTGCTTCTGAAGCAAAGTCAAATGCAAGAACTAATGCTAGGGGTAACACTGGAAATGAAACACTAAGGCAAGGGAGAGTGTTTGCACTAGTGCTTAAGGATGTACAGGATACTGAGTCAGTGGTGTCAGGTATAATCTCTATCTGTGCTGAGAATGCCTATGTACTAATTGATTCTGGTTCCACGTAGTCATTTGTATCACATGTTTTTTCTTGGAAATTAACTAGACCCTTAGAATCCATGAATTATTTATTATTTGTATCTACGCCATCTGGGGGCTCTATGGTATGTGCGTATGTGTATCTGGCATGTGATATTGTGATTGGTGATGTGACGTTATATGTTGATTTATTGCCTTTGGGAATTGATCATTTTGACTGCATATTGGGTATGGACTGGTTAACGAAGTACTGTGCAACTATTGATTGTGTGAACAAGTTTGTTATATTTCGTCCACCAGGGTTACCTGAGTTTGTGTTCACTGGGAATGGGGTGGTCCCTCCCCCATACTTGATTTATGCCATGAAAGCTGTTAAATTGCTTAGGAAAGGATGTAGAGGGTATATGTGTTGTGTTTTGACTGTGACTTCTGATAATCCCACTGTAGAGAACATCCCTATAGTAAATGAATTTCCTGATGTATTTCCAACTTAATTTTCCGGAGATTTAATTGATAGGGAAATTGAGTTTACTATCGATGTTGTTACCGAAACACAACTAATTTCCAAAACCCCATATAGAATGTCAACTTCTGAACTGAAAGAGTTAAAAGTTCAACTCCAAGAACTATTAGACAAGAGATTTATCTGTCCGAGAACCTCACCTTGGAGAGCTCCAGTGTTGTTTGTCAAAAATAAAGACAGGTCTTTAAGGCTGTGTATTGACTACCGTGAGTTTAACAAGGTAACCGTGAAGAACAAGTATCCATTGCCCTGAATAGATGATCTATTTAACCAACTTCAGGGACCCCAAGAGTTCTCCAAGATAGATCTTAGATCTGGGTATCACCAGTTAAAAGTCAAGGCAGAAGATGTTGAGAAAATAACATTCAGAACTAGATACAGACACTATGAAATTTTGGTAATGCCATTCGGAGTAACTAATGCACCTGCAACATGCATAGACTTAATGAATACAGTGTTCAAACAATTCCTTGATGAGTTTATTGTTGTGTTCATCGATGATATATTGATTTATTTTAAAAGCAGGAAAGAATATGCAAATCATCTGAGAATTGCTTTACAGACCTTAAGGGAAAAGAAGTTATATGCAAAATTTTCCAAATGTGAATTTTGGCTTGTTAGTATGGCATTTCTGGGGCATGTAATCAACAAGGATGGTATCTCTGTTGACCCACAGAAAATTAAAGCCATTGTGGACTGGCCTAAACCAACAAATGTGTCAGAAGTGAGGAGTTTTCTGGGACTTATTGGCTACTACAGAAGATTTGGGAAAGATTTCTCGAAACTTGCTATGCCATTGACACAATTAACATAGAAAAATGTACCATTTGACTGGAACGATCAACAGGAGTTAGCCTTTCAAGAATTGAAGACTAGACTGGAAACTGCACTAATTTTGACCCTGCCTAACGGAACTGATGGATTTCAGATTTACAATGATGCCTCCTACAAGGGTTTGGGTTGTGTGCTAATGCAGAATGGGAAGGTAATTGCTTATGCCTCTTAATAACTCCATCCTCATGAAAAGAACTACCTGACTCATGGTCTTAAACTAGCAGTCGTGGTGTTTGCTTTGAAAATCTAGCGTCATTATCTATATGGAGTAACTTGTGAAGTATATACAGATCATAAAATCTTAAAATATTTCTTCACCCAAAAGGAGCTGAACATGAGGCAGAGAAGATGGCTGGAATTAATCAAGGGCTATGACTTGCAAATTCTGTATCATCCAGGGAAGACAAATACCATTGTAGATGCATTGAGTAGAAAATATGTTGGGAATCTATCATGTTTGCTCACTGGTCGGAAAGAATTGTTATGTGAATTGGAATGAAATGAAATTGAAGTGGTTTTGCGTGAACATGATGTAATTCTAGTTGTTATTTTTGCCCAACCCGCAATTATTGAAGAGATAAGAGACAGGCAACTGCAAGATGCATTTCTAAAAAAGATTGTGGATGAAATTGACTCAAAATCGAGACCGGGATTTGTGCTTGACAATAATGTGTTGAAATTTCATAATCGCCTTTGTGTACCAGATTCTTGTGATTTGAGAAAATGTATTATGACTGAAGCCCATAATTCCAAATTTGCTATGCATCCGGGAAACATAAAGATGTATCATGATTTGAGACAGAACTTCTGGTGGCCTAGAATGAAGAAAAGCATTGCTGACTTCGTGGCTAAATGTTTACATTGTCAGCAAGTTAAAGTGGAATATCAACGACCTAGTAGACTGCTTCAGCCGCTTCCCATACCGGAATGGAAATGGGAGCATATTACCATGGACTTCATTGTCGGACTACCTCGCTCCTCTCGAGGTGTAAACTCTATCTGGGTTATTATTGACCATGTAACTAAGTCTACCCACTTCTTGCCTGTTAAAACTATTTATAATGCGAACAAATTGGCTAATATTTATATGAACGAGATTGTGAGATTGCACGGTGTGCCAGTATCCATTGTATCTGTGTAGACACCCCATTTTTGACCGTCCTCAAGACTTGGACGTCACCGTTTGAACACTCGGTGATTATCCATGTTTGTGTTCGTTTGGAGTTCCCGGAGGTCTCGACTACGCGCCTTGCCTCAGGATCTCCGAACTCGACCGTTTTGTGTCTGGTTTTGCACCAAACACTTGTGTTTTGCCTTAGAGGGGCAGGGAATGCCTTGTGAGGCATCCCCACACACCACCGGCAGTGGCTAGAGGCCACCGGCTGGTTTTTGTTGCCACCGGCAATGTATGTGGCCGGTCGGCACTCTTTGTTGCCGGTCGGCAGTCATTTTTGTCAAAATGACATTTTTGGCCAGCCGACTACTGTTCATCTGCTTTTGCAGATATTTTAGGACAGCTGTGTGGCATTTGGTTCCCCTCCATACACGTGTATGGAGGGATGCCCTCCTTGTAAGCTTGTTGTATAAGCTTTACAAGTTGGTTGCCTATAAGAGAAGGGTCTCTTCTCTTGGCATTGAGGGTTAGAGAATTTTGGAGAGAAAAACACAGAGAGAAGCTCTGGTTTTAGGGTTAGGGTTCATACATATTTCCTATCTCTCTTTTTCTCTCTTTGTGTTCTAGGTGTTTTAGTCCATACTATTGCACACAAACACCTAGTGCTTCACCTTCCTTTGGCTAGTGAGGTTCTAAGGGGCTGGTTTTGGTGTTTTGGAGCTGGATTCAAGCCAAGGAGCGCTGTTGGAGCATCATTTGTGAAGGTGATCTACAAAGGTGAGAAACTTCCCTTTTATTCGCCATTTTTGCATTGCTTTTCTACCTATCTTAGAGCTGTTTTTGTGCTTAGAGTATAATACAAAAAAGTTTTGTTTTTTAGCCCTCTTGATTGTTTATTAAGAGTGTTTTGTGGTTTGGGTTTGTTTGACCCCTCCTAAGCCTTGTAAGGCTCCTTTTTGTGCTATTTTTGTGCAAGTTTCGAGACTTTGGTGTTTGGGCCTCTTCACCACTGAAATCTTGAGGGATTTCAGTGGTGGAGATGGTGCCTTGAAGTCTCCAAAAGGGGAGGGCCACCCCCTCTCCTTGTTGTCCTTGAAAGGGACCCTTTTTGGCCTCTTGAGGGAGCATCATGTTAGAGTGTGTATTGATCATGTCTTGGCTGTTTTCCATGCGTATTATGCCATGATATAACCTTGTTGTGTGTTGGTTTTGGTACACCATGCATGCTTAGCATACCTACCATGTAATGCCTTGTTATTGCCTTAATATGCCTTAGGTTGTTAGCCTTTGTTCTAGCATGTTTTAGGCTAAGCCTTATGAAGGTTTTGTGTTCATTTGGCCATGTATTAGGTCTGTCCATAGTTGCTTGGGTCGATCTTGGCATGCTTAGTATAGCTTCTTTGTGTTTGAGCTTGTATGCTTCAAGTAGGTGAATGTGTAGCATGCATTGCTTGCATTAATTTAGTGGTTTAGGACCATCCTACATGTCATTTCAGTCCCTTTGGTGTGCTTGTATGCTTGCCTTGGACGCCTCTTTGAAGCTTTGGAAGCTTGCCTTGCATGCTCCATGTTTTAGCATTTATGCATGCCTTTAAATTCAAACCATCTAGATGCTATCTAGTTGGTCTTTTGGACTTAGTTTCAGGTGTTAAAACTCTGTTTTTGGTTGCCTAAGTCTTGCCATGTGTGGTTGTACTCAGTGTAGTCCATTGCCTCTTTGGTGAGCCTTGAATGCTTGGACCATTGTTGCATGTTTAGCTTGCCTTGTTGCTTGGTTTGGCACCATGTTTTAACATGATTTTCAGAGCTTATGTTGCATGCTAATTGTCCATGATATCCCCTTTCAAGTGTGCCTTAGAGTTGCTTATTTAATGCCTAAGTGTTGGTCCAACTTACTTGCATGTGTGTATGTATGTTTGATCCCAATTCCTTGGTTTATGGCCACTGTTTTGGGCCTATTTAGAGTTGCCTAATTCATGTTTAAGTCCACCCTTTATTTGTTTTGCATGCTTGCTAGCTTGTATGCTTGTTTGCATTGCCATGTTGCATGCCTAGTTAACATGCTTAGGGTTGCATGACATTGGCATGCATGCTCTACCTCTTGACTAAGTCATGATGGAGGTAGAAGCCCCTTGGTTTGATTGTGTGCATTGCATTTCATTTGACACGAAAGTGCATGCTTGATTCTTTGGGCCATCATGCATGGAAATGCGTGATTGGTGGTCCGAGAATCGAGGCACATGCCCCTTTGAGTCACAAACATGATAAGGGGCATGGTTGGTGCATACATTGCTTGGATTGCATTGCCATACAAGATTTAGCCCTCTGCTGCTGTGAGTTGCAGGTTCTGCAGGAACTCATTGCCGACCGGCAATATTTAGTGCCGACCGGCAATGTATTGGTGGTCGATATCCTCATTTCCAGCCGATGATCACATGCTACAGCCGGTGGCCATTCTGCTCAGCCGATAGTGATCCCCAGTATCTGAAGAAGCATCTCTGAGACTTTGGCAGTCTTCAGAAGGGCAGAGCAGGGAAAACAGAGGCAGTCTATGCATGGCAGTGCAATTCCGAGCAGGACCCGAGCATGCGTTGCATCAGGCTCTCCTCCCGAGGCGGTTTATTGTTCTTCCTAGTTTAGTTAGTTGTTAACTAATTAGGCAATTTGTAATATTTAATTAGCGTGCGTAGTTAATTAATTTGTATTATTCTTTTGGCCCCTCCGAGCGAGGGCGTATCTGTAATAAGTGTGGGTGCGTGTGTGTGCATGTCTTCCAACCTCCACTTTTTTCCCCCTTTTATTTACCTGCTTATGATGGTAGATTAGGGCACGTCTAAATTTGCATACCTTATGCCATGCATGCGTGCATCCATGCATTTGTCTTACATGCATCGGGCTCGGTACATCATACAAACTGCATTGTATTTTCAATTCCAAATTGAATACGTGTTAGTTGTAGCATTTCACATGCCATTTTAGGGTTAGCCGAGCCTACTCTAACTGCATCCTTGCATGTGTTGCATTAGCCACTTAACATGAACTAGGACATGCATATTTGCTAACTAGTTTATTGTTTTGGCATGGAGTACAATGTAAGTATTTATGCTTTAGCATCTCGCATGCATGTGAGTGCTAACATGACAGCATGCTTACCGTGTGGCTAATTACTTATATGAGATAAACTGCTTGATTGCCTGTGGGTGAAGGTTGGATTGTTTGAGTTGGAAAAACTCGTTGAAATCCGTGTCTTAGCCTACTTGCGAGTAGCAAATTCCAAAGCGCTTTTCAAAACAAACGGATATGCAATGCTTATTTCCAAATTAGGCAATCTAGTCTATACTTGTTTGCTGTACGCACAACGTAGTAATTCTAGGCTAATAACCGAAATAAGAACACATAACGTTTTCAAAATCGGATATCATGGTTAGTAGAGGCCGGTCTTCGGACCGGGCGAAAGGGGGTGCTCATAGCTGACCTTCCCCGATCGTACCTAAGCTCCCAAGCCAAGACAACTTTGGTGATGACGGACACGTGGCCTTCGGCACCGAGTCAGGGTTTCCTAAATTTCCCATTTTAAAAAATATTTAGGTAGCGACTCTGTATCTGGCAAAGCAGTCCATGTTTGGCACTTCTTTTCAAAATTTGTTTTTCTCAAAACGATTTGCCAGAGTTGGACTCTTTGGTTCAGATTAGGAACCGCGACAATCAAAAAAGGGGAGTCCGAACTGTAGCCGAGGTCCCTCGCGGGCTTGTTACAGTTTCTGGCGACTCTGCTGGGGATTTTAGAGAGCTTGACTCGAACTCGTGATATCCTGTTTTGACTACACTTATGTGTTTCTTTGCATTGCATGTGCATTGGTGCGCCTAGGACACCGTGTTGGCCATCTGCTATTCCTGAGCGGTTTGCTGGAGGCTTGTCTTGTCAAGGCATGACCATAAGGCTGACCGGTTGCGGGCTCTGCCAGTATGGGAACACAAACTCCGGTTTTACCGGGGTACCCTTTTTGACCATTCGACCTAGTGCACATCGAAATCCATAGTGACCATTCCAAACTAGGACAGGTTGCTTACCCGATATAGGTTGTTTGAAGCCGCTGTGTGCGTAGTGAAACCCTAGCTCCTGACAAAATAGGACAAGGAAACCCTACCCCAGCATAGAGGAGTTTTGGCTCTCTTTTACCTGCTATGTGCTTTTAGAGTGTATCTCTACAGGGGAATGCGCATGTCAGTTTACAAGATTGGGTATCAGGCCCGAGGGCACCAGTATCAGTGTTGTTGAGAATCAGTTATGTTTGCGGGTATCAGTTCAGTTTTGAACAGTGATTCTGGGGAACAGTGGTCAGTAGTAGAGTGCAGTTGATCGGCTACACCCGTGTTTGATCTGTTTGGGGCTGAAATACTGCTTGTTTTCCGTTTCAGTTCAGAGATTCAGAGAGTTGATCCAGAACAGCTAGTGTCTTCTCCTTGCCGCGGCAGGACTTAGTATGACGCAGAATTCAGAAGAGATCGTGGTCATGACGGCCGCGTTGGATCAAGGAATCACCCCACACAGTGAGACTACTGTTGATATGCCGCATCCACCCAGATCGCCGATTGCGCACCCAGTCTGGGCCCCTCAGCTATATCAGGCTCGTGAGCCTACTACATTTGAACTAATGGGGATGATAGGTGATCTCCAGAGGTCTGTGGCAGATCTCGCTTATGGGATGTCAGCTTCACCGTCAGCTGCACCATACGCCGGGAGCTTTGTACCCCAGGAGCCCCCGTTGTTGGGCCGAATTGTTATCGAACTTAGTCAACCGGAGATGGCCTCCAGTTATAATAATGACATGTTAACATCAACCCAAACCCTCAATCAGGCTGAGGCCAGTGACAAAGGCAAAATGAAGGCAGATGCCGATCCTATCGAACAGCTGTTGTGGGCAGTCGAGGCTATGAAAGCCGGGGGGATGAACGAGCAACAGATATCTGCAGTCATGACAAAAGCTGTGAAGGACGCTTTCCCCACTCCGCCTGAGGGCAGTTCCAGTCAATCAGAAAACCGGGATAGGCCCCGTCATGCCAAAACAGTTTTTCCCGCTCCCAACCCTGTACCCGGGAAAGATCAGAAAATGAAGGCCGCACCTGCCGACCCGTTCGCTAGTATATCTGGCAAGAGTGCTCAGGCTCCAAAGTACCTGCCCCGAGGGCATAGGGTCTTCCATCCTCTCTACATGCCTTTGTCTAGGGCACTTTTGATTTTGGCCAAAAAGGGGCATCTTAAACCCTTGGAGCCTCGACCCCTACCGAAGAATCTCCCTGCTACTCATGATGCTGCTCTGTACTGTGCGTACCACCAGCAAACCGGCCATGCCACTGATAATTGCTTCCGCCTCCGTCATGAGGTACAGGATTTGATTGACAACGAGATTATCCTCCCCCCCACCTCAGTAAAGTCCGTCACCACCCAGTTGTTGGATTTTGAGGACACAGATACTGCGAGTGTGTAATCAGAAGGTGAACCGCCTGCGGGCAGTGCCTGGTGCATTTTTGGATGTGGCGTTTGGCACGCATTTTTGAGCATCTGCCAATGCTAGTTTTGTAAATTCTGACTTGGGTGTCGAGTCAGTCTTTTGTTTTGTTTTGAGCCTGTCTATCTGTATTGAGTCAGTCTTTTTGCTTACAGGGTCTGTCTTGTCAGTCCCTCTTGTATAGTGTACTAGGTGATTTCGAGGTTGTTGCCTCAAACACCGTTTTGCCTTGTAATTAGTTGTTTTTGCTTTTTGAGTCTGTTGCTGCCGAGGAGCCAGTTATACCAACAAATCTGAATGAAACAGCTGTGGCTATTACGTTCCGTACTTGTTGCTATTTGAGTCAGCCGTGCCAGAGGATGTGAATGGAACGACAGTACATACCACCTACTCTCTTGTGCCTTAAACATCGTTGTAATGACCTAAGCTTTTCATAAAAACCCTTTTTGAACACTGCGGCGATAAAAACGAAGAGGAAGGAATTCCTCGGGTTTTGCAAAATTTTGATCATTTTGAGAGAAAGAGAGGCATGCTAAGCTTTTAATGAATGAAATCATGCTTGTCGGCGTGAGTACTGAGAAGGATCCTAGTTTGATCCAGACTGGTTCCACACTATCTTCTGCGCGAGCGATTTGTCGCTTTCTTAAAAACTTTCAAAAATAAAATGTTTCGCGCAGTCTTGCGAAGACCTGTGTGGAATCGCTCTTGAGATTGTGCAGCCCAGGATCGCTCTCAGCCTCAAGATTCAATTTATCTGTTGCAAACTGGAATCTGTTCAAAACGTTCAATAGTGCCATGAAACGCCTGTGTGGCCCATTTTGAGGCAGCCCTCGAGCAAGAGGCATCAAAGTCAGATCAAGGAGATCAGATCCCACCCGGCAAGGCTCGTGAAGCAACCGTGACGGACTTTTCTGCAAATCAACGCAACAGTCATTCTCCTGGACACAGAGAGGCTTCAATCTCAAAACCATTTGGCATGGGCTTGCTACACTTTTACCCATTGAGAGGCTCGCTGGGCCGAAAACCCGGAAGGGCGACCCAGACAAAAGTTAAAGCAAAGAAAAAAGAAATAAAAAAGAGACAAAAAAAAAGAAGCAAGAGAGGAAAAAGAACAAAAAAAATATATAAAATAGCAAAAGAAACAAAAAAATGAAAATGCAAAAGAAAAGAAAAAGAAAAAGAAAAACATAGCTCGCAAGGTCGAAAACCCGCATTGGGTACCTTGGCAAAAGTTAGAGCCTAAACAGTGAAGGTTAAAATACCCGAGTGTACCTTAACCGGAACTACGTAAGGCTTGATTCCCATGTTTGGGATACGTAGGCAACTTCATCCTGAAGTCTAGCCCTCAACGCTTCCATAGCGTCTCAGTCCATGTCATGGTTTTGATCACTTGTGCCTCCTCCGAATCTGATGTCTCGATTGCAGTGACCTGGAACTACGTGATTAACTCCCTCTTGAAATCCACCACCAACACCTTCCAGGTGACTGTGTCCATATATTGATTCAAACCGTCTTCGTCTCCTCCGTGTCCGAGGGTTCGATCGTCATCAACGAGGACTGGCTTGCAACGTGCCGCGGCATCATCCAAACAAGGGGCAACTTTTCGTTGCCATCCAATGCCATAAGTTGCCCTGAGTTGCCGTCCAGACCAGGGGCAACTTTCCGTTGCCTTATCCCCCTTTGAGCAAGGGGCAATTTGTCTCCAACCCGAGGTTGCGCATCTCGAGGGTAAGTTCCGTGCTCGTCGAGCATCGATTGTTTGCAAAAATAGTTTTTGAAAATTTTTACTGAAGTTGACTATTTTCTCAAAAACTATTTCATTTTCCAAAACCGGACCATCTTCTTGGACCCGAAAAGGAGAATTTTCAGTGCTCACAGCCTGATTTGCATGATTTTGAATCAAAAATCGAACAAGTATGTTAATCCAACTCTCATTTTGATCAAAACTGTTTTAGAAAACAAAGAATGGTCAAAGTGACGAACTAGGGGCACAATTGAGTCAGGTCTTCTATCTTTCCCCCATCAACATACTTGCCAGAAAGGCACCCTATCTACCAGAAGAAGTGACTGCAAGCTCGCTGTATCGGGTATGAGCCCACGACCTCTCGTTTACCCATCAACCGCTCTGGGAAGGGATTGAAAATGAGAGATTAAAGAATAGAGAGGAGTAAGTTGAGAGAAAAGTAAGAAGACGGTTTTGAGAGAAAAACCGAGCCTGAAGGCCGAGTGATGTGAGTATCACAAATCAGAAAGGGTGGGAAATAATACCCGGAGGAATTGGCTCCTCAAGATTTGAGGTCTTTTTGTAAACATGTTCGTGTGTCGTGTCTTTTGACTTGTCGGTCTCGATTTTGGCTTTGAGTCTTTTCCGAGTGTGTCTCGTTGTGTTCAGGTCGCGTGCCTTTTGTTTCTTTGTTTGAGTCCCTCCGCTGTGTTCTGTGGTAGGCTCGATACCCCGGTTGAAAACCCTTCTTTATTTCAAAAAATCGTTTGTGCTCAGAATGCTGCGCCATTCTCTACATTCGTGCGAAGCAAGAGAAGGAAAAGGAAAATTTGGGACATCCGAGTGTGTTTCAACTGCAACCGTGTCAGCTTTTATGGTCCGTCTTGTCAGATTGGGGCTGTTTGTTCAGGGTTTGCTGTGTGCGGAATGAACCGAGTGCTGTGTTATGGGCTATATGCAGATCAATCCCCAGTAGAGTATGGGCTGTATTATTCAGTTTGAGTAGTGGTTTGTATGAGTTGTTTGCTGTTAGTTGGTTGGTTATCCGATTATCATAGTGCAAGTGCTCAAATTACAAGTATTCACTTTTCAAACAACAGATTAAGATCATTTACATTTAAGGTGTAATATGATGTAATGCAGTGCAAAGTATGAAATGTACAGATATAACACTTTTCTAGACAAAAAAGAGTTTGTTTCATTTCATATCATCTTTTTCAAGTACAAAGTTTTGGGAACAAAAATCTGCCTGTGGCAGTACAAAGTACCCTAACTACTAACAAAAAGAGAAAAAGTACAAAAAAGAAGAAAAAAGCAGCAAAAATCTGAAGCAGCATCAGTGGTCTCACGCCTAGGGACCTGTCCTCGCCCTCTTCCTGGGCAGAAGCCCAGGAGCATCACCAGGAGCATCGCCGTCTGAGTCTGAGCCCGAGCTGTCCCCGGTCTCCTCCTCAGATGACTCCGCCTCCGCCTCTGCCTCCGACTCGTCATCTGGAACTGGAGCCCGCGAACTGCTCCCGACATGAGTGCGCCCCCCTCTGGTAGAAATGAGAGGTCCAGCCGGAGCACCACCCACCGGAGGAATCTGGAAGGGAGGCTGAAAAAGCATGAAAGGTGAATGCATCAGGATGCCGTGAGCAGTTTATCAGTACAGAATGCAGTGTATGAGTACAATGTGTGGATGCCGTAAGCAGTTTATCAGTGCAGAATGCAATGTATGAGTACAATGTGTGGATGCCGTGAGCAGTTTATCAGTGCGGAATGCAGTGTATAAGTACAGTGTGTGGGTGCCGTGAGCAGTTTATCAGTACAGAATGCAGTGTATGAGTACAATGTGTGGATGCCGTGAGCAGTTTATCAGTGCAGAATGCAATGTATGAGTACAGTGTGTGGGTGCCGTGAGCAATTTATCAGTACAGAATACAGTGTATGAATACAGTGTATGTATGCTGTGAGCAGTGAATCAGTGCAGGGTGCAGTGTGTGAGTATCGTGTATCGGATGCCGTGAGCAGTTTATCAGATGTTGTGTTGTGCATCAGATTATGTAAAGCAGTTTGTGTATGGTTTGAGGCTGTGGTCAGAAAGAACATACCGGAATACTATAAAGGGCCAGGAGGTCGAAGGTCCGCTGTAGCATCCCCATCATGGAGGCATTCATCTCCAATGACTGTCGGGTGTACTCGGAAGACGCCTGCGAAAGTATCAGATACATCAGTATTCTGTGGAATATCAAATAAACTGAAATGAAATGACTGTACAAAAATGCAGTAATACATACCGGAGGCAAGTCGGGGACACCGACAAACTCGTGATCAGCCGGTGGAGGGGCAAAGGGGATCTGATAGGTCGCCCCACCCTGCCCTCGGAAAGTCAATGAAGCGGGCAGAGCAGGCCAACCGGTCCCCCACCCTCGCTGAACTCCGCCCCTGCCACGGACTCGAGCTCCCCTCGACGCTCCCCCTCCAGCCCCCGCTCCCACTCCAGCCGCTGGCGCCGCTGGTCTCTCTCTCTCTGCTCGGCGGCCGCTGCTCAGAGGTCGCATGATGAAGGTCCAGATGTACTCTGAGTAATCGCCCTCGCCTCTGAAGCCGTCTGCCTCCCAGCCAAGGGTGTAGTCCGCCATCTGCTCGGTAGTGAATCTCTCGGTATCCCTCATATGCTCAGGAGGGTGCATCGGAACTATCTGCTCCGGTAAACCCAGGGTCTGGCGCAAGAAACGCTCACCCAGGTACCAAGCCCGACAGACCGGGCCCTCCAGCAGAATCCGGAAACGCGAGGTCTCATCGACACCGGCAAACCGATCCCGCATCACGGCTGGCAAAGGAGCCCAAGGCTGCCAGGTGATCTGAAAATGAAATACAATTTGTTATCTACTGTTATTAAAATATGCAGTGGAAAGGCGAAGCTTAAATGAACTGCAAGTAAAACATACCTCTACGGGGGTGATGGTGTCGAAGAAGCGGAGGAAGAAGCTAAATGTCTCTCGCGGCCTCCGGGTGCATCTCCCGTCAAAGCGACGCGAAAAAGGGACGACCAGAGGAGTCTCCGTCTCCGGTACGGGAGCGAGCCTAGGAAAGTAGGCATAAACCCACAACTGCAAGGTAAAATACCAGTGCATTTATCAGATAAAGCAGAATATAGAGTAAAAGCAGAAATAGCAGAGCCATGTGTTATGCAGTGTATTATGCAGAGTGTGCAGTGTGAGCAGTGTACAGTCAGTGTAAAGCAGAGTATGTGTGTGCCGTGTGTACAGTATACAGCAAGTATAAAGCAGACTACAGTGTGTGCAGTGTGCAGAGTACAGAAAATATAGAACAGAAATGAAAAGCAGAGAAAGAAATGTACCTCCCAAGCACGCCAGTAGCCCCCGAGCAACTGTCCGCTGCCGCGGGAAGCTGAGCTCATATATCCGTAGAGAGCGGCGCCCCCCCAGTCATAACGTAAGATATCTCTGACGTCCACCAGTGCGCTGAGCAGGCAGAGAGGCACGGTGTTCGCCCGGTCGGCGAAAATGGTCGTCCCAAACAGGAACATGAGAAAGCCGCGTGCGTATCTCTCCACGGCCTCCTGAGTCATCGGGGCTGCACCAACAAGGGTGGGCTGGACCCTGAACTGCACCTCGAACCAAGAATATCGGACGAAGCCGGGACGCGCCAGAGGCGGCAGCTCGCCGAGCAAGTAGATCTGAGCCGCGGTCCACTCATCCATATCTGTATCGAAGGGGATCGGATCACCCCCCACCCCGATGCCTGTAAGCATCGAGAAATCATAAGGGGTCATCGTCATGTCCCCCGTCGCAGAGAAATGAAATGAACCGGTGGCGTCCCACCACCTCTCCACCAGAGCGGCGAGGAGAGGTCTGCATGTAGTGAGCCTGGAGAGTCCTCTGCAGAATGCGCCAAAGCCGGCTTGGTCCATAATATGGCGAACTGCGTCGGGAAGCTCGGCGTACCACTCACGAGCAACAGTGTTCCCATACCCGCGGATGGTATGGAAGTCTCCCTGTTTTTAAACAAGTAGTTGCGAAGCAATATAAAATGTACAGTTTTGAAGAAACAGTCAAAATCAGTGCAAATTTGGCATGTGTGCATATTTTCAGATTCAAACAGATACCGGGTGCCGGTGTGCTTACAGTGAACTACAACGTGTGATACGTCAGCGTATTTGCGTGAATCAGTGCGAATTTGGCATGCGTGCATATTTTCAGATTCAAACAGATACCGGGTGCCGGTGTGCTTACAGTGAACTACAACGTGTGATGCGTCAGCGTGTTTGCGTGAATCAGTGCAAATTTGGCATGTGTGCATATTTTCAGATTCAAATAGATTCCGGGTGCCGGTGTGCTTACAGTGAACTACAATGTGTGATGCGTCAGCGTGTTTGAGTGGTTCAGTGCAAATGTGGCATGCGTGCATATTTTCAGATTCAAACAGGTATCGGGTGCCGGTGTTTGCAGTATACGGTGTGTGCCGTGTGTTGAGCGGTTCAAGGCTAGTGCAGTGTGTGCGCACGTGTGAGTCTTGAGCAGATAATCAGTTGCAAGTGTGTTTGTAATCAACTACAATATACAGTATATCAGTGTATCGGAACTAAGCAGTTAAAGACTGTAATCAGCTATGGCAGTTGACAGTTTAACCTTCTACATTGCAGAAAATAAAACAGAGAAAGAAAGTTACCTCGGAAGCGCCGAAGGATAGGTGAGAGGCAGGCTCACGTAGCAGAAGCTCGGGATCCAACGCCATGTCGAAACTCTTGAACTGGCGCAGTCCGTCGGGGGGCAGAACGTGAATCGCCGGCCGGTAGGTCGCCGGGTCAAACGGGCGCTCGCTCAAAGGTAGGAGCTCAACCCCGGGATCCATCTCATGATCCGAGGGAGTCCCACCACGTGGAATATCGTCGGCCATGTCAAGAATGATGAGAAAATAGCCGGAGGGAGGAAAACCGGGCTAAGTCAACCGAAAAGTCAACCCCGAGAGGGTCGGAAATGGCCGGAAAAGCCGGGATGTGAAAAGGGTACGGAAATCAAGAGGAAAGTGAGGGGAGCAAACCCCAAAAAGGTGGAAACGGCGAAAAAGGTACCGAAACAAAGATTTGTTCGGTTGAAAATGTCCGAAACGCGAAGGAAATCGCGAATCCGACGACGAAACGAGCGTATAACGCGAAGAAAATGAGGAAATGAGGAAGGAAAAGGGCTCTAGAGAGAGAGGGGAGTGTTTTTCGGCTAAGGAGGAAGTGACAAATAGGGTTTAGAAACCCTATTTTAAAACACCCATGGTGAAATGTCGAATCTGCCCCGACTCAGGAACTTTTTGCCGGTCGGCAACATTTTGTGCCGGCCGGCAAAATATTGTGCCGATGAAATTATTTTGCAGCCGGTGGACAGCCGGTGGCTTCCCCTCCCGGTCGGTGGTGTTCCCACAACCTTGTTTAGGCCATATGAGTAGTTTTTGGTCTTCATAGCTCAAGAAAGTGCAAGAAAGTGTATCTCCCACTCATGCAATGTTGTATCCTTTGGTATCCTTTTGGCCTTTTACAAGATTCAAAAGTTGCCCCGTGTGCGTTGCACGCGTTCATCGCACTATTTCGGTGCATTACATCGCGCTTTCATGTGCCTCACAGTTGCATTGTTATGCACATACTACATGCGTTGTAACATGCACCCCTTGCATTGTCATGCACATCTCTCATGCATTGTCATTGCATTTTGATTACAAGCATTGTCATGTATTTCAATACATGCGTTGCCTCGCGCATAGTTCGTGTTGTCGTGCATTCCCTTACCATGCATTGTCATGCATTCTGAAACACGTGCGTTGTTACGCATTTAAGTCTGTTTGCATCATTTTACATTCCGTGTGGCATGCGTGTCACACTTGCATCATTTTGCATTTCCCTGAGACATGCGTGTCTCACTTACATTTTACATTCCGTGTGGCATGCGTGTCACACTCGTATCATTTTCCATTCCTATGAGGCATGCGTGTCTCATTGGTATCATTTTGCATCTTATGAGGCATGCGTATCACACTTGCATCATGCCTCATTCTCATTGGCACGTGTGCCTCATTTGCATCGGCACGTGTGCCTCATTCGCATCGGCACGTGTGCCTCATTCGCATCGGCACGTGTGCCTCATTCTCATCGGCACGTGTGCCTCATTTGCAGGGCACGTGTGCCTCATTTGCGTCGGCACGTGTGCCTCATTTTCGTCGGCATGTGTGCCTCACTTTCATTGGCATGCGTGTCTCATTTCCACTGGCATGTGTGCCTCATTTCCATTGGCATGCGTGTCATATTTTTGTTGGCATGCGTGTCGTCATTTGCATTGGCATGCGTGCCTCATTTGCATTGTCGTATATTCCTTGCGACCTGCGTTGTCTTGCTTTCATTTGCATTGTCATGCATGTTGCTAACGACATTGTACCTGTTAAGTTTGTTTTCTTTTCAGGCACGATATTGTATGTACGGTTCATTTGAGGAGCCACACAGGTATTGTATCCTCCGCGTGAGACGTACAGAAAATTACATAATTCGCTTACATCATTTCTGCATTGTAGTGTAGTTTGGTGTATGCTAGCTTAAAACTGTTGCATGTGTGCTTCGTTACAGTTTTCTTTGCATGATCATAAGTTATGCTCGGCTTCTTGCATTTTCAGTTGCATTTTGCCCCTGCCTTCGGGCGCATACCTTGTTTGTCTTGCATGATTGTCCAAGTCTTCGGCCTTGTCAAAATTGGGTCGTCTCTGGGCTTTGACATTCACTCTCGTCATTGTTATGACTTTCGAGTTCTGTCAAAGAGGGGCAACTGTAGACACCCCATTTTTGACCGTCCTCAAGACTTGGACGTCACCGTTTGAACACTTGGTGATTATCCATGTTTGTGTTCGTTTGGAGTTCCCGAAGGTCTCGGCTACGCGCCTTGCCTCAGGATCTCCGAACTCGACCGTTTTGTGTCTGGTTTTGCACCAAACACTTGTGTTTTGCCTTGGAGGGGCAGGGAATGCCTTGTGAGGCATCCCCACACACCACCGGCAGTGGCTAGAGGCCACCGGCTGGTTTTTGTTGCCACCGGCAATGTATGTGGCCGGTCGGCACTCTTTGTTGCCGGTCGGCAGTCATTTTTGTCAAAATGACATTTTTGGCCAGCCGATTACTGTTCATCTGCTTTTGCAGATATTTTAGGACAGCTGTGTGGCATTTGGTTCTCCTCCATACACGTGTATGGAGGGATGCCCTCCTTGTAAGCTTGTTGTATAAGCTTTACAAGTTGGTTGCCTATAAGAGAAGGGTCTTTTCTCTTGGCATTGAGGGTTAGAGAATTTTGGAGAGAAAAACATAGAGAGAAGCTCTGGTTTTAGGGTTAGGGTTCATACATATTTCCTATCTCTCTTTTTCTCTCTTTGTGTTCTAGGTGTTTTAGTCCATACTATTGCACACAAACACCTAGTGCTTCACCTTCCTTTGGCTACTGAGGTTCTAAGGGGCTGGTTTTGGTGTTTTGGAGTTGGATTCAAGCCAAGGAGGGCTATTGGAGCATCATTTGTGAAGGTGATCTACAAGGGTGAGAAACTTCCCTTTTGTTCCCCATTTTTGCATTGCTTTTCTACCTATCTTAGAGCTGTTTTTGTGCTTAGAGTATAATACAAAAAAGTTCTGTTTTTTAGCCATCTTGATTGTTTATTAAGAGTGTTTTGTGGTTTGGGTTTGTTTGACCCCTCCTAAGCCTTGTAAGGCTCCTTTTTGTGCTATTTTTGTGCAAGTTTCGAGACTTTGGTGTTTGGGCCTCTTCACCACTGAAATCTTGAGGGATTTCAGTGGTGGAGATGGTGCCTTGAAGTCTCCAAAAAGGGAGGGCCACCCCCTCTCCTTGTTGTCCTTGAAAGGGACCCTTTTTGGCCTCTTGAGGGAGCATCATGTTAGAGTGTGTATTGATCATGTCTTGGCTGTTTTCCATGCGTATTATGCCATGATATAACCTTGTTGTGTGTTGGTTTTGGTACACCATGCATGCTTAGCATACCTACCATGTAATGCCTTGTTATTGCCTTAATATGCCTTAGGTTGTTAGCCTTTGTTCTAGCATGTTTTAGGCTAAGCCTTATGAAGGTTTTGTGTTCATTTGGCCATGTATTAGGTCTGTCCATAGTTGCTTGGGTCGATCTTGGCATGCTTAGTATAGCTTCTTTGTGTTTGAGCTTGTATGCTTCAAGTAGGTGAATGTGTAGCATGCATTGCTTGCATTAATTTAGTGGTTTAGGACCATCCTACATGTCATTTCAGTCCCTTTGGTGTGCTTGTATGCTTGCCTTGGACGCCTCTTTGAAGCTTTGGAAGCTTGCCTTGCATGCTCCATGTTTTAGCATTTATGCATGCCTTTAAATTCAAACCATCTAGATGCTATCTAGTTGGTCTTTTGGGCTTAGTTTCAGGTGTTAAAACTCTATTTTTGGTTGCCTAAGTCTTGCCATGTGTGGTTGTACTCAGTGTAGTCCATTGCCTCTTTGGTGAGCCTTGAATGCTTGGACCATTGTTGCATGTTTAGCTTGCCTTGTTGCTTGGTTTGGCACCATGTTTTAACATGATTTTCAAAGCTTATGTTGCATGCTAATTGTCCATGATATCCCCTTTCAAGTGTGCCTTAGAGTTGCTTATTTAATGCCTAAGTGTTGGTCCAACTTACTTGCATGTGTGTATGTATGTTTGATCCCAATTCCTTGGTTTATGGCCACTGTTTTGGGCCTATTTAGAGTTGCCTAATTCATGTTTAAGTCCACCCTTTATTTGTTTTGCATGCTTGCTAGCTTGTATGCTTGTTTGCATTGCCATGTTGCATGCCTAGTTAACATGCTTAGGGTTGCATTACATTGGCATGCATGCTCTACCTCTTGACTAAGTCATGATGGAGGTAAAAGCCCCTTGGTTTGATTGTGTGCATTGCATTTCATTTGACATGAAAGTGCATGCTTGATTCTTTGGGCCATCATGCATGGAAATGCGTGATTGGTGGTCCGAGAATCGAGGCACATGCCCTTTTGAGTCACAAACATGATAAGGGGCATGGTTGGTGCATACATTGCTTGGATTGCATTGCCATACAAGATTTTGCCCTCTGCTGCTGTGAGTTGCAGGTTCTGCAGGAACTCATTGCCGACCGGCAATATTTAGTGCCGACCGGCAATGTATTGGTGGCCGATATCCTCATTTCCAGCCGATGATCACATGCTGCAGCCGGTGGCCATTCTGCTCAGCCGATAGTGATCCCCAGTATCTGAAGAAGCATCTCTGAGACTTTGGCAGTCTTCAGAAGGGCAGAGCAGGGAAAACAGAGGCAGTCTATGCATGGCAGTGCAATTCCGAGCAGGACCCGAGCATGCGTTGCATCAGGCTCTCCTCCCGAGGCGGTTTATTGTTCTTCCTAATTAGGCAATTTGTAATATTTAATTAGCGTGCGTAGTTAATTAATTTGTATTATTCTTTTGGTCCCTCCGAGCGAGGGCGTATCTGTAATAAGTGTGGGTGCGTGTGTGTGCATGTCTTCCAACCTCCACTTCTTTCCCTCTTTTATTTACCTGCTTATGATGGTAGATTAGGGCACGTCTAAATTTGCATACCTTATGCCATGCATGCGTGCATCCATGCATTTGTCTTACATGCACCGGGCTCGGTACATCATACAAACTTCATTGTATTTTCAATTCCAAATTGAATACGTGTTAGTTGTAGCATTTCACATGCCATTTTAGGGTTAGCCGAGCCTACTCTAACTGCATCCTTGCATGTGTTGCATTAGCCACTTAACATGAACTAGGACATGCCTATTTGCTAACTAGTTTATTGTTTTGGCATGGAGTACAATGTAAGTATTTATGCTTTAGCATCTCATATGCATGTGAGTGCTAACATGACAGCATGCTTACCATGTGGCTAATTGCTTATATGAGATAAACTGCTTGATTGCCTGTGGGTGAAAGTTGGATTGTTTGAGTTGGAAAAACTCGTTGAAATCCGTGTCTTAGCCTACTTGCGAGTAGCAAATTCCAAAGCGCTTTTCAAAACAAACGGATATGCAATGCTTATTTCCAAATTAGGCAATCTAGTCTATACTTGTTTGTTGTACGCATAACGTAGTAATTCTAGGCTAATAACCGGAATAAGAACACATAACGTTTTCAAAATCGGATATCATGGTTAGTAGAGGCCGGTCTTCGGACCGGGCGAAAGGGGGTGCTCATAGCTGACCTTCCCCGATCGTACCCAAGCTCCCGAGCTAAGACAACTTTGGTGATGACGGACACGTGGCCTTCGACACCGAGTCAGGGTTTCCTAAATTTCCCATTTTAAAAAATATTTAGGTGGCGACTCTGTATCTGGCAAAGCAGTCTATGTTTGGCACTTCTTTTTAAAATCTGTTTTTCTCAAAACGATTTGCCAGAGTTGGACTCTTTGGTTCAGATTAGGAACCGCAACAATCAAAAAAGGGGAGTCCGAACTGTAGCCGAGGTCCCTTGCGGGCTTGTTACAATCTGACAGAGACTCGAAGTTTATGTCAAGATTTTGGCAGAGTTTACAACAGGCTTTGGAAACTGAACTGTGATAGAGTAGTGCCTACCACCCACAAACAGACGACCAATCTGAATAAACCAATCAGACCTTAAAAGATATGTTACGGATGTGTGTCCTAGATTTCCAAGGAAATTGGGAAACCTACTTACCATTGGCCAAATTTGTGTACAACAATAGTTACTATTCAAGTATCGGCATGGCTCCTTATGAAGCTTTGTACGGTAGGAAGTGTCGTTCTCCGATTTGTTGAGCCGAGGTAGGTGACAGACATTGTTGGGACCAGAACTTGTGTAAGAAACAACTGAAAATATGAAATTGATTCAACAGAGATTAAAAACTGCACAAAGCCGCCAAAAGAGTTATGCAGATGTCCGAAAACGAGACAGAGAATTCGAAGTCGGGGATCACGTGTTTATCAAAGTGACTCCTATGAAAGGGCAAACGCGGTTTGGAGTGAAAGGCAAATTGGCGCCCAGATATGTTGGGCCATATGAGATTCTTGAGAAAATCAATCCAGTGACGTATCGAGTAGCCTTACCGCCGATCATGGAACATATGCATAATGTTTTTCATGTTTCTATGCTTTGGGTTCATTTGAGAGACCCATTACATGTAATTGAGCTGAGCCATGTGCTTCTGAAAGATGATTTTACGTACGAAGAGAGACCAATTCAGATTGTGAACCACCAAATCAAAAGATTGAGGAACAAAGAAATATCATTGGTAAAAGTTGATTGTAAAACCACGGAGGAACTTATGCTACATGGGAAACAGAAGAAGATATGATGAAGAGATATCCAAATTTGTTTCCGTTGGACCCAACATTCTTCCAAAATGAAGGTAATTCGAGTTTAGAGGACCAAACTCTTTAAGGGGGGAAGACTGTAATAACCCCAACCTGTGATTAGCTGTTTAACCATGATTAATTATGCCTAATAAGTAATTAAGGTGAGATTCTAAATAAATTGCATGTGTGTCACATTATTTGTGCTCATATCTGTCTAATGTGGAAATATCTGTTTAAATTTTTGTTTTGTCTTGTGAATTGAAGGCCTTATCGGCATCAGATCACAAAATTGACTTGGTTTTTGAGTTAGTTGGAATTTTTAGAATTTTATGGTAGGTTTAATTAAAATTCGAATCAGAACGAATTAATTAGAATAATTAATGTCTATTTGGCTAATGGTAAGCTCAATTATTTAAACCTTCTTAATTAAGCCTATATAGGCGATGTCAGAACTCTAGGACACATTTTTACACCTTTATTTCTACAATCTTGAACTCAAAGAAACGTGAGAGTGAGGGAGAGCTAGAGTTAGAGACCAAAAACAAGAGAAAGACCAAGAATTGGTTTGAGATTAAGCTGGAGACTTGAATTCTGGCAATTTAAGACTTAAGGTAAGACTTTAACCCTTTAGCTATGAGTTTGAGTTGTTCAGTATGTGAAATCAAGTAGAAGTGTTGAATAGACATAAGAAATGGGCTTAAATGAATGAATTGGGAACCAATTCATGCATATATGTGCATCTTATCATAAATTAAGCATGTTTTCTAAGAAATTCTCACATACAAGTCCTTACCTGGCCATGTTTTAAGAATTTACCATGTTTTAGTACCAAATATCCTAATTGTTTATGTTTTGAAAGAGAATGATGCATATCACTTCATGCATATTAGATATACATATATCATTCGAGATTGTATTTGGTTAAACCACTTACTTTTGGGCCTTGATTTTGTGAAATTGTCACGCCCCAAACGCGCCCCTAAAAGTTTGGGCATGACCTATTTAGAAACGGACATGTAACCTGGTAACATAACATACGGGGCCTTATCGGAAGCACGAAAAAATGGAAATAATGAAACAAATAAACTCCATTGAGCTACTTCTACATGCCAGGATCTCATTCATCACATGCATTATAGTGGATAGGTAAAGTTCCAACTATAACCCGGAGCATATACATACACATTTACAATGCCAGCCCCATGATTGGGCGTATACAAAAAAACAAACATGAAAGTATATACAACAACCTTAGAGGGACACCCATAAGCAAGTCAACATCTTAACAACTTGACAAAATAAATGGCTTATACAGTGCCTGGACATACGAAGGTTGACAAAAGAAAGCGGGCATCTTGGCTAGGACTGACCACCTGATTGGTGACCTACAGAAACAGACATAATAGAGAGTGAGCCGGGCTCAGTGAATAGTAATACATAAATAAAATGATGCTTAACTTGAAACATAATACATGTCAATGCAATAGTCTGATTCTGTGCTAAGTACATAACGACCTTAAGCCCAATCTTGCAACATAAACTTGACGGCTATAAGCTCTTGAAATGTGGTGGCACGAGGCCCTTGAAACATTGGCATAAAGCCCTTGAAACTTGTTTGACCTTGTAGCATATTCAAACTTGTAACATATACTTGAAACATACCTGAGCATACTTGAACTTGTAACATATTGGAAACATGCCTGAAACATACTTGAACATCATTCATTAATTCAAACGGAACATATTATAACTAGAGCGCTTCTTGTTGTATCATGTCATTATCGTACGCTTAACAATGAGGGACTAATTCACATTCTCATGAGGGTCACATAATAATGCTAAGCTTTGCACTTATATCGTAGATTCTGAATAACTTCCAATTCATAAGCAACATAGCAAAATAACTTCAAATTCATATGGATACACATAGCTACTCTTATCTTTACTCAGAATCTATTCTTCAAGAATGAATATAAATTCTCTTGGGTAAATGACTTAATTCACGTGCTCTATTAATCAATAGTATACACCGTTTTTTAATCATTCTTATTTGTTAACATAGTTGCCTTGCCTTGTAATTAACAGAGTCCTAATGGTAACCGTTACATCATTCCCATGAGTTGACATAATTAACATAAAGTTAACAGGACAAAGTAAGCACATTTTCATTAGATTACAGATGACTTTATCGGTTTCACAATTCCACAGTTCGGCCCTTGGCCTGAGGGGTTCACACATTCACAATAGCCTTTAGGTTTCATAGATTGACAACTTATCACATCGACCTTCGGCCCTTTGGATTCACAAGTTCACGAGTTTGGCCCTTGGCCTCATAGCTTCATAATTTCACAAATGGCCCCTGGCCACATAGGTTCATAGTTCACAAATGGCCCCTGGCCACATAAATTCACAAGTCGGCCCTCGGCCTCATAAATTCACAAGTTGGCCCCCGGCCTCATAAATTCACATATACATAAATTAGCTTTTGGGTTTCATAGGTTCACAATTCGGCTCTTGGCTTCATAGTTTCACAATTCACAATTCGGAAATTCATACTTCACAAATGGCCCTCGGCCACATCGTTTCATATTTCACAAGTTGGTGGTCCATACTTCACAAATTCGAGATGCATATTTCACAAATCCTTTTTGATGTTTCCATAATTTCACAATGTTCCTCATATAGCATACACCTTTGATGTTTCCATAATTTCACAATATTTCTTACGTAGCATACATAACATACATGTCAACATAATTCTTACGACGAAGATCATGACGTCAATAACAATAATCATTAACGGTTAAAGATACATCGAAGTACTACTACTCACAGTGCTACAACGGAGTGCTTGGCCCTCCTGAAGTGTGCCCTGTACACATATATAACTTAGTCATTAGTTCTTTTTCCTTCCTTCATTATTCTTCACAAGCCTACCATTATCCATCCATTATACCACAATTTCCTCCATCTCAGTATATCTATATATAGAAATAGAAGATTACCATTCTTGCAAACACAATATGGAATTTATAATCAATCACTTCGATTTCAAGATAGGAAGGAATTGTATGGACATTTTCCACATTTTTCCAAAAATAAATCATTCCTCTGATTTTAATAACTAAGCAAGCCCACAAGTATTTAGCAAAATAATTTGGGATTAACCCATTTTGGAAAACTCCACATTTTAGGTCACAAAAATCAAAGTCAACATAGTCAATACCATCTCACATAATCACTACAATTCAACATAAGCAACATGATTCAACTCAACATCATTAAATATAATTCAACATAATTCAAGAGGAATTCTTAAATTCCATTTCAACATTCCATAACCGAGTTTATGTCATCTATATCATTAATAAATCATTTCCCCCAATTTCCTTCTCATTATAACATGATTTACATTGCTCATAACAAAATTCATTCGCAAATTTTAAACATAATTTTCAAACATAACCAAATTCCAATTAAACTTGTACATAGATAATTCAACCTACCAATTTCATGATTTAACTTTCAATTTGGGCCAAATCATTAGTTATCTTCATTAGTCAACCTAGGGTTTCAAGAAAAAGCTAGGAATTTCAAGAAAAATCCAAATTTCTTAACCCATTATTTTTTGTTCCAATTTCCTCATTGATTACAAGTCTAAAGTTCATAATCCATCACCTTAACCCAACAATTACATCTCCAACATTATAAACCCAAAATCCCCCAATCTCAAGTTGAACATAATATGTTCAAAACTATAGATTTTGTATTTATATACTCAAAATACCATAAATCCATCCATGAATACAAATATTGAAAGGGAATAAGGACTCCTACCTCAAGATTCAAGCAAGAAAAACAAGCTTTGAGACGAATCCTCCACAAATTTGAATTTCAATCGGTGGAAAATGTTGACCCTTTCTTGTTCTCCATCCTTGATGCAAGATCTATGGTGGATTTGTTGAGAAAAGTGGAGGAAATCAAGGTTTTGGAAGCTAGGGTTTCGGTCATGGAAGAGGGGAGAAGAAGAGAGGGAAAGAAAATATAAGAAATGACTCAAAAAATCACGTTTTTGAGCTGCTGCCCCGCACATCGCCGCACGTGCGCCACATTTCCCGCACGTGCGGTCCTACTTCCAGCACAGATATGAAAACTTCAAACGGGCGTAACTCTCTCATTCGGACTCCGTTTTAGGTCATTCTTGTGTCCAAATTGAAGCCCCAAAAATAATCTTTCCAATGGTTCTAACCTCATATCCAAATTCAAAGTGTGCAAAAAGAAAAGGGCAAAAGAGTGACTGCTGATCGTAGGCGAATTATTCGAATTAAAGTTTTTGGTCCAATCTTACTTTACCATCACACCACTACCTCAATTAATACCCCAAAATAGATAAAAACATTCTCAATTCCAATGGATATAATTGAATTAAAACACATTAACCCCTAATTAAATAAGGATGACTTTTGGGGTCATTACAGAAATGATCTTTAATTCACCATGTTTTCCAAGATTATATGAGTTTCCTCAAGTTTTTGGCCCAAAAGATCATGATTTGCAGCTTTGGAAATGAGTTTTGCACTAGGCAGAGCAATCTGGAAATTCCAAATTCTGCCTCTTCGCTCGAGCGATAGATCCTATGCTCGAGCGACCACTCTGTGTTTTGCACCTCCGCTCGAGTGACCAATAATTGGCTCGAGCGTAAATTGCATGCCCCCAGAAGTTTTCATGTTTTGTAGACCACTCGAGTAAAGACCTCAGTCACACGCTCGAGCGACCGTCGAGCGAAAATTTCACACAACCAGTACTTTTACAGAATTTACAGACCGCTCGATCAAGGGAATCTACGCTCAAGCGACCACTCACATTTCAGATGTCCGCTCAAGTGAGACCCCTGTTTTCAGCAAATTTGACTAAGTGTTCTGAATCGTGTTTTGGCATCCTCATTGCATCTTAGGCATTTCGAAGCCCTAATTAAGTTAGAATAATGAGGAATAGAAGTAGAGCACACCAACTAAGAGAGAACTAAATTATTGATTCTGGGTGTGTAATTCTGTACGTATTCGTTCTGTGTCTGTGTAGGTCACGTGCCGCAAGTTACCTGATCTGTCTACTCTGTCTATTTTCTTCGAGCCATTTGTGAGTAATAACTCTGTAAAGTTATGTTTAATTATAAGTATTTTTTGACTGATATGATACGATCTGTTTTCTAGAATGTTATTTTATTTTATAAATTATGAATGAATGTCCATTTTTCTGAAATGTATTTATGGCATTCTTAGTTCACGTGGCTCTCGCTTGGGGGTAATAATACCGTCGCCAATATGCACGTGGCCCTCGCACGGGAGTAACAATACTGTGGCTTATATTCATATGGCCCTTGCCCGGGGGTAACAATACCGAGGCCTATATTCGAGTGGCCCTCGCCTGGATGTAACAATACCATGGCTACTTTCGCGCAAGATATGGACCTTTATGGTTGTCAATACCGACTATGCAAATTTGATCTGTCATGATAGCTAAATAGATGTACCACAAATACCTGCTGATGATTCTGGAAATTTTGTGAATATGAATCTGTTTCTGATTTGAAATCTGATATGGGACATCATTCATTAAATTCTTTACTCTGTTATTATTCACTGGGCTTCATTCACCATATATATATATGTAGGTGATCAAGTGCGTGACCAGGCTCAATGATGACCGCCTAGAGAGTTTTTGTCAGCCAGCCTTTGTACCTCCCGATGAGGAGGTTCCATACGTCTTGTGGTCATGTTTTGTGGACATAAAAGACTTTGTTTTCTTTTGAACTATAAACAAGTTTTCTGTTATCTGTATATTGGGCTAAGCCCCTTTTTGGTTATATGTGTAATGAATGTGATGTGAGACTACTGCAATATGACATCATGTATATGTGTATAAAGGTTTAAAATTTCTGTCTCATATATATCTCCACAGCTCAATGGACTATGTATGTTTCTTTATTTACTTCCACAGCCCCTAATTATAAGTTCTTCTGTTCAAAGGCCTTTGGTAATCCAAGGATTACTGGCCGGTTACGACGCTAAACCTATAGGGGCAGGTTTGGGTCGTGACAGCGAATGAACAAAAACAAAACAAAACGTTATTCACAAGACAACTTTAAGCATGGTTCACAAAACATGACTTCTTAAACGGGAACCTTTTTGGGAGGCACGGTAGCTGACTGACCCAAAACTCTCCAGGCAGCAGCTTAGGCCTGATCACGTGTCTGCTCACCTACATAGATAATATAAACAGTGAATGGAAGCCCAGTGAATAATAGCAAGGTAAATGGTTAAATGAATGATGTCCCAACAGATTCAGAAAATAAATACATATTTATATTCATAGTTTTGTTTGAATTGTATACGGAAATCAAAATTCATGCTTGTTTATATGTGGTACATCTATTAGTGCTATTAAATCAAATACAGAGCATTAAGGGTCATATTTGTCAGTTCTATAAAGGAACCTCCGGTACTGGGAACAGATAACATACTGTAACATGCCTGGAGGGTACCCGTGCACGTTAAATAGTTCAGACCCTTAATCTCTTTGATCTAGTCTCACTAGTGCAATGTGAAACATAGATGAGAGTCCAAATTTGACAACTTTTAGAAAATTCATTTTATCGCAAAATCTTTTGCTAGAAATGGACTACGTCATCAGAGCTCAGAGTCACCACCTTATATTTTTTGGGAAATTAGGAAACCCATGACTTGTGCTAAGGCCACTGTTCGTCATAACTAAAGTTGTCTCGGTTTTGAACCTTAAGCATGAGAGGGGAAGGTCATTAATTGAGCACCCCCGCTCACCCGATCAAAAGATTGGCCTTTATTAAACCATGATATGAATTTTATTTACTTTATATATTCATATTCTGATTATTTAATAAATCCTAAAAATTACTATGTGAAACATACAAGTATAGACTATGTCATTTATTTTGGAATAATTTGATTTCATGTAGTTTTGAAAGAGTTTTGGAGATGTACAACTCAAATAAATTGAGTTTACAATCATGAAAATCAACACTATTCCAAATTAAGTGATACAACCTCCATCCACTGGCATTCATACAGTTATATCAAGTAAGCAAGTAGCCACATGGTAGGATGCTTAAACATAATAAGAAAAACACACATAAACGGGATGCTAAAGCATAAAAACTTACATATTTACCAACGTCCCTCGAACAGTTACAAAACAAAGTTAGTAAAACATGCATGATTTTATATACAAAATCCTAATACAATTCACTCATGAGATGCAACTAAAGATTCGGCTTCTAAGATATGACATGTGAATCATCTCAAGAACATGAGGTAGCGCACATAATCACATAAGAATTGATTAAATCCATAAATGCAAAATTAGCCAAATCAAGATGCATGAAACATGGATGTAAAGCATAGATATAATGAAAGACAAAATATGATACATATTCACAAATAAAGAAAGCAAGTAAAAGAACGGGATAGAAAGAAGCGGGCGGGGAATTATTACAACACTTCAAAGAATAATTACAAACCAAATTAGAGAGGGATGAGGACAATATTACATCAAAATAAAAACCTCGCAAAACAATAAAAATAAAAATAAATAAAATAAAAGCTTCATGTTCCTTGGAAACGTCAACGGAAATTGGTCAACATTGGGAGATTACGCCATCTTGTTCGAAAAAAGCTAACCGGCCGACCAAATATGTCGGCCGGCCAATTAGGCCTAACACAACCTGTCTTATTGCGAAACCAAGAAAAGGAACAAACAAGAAATATATAGGTGACTCAACCAACAACTACCGGTTAGATTAAAAATAAGAAAACAAATATAAAAAAAATAAAAAAAAAGTGCAAACTTATAACAAAACTAACATGAACCTAAAACAAGAAAATAAATATAAGGTAGAACATGCAAGATTACAACAAAACTAATATGAGACAAATACAAGAAAAATATAAATTAGGAAATGCAAGATTACAACACAATTACTATGAAACTAAAACAAGAAAGCAAATATAAGATAGAACATGCAAGATTACAACAAAACTAATATGAAATTAAAGCAAGCGAATAAAAATAAATAAATAATTATGAGCTAAACAAACCACTTAGATTACAACAATAAATATAAAGTAAGAAAATAAATATGAGATAAAAAATATAAAAAAATGAAAGACTAGAAATTCACCTTCCATGAAAGATTGAACTTCTTGATTTCCAAACTTCCTCTTGATTACCCTTAAGTTTAGGAAGTGTGTTCTCAATCCTCAATTTGAAACTAAAATGGAACTATGGGTATGTATGGTGGAAAAGTGGCTAACTCTCTTATTTTTTTCTCACTTTCAACAACACTCACTCTTTCCTTTGATCAATCACTGCTAAAATTTAGCTATTTCAAAATTTTTGGAGGAGTTTTGGGTGTAGGAAAGATGGAATTTCAGTTTATATGGAAGATATGGGGTGTATATGAAAGATAAGAATGTTTTTTGCTCAAAAACTCAATTTTTCTCTCTTTTTTCACCATTTTCTCTTCAATTTCGTGGTCCTCCCTCTCTCTTACAATATAATCATTCTATATAGACAATGAGAGAGAGTGAAGGTCAAAAAGAAGGTGGGAGACAAAAATGTGATAGGAGGACAAATTTTCAAGGTAGTTGCATGGGATACTCCTTTATAGATGCAAACAAAACTTCTTTTTGACAATTGGGGGGTGAGTGGAGATAATGGAGAATGAGTGGGTACACTTGAATGGATCAAAAAATGGCTCAATGAAATGTCCCTACCGAGCCAAAACCACAAAAAAAAGGGCATGCTGCTGTTTTAGGCCGAGTCAACAAAATCTGCCATTAAGCCCAACTTCAAACGGGCATATCTCCCTTATATGGACTTGGTTTTAGGTGGTTATTGGGTCTAAATTGAAGTCCCAGAAGTCTACTTTCCAATGGTGGTGGCCTCACATCTAAATTATAAGTGTATAAAGAAATATGCCTAATTTAGTGAAAGTTGTTCATTTCTCTTAGGCCAGGTCAACAAAATCTGCTCTTAAGCTCAATTTCAACTGGGCATATCTTCCTTATTCGGACTTGGTTTTAGGTGGTTCTTAGGTCTAAATTGAATCCCCAGGAGTATACTTTCTAATGGTGGTGGCCTCACATTTAAATTTCAAGTGTACAAAGAGATATGCCTAATTTAGTGAAGGTTGTTCATTTCCCTCAGGCCAGGTCAACAAAATCTGTTCTTAAGCCTAACTTCAAATGGGCATATCTCCCTTATCCGGACTTGGTTTTTGGTGGCTCTTGGGTCTAAATTGAAGCCTCAGAAGTCTAATTTCCAATGGTGATAGCTTCACATTTAAATTCCAAGCGTACACAGAGATATGCCTAATTTAGTAAATGTTGTTCATTTCCTTCTTAATGATTTGATGTTCATTCTTTGCCTAAACCAATTTTCTTCCATCCCCTCCTGTTTTCTTCAAATCCAAACCTATCCAAACCTATAAAGAAGATGTTTTTAAATATTTTTTCAAAGAGTTCACCTCTATTCCATTTATTTCCACTTTGTCCTTACTAAGTTTACTGAAAAGTGCAATATTTTAATTGAAATGGAAGCCTCGGAACATCGTAGAAACATTTGGAAAAATATTTTGAAAATATAGTTTTAAGGTCTAAAATAGTTTGGCCAAAAAATGTGTAAAGGTTGGGATTAAAACTCAAATTTCATTTTTCTTGTTGAGGACTGCTGGGGAATGCATTCTGATTATCATCATCGGGTAATCAACAAAAAGCGCCCAAGTCTTAGGGCTAGTCAAAATGGAGTGTCTACACATACTTGTCAATTCCATAAAGAAACCTCCAGTACTAGGAACAAATAATATACTTGAGCCATATAATTGTTGCCACGAATACTTTTCAATATATGGACTACCATTCATTGTACAAAACGTAATTGTTCCATAAAACAGATCTTATTGCATCATACAGAAAATAAATAACATAGCTTTACTAAGTTATTACTCACAGATGTCTCCAAAGCAAACAATAGGGCAAACAAACTAGGTAACTTGTGGCACGTGTCCTAACATTCTCAATTCCTTGAATTCCTAGTGAGTTCTAACTCAATTCTTCAATTGCCCTTCAATTCCCTAGCAATTCCTTCATTTCCTTCTTGAATTCAACTCTCTCTCTCACTCTAACTCTTTCTCTCTCTCCCACGTTGGAAGCTCAAAAAGGAAGAACATGAGAATGTAAAGTGTAGTCTTGAAGTCTCATATGCCTTGTATAGGCTCAATTATGAAGGCTTAATACACTTGGCTTAAACTAAGCAAATGGGTATTAGTAATTCTGATTAATTCGTTCCGAATCAAATTTTAATTAAACCCACCATAAATTCCTAAAAATCCCATATAACATAAAAATCAAGTCAATTTCATGATCAGATGCCGATAAGGCCGGCAATTGGCAAAACAAAACGGAAACACGAACAGATATTTCTACGATAAACAAATAGAAACACAAGTAATGTAACACACATGCAAATTTCATCTTAATTACTTATTAAGCATCCTTAATCATGGTTTAACAGTTAATCATAGGTCGGGGTTATTACAGTCTCTAATGAAAAAGCCATCAACCAATGTGGAAAGCCTAATAAGACGAGTAGAACAGTACTGTAAGATCGAAGACGACATAAGAGGCGCCTGTAGACACCCCATTTTTGACCGACCTTAAGACTCAGACGTCATCAAATGAGCGTTCGGTGATAGTGCATGTTGTGCTCGTTTTGAGGTGTCGGAGTTTTGGCTAAAAGCCTTGCCTCCGAGCCTCCGAACTCTTTGTGCTTTGGCTCGGTTTGTGGACCGAACCTTGTTTCTCTTCCCTGGAGGGAGAGAGAGGTCTTGTAGACCACCTCTTTGTGGCCGTAGACCACTTTTCTCGTTTGGAGACCAGTTTTTGATTTTCGGAGCCTTCGGTCGCGCTCCTTGACTCGGGACCGCTTAATGTTCTTCGTTAGGCGTGGTTTTTGAACCACACCTTGTTGCCTCAGCCTAGAGGGACACTGTGGTCCGGGAGACCACTTTTGGGGTCGCAGACCACTTTTGGTGCCGGTAGACTAGTTTTCGAGGCTTTCGGTCGTGTGCCTTGCCTCCCGAACTTTCGTCTTGCATCCGTTTTGGTTTGTTTTTGGTACAAACCTTGTTTTCCTTGTTTGGAAGGTGGTACAAGTGTGGGAGACCAGTTCTTCCCCTTGGAGACCACTTTTCTTCCCGCCAGCCAGTGTTCTGGTCGGCCAACTGGTTTTCTTGGTCTTTGAGCCACCTTTTATAGTCGGCCACCACACCACTGCATTGTTTTCATGCTCTAGACCTTCTCCCACCATGGCCGACCACTTGTTGTCTTGGGAGACCACTTGTGGTGGTCGGTCGACCACTTCAAGTAGCTGACTGACCACTTCAAGTGGTCGACTGTTTTTTATCACCTTTTTGGAGATATTTTCATCCAGCTGTCACAGCTGGAAAGCACTAAAACCATCCTCCATACACGTGTATGGAGGGATGGCATTGAACCCTAAGCTTGTCCAACAAGCTTGAGCATTGGTTCTCTACATAAGAGAACCTCATCCTCCCTCCTCTAGGTTCAGATTTTGTGCCTTGAGCTATACATACACACCTTTGTATCTATCTTGCATATTCTCTTCATTTTTGTGCCTTAAAGTGTAGTTTTATCATACTTTAACACACAAACACACACTCAAACACTTTCCTTTTGTTGCTGAGGCTACTTGAGGTTGTTTTTGGTGCTTTTGGACTAGATTTGATCCAAGAAAGCTGCTGGAGTGGTAGCCTTGAAGAGGTTTTACAAGGGTGAGTCAACTAGCCTTTTAACCCTTTGTTTTGCCTAAGTTTTAAGCCCTATTTGCTTGTTGATTTAAGCTTAACTTCCTACTGAAAAAAGTTCTTTTTTTCAGTCCTTAAAATGTTTGTTTAAGGTCACTTTTTTGTTGGGGGTGGTCTACCCCCTCTTAAGCCTTGTTAGGCCTTGTTTTGAGCCATCCCTTTTGGCTCTTGCTCTAGCCTTTGCATGACCTTTCTACCACTGAAATCCAGAGGAATTTCAGTGGTGGAAAGGTGGTTTTGGGGTCCCAAATAGAAGAGGGTCATCCCCTCTCCTTGTGTCTTCAATACTTGCTTCATATGCCTCATGTTTGAGCATATTTATTAAGCTTGTGTTGGCTTGTTCTTAGCATGTTTTTGGGGTTATTTTGAGAGCACCTCATGCATGCTTAATACACTTGTAGTGTAATCCTCATAAACTAGTCTTGTATGCTTCATGAAGTAGCATGTCATTCTAGCTTATTTTGAGTCCATTTCAACATGTTTTTAGTGTTGTTTTGCCATGCCTTAGGTCAGTTTTGGTTTGGTTTGATGGCCCTATGCATGCTCCATGCACTTGTAGTGCAATTCCATGAATTAGCCTAATATGCATCTTGCTTTTAGCTATCATTCTAGCATGCTTTTGGCTTAACTTCAAGAAGCTTTTGTCCATATTTTAGCATGCTTAAGCTCTGATTTTTATAGTTTTGGTCATGCATGCATTGCTTTGTATATCTATGGTTCATTCTAGCTTGTTAGCTTTGTGTATCAAGTCCACTAGCATGCATTGTTTGGCCTATTTGAATGATTTGGCATCATTTGAAATGTGATTTTAGTCCATGTAATGTTGCCATGCACTTGCATTTGTCACTCATTCAATGCGTTGGAGGGTTTGCCCTTTATGCCTTAACATGAACCATTGCATATGCCTTCATACCTAAGCTTACGAGCTTTCATTTCAATGTGTTTTTGGGGTTATTTTGCCATGATATAACTCTGATTTTTGTTGGTTAAGTCATCGCATGCTTGGTCTTGGTAGGTGTAGTGTAATCCACCTTACTTGCCTTGCATATTCCATGCTTCATACCCTTCATGCTAGCATATTTTGGCTTCCTTCCATACATGTTTTAGTATCATTTTGACATATTCTAGGACTGTTTTGGGTTGCCCTTGCCATATGCTTCATGTTTTGCATAGCTATAGTGTAAGTGTCTATGCTAGTTTCAAGCTTTGGAGACCATAGCATGCTTCATTTATGATGTGCACATGATTTGGCATCCTTTAACATGACATTTCAGAGCATATAGGACTGCCATGTTCCCATTTCTTTCATGCTTTGAATGCCTCTAAGGGTTGTGCATTGTTGCCTTATTTGTGGCCTAGCATGTACGCCATCTTGCCTAGGCCTTTGAGCCCTCATCTTAACATGTTTTGGTCTTTGTTTAGACCTATTTGAGCTCTGTCCATGATTGGTTCATACATTTGTGCCATGTTCTGCATGCCTCCTATGTGTTGCTCTTTGCTAGCCTTACGCCTTAGGCCCCCTTGCATGCTTTACTTGTGTTGTTTGAATTTGGCAACATTTCTTACTATATTTCAGGCTTATAGTGTTGTTACACTTCCATGCTTGTCACTCTTTGAGCACTCTTGAGAGTTGTGCTCTTATGCCTAGTTGATGGGCCAATGCATTGAGCTTGCTTGTCTTGATCTTCATGCCTTTATTTTAGCATTATGGCCACTGATTTGGGCATGACTGAGGTCTGTCCATCTTTGGTTTAAGTCCATTGAGCATGTTTATCTTCATGTTGTTTGCATGCTTAGGTTACATTGCATTGAGTATGCCATGTTGTTACCTTGGATTGTGCATGCTCATCTTACATTGTGTTGTGTATGCCATGTTCATTGCATTGTGTATGCCATGTAGTTGCATTGTGTCTTGCATGTCTTGCATTACATGTTTACATGCTTAAGTTGCATTGCATGTTTGCATGCTTAGGTTGCATTGCATGCTTGCATATTACATGTTGTTGCATTTTGTTTGGAGTAAGTGTTAATCCGAACACGAGAAGCGAATGACGTTTCATACTTGAAGTGATGAAACGTGCCTCAATTCTCAGTCGCCGACCCTCTTGATCACCCATGATAGAGTTCTAGGCTTTATGTGTTTATGTGTGCATTCATTTTACATTGATTCGTGCAATCTTGGCTTCTCGGCCATCATGCATCGAGATGCGTAATTGGTGGCCCGAGGGTCGAGAACCACACTCCCTTGAGCTTATGAAATGATAGAGAGGGTGGTTGTGCATACATATGTTGCAAATACATTGCCATGCCCTTTCTTGCTCTCTATTGCAGCAAAGTGGAGAAGTGCAGCAAAATTGGTCGGCCGACCAGATAAACTAGCTGGCCGACCACTTTTTCTGATTTGCAGCAATAGAAAGTGGTCGGCCAGTGCCTGGAAACACCCCTAGGTGGTCGGCAGCCCTCCCACAGGTCCCCAAGGTGAGTTGGAAGCTTTCTGGAGCTTGGTGCAAGGTTCTGAGAACAATTGCAAACAGAAACAAGTTGGGGCATCATGACGGATTTCCGAACGAGGCAACCGAGCATGCGTGCATTCTTCTCCCTCTAAGGACATTGCTTTACTGTTTTACTTAACAGCTAGCTTATGCTTTGGTTCTGTACCTAATTAGTTAATGCGTTTAACTATTCAATTTGTGTTGTAATAGCTTAATTAGTTAGCTTGTTAGTTAATTAGTTAGCTTGTTAGTTAATTAGTTTTCTTGTAATAATTAGTTTGATTAGCTTAGATTCGCTAGTTAGCTTCTTATTCGGACCCTCCGTCGAGAGAGCCAACTGTTGTAATAAGCGTGCGTGTGTGTGATGCATGTCTTCCAACCCCCATTTCTTTCTCCCTTTTACTTAACCGCTTACGATGGTTAGTTTTAGGGCATATTTTGTTTAGCATACCTTATGCTTCGCATGCGTGCATCTATTCATCTGTATTGCATGCACCGGGCTCGGCGCATCATACTAACTGCATTGTATTTCAATACATTTACTTGAATACGTGTTCAACAACATGTTATCAAGTTGCATTTCACATGACATCTTAGAATAGCCGAGCCTATCTGAGTTGCATTTTCGCATGTATTGTATTAGCCATCTTAACATGAACTAGGATCATGCATGATTTCTAACTAGTTCTCTGTTTTGGCTCGGAGTACATTGTGAGTGTTTACGCTTTAGCATGCTGCATGTGTGTTAGTGTTACCATGAAAGCATGCTTGCCATGAGGCTAATTGCTTATGTGATTAACTGCTTGAATACCTGTGGATAAAGGTTGGATTGCTTGAATTGGAACAATTCATCAAAATCCTCATCTTAGCCTACTTGCGAGTAGCAAACTTCAAAGTATTTTCACAAACAAACATGCAATGTTTTGTTCCATCTTAGGCGATCTAGTCTATACTTGTATGTTGTGCGCATCACATAGTAATTCTAGGTTAATAACCGGAATAAGAACACATGTGTTTTTAAAAACAGAATATCATGCTTAGTATAGGCCGATCTTTGATCGGGCGAGCGGGGGTGCTCATTGCATGACCTTCCCCTCTCGTACCCAAGTTCCCGAGCCGAGGCAACTTTGGTGATGACGGACACGTGACCTTAGGCACGAGTTAGGGTTTCCTAAATTTTTCCAAAATAAAATATTTAGGTGGCGACTCTGTATCTGGCAAAGCAGTCCATGTTTGGCACTTCTTTATTAAAATCAGTTTTCCAAAATGATTTGCCGAATCTGGACTCTTTGGTGATTTATCGATCTTGCATTGCACTTTGCGAGATTAGATTCAGAACCATGGCACAAGTCCGAACTTGTAGTAGCTAGAGAACAAACGAATTCGCGCCCTCGCATGCAGAGCCGGAGAGTTCTTCGGGCGGTCTACAGTGCCGAAGAATCGAAACCTGTTCGAATACTGTAGACCGCCCGGAACTCGCTCCGCGCACGATGGCGCAAATTGGGTTCTAGCTACTACAGTTCAGACTCTTGTCACGGTTCTGAATCTAATCTCACAAAGTGCAATGTAAGACTGATAAATCACCAAAGAGTTCAAATCCGGCAATTGGTTTTGAAAAATCAATTTTGAATCAAAAGCGCCAAACATGAACTGCTTTGCCAGATTTCAAAGTCGCCACCTAAATATTTTGTTTTGGGGAATTTAGGAAATCCTGACTCGTGCCTAAAGCCACGTGTCCGTCATCATCAAAGTTGCTTCCGCTCTGGGTACGAGGGAGGAAGGTCATGAAATGAGCACCCCCGCTCGCCCGATCAAAGGATCGGCCTCTACTAAACATTATATCTTATTTTTGAAAACACATGTGTTCTTATTCAAATTATTAGCTAATCTTTACTACGTGATGCGCACAGCATACAAGTATAGACTCAATCACGAAAATTGGAACAAAACAACGCATGTTTGTCTTTTTGAAAATGGTTTGAAAGTGCTACTCGCAAGTAGGCTAAAGTACGGATTTGTCACCCTCAAGTGGGCTTAGAAAAACATGATTTTGCCACTTCAAGTGGGCTTAAAACTCACAATCATCGAGTTGTTCCAATTCAGGCAATCAAGCCTTCATCCACAAGCATTCAAGCAGTTAAACACTTAAGAAAATAGCCTCATGGCAAGCATGCTATCATGGTAACACTTACACACATGCAAGATGCTAAAGCGTAAACACTCACCGAGTACTCCGAGCCAAAACAGAAGCTAGTTAGTAATCGATGCATGATCCTAGCTATGTTAAAATGCCTAATGCAACACATGCAAAATGCAACTAAATAGGTTTGGCTATTCTAAGATGGCATATGAATGCAACACTCGATAACATGCTTTGAAACACATATTCAAGTAAGTATTGAAATTTAATGCAGTTTGAATGATGCGCCGAGCCCGGTGCATGCAATACGAATGGATGATGCATGCATGCAAAGCATAAGGTATGCTAATCGAAATATGCCCTAATCTAACCACTGAAAGCGGGTAAATAAAATGGAGAAAGACGTGGGGTTGGAAGACATTCACACACGCATGCACACTTATTACAACATTTGCCCTCTCGAATGAGGGTCCGAATAAATAAGAGCTAAGCTAAGCTACTTATTACAAACCAACTAATTAACTATGCTAAACTAATTAATTACAAACCAAATTGAAACTAACTATGCTAAGCTAATTAGAATATTACAAAGATGAATTAAATTAGCTAAACACATTAACTAATTAATTACAAAAAATCGGCAAATTAACCAACTAAGTAAAGCAGTTAAAATGGCCTCGAGGGGAGGGAGATATGTATGCTAGGCTCGCCACGCCCGAAAATGCATTACCATGCCATAAGTTGTCTCTGTTTACACTCGCGGTGACCTCAGAACATCGAACGCACTTTTAGGTTGCATCTGTCTCAAAATAGGAGCATTCTGAACAAATTTGTTGCAAATGGCCGGCCGGCCACTTCAACTGGTCGGCAGGCTACCTCAACTGGCCAGCCGGCCACTTCAAGTGGTCGACAAGCTAGTGCAAGTGGCCGGCCGGCCACTTTCCTTTCCAGAACCTCAACTTTGTTGCAACAGAGATCAACAAAGGCATAACAATGCATTTACAAGGAAATGTGTGCACAACTGCTCTCCTTATCATTTCTCAAGCTCAAAGGAGCGTAGTACTCGACTCTCAAGCCACCAATCACGCATCTCAATGCTCGATAGCCAAGGAGCCAAGCTCGCACAATATTAGTGAATGCACAAACAACACATAAGAGCCTCTGCCTCTATCATGCATGATCAAGAGGGTTGGCGACCAAGAAACGCAACACGTTTCATCACTTTGAGTATGAAACGTGCCACATTCCTTGTGTTCAGATTAACGTCTGATCCAAACACAATGCAATGCAAACAAGATGCTTATCTTTCAATGCTAAAGTGGTATGCACAAAATTCTATCATGTAAACAATGCATGCATGGCATGTTTAGAAGCTAAGGCATCAAAGCTAGTGAAGTGTATTACACATGAGGCATGCACTACAATGCTCAAATGGTCAAACCACATACGGGCAGACCTAAGATGCTCCAAAACAGTGGCCAATACACACCAAAACTTTGGCACAAAAAGCAAGGAACGCATGCTCATCCGTTTGCTTGCAAGCAAGGCACAAAGCTTAATTTTCAAACACATTGAAAGAACGACATATATGAGAGCATGACAGAGATATAAGCACTGAAATCATATGTCAAATGATGACATATCATGCAAACAACACAAGTATGGCATGCTAGAGTCCTTAAGCATCAAAGCTAGCAAAGTACACAACACTAGACCTATACAATACAATGCTCAATGGACTAAACCAACCCTAAACAGACCTCATGCATGCCAAGACAGTGGCCAAAATGCCCTGAAATGATAGCATGAGAAGCAAGCAAATGATGTTCATGCATTGGCTCATCAATAAGGCATAAGGGCACAACTCTTAAACACAATTAAAGAAAGATAAACATGAGAGTATGGCAAGGCTATATGCTCTGAAATTATGTGCCAAATGATGCTATAACACACAAATGTCACAAATAAGGCATGCCAGGGGTCTCAAAACACAAGACTAGCAAAGCCAATTACACTATAGCCCTACAAGGCAAGCCACACATGACGAAGACCACTTGGAACAGAGTTTAAGCATGCTAAATCAAGGCCAAAAGCATACTGAAACAGAGCTAAAACAAGCTAGAATTAGAGGCATAAGCATGATGCATGTTAAGCCTACAAGGAGGATTGCACTACAAGTACAAAAACCAAGCAAGAGGTGACCCCACCAACTAAAATCAGAGTTAAAGCATGTCAAAATAACACCAAAAACATGCTGGAGTGAAGTCAATACATGCTAGAATAACAAGTTAACTCATGAAGCATGTTAGGCTAGTGAACAAATTTACACTACAAGTGTATGAAGCATGCATAAAGTGACTCAACCAAGCCAAAACAAAGCTACAACATACTAAAATAAGACTAAAAATAGGCTGAGAACAAGCCAACACATGCTAGAAAAACATGCTCACTAATTAGGCCAACAAGACATGGAACCAAGAAGCAAGGAGGGAAGGCCACCTCCTCTTATTTTGGACTTCAAAACATGGTTTCCACCACTGAAATTCCTCTGAGTTTCAGTGGTAGAAAGGCCAAACAAAGGGTGCCTCCAAAGCTTTAAAAGAAGGCACCAACCTCAAGCAAATAAGGCACACAAGAGGGTGAAACACCCCCAACACCAAAGAGGCCTTAAACAACCTTTCTTAACACTTAAAATCAAAGCTTTTTGTAGTTAACAACCAGGCCTAAATCATCATGCAAAGGTGGCCAAATACTTAAGCAAAAAAAAGCTTAAAGAGGGCATACGCTTACCCTTGAAGAACAATGGCAAGACAACAACTTCTGAGCCAAAAACCAGTTGTAGAAGGCCCAAACAAGCCTTATGGAATCTCAACTCCAAGGTCAAGATGTTAGGCTAAGAGGGTTGTGTGCAAATATGCCAAGAACAATCACTTTCAAGCACTATAAGGCATAATATAGAGAGAGAATGAGAGAATTCTAGAGAGAGAGTCAAAATTTTGTCTCTCAATTTTCTGAACCCTCAATAAAGGGGAAGCACCTCCCCTTATATAAGCAAAGCAAGCAAAAGCTTGCTTGACAAGCTTAGAACTTGTTCCAATCCCTCCATACACGTGTATGGAAGATGCACTCAGTGACCCACAGCTGGCACCAAATATATCTGCAAAAACAGAAAAATGGTCGTAGGCCACTTTAACTAGCCTACCGGCCATTTCAAGTGGCCTACAGGAGGAAAAAGTGGACTACAGCCACCAAAAGTAGCCGACAGGCCCTCCCCTCCCTCAAGGCAAGGGGTAACAAGGTATAGTCCAAAAACAAACCAAAACAAAGGGATCCAAGAGGCCCCAAGACAAGGCACTCAGCCGAAAGCCCCGAAAACTAGCCTACGGGCCACTACAAGTGGCCTACAAGAGGGAAAAGTAGCCTACAGCTACAAAAAGTGGCCTACAGGCCTCTCTCTCCCTCCAGGCAAAGGCACCAAGGCAAGGGTCCAAAAACAAACCAAGAAGAAAAGAGTTAAGAGGTCCCGAGACAAGGCGCTCAGCCAAAAGCCCCGGAAACTCGAAACAAGCACAAATATGCGCAATCATCGCGTGTACAAATGATGACGTTTAAGTCTTAAGATCGGTCAAAAATGGGGTGTCTACAGATACCAACTAAGGCTCCAATGAAAGATGAGAAGAAATCTCCGAACAACAAAAGAAAGGAGTCTAATGCAATCACCGATCAACCGAAAATTCGAAAAGAAGCCTTCCAAGCAATTATCACCACTTTTAATGAGCCGATATATTGTTTGATGTTAAAACTCCAGAACGAACCTTACTTCTATTGGCCAAAAAGTCAAAAAGTTACTAAAATAACTTATTCCCCTTACATTATTATTAACAATTATATTACGAAAACAAAAAACGATCATAGATTTGGACATAAAATACAAATTAAGAACACATGACTTTTGTAAGTTTTTTAAAAAAAATTGTGGGTTCCTAAAAGTTAGGTCACTTTTTTTTGGGTGTTCATCGTGCATTATTAGATAATGAATATCATATTATATCTAAATCATTAATCCGAATGTTGAGTACATAATATATAATTTAGTGTATAGTGAATCACATTGAGAATTAGTACGATATACAAACGTTTTTGATAAATTTTGGGGTAACTTTTTTTATTTTGGCTTCATAGCAAAGAAAAACATAAAGTTGTTCAAAAAGTGCAAAAATAAAGTGTATTGTATAAATACAAATTTATTGTGTTATAGGTCAATTTAGTTCACACTTTATTTTTGAATCATTTTATGAATATATATTTTTCAGATAAATTGTACTAGCCTCTTCTAAGATTTGAAAAAATTACACTAAATCTCAAAATTTTAATATAATTACACCGATTTTCTTTTTAATAAGATTGAAAGGATCAAAATTAATACTGATTCATAAGAAAAAAAAATAAATTTTAGTGTAAAAAGGCACAATAATAATACAAAAAACATATATATTTTAGTGTAAAAAAGATGACAATCCTTTTTTTTTCATCCATATGACTTATTGATGAATAAGAGATGAAATATTATGTGAATTAAAATTTTAAAAAAATTTAATATAATTATATTAAAATTATAAAATTTATTGTATTTTTATAAACTTCAAGAGACATGAACATAATTTATTTTTTATTTTTTAATTCAGTAACATTCTTGTAATGGATTAACATTGTTGACGTAGCAAGTCAATCTGATTGCGTAGTTGAAAGTGATATTTCAGATTTCTTTGTCAAATGCTTTTTTTTTTTTTTTATTGATTAGATTAAAGAATAGATTATTTTAATAATTTTTTAATTTTTTATGAATAAATATATAAAAAAAATAAAGAGAATAATATAATAATTTATAATAATTTTTTAATTAAAATATATAATTGACTATCGATGCTTACGAAAAGGCAAATTAGAAACAGCCCACTTTAAAGATAATGATATATTAATAATTTTTTCTGCCACAAGCCTCAGCATCTCTTAAACACCACACATTAAAATCTCCCAAAAAATTTAAAAAAAAATAGTAAGATGGGAAACTGTATTAAAAAAGAGTGGCCAACGCAATGGGGCGGCGAAAACTGGGGGTTGTGCTAGAAAAATTATTTTCTGGCAACGACAAGGAGGCGAAGATAGAAGACGAAGATCAAACGGGGTCTTCATCTACTTCTTTGAAGGAGGAGAAGATAAAGATTACAAAGAAGCAGTTGGAGGAGTTGTTGGGTAGGATGGAGTAATGTCACGACCCAAACCCGCCCCTATGGGTTTAGCACCGTAACCGGTCAGTAATCCGAGATTACCGAAGGCCTGCTTAACAGTAATACAGTAATATAGAGTACAGGGGCTGGCGGAAGCCAATACAGTAATTAAACAATGTCCAATGAGCTGTGACAGTCTGTATGCAAAAGATTTTTCATACATATATACAATCGGTGCAGAACAATATGTACAACATTTACAATCATTCAGAACAGGGACCTAATCCCTATTAGACAGTACAGTATTAGTCTAGACAGTTATTACAAAACAGGTGCAGAGACAGACAGGGTAAATAAAAGCACCCCTAAGCCATAGCTTGGCAGGTTCGGAACCTCGCGGTGAGGCACAGTGGTTGGCTTGACAAAAAGAGGAGTCTAACCTACGCTCCTAGCTCCGGTCTGGTGCCTGAACACCTACATATATATATATATAAACAGTGAGCTAAAACCCAGTGAATAACATAATGCGTAAAGAGGTTGAGAATGAATGTCCTTACAGTAATGAAAACAGTTCATTGATTCAGTGTATCAGTCATTTAATCATAACAGTCATATGTGGTACATCCGTTAGCATAGCAGTACAGTAAACAGTAGGTCTTAAAAGACCGAACAGTCAATGATGGCCATCAATCAGTAAACAGTAGTGATTCCAACAAAGGAACCGACAGAGATCTCTGTACAGTAGTTGCTAAGGATGTCACAATACAGTTCAGAATATAGGACATACATTCATCCAAATAACAGTATCAATTCAGAAAGCAGTTCAGTTAAACAGTCAGAAATATTCACAGTTGAACATATCTTTACACAATTGTTACTCACAAAGTTCTGGGCTATAAGCAGCTAGAGTGCGTCTCCGAAAGCCAACCCTAAACAGTGACAGAACGAACACACACTAAGTTATACATTCGGGAATCAAAGACTTAGTCCCTACCTAGACTCGGTGCGGTTCTACATCTATATCCTCATTAAGATGTCTTAAACTAGGCCTAAGAATGCCTAGGATGGAATGAGGATGCAAATATGTGTTTTAAAAGCATTTTCAGAATTTTCAGAAAACAGGAGTTCCGCTCGAGCGTCGATTACTCCGCTCGAGCGGACATGCAGACAAAGGTCTCCGCTCGAGCGTAGACTTACCCGCTCAAGCGTACCGCAAAACAGTCAAAAGTACTGGATAGGTGAAATCCACGCTCGATTGGGCGCTCGATAGCCGCTCGAGCGTAAGGCACAAGGTCCCGCTCAAGCGTCAATTACCCCGCTCAAGCAGACATCAAAACAATGCAAAGTACTGGGAGCACGAATTTCACGCTCGAGCGCCAGTAATCCCGCTCGAGCGTGAGTTCAAAATCTGGAATTTCCAGATTTGAACCTCAAGCTCAAATCCAAGTTTCAATGTACCAAATTCGATTCCTTTGGGCCCATTTTCCGGAAAACATTTGTAAATATATGGAATAACATGATTTAAAGCTCAATTTGTAAAATCAAGGCCCAAAGGTAGTTCAATTAAACCCAAATTCAAACCAATTTTTAAGAACATGATCTCAAATGAACATGCATGAACTTTAAACAACTTTCAAGCTTCAAAATGTGCTCTAATGAGCCAACTCTTTTCAAAACAAGATGAAATCATGGTCTTAGACATAATTATGAGCATGCATGTAACATTTTGCCATGAAAACAACTTAAACTCAACAATACAAACATGCATGCATGGAATGAGCTTCAATTCAACATTATTAGACTAAATCTTGACTTAGAGCAGTAGAGGCTCATGAATCATGCAAGAACAAGCTTTGAATACACAATTAAAAGGATAGGTTCCTCACCTAGGTCCTCAAATGCAAGTCTAGAAGCTCAATTGACAATCTACACTTCAATTCTTCAAGTTCTCTAGGCCAAATTGTTGAAATTAATCTTTTTCTTAATTCTCCCTCTCTCTAGTTCGGTTGTGAGCTTAAAATAAGGCTAAGGAAATGTTTTGTTTACATGTATAACAAGGCTCAAGTATGTTGGCTAAGTGGCCCACTTAATGGCTTTATGGTAAATAAGGCCAACTATGCAATTTAGCTTATTTTAATCTAATTTAATCATACCAAATCACATCTTAAATAAATATGCCATAAAATCATATAAATTCCAATGATTGTAAAACACTAATCAATTTCCGGTTCGGCCGCCGATAAGGCTCTCAATTAGCAGTTTAAACATAAAGACATGAACAGATCAATTAACAATCAACAGGTAGAAAACGCATTTTAACCAGATACAGCCAATCAATCAGTTTCAGATTTCAGTCAGTCAGTTTAGTATTTCAATCAATTCAATTACTAATCATGTTCAGTCTCATTTTAGCAGTAATCAGTGGTTAATCGGTAAACAGTGGTGAGGGTTATTACAACTAACATGGGATGTCTGTGGAAAATGTGCTTGATCAGATGATCAACGGTGGTTATCAGAAGTACGTGACTCATCAGAGGTCTTGGATGCCTTCCCTGCAAAGTATTCCGGAGATTGATTGACTAGAATTTTTTTTTTTTTTTGCTTCCATTATTTGATATTTGTCTCAGTTAATTACATTAAAACCCTTCAATTATTATTGTACTATTCATTTATGAATTTTGTACATTTTGATCCATCGGTTGTAAAAACTGTACAAATGTCTATCTCTTAAGTTAAAGTTGAACGAGATAAAATATACAGGTGCATAGATGAGAAGGTACGGTGATATTTTGAAGGGTTTTAATGTAATTAATCTTATTTATTTTTGTATTATAAGGCTTCGTTTAGTTTAATTTCGAAATTATGATTTGAGTGTAGAGTTGTGATTTCAGTGTAGAATTATGAGTTGAGTTTTGAAAAAAGAAAATTTGTTTATTTATGAGTTTTGAAAAGTATTTTGAAAAAAAAAATGAATTTTGAATTTTGAAAAGGGTTTTGAGTTGTATTTTGAGTTTTGAGATTTTAATTTTGAGTTGTATTTTAAAATTTTTTGGATTTATTTTTTAAAAATATAAAAAATGTTTAAGAAAATTTTATTTTTTTATTTTGAATATATCATTTTCATTTAAATTTTTTTAATTTTAATATTTTAAACTCAAAACATAACTCCACACTAGGAATGGCAACGGGCCGGGGCAGGGCCAGGGATCACACTCCCGATTCCCAATCCCCGATGGTAGAAATATGTAACGCCCTGAAATAATTACAATAATCCAACCCAACACAATTAACGCAAACAACATAATTGAAATAATAAACTTTCATTAATCAGAATTGATATACAAAACAGACACATGCGATGTACATTCATAAATAGTTCATCTTGAATTTACAGCATATACTACAAATAGTAAAGAGGAATGAAATTTAAATAGATATTTAAATGTCCTAAGGGCTTACATCTTTCCAAGTCATTACTTGGTTACAACAAAAGCGAGACTAACTCAATACAAATAAAGTCATGGGCTATACAAAAGAAAATACAACAAATGGAAGCTTTTGCTCCAAAGTCTCTCCAAACTATTGCCTTGACAGAGGCATATCATCAACACCTAAAAATAATTTTTTCCAAATAAGGTGAGTCAAAGCCTAATAGGAACAACCGAACACAGTATATGGATCTTAATAAATATATAAGTATAATATGTATTTACAATGGTAGTCATAAAGCATCCATATTCTATATAATCATAAAGTACCAAAATTCACATCTCAATCCTTTTTTCCTTCTCGTCATTTTAAGTTAATTCATTTCATCTCACTTCATGAGTCAATTTCATTATCTTTCAGACAGCCCATCTGAGACTACAACTCAGTTATTCCCAAATTAACACAACTATCACACAAATACTTCAATTTGTTATTTTACAAAAATTTCGTTCGCAGGATTGGTACCCACGTATACGCGCGGTCTCGGGACTTTCACCCTGGACACACAGGCCAACTTAATTTCAATGGAGTTCATCCCCTATCTCCTCCCAAACAATGGAGTACATCCATTTTCTTCTTCCAAACAACCATACATGTACAATGTATTTAAAACGTAGTCATATTCAATGACAACCAACAAGATATTAGTTTCAATTCACCTAATCCCGATGCAATTTCTACAATAATCGTAACTATCCTCCACCGATAGTTCAATACATATATTTCTAAACAGATATTCAATCTTAAGACAGATAATTTATTCAAAATTTCATAAGTGAGTGATAATACATACTCCTCTCCACCATTCATGTCAACATTCATTCAATTTTACATTTTTGATATCAATGCTATTTATTTATACAAAATAAATATTTGAAACATTTTATGGCAAACTCCCTCTTTTCCAAATATCAATCCCAAATGCCAAGATCAACTATTTTGTCACAATATAACCTCATAGTCATCCCCATAACCCTTTATAACTCATTCACTTAGAAACCCCTCTTTTGATTTAATACCCAAAAACCCTAGATTTGTTCATAGTATACCCAAATATCACCATTGTTACTCAACAACTCATAACTAAGTTAAAAATCATATCAAAGTATAGAAAATCCCTCCCTCAAGCTTAAAAGACCAAAGTAACAATTGAGGAACTTCAAAGACACCAAAACCAACTTTCAATCGGATCAAAACGGAGCTCTTGAGACGCTCTACCTTTTTCTCAAAGGCATTAGGATAAAGAACCTAATGGATCTAGGTGAAATAGTAAAGAGAATCTGAGTTTTAGAGAGAGAAACTCAAGATCTAGGATTTCGGAGAGTTTTAGAGAGAGAGAGGGATAAAAAAGTAATGTAAAATGAGGCTGTTACGAACTGATACACGCACAGTCCGCTCAAGCGTAACAAGTGCCGCTCGAATGCCAAGACACAATGAAAGAGATATACACCGCTCGAGCGCAAGAAATTACACTCGAGCGTAGAAAACACACATCCAGTAGTTTTACAGACATTTGACCAAGCGCAAGAAGTGACAGCTCGAGTTGAGCCCGCTCGAGCGTAGAATACACTCTCCCAGTAGTTTTGCAACCCTGCAAAAGTACTGAGAATTTGCAAAACCCGCTCGAGCGCAAGAAATGCCGCTCCAGTGGAGGAGCAAAAATTCGGGCAACAAGAGTTTGGAAATCAAGCAACTAACCTGTTTCAAACACAACTACGACAAACCAAAAGACAAACTTAGGGGAAAACCAAAGGAATAAGAGATGAACCACAACACTAAACCATGAAATCTGAGTCTGGAGTACAACAAAGATCGGGTCAAAACCAGAATCGCTATAAAATACCCCCGGCCCCGATCCCCGACGGGAAACCTATCACTGCCCCCGTTCCTGTCCCCTAACGGGGATCGAGTTTCCCTGACCCCAAAAATTTCCCGGCCCAAAAAAAAAATAAATCAGCTCTAAAAAATACAAGGATTCATTAACAACAAATCTAACACATTTATCAACAACAGATTGATTCGTCATCTTCATTTTCTTGATCTTCATCAACATATTTACAACAGATCATCATTTTACAATAGATCAACAAATCTAACACATTTACAAGAATTCATCAACAACAGATCATCATTTTCTTCATTTTCATCAACAACAACATCTTCATCTTCATCTTCATCATTTTCCAGATCTGAAGAACAAAAACAAAAAACAAAGAGAGAGAAAGTAACTAGAGAGGAGGAGATACCGTGAGAGAGAGACGAGGAAATACCGTGAAAGGAAGAGGAGGAGCTACCGCCAGTGAGGGAGAGACGATAAGCTGCCTCCGTGATGCCGTAAGGGAGAAGTGACGCCAGTGAGAAAGAGAGGAGGAGACACCGCCGACCAAACCGATGAGGGAGAGAGAGGGAAAGAGGACCCTCTGAAAATCGGTGGTAAGGGAGGAGCGGCGGTCGTGTGTGAGAGAGAGAGAGAGATAGAGGCGATGTTTGTGTGTGTCAAGTCAAACAAACCTAAACACATACATATTTATATATAAACAAGATCGGGGGCTAAACGAGGCGGGGTCTAGGGGGCGAGTCCAAGGCTAGGAAATGTATCACCGTCCCCGACCCAAATATCATCAGGGATTCATTTTTGAATACCATCCTCAGCCCGCCGGGGGTATTTTTCGAGAAAAACTGCTCAATTCAGGGTCGAGGGTTCGATGCCTGTCGGTTCGGGTTCAAATATCCATCCTACTCCACAGTTAAATCATAACCAAACACATAATTCAAAAATTATTTTCAAAGTCATAACCAAACATATAACTCGAAACTCCACACTACTTTCAAAACTCCACACTCAAATCATAACCAAACACAGAACAAAAAAAATTTAAAATTTAAAAATATATTTATAAAATGAAATAAAATATTTAAAATAAAAAAATACGGCACACAAATGTATGAAATATAGTGCACATTAAAATAAATAAATAAATATTTAAAATATAAAATATTTACCTTAAAAAAATAAAATTAAGAAATTTTTTAAATATTTAAAAAAAATTAATCTAAAAAATTTTAAAATACAACTCAAAACTCTTTTCAAAACTCATAACCAAACAAATTTTCTCTTTTCAAAACTCATGATTCTAAATGTGATTTTTAAAATTTAAAAAAAAAAAAACATTTTTTTGAATTTTTTTTTTAATAGAGTTTTGAAAAGAATTTGATTTTGAATTTTGAAAAGAGTTTTGAATTGAATTTTAAGTTGCGTGTTTGATTATGATTTTTGAGGAATTTTGAATTGTGTATTTGATTATGAATTTTGAAAGGAATTTTAAAATTTTTTAATTGAAATCTGAATTCCAAAAGAGAAGCAACGGCAAGCTAAGATTCTTCTTTTCATGTAAAATTTTATTTTTTGGTTGGGTTTTGATCTCATACAGAAAATAAAATGGGTTCTTTCTCCGCAGTTACTTCTAAATCCCCTCTCACATTTGATAAATAATTGAGAGAAAATGAATGATTTACTTAATGTATTTTGTAATTTTTCAGTTATTGAAATTTCACTTAAATAATGTCAATATAAAAATATTTAATAATTTTTGGCGAAAGATATACGACAGAAGCTTTCAATGACCAAAATGAAGTCTATAATTTTTTTTTTTTTAAATTTAAAATGAAACCTTAAAATTGTATTTGGTTGAAAGATTTGATGAGAAAAATAAAAACGAAAAAAAAAAATAGGCAGAAAAAGTGAAAGAATTAATAGGATACGAATTTCAAGTTATGTTTGGTTGAATTGAAAAATGGAGAAAGAAAACGGCCTAATTGAATCTAAAACACAAAATGCATAATTGCATTTTCCTCAAACTTTCTTTTTCTTTGTGTTTTTATTATAACCAAATAAAAAGTAAAATTGCATTTCTTTTTTTTTTTAAACTTTTTTCCTATCTATTTATCTCATCAAATTTTTCAACCAAACACACAGAGGTAATATTTCATCTATTAATAACTTGAAAAATGAGGTACAAGTAGAGATTAGAGAATGATATAAAACCAAAATAGAACAAATCAGTAGCCTCCAGGGCAATAGCAACACTAAAAATTCAGAAAACTTAAAATATATATATATATTTTATTATTATGTGTGGTTGAGATTCTCAACTTATTCAAATCTGATAGATCCCACCCGATACACTTGTAGTCGGATTGTGATCATCTTCATTATATGATCGAATAGTGAGTTATTCAGTGTAGAGAGGAGTTGGATTCAAAGAAGCGAAAGCCAACAAATCTGGGTTAGTTTCGAGCAAGGGTATGTCTTCTGGAGCCAAACTGACCCAGGCTTCAATTCCTTGACCATCTTTGGTATCCAAAAATGTAGTTACACCAAGTGGAGTACCACTTCTCCCATGCGGTATCGGAGCAATACTCACCCACATAGGCTTTCCCCACCCGAAATCTGATTCATAAAATGGGAACCTACACCAACTGGTATGCCCATACATCTCAACCTCTTCACTAAATTGCAGTTCCAAAATCTCTCTGGTCTCTTTTAAATACGCCTCACTGCGGTTCTCCCCCTGAAGTTCTTTTCCATAATTATCGTGGAATCCTTCAATGCCTTTCCTCAGCTGGCAAACTAAGTCGGGCAAGTCTATTTCTTTTTCTTCTTCTTTAATGCATTGTTTGTTGGGTTGTTCCATATGACCTATCCTCAGTGTCACTGACATGTTTCCAAAAGAATGTTCTGGCAATGGTGGGTCGATCCTAGCACGAATGTTGATAGCCCAATTTAGTGCAAACGCTGATGGGGATGGAGGAAGGCTTGATTTTAAACAGGAGGTGGCCATCATGCATTTCCAAATGAGGGCAGAGACGGCCTCGACACGAGTTGGGTTTGGGACACTAGCGCTGGCTGCTTTGGCCTTGAGGGATGAAATCTTGGAGGACACAAACACATACCTTCTTGGAATACCATCGAACCTCAGCTTGTTGAAGTTGATGGGCTTCATTGAGATTTCTTCCTCGGTGGTCATGGGCGGAAAGCGAGAGCTATTTGCTGTGAAATCAGGGGCCAACACCGGGGATCCGAGGAGGGCGGTATCAGCCCAAGCCTTGATGAATGAGCTGAATGTGGCAGCGTCAGTGATCTTGTGGGAGATGGATATCCCTAGTGCCATTCCACCACACTTGAGGAACGTGGCCTGGACAACTAAGAAAGGTGTACTATTAGTAGCACAGAAATGGCCCAGCGTTTTGGGATCGGGTTGTTGAAGAAGGTCTGATAGGGTACAGTTGGCTCGAGCTTCTACGTATTCAGCACCCGCATCGTTGCAGTCGACTGTCAAATGATCTTTGATTCTTCCTGCAAGTGGGTAGAATCGAGTTAGGACTAGTGACAAAGATTTCTTCAAGCGTTGCGATCTTTCATCACTAGTACTCTCGTATTTAGATTCAGATTCAGATTCAGAATTATACTTTGATAAAGAAGGATCAACCTCGGCCTCAGCAGCATAAAAAAGTATGAATTTGTTAGGAACATGAACAACAACTTGATCCAACAAAGAGAGCTTAAAGCTTTGGAGGTGAGTGGGAGTTGGAGAAGATGGCTTAATGGTTTCTCTCGCAATTACCTCAACCTTCATTTCCGTTGTCACAGCGATGGTGACTGTGACGTTGACGGTGGGGATAACAGTCTCTATATTCGGAAAGTTAATAAATAATATAACTGAAATATAAAGGGAAAAGTTAGGGATCATGAAAATTTTGTCATGAAAATGATCATGAAAAATTTATGATCCTTAGATTATCTTGATTAGTGTGTGGTGCTTTATTCTAAGTGTAATTCAAGAATCATAAAATTTTCATGATTATTTTCATAAAAAAATTTTTATGATACCTAACATTGCTGAATAAAAAAAGACGAATTCCATTTTAGGTCTCAAAGTCTGCCCTTTATATATATCACTTTAGGCCTCATTTAAGGTTGGGTCATGGCCTGGGTTGGATTGGGGAGACTTGCTTCTCTTTTTTCCCCTTATTATCGACCAGTGATATTCAAATCTAAAATTTAAATTTACCTTTCAATCAGTCAACTAACTATTTTTATGTATTATTTCCCTTTCATATTTTTTTTAATTGTCAATCAAATATTTTATTTATACGTTATTAAATTTAAAAAGTGAATCTAAAAAGTGAATTTATATATTATTTTTCATAAATAAGTATTACTACATGAGGATTTGCATCTAGTAGGGTTGAGTAAAGAATTCAAAAAATTCGTAAATCGAATCCATCCAGTCCAATCCGATAGGTTAGATTTGGTTTGGTTTTTCTAATTCATAGTTCGGTTCTAGTTTGAAAAATTAGAAAACCAGTCTCTATAGATCAATTTTGAATTTAAGTCCACGGTGACCATATATAACTTAACGGATGGTTTGGGATGACCTAAATAAGTATACTTTTTGACTTTTTATGAAATATGAATTGGGTATGGGTTGGATTTGAAGTGATGTAGTAGAGAGATGATGTGACTTAAACAAGATGATGTGACTTAAATAGGATAGTGACTTTTTGACTTTTTTAAATTATGACAAACAAGGCCTAATTCATATACCTACCATACATCCTAACATATATAATCCTACCCTCTTATCTATAAAACCAAACTGAAATTTATATTGTTTTACTTTTCTCTTCTATTTTCTATGCTGCCAGAATTGATTTTTTTTAATTATTTAGCATAATTTTACTTTTATAATTGTTATTGTCACCACAATGTTTATTTGATGGGAGTTTTGTGCTTATTACATGTTGAAAAATATGTTTATTAAAAAATGTTTGAGACTCTACAAAATTATCTGTAATTATGTGGTAGAATATATGTCAACTTTTGATTTGTTACCCACTTAATGATGATGAGTCCAACTCTTATGTCACATCATTATCCCTAAATTTCTAAGTATAAATGTGTGAATCTCTAGCATTACTCATATTTATTTGTTAGATATTATATTTGTTTAAATTAATAATAAAATAATATATTTATATTTCAAAAAATTATAGATAAATTAATATTGAACAATGTTGTTTAATATTAGTTTGTTTGGTGAATTATATATAATTTTTTTTTTAAATCATGATTTTAAACCGAATCAAATTGTATTTAAATGGTTTAATTCAATTCGAATTAATTTTATAATTTAAATGAATTAATTTGATTTTAATTTTTATAGAATCACAAACAATAAGTTGATTCTAATTTTATTCTGTAAAAATAAACAAAGAGGTACAACCGAGTTGGCAAGAGGAACGTGGGCAGCGTGGTACATGAGGTCGGCGTGATCAGACAATTAATATTTTAAATATTTTTTTTTATTTTTTAGATATACTATTTAATATAGGGTTAATTAGTGATAAATTTAGAGAGAAGTACTAATAAATGTTAAAATGTAATTTTATAAGCTATTTAGTTTTTCTTTTTTTTTAATAACACAAAGGTCCTATTAAAGTAGAAATTACACAAAAGGATAATCACTTTGTTTTGGTTTAATTTTTTAGGAATAAAAATTGATTTCTCTAAACGTGAAATTATACATTTGGGTAATCAGCACAGGTTTTGGATCTTCCATTCTTCTGGAACAAATCTCACATTACGAGCAAAAACGTAACACTCTAATGTAACACACTAAAAAACTCCTTAGTGTACCTTTTCCAAATGTAACAACATAACACTCCAAAAAAAATTCTTAGTATATTTTTTTTCAAACGTAACACACAAAAAAATTTCTTCATATACTTTTTTTAAACGTAACACTCTTATTAATATAATCTCAAACATGACACTCCAATGTAACACACTATAATATAACACACAAAAACACTAAAAAACTACTATCTAGTATATTTTTCCAAACATAACAGTCACAATTTGTAATTATACATTTATCCAAAACTTACTAAAGCATTTTTGTATTCCTTTTTGAATGGTTTGTAGAATCTCACATCTTTTTGGAATGATTTGAAAAATCTCATATATTTTTTTTTTGAAATGTTACATTAGAGTGTTATGTTTAAGAAAAGTGTAAGGAGTTTTTTTTTGTATGTTACATTGAAGTGTTACACTAAATAATTTTTTTGAAATGTTATATTGGAGTGTTACGTTTGGGAAAGTATACTAACTAGTTTTTTTGGAGTGTTATACTAAGGAATTTTTTTGGAATGTTATATTAAAATGTTACATGGAAAAAGTATACTAAAATTTTTTTTTTTGTGTATTTCATTGAAGTGTTACACTAAAAAGTTTTTTTAGAATGTTATATTGGAATATTACGTTTGGAGAAGTACACTAATTAGTTTTTTTTGGAATTTTACAATAAAGAGTTTTTGTGGAGTGAAATACTAGAGTGTTACGTTTGGAAAAAGTACACTAGGAAGTTTTTTTGAAGTGTTAAATTAGAATGTTATAGTTTGAAATTATACGTTTTTTTTACTCTTTTTGAAATGTTTGAAGAATCTCATATTCTTTTGAAATGTTTGAAGAATTTCATATTTCAAGTCATTTTTGTACTCCTTTTGAAATGTATGAAGAATCTCACATTTTAAGTCATTCCAAATATAAAAAGATACCTATATAAAAATTCATCCAAAATTTAATTCCCATACATCATGTGTCTTACCTTTCTAGCACAACAGAGGGAAAAAAAATAAAGAAGGAAACGTGATAGAAATAAGGGCATAACTGTAAATTTAATTTTCAAATAATATATTAAATCTACCTTTTCAAAATCAATGGGACTAATTTGTTTATAAAAAAATCTTTGGGACTCAATGGATTACCATTCCTCAAGATGGGATTTATAGATAAATTTTTCATAAATCTAATATAAAAAAGATATAAGACATTAGATTTAAGGAATATTTTCCATTGATAAGGGGTTTATGTCTTGTAAAATAATTTGGTGAGAAATCCTAGAGAACATTTATTTTCAATTTTACCCCTTAACTTTTTTTTTATTAGTTTGACTTTTCATTGACTATTTGTTAAAATTATTTTCTATCTGTTGAAATTTTTTATCTGTTAATTTTTTTATCTATTTAAAATTTGGGTTAATCACAACAACAAAAAAAAAAAACTCAAGGTCTCGCATGTTTCTCAATTTAAACCCTGGAATTTCAATTTTAATAAATTAAACCCTAGAGTTTCATCTGTATTTCAATCTAGCCCCTCTATCCATCTCCGTCATATTAAATTAACGGAAATCTGGACAGAATTTCAGATTTAAATCTACATGTTCAAACACTTATATCTTTCTCGTCGTAACTTCGTTTCGTCTCATTTTTGCATCATTGGATTCACCTTATGGCCTAATTTTCATTCCACCCTTTATATGCCTTGTTTCACCTCTTTTTGCATACTGTCGGGTTTCCGAAGTTGGCCAAAAATAATTTTTTCTCTCCTCTTTTTTTTTTTTTCTTCCTTTTCCCCTTCCTCTTCCTCCACAACTCCTCCTAGCTTGCTGCTGCTGCTACTGCTATTGCTGCTTCTTCATCAACATTATCTGCAAGATGAGGTGGTGGTGGTAATGGTGGCGGTGTCGTTGAGTAGTGATAAGTATACCACTACACATAAAAATCAAAAATCAAATGGGTTGGTGAACATGTTAGGGCACCTTGGTTTTCAATCAAGAATCATCCATTGTATCTCCACTGCCAATAGCAGCAAGAAAAGAGAGAAGAAGAAAAAAATCTTATTTTTGGCCAACTTTTGAAACTCCAACGACATGCAAAAACAGGTGAAACAAGGCATATGAGGAATTATCAATTAAATATTTTTAAATATTTTTTAAGTCTAATGATTAATTAACTAATTATTTTTTATGTATTTTTTTCTATATCTTCTATAATTATCAATTAAATATTTTATGTACAAATTATTAAATTTAAAAAGTGAGTCTAAAAAGTGAATTTATATGTTATTTTTCATAAATAAATATTAAAACAAAAGGATTTGCTCCTAGTAAGGTTAAGTAAGAAATCCGAAAAATTTGCAAGTCGAAACGGTTTAGTCCAATCCGATAAGTTTGGTTTGGTTTTTTTAATCCGTAGTTCGGTTTTAGTTTGAAAAATTAGAGAACCAGTCTTCGTATATATAAGTTAAGTCATATACCTACCATACATCATGATGTATATAATCCTACCCTCTTATCTATAAAAACCAAACCAAAATTCATATTGTTTTACTTTTCTCTTCCATTTTCTATGCCGCTAGAATTGGTTTTTTTAATTATTTAACATAATTGTAGTTTCATAATTGTTGTCGTCATGACAATGTTTATGGGAGTTTTACGCTTATTACATGTTGAAAAATATGTTTATTGAAAAATGTTTGAAAATGTTTGAGACTTTACAAAATTATCCATAATTATATGATAGGATATATGTCAACTTTTGATTTGTTACATACTTAATGATGGTGGATCCAACTCCTATGTCACATCATTATGGGTAAATTTCTGAGTATAAATGTGTAGGTCTCTATCATTACTCATGTTTATTTATTAGATATTATGTTTGTTTATGTTATAATTGAACAATATATTTATATTTTAAAAAATAGGAATAAATTAATATTGAACAATGTTGTTTAATATTAGTTTGTTTAGTGAATTATATATATATATATTTTAAAATCGTGATTTTAAACCTAATCGAACTATATTTGAATAATTTAACTCGATTCAGATTCATTCTATAATTTAAGTAAATTAATTTGATTTCAATTTTTATGAAATCCTAGGCAATAAATTGATTCTAATTTTATCCCAACCAATCCCGCGGTAAAAATAAACAAAGAGGTACAACCGAGTTGGCCAGAGGAAACAAAAAACCCACAGTTTCTCTCTCTAGCTTTCTCTCCTAGGGTTTCCATTTGGGGCTGCTGTTTGGGGGGAGGGGGGGCCTGTGGCCTCTTTCGGGCTGCCTCTCTCCTCTTCTCATTGTTTCTTTTTACGTTTCTAGACAATAACTCTTGGGAGACTTCTTCCCACGCTCTCCCTCCTTGTGAGGTGCTTCTTCCCCTAGGGTGGAAATTTTTTTGCGTTTTCTCCTCCTCCACCTCTCAACCGGAGCTTGATCTGCCATTTCTCCGCTGCCTTCCACTGTTCCGTGCCACCACAACCATGACACCAACGGATCTGCCGCCCATTGCCTCTTCTTGCTGCCGACAACACCACCACCATGCCGTAGCCTTCCTTCCACCAGATCTGATTCTTCTTCAGATCTAAGCTTTGGTTTTCTTTTTTCAGTTTTTTGTAATTTTATTTCTGTATTTCTGTTAGTTTGAGCTCCATGGGTGTGATCTGTTAGCTTACCCTCTCTGAAGTGAAGCTTTTGTGGTATCTCCGACTAGCCCTAGTACTGATCTCTTATGATCGCTTCTGCTTTGCAGTACGGGTTAGGATCGTGTATGATCATGTCTTTGATACTAGTTTAGCTTTGCTTATGTATTTATTTGCTCATTTTTCCTTTGATTAGGGTAAGCTCTACTTGTAAACATGGACTCTTTTGTAAGTGTCGTTTTGGCTCATCATTGATGGATTTCTCTTCATGATCAAAAAAAAAAAAGAGTTGGCCAGAGGAACGTGGGCAGTGTGGGCAGCATGGTACACATGGTCGGTGTGATCAGATAATATTAATTTTAAATAATGTTATTGTTTTTAGATATACTAATATAAGGTTAATTGGTGATAAATCTAATATAAAAAAGATATAAGACATTCGATTTAAGAAATATTTTCTATTGATGAGAAGTTTATGTTTTGTAAAATAATTTGGTAAGAAATCTTAGAGAATATTTTCTTTTCGATTTTATTCTTTGACCCCCTTTTTTTTTTTTTATCTATTTGACTTTTCGTTGACTATTTGTTGAAATTCTTTTCTATCTGTTGAAATTATTTTTATTTGTTGAAATTTTTAATGTGTTAATTTTTTTATAAAATTTTTATTTGTTAAAATTTTTAGTTGTTCAAATTTTTTATCTGTTGAAATTTTCTATTTGTTCAAACAAATAACCTATTATCTATTCAATTTGCAATCTATTTCTTTTTCAACAAATTAAAAAAAACAATTAAGAAAAAAAAAAAAGATCTATGTCATAAAAAAAAGAGAGAAATCAAAACAACAACAAGGTGACTATAGATCATCAAATCAATACAAAAGAAACCATCAAGAACTAAGAAGATTTGAATAATTATCGGGAATAAAAAAAATGAAAGAAATGGTGATGATGTTACTGAGAGGTGTCCTTTACACATGGACGAATTACACTAATAGTCCCCTATAGTTAGGAACTCGTGTCACTTTGGTCCCTGATTTTTTAATTGTGATACATTTGACCTTGAATTTTGAAAAGGAAGCCTGCGGCCCCTACACTATCCAAGCTAGGTCCTTGGAGGCGACATATCCCCTGAACCTGAAAATGATATCTCATATAGGGTGAGCCAAAACCCAGTAGAGATATGCTAAACCAAATATGAGAAATAACTAAAACATTAATATTTGATAAATGTCCAACACATGTACATCGACATACACCATTTTTAATATAATCCACCAACATTGATATTCATCATTCAACTAGATTTCATTTGTATTTCCAATTCATTTCATTGTCACAATTTGTCTATTCCGGTAATTCAAATGAGACTACAACTCATAAGAAAACAATACTTCGATACATCAACTATTTCAAATGAGACTACAATTCATATTAACGACACTTCAATCATCAACATCATTCAGATGCATATAAGTTTCAAGACTTTCACCCTGGACACTCCGGCCAACTTAATTATCAATGGAGTCCATCCCTTATCTCCTCCCAAACAGTGGAGTACATCCCCTATCTCCTCCTACACAATGGAGTACACCTCCTATCTCCTCCCATACAAATATACATATGCAATGTATTTAAATTAAAGCACATATTCAATGTGTTAATCCAACCGTCATATTCAATAACATATTCTAGGTAATTAGTTTCAGTTTTCCCTAATCAGCATGCGGTGTCTACAACACTCAAGACTATCCTCCACCAATAGCCCAAAACAATTATTTCTAAACAGATAATAAAATTATCAAACAAATAAATTATCAACATTTTCATAGGTGAGTGATTAATTAATCCAACTACACCATTCAACCACAATTCCATCCAATTTCATGATTTTCAACTCAATTTCACATTTCTATATTTCTCCAAATTAATTATACAAATTAATTTATCACATTAATTAGGGCATTAGCCCCTTTTTCTCCACTATAGCCCTAAGGCTCAATTTCCTCAATTTTATACTACTAATCTCATTTTTCAAGATCTCACATATACATGGAGCTCAACAATTGAAAACTCCTTTTTAATAATTTCAAAACAAACCCGAACTTTTCCAAAATTTCCATAACTCACCATTTAATCAAAATGACTAAAATTTATGTCAAAACTCATAAGAATGAGTAGTTTATCTCTATCTTAATTTTCGGAGCTCAAAGAAGAAGACGAAGAAAACTCAAGGTGCTCCAAACTCAAAGATTTTCGGATCAAAACGTAGCACACACAAAGCTCCACATTTTTTACAAAAGGACTAGAGTAGACACACCCAAGAACCAAGTGTATTTCTAGAAAGAGAGAGAGTGTAGAGAGAGAGAGGGTCAAAATTAGGGTTTGAGGTAAAAAGGAGATGCAAAAGTAATGAAGAATCACGCTGCTGCAATCTGATATACTCGAGGCTCGCGCGAGCGAAGAAGTGGTCGCTCAAGCGACCAGACACAAAAGGATCTCGCTCGAGCGCAAGAAGCGTCGCTCGAATGAACAATGCGAAACTTCATGTTTGCAATTTAGAAGCACGCTCGAGCGCAGGAGTCCTCGCTCGAGCGAAGAAACCCAAAACATATAGCTCGCTCGTTCGAGCGAAGGAAAGCTCGCTTGAGCCAAGAAACACAACCTTCAGGTCAAAAGGAGACGCAAACGCACGCTCGAGCGCAAGAGTGCTTGCTCGAGCGAAGAGACACACCACTCAAATCTCGCTCGAGCGAAGGAACCCTAGCTCGAGCAAAGGAACTAAAACCCAAAGCTCGCTCAAGCGACAAAAGCCTCACTCGAGTGAAGACACAAAAATCTGGGCAGCAACCATTTGTTTCTAATCACAACCAACCTGTTTCAAATCTGCCCAACACATTCCAAAACTCAAATACAAAGAATTGAAGGACGGAAACAAGATGTAGACAACAACAACCATGACGGAACCCAAGTCCGAAACAAAATAAATAACGGGGAAAACTAGGGTCGCTATAGATAAAGTGTTTTAGCTCCTAGACTTACTGACAAAGAAAATTCAAATTTAGATTTTTGGCCTGAGCACCATTTAATATAAATATAATTTAAAACTATTATATTTGTGATTTTTTTTTATAAAAAAATTCATAAATATCAAAAATACAAAAATTCTGTATATTTTCATATCCTTGTATATTTATTAATTTTTTAAATATTTTTTTTACAAATATTTTATTTTTTAGGTACATTTACATTGGCTTCATGTAAAAAGTAAAAAAGAAAAAATGCTTAAAATATTTTTAAAAAGACACTAAAAATCAAAATTACGAAAAATAAAAAATTTAATTTTCAAAAATTAAATTCATAAAATTGAAACCAAACCAGGAAACTATACTCAAAATTTTCCTAACACACTGTGTTGTTTGCTTGAATTTGTTAAATAGATTTTCCTTTTACAACTCGGTATTTAGCTCATTTTATTGACTAATAGAGGTAAATATGGTCCGGTCTGGATTTTTTCCTTCTAAAATCAGGACCAAATCATTTTTTAAAGTTTTATAAAAATTAGAATCAAACCACACTATTAAAATCATGGAACCAATTCAAATCAAACCATTTAAATACGATTCAGTTCGATTTCAAATTACAGTTTCACATAATTTGTTCACAAAAAAATCATATAACATTTTCAAAAAAAATTCAACCTACCATAATTTTTTAAAATAATAATATGTTCATCAAACAAACTACTCATAATATTTATCAGTTAAGCAAAAACATAACATTAAGCAAATATTTTTTTTGGGTAAGTAAAGCAAACATTGTTCAATATTAATTTGCCATGATTTTTTGAAATATCAATTTTCAAAATATAAACATATACATCATTCTACCATTAATTTAAACAAACATAATGGCTTAGTTTGGAAAGTTGGCTATTTTAGTAAGCTAAAATATTTGTGTTTGGAAAGATCATTATTTTTTTTTTTGTAGTTGGATATGATATTTGTAAAAAAAAAAAAAAAAAAAAGTGAAATGATTATGGATTTGATATGAAATTTTTGTCGTATTGATTATTTTAGCATATTTTATCTTTTTATGAATTTTAGTTCAAAAAGTACAAAAAAAGCCTTTGCCAAACAAGGCCAATATCTACCAAATAAACATATATGGTTTAAGTTAGGATAGGCTTCTCTTCAATCCAAAATCAGATTGGAGAGTCTTGTTGCGCCTATTGGGCCCACCATAGATCTAATTTTGATAATTCAAACCGTTCAAAATCTAAGGCTCGTCGAGTATTTTATTATTGTAAAAATCATATTGATTGGATATTAATAGCTACTTGATCAGATTATATTTTGTTAATGCTAATATGATTTTAAAAATAAATTATTGACAAAAACATATTCTGATCAAGTAACTATCGATATTCGATTAATGTGATTTTTTGCAAGAATAAAGTACTCAACAAGTCCTATACATTTAACGGTTCAGATCATTGAAATAGTATTCGTGATGGGTTCCCAAACAATGTCGTGGAGAGAATCTAAACCCTTTAAGTTATATAGTCTGGTTCGGTTCAAATCCGGAACCAATCTACAGAGACTGGTTTCTCAATTTTTCAAATTAGAACCAAACCATGAATTAAAAAAACCAAACCAAACCAAACCAAACGGATTAGTTTGAATCCGTCCGATTTGCAAATTTTTTGATTTCCTTGGTCAACCCTATTGACCAATTCAGGGATCAATCATACTATGTCTCAAAAAATTATTTGCACTTACGAGATTTTGAGCCTAAAATCTTAGAAGGAGCACACCATAAGCCCCAAATCTTGGCCACCAGGCCAATCCTTTGAGATTAAATTTGTGAAATAGATAATCTAGAATAATCTTCTTTGTTTAATTTAAAATAATTATAAATTTATATTTCTATCTCATAATCAATTGATTTATGATGGAAAATTTTCATTACAAACATGTGATTGAAAGAATCAAAGTCTTTCGAAATTTATGCAGAGGTGGTTTGCTTTTATTTATTTATTTATTTATTTGGATAAATTATAATTATAGTTCCTAAAATTTAATATCGTTTTCTTTTAAATTCCTAAAATTTTGATTTTATCAATTAAGTCCCTAAAGTGTTAAATTTGAATCAATTTAATTATGAAAACAATATAAAAACAGAACATCAGCCTAAAGGTTATATAAAATTGTGATCAGACCCATATTTTAATTTATTGTTAATTTAATTATCCTTTGCATGTGTGTTTAGTATATTTCTCTCAGACTGATTAATTCTAAGACTAAGTCCAGTACACCATCTGGACTGGAGGGTGCAGTTTGGCCCATTAGGCCCCTTTTTGATAATTCGAACCATTTACATTTTAGGATTTGTTGAATATATTATTCTTGTAAAAAATCACGTCGATCGGATAACAGATACTATGTATTCGGATCACTTTTTTATGAACCGTTAATTTTCTGATTGTCTATTTTTTTCAGACAAAAGTGATCCAATTACATAGTATCCATTATCCGATCGACATGATTTTTTACAGGAAAAATGTACTCAATAAATTCTAAAATGTAAACGGTTTTGATTATCGAAAATGAACCCAAAAGTGGGCCTAATGGACCGAACTGGACCAGACTGTCCCAAATTTGGACTGGAGACCGTCTGGACCCTAATTCTAATTGCTTATATAGGTTTTCATTTATTTCTATTCTACTGTTATTTATTTATTCTAATAAGCAATTATCCATATATAAAATTAAAATATGATTAGATTAAATCATCAAAACCATCGCCAAATTGCCAGATTGATTTGTCTAGTGTTTCTATCTTATCGAAGAGAAGTTGGTTCTTTTTTACTAATGTATGAAATTAGAATGAAGCTTAATAAATGATCATGATAATAGTGATGAAATACAATACATAATTAACATGAAGAAAGTCATAAATTAAGAGATAAATTCCCAAACAAATACACAAAACACAGGTGAAATGTTTTGCACTTCTAACCTCCAACTAAAATTTAAAGATTCTGTCATTGGCCAAACCCTAGTTGTTGAGTATTAATTAATTTATGGGTCATGAATCTATATTTTTTTTTCCTTATATTTTTTAGGGTCCTGACTGTCTCCAATCCAGATCTGAGACAATCTGGTCCAGTTCGGCTTATTGGGCCCACTTTTGGACTCCTTTTTTATAATCAGAACCGTTAACATTTTAGAATTTGTTAAGTACATTATTCTTGTAAAAAATCACATTGATCGGATAACGGATACTTTGTATTCGGATCACTTTTGTCTGAAAAGAAATGGACGGTCATAAAATTAACAGTTCATAAAAAAGAGATCCAAATACATAGTATCCGTTATCAGATCGATGTGATTTTTTACAGAGATAATGTACTCAACAAATCCTAAAATGTAAACGGTTCAAATTATTAAAAAAGGATCCAAAAGTGAACCCAATAGGCCGGACTGAACTCCCCAATCCACAGGACTGGAGGCAAGCCCAGCCTATATTTTACTCACTAACTAGATGAGTGCACTTAAATTATTACTGTGATACAAAAATAAGGAAATTTATATTCAATACAAGGGCAGAATGTTAGGTCAAACAAGGCACGGAATTTAAAAGAACTAGTCTACTATTAAATGAGATGGAGAATTTTATTTATTTGTGTTTGATTGGTAAGAAAAAAAAAATGTAAATATGTTTAATCTTTCTTAAAACTTTGATGTGATTTATAACAACTTTGAAATCTTCTATCTTGCATAGATGAAGGAGAAAGGAGAACCGGATGTTGAAACTAACAACGTTGTTTAGGTGACGACAATGATGATCATAAATGTTTTGCAATTTTTGAAATTATTATGCGAAAGAAAAAGTCTATAATTTCATAATTATGTTGGATTTTTTTAGCCTTGGTTGTAAGTTGTAATTAGAGTAAAACAAATATTAACCATAATTGCTTACATTATTATTAACAATTATGTTACAAAAACAAAAAAAAACAATCATAGATTCGGACATAAAATACAAATTAAGACCACATGCCTTTTGTAAGTTTTTTTTAAAAAAATTGTGGGTTCCTAAAAATTATGTTACTTTTTTTGGGTGTTGCTCATGCATTATTAGATAATGAATATCATATTGTATCTTGATCATTAACCCGAATTTTGAGTACATAATATATAATTTAGTGTATAGTGAATCACATTGAGAATTTAGTACGATACAAACATTTTTTATCCATTTTTGGGCCATTTTTTTAATTTTGGCTCCATAGCATTATTGAAAAGAAAAAAAAGAAAGTTGTTAAAAAAAATGTAAGAAAATAAAGTGTATTGTAGAAATGTAAATTTATTGTGTTATAGGTTAATTTAGTTCACATACTGTGAACCATTTTACGAATATGTATTTTTTGAATATATTGTGCTAATCTCCCTTGAGATTTGAAAAAATTACACTAAATCTCATAATTTTGATAATTATGCCAATTTTCTTTTTAATAATGATGAATGGATCAAAATTAATACAAACAGTGTAAAGGCTCATAAGAAAAAAATATACATTTTAGTGTAAAAAGGCACAATGATAAATACTTAAAACATATATATATTTTAGTGTAAAAAAATAATAATAATTTTTTTCATCCATATGACTGATTGATGAACAAGGGACGAAATACTATGTGAATTAAAATTTAAAAGAATATAATTATGTTAAAATTATAAAATTTGCTGCATTTTTGTAAACTTTAAGAGAAATTAATGTAATTTATTTTTTATTTTTTTAATTCAGTAACATTTTTGTAATGGATTAACATTGTAGACGTAGCAAATCGATCTGATTGCGTAGTTGAAAGTGATATTTCATACTCATCCAACCTTTGTCAAATGCTAATTATTTATTTTTATTTTTTAAACTATTAGTTAGACTAAGAAAAGGCAAATTAGAAACAGTCCACCTCAAAAAATAATGATATATTAATAATTTTCCATGAATTTTTTATTTATCTATTCTTACTCAAATTGTACACAAAAAGTGACACATAATAATGTGGCAGGAATGTAAATCTATCATTTTAAAATAGAACCTATATTAAAATATTTCTTCTTCATATCAGTTGTTATCGATACATTATTCTAATAAATGACCGTCATAAAAATGTTAGAAGAATAAGAATATCCTATGACTGAGGTGATTCTATCTTTCTTTTTTTTTTTTGAGCAGGAGGTGATTCTATCTAGGCATGAGTATGAAGATGTCCTTTTAGAAACTAACTCATATATATATATATATATATGTATGTATATTTGGTCAGTAAAAGTCAATTGTTGTGCATCTCCAATGCATGAAATAAATGGAGAGAATTATGCACTTTGCCAATTGGAGTTGTATTTATAGGATTCCAACACATGAGCTAAATAGTGAGCACTACAAGAAATTAGCTTTTTAGGGACAAATTTATTCCGTCTCTGAAAGTATAATATTTGTTGGAAAAAACTTTAGCCAACAAATTTCCTCCGTCCCGAAGTTTGTCCCAAATGGCCCGTCCGGAAAAGTCAAAAAATGACTTTTAGAGACAAAATTTTGTATTTGTCACTATAAATAGACTTTTAGAGACAAAAATATATGGTTGCAAAAAGCTTTGATTTTGAGGCAACCAAAATTTGTCTCTAAAAGTCTAATTATAGTCCAAGCCAACGGTGATAGTTATGGAGACAAAGAAACTAATTTTTGAAACCACACAAATTGGTGTCTAAAAGTTTTAATTTTTGCAACAAATGGTAGTGGTCCATAAAAGTTTCAATTTTTTAGGACAAAGGGAAGTAGTGGTTAAAAGTTCTAGTTTTTGAGACAAATAAAAGTGGTGTCTAAAAGCTTGTTAAAATTTTTTTGAGACAACTAAAATTGGTCTCTAAAAGTTTTATAATTTTTTTTTTTTTTTTTTGATTTTGTAACAATTATTCTACAAATACTAGTTTGAACATCAACTTATATTCTTTTTTTGATTTCTCAACAACCAAACAAAAAATATATATCACCAGACCATCCACTCATCTCCAAATTAAAATTCAACTACACAAAAAAAAAAAAAAAAAAAAAAAAAAAAAAAAAAAAACCCCATCGCATTCAATAACAAACAAAAAGATGAAGCATAACAGACACAAAGTTAACAAGCTTTAAACAGACAAAGAAGGAAAAAAGAAAATAGAAAAGAATAAATTGTTAGGACTGTAGCCTATAACCAACGAACTTTAAATTTAAAGAATTGAAACCATAAGATGTCACTCCACTTAAGCAGTTTTAAAGATCTGAAAATAAAAAGCCCACATTTCTGTTGATTAACCCAAAACAACAAAAATAGAAAAGAATGTCAAAACCTAGAGCCATAAGAACTAAAGATATTATTAATATTGGAAGTCTCAAAATATCCTCTCTTTCATGAAAGAATATGTCATTAATATGTAACAATTACAAACGCAGATAAACTCTACCTTGACCATCTAGCTTTATCTTCTATCAATTTCCCAAGCTTGCTTCTTTCTTCCACAAAACGGCGACAAATTTGCTCTACATTTGTCAAATATACCCGAACAAGTTCTCTCCTATACTGACAATCAAGGCAGCGAAAGGGACGGTCTGCTCTCTCCCTACAAACCAAAAGTATAACTTGGAATCAGTAATCACAATGATTAACCCTTATTAACACTAGTAATAACAGAACCACTTGATCACTATAGGCAGAATGAAACCTATAGGAAGGAAAAAATTAGCATTTTCCATTTATAAATTATAGTTCACAAAGCATGATAATCAAAAATTAATCACAAGGATAAGTTAAAAGAGTCTGCAAATTGATCCCATAAATTTTTACAGCATCATCTTTTACATAATAAATCTTAGTCACAAAAATATCAAATATGCATATTTTTCTTAATGCGTAAAATACGAAGCTTAGGGCACTTCATATTTAAACCACCATGTTTGACAGAAAATGAGACAAGATTGACAACGTTACCTTATAGTCCTTGTCAGACCACTTTTCGCACAAGAACTTCCACGTCTCTTTTTCCATGTTTTCAGGTGGATCCGCAAGGGCAGATTCCATTGTAGAGAAACTTCTAAAGCGTTGTCGTAGGTCATGGCGATAGCTCTTATACCGGTCGTGCATCAAATTGAGGATAGATTTGATAGCATAGGATTCATTGGTAAACTTAAAACCTTCCTGTCACACCAGACAAGAAAAAATTAAAGCACATTAAAATCTTCCCTCAAAGTTATTTATGGTGCTTGTTAATTATTGTGCCAGAAACAAATAAATGGTACAAATAGTGCTATCAAAATGCTTGATGAAATAATGTGGGAAGAGGAAATTTACTGGGTAAATAACTATCTAGAATATAATTTGCGAAAAGGAAATCTAAATCTCAGCAATTATACCACTTACCTGAAGGTATGCAACCAATGTTTCTTTATCCTCTTCACTAATATCAGTCCACGATGGCACATTTTGTGGGGCAAATTGCCTAGTGACAATCCCTAATTCACTGGTAAATTTTTCAGATGCTTCACCATATGGTCGTCCACTAACCTTACAAATCTGAATAGGCAGTCGCACCCCTTGATTTTTTAGCTTGGCCAATTTGAGGCATTGTGACTTCCCACGTCCTCTCTTACCCTTGGATGTGCCTACTAGAAACAATGAAAAAGTATCATGTTAATATATAGATTGAAAAGACGAGAACCACCAACCAAAACAAAACATAAACTTAAAATATTTACAAACCATCAGTGCTGCAATGTGTGCTAGAAGTATCCAAGTGTGAAACTTGCGACGTAACTTCATGTACCGATTCTGATGTAAATGGGTGCAACGTAGATGATCGAACTGATTTAATGGATGCATGGGGTCCAGGTGTTGATTGAGTGGATGAGCGAACTGATTTAGTGGATGCATGGGGTGTAGGTGCATGGGGTCTAGGTACATACCCTGCTCGTCCTCTGCCTCTTGTGGACATACCTGTTGAGAAGTTGAGGGTATATATATCATATATTTCTACACTGCATATATACTTATGCATATATATTAATAAACAGTATATACCATTAGATTTAGTACAAGTAACCAGAAATTAAGCAGAATCATGCAGTGCATAAAGCTTGTCATCATCAGAATGCCAAGATATAACATGCGGAGTTTTTTGTAAGTGTGCTAGGTTCCATTTTGTTCAAGTGAAATTATTTCAACAGAAACTTCAAATTCTGTGTAAAAATCATAATAAAAAATGAAAATTCGCACACTCAAAGAACTACATAGGATTACATATATCTTACCAACAAAAATAAAATAAAATTAATTAACAGTAGTACAACTAAGCACATGGTACAAACCTATGCTCCTTTTCCGCAAGAGTATGGTCTAAGATGACACTATAAGCCAAGTCAGTTGCTGCCAGTGCTGCAAGATAGTCCTGCCATTAAGAAAGAAAAATAATTACATTTGATAACATTCCAACAGATCTGGTCCAAGTATATTTAGAGTTTGCACATGCCAAAATTTGTAAATAAAAAAATAGTAGTGCATAGTTATTGAAGGTGCTTTAAGTCTGACAAATAAAACTTGAACATGTGACCTGCATGCAATGAAACTGTGCTGGATTTAATTCAGAAATCCAAATATATTTCTTTCAAAGCAGAATGTATTTTTGAGTATCTGACTCAATTTATCTGAAGCTGGTTTGATCATGAATTTTCTGTTGGGGTTTGAACCAGGCAAACTAGTCCCCTAAATATTGGCGACAATTTCTTGATTTTCTTGTCATTTTTTATTCTAAACCATAGTAGCAACTTTACGCAAACTGTTCACTTTTCAATTATCATATCAGACTGCAGCGGTTTCTCGTTATAGTTTTAAGTTGTTACCCTGCAAGTGGATTGCCAACTCTGAAAATCATGTTTGCCTTATATGGGCTTATATTAGAAGGACAATATTTTAGTGGTTGAAAATGAGATATCCTTGTAAAACCTTAATTTCTTGTAGTGGAGGCATTTTGTCCATTCTCATTTTGGCCTTCCACATGTAGCCAGTCTCCATTGCTAGACAAATTGTGTTCCCACCAACTCAGGTGACTCTCTCTCTTTCTCTCTCTTTCTCCCTTTCCTGTTCTTCTCCATCAACGATCTCCCTTTCCCGTTAGCTCCTAAATTTTTTCACAGATGGTTCAAGTAGAAGCCATTGCTGCTTCTCACAAGCAGCTTCTACAAAAGCCAACTTGCACTTGGATCAGATAGGTACGAAGCCATCTTCTTCTTCTACTAGTTCTCTCGGCACAAGCAGTTCTTGGTGGCCAGATTGTCAAGTATTTACCTGGTTTTGATGGTGAACTTCCCTTCAAACTTGAAACATGGCAAGTCTTTTTTTTTTGGGTTTTTCCCCCAAATTTTTTCAGTGATTTGTGGGTACAAATTGGTATTTTGTTTGAGTTGAAATCTGATGATGGGTTTGTTGTTGATTTTGACAGATATATCAGTGTTGATTATTCAGAGTTGTTCTATTATTTCATTGAATCAGAAGGGAACCCTCAAGATGACCCACTTTTTCTTTGGCTCACTGGTGGACCTGGCTGCACTTCTTTTAGTGGACTCCTTTATGAAGTTGGTATGTATCTATATCTATAGATATAGCATATATCACTACAAGAAAAAGCACTTTTGGCGACTAAATTTTTAGTCGCCAAAAGTCTATTTTTAGTCGCCAAAAGTCGACTTTTTAGTTTTCCCGACTAAATTTTTTAGTCGCCGGTTTTGTCGCGAAAACAAGGTCGGGGAAGGTATTGGCGACTAAAAAAAGTTTTAGTCGGCCAAAAACAGGTCTTTAACGACCAAAATTTTGGTCGCCAATAGTCAATTACACTTTTTAAAATTATACATTTACTGACTAATCTTTTAGTCGCCAATAGTCAAAGAATCGCCGACCAAACCTTTTAGTCGCCAAAAGCAACACTTTTGGCGACCAATAATTTTAGTGGCCAAAAGTCGTTCCGTGAAAAAAAAAAATGCTAACTTTTCTTCCGCTAAGATTCGAACCACAAATCTCCCACATTCTAAACCTTAAGCAACACACTATCTCCACTACGCCTCTACAACACCACATGATTACATATGCAACATATATTATTTATATAGTATATTGATCCGTATTAATATAAAACTATATATATAAACATAATTATTTTTATTCAATAAAATTTATGTAAAAAATAAATTATTTACTAAAAAAAAAGGAGATCACTTTTGGCGACTAAATCTGTTTTTTAGTCGCCAATTCTATACTTTTGGCGACTAATTATTTTTTAGTCGCTAAAAAAATTAATTCCCGCCAAAAAATAACCACTTTTGGCGACTAAACTTATTTTTAGTCGCCAAAAACCTCCACTTTTGGCGACCAAACTAAATTTTAGTCGCCAATTGTAGACTTTTAGCTACTAAATTATTTTTTAGTAGCCAAAAAGCTTCACTTTTGGCTACAAAATTTATTTTTGTCAGTAAAACACGTAAAATCGGTGACCAAACTATTTTTTAGTCGCCAAAACCTATACTTTCGGCTACTAAATGTTTTTAGTCACCAAAAATCTTCACTTTTGGCTACTAAAATTTTTTTAGTCGCTAAAACCCATATAATTGGCGACCAAACTGATTTTTAGTCGCCAATACGTATACATTTGGCTACTAAATTGTTTTAGTAGGCAAAAGTCTTCACTTTTGGCTACTAATTCCATTTTAGTCGCCGAAAATGCTACTTTCAGCGACGAAAGGGGATTTTTTAGTCGCCAATTTTGCTTTTTCTTGTAGTGTATTTCTCTTCTATATTCTTCTTTATTTTTCAGTATCAAAATGAAAAAATTGCTGCCTTGTTTGATCTTTAATATTTGGGTTGAGTTCACTCTCTTATCTTAGCTGAGATGGTCAGAGACCAAATTATATTTTTTTTAGGGAAAACAATAATAATAATAATAATAATTAACTAGAGTTTTACATAAATTTCAAATTAAAACTTGGGCATTGAATTTTGCAAATTAAAGCCCAGTACTTTTCAAATTACTTTTCAAAAGATTATTTATTTATTTATTAATGTTTATAATAGTTTTCTTTTAAAAATTAATTAAGTTAGTTTGATTGGTCAGCTAAAATAAAAACTATGGTTGGAGTGTACACTAGCTAAACTAGTTAGGCAAAATAAAGAAGGTACTTATCTGTGTATTTTGAGAAGGCATTTTAGATTAGCATCTATGGAAGTTAGTCTTTCTACATTTACAAAGCATTAAGTACTTGCCTCCTATTCGACTCCCCCTTAGATCGAGTTGAACCCATAAGCTCTTAAGATAATTATGGTGATCAATTTAGTTAGGCCTAATTGGTTAACTCATTTATATACGATAGAATTAGATTTGTTTAGGAATAACTAGGAATTTCTTCCAAAATGGTATTAGGGGTTGATTTAACAATTCAATCCGAAGAGATTAAAGATAAAATACTATTATATTATCACTTTATAAATATAACAAAGTTATTTTTTATACATTGAGAGTTTTTTTCTAAATTTATAGATTCTAACTAACTAATACCACTATACTACTATACGAACAAACACTATTTATCTTACATGCCAAAACCTTTCACATGAGGTGAGTTTCACCTTTTTTGCTCCCACTTGAGAGGGTTGTTTCATCATTAGTTTCTATAAGAATAAAATAATTGAAAATTTTAAAGGTAGATTTTTTTTTTAAATTTTTTTTTACTTTAATTGTTAGTAAAAGGAAAATATTATGGACTCTAAATAATTTACCAAATTTTTTATCAAACCTCTCACATGTGTATGGGTCTCACATCCATGTGGATTTGTGTGAGTCTTACACCCATATAAGAAAAATTTGATAAATTATTTGAGACACCTAACATAACTTTAGTTAAAAGAAAATAAATAATCCGTCTAACATATTTATAATTTTTTATTTATTAAATATATTATATAAAATAATATCACATATTTGCAATTTTTTATTTATTAAAAATGTGGAAATATATTTTCTGAGTACCAGCACGTGGCCAAGATGACGCCGACATGTCAGCTGAGGTGCCACGTGTCCTGATCGTGATGCCGAGGTGATCTCGACTAGGCCGAGGTTATCTCCGAAGATATCGAAATCCAGGATAAGCAGATAAGGGACAAGAGTCTTAGAATAAGGAAGGACTTCAGCCTTGATAAGAATAAAACTCTTAGGGAGTTTATCTTTATCTATTTGAGAGTCCAAGATAAGCACTGAGCAGAAGTCCATTGAAGCTAGGCTTCTATTGGGACTAGGATTGTGTTGACCATAAAAAGAGAGGCACCCCCATGGGTCTAAGGTACACAATTTATATTCAAAACAGTGAGTAAGCACTATTGATTATCTTTGAGAGATATTTGATTACTGATTTAATCATCGGAGTGCCCCCGGGTAGACGAACCATTGCCGGAATCTCTTCTTTCTATTGCAGGTCATTCGGGCATATCCTATTCTGCTAGTGTTCTCCAGTTGAATACTGAGTTGGCAGTGTTATCAGAAAATCACTCACACAATTTGGCGCCGTCTGTGGGAAAGAAAGGATAATAAATGGCCAACGACGAACAGAAAGAGAAGATTGGAGATAATACTCCTACTGGAAGTGGGAGACCTATTGACCTTGACGTCAAAGAAGACAATTATAACGAAGAAACTCGTGACCAGAATCACGGAGAGAAGGACCTCGGCCAAGAAGGCGACATACCAAAGAAAATAGACCAAAGCGAGTACTATAACGAGGATAACCTCTAAATATGGAAAGATAAATGCCTATAGAGGGACGAAGAGATGAATGGGATGGCGAACAAATTGGCAGACCTACAATCGGTTGTCAATTTCATGATGCAAAATAACGTCATACAGCCACCATTCTCGCTGCAGGACACGCCGATTCCAACGGCCAATGCCCAAAAATGAGGGCAGAAAACAATCCCTGTAGCCCCCCAGCACGCCAGGAGCAAAAAACATTCTCACCGGCCGTCAAGGGAGGTCGGGCGAGGAGAGTCAAGAAGGGAAGAATCTCGAAGGACACATCACACCAAGGAGGCAGACCCCAGAGAACATCGGCATGTTCAAAGATAGGAGTTGTGCTTCGACGCAACTAATGCAGAAAGATCAAAAAGGGCTCACAACGAAGCTGAGAGCAGTGCACCTAAAAGATTGAAATCAGGATATAGCCAAGCTCCTGGGTGGACCAAGGAGGACTTGAGAGATTACTTCAAGAGGAAACAACAAAATGTCGAGGTGACTTCCCCTGTTAAGCCGAGAACACCATTCTTGGTGGAGTTGGACAAATTTGAGGCACCAAAAAGATTCAATATGCCAAGGTTCCCGATATACGATGGGAAGTCGGACCCCAACTTTCACGTTGGATTATATCTGAACTCGATGACACTATACACTAGGAACGAGCCATTGCTCTGCAAGGTGTTCCCCTCATCCTTTGGGGAGATTGCATCAAATTGGTTTCACAAATTGGCGTAGGGAAGTGTGAAGACCTGGGAAGGCCTAGCCGAGATGTTCGTGGCCAGGTTCGTGACAAACAAACTACAGCCATTAAGGGTGGACGCCCTGATGGCTCTGAGAATTAGTGAGAATGAAGGCCTTAGGGCCTACGCAAAAACGTATTATGAGGTGTTCAACCGAATACCCGAATACAACCAAGAGGTAGCGGTCGTGTCTTTCAAGAACGGCCTAAAAGATGATTGTGCACTACGAAAGTCATTGGCAAAGACATTGCCAAAAAGCATGGAAGAGCTCATGGCTAGAATTAAGAAATACGCCAAAGCCAAGGAAGACACGCCAGGGATTAAGGCGAAAAAGCAAGAGAAAGCAAACGGCTCGCCGAAGCGAGGACGAGGTAACAACGGATCCAACAAACAAGAGATAAGACTGAGGACCGCACAGGCAGTCACAACTGTATTCCGAATCCCCATTCACAAGGTCCTGGATAAAATCCGAACCCAACCCTATTTCAGAGCACCGGCAAGGGTACCAGGGGAGTTTATGGGAAGAAGCCTTGGTAAGCATTGTGCTTACCATAACGAAGATGGGCATATGACTTAGGGTTGCAGAGCCCTGAAGGCTCACCTGGAAGACCTGGTAAGGCAAGGCCATTTGAGGGACCTTGTAGATGAGACCAAGACAAGGGAAGATCTGGCAAGACTGCCTCAGGCACCAGCAGCTCCGCCTCCCCCAGCACAACAACCGCAGGCAAGAGGACCTTGGGTAATTAATGTAATTCACTCGAAGGTCAACAAGAACGAAATTCGGGGGGAGACCCAGAAGATAAAGCACTTGCAGCATGTGTACCAGGTCCGGTAGAAAAGACCTCGGGTTGAAAAGTGCTAGGGACCAATGGTGTTCTTTACTGAAGCCGACCTGGAGATGGTCCAACATCTGCACAACGATGCCTTGGTAGTATCCCTCCAGGTTGAGAAGTGCCAAGTTAAGCACATCCTAATTGACCAAGGTAGCTCTTGTGACATCATGTATGTCAGATGTTACAAGGAGCTCGGCCTTCACCCAGACGATATGAAGCAATCCAATGGCCCAATGGTCGGGTTCAATGGAACGTCGACATGGCCACTGGGGGCAGCAAGCTTGGAGGTGCAAGCTGGCACCAAGAAGATAAAGACAGAGTTCACTATAATCGACACACCCTCCCCTTACAATGTTATCCTGGGAAGGCCATGGTTGCATGCAATAGGGGTTGTTCCCTCCACATTGCATCAACAATTACGGTTCCCAACAGAGCATAGGATAAAGGAGTTAAGAGGGGATCAACTATAGGCAAAGAACTGCTCCATGGCAACAATGAAATCCACCTGCAGCATACGAGAACCAGAAAGGGTAGAAATCGAAGACGAGGGCGTGGAGGTCCTAGAGGACGTCGGCAAGGAGCCAGCCGAAAAAAGTGAAGAAGCCCTAAAGAAAATCATCGTCCAGTAGGAAGACGAAGAATGCTTCTTTTTTCTTGACTCGGGCTTAGCCGAAGAAGAGGAAAAAGAGTTGGAGGTTTTCTTGAGAGCAAACATTAAGGTGTTTGCCTGGACACCTTACGAAATGCCTAACATTGACCCCAAGGTCACTTGCCATAAACTGAACGTAGACAGGTCGGCCAAACCTGTAATCCAACGAGCAAGAAGACCGACATTGATGCACGTTGAAGCAGTGGAAGAGGAAGTAGACAAACTTTTGAATGCCAGAACCATTTGAGAGGTAAATTACCCAACATGGCTATCGAGCACAGTGGTGGTAAAGAAAAAGAATGGTAAATGGAGGTTCTGCGTGGACTTTACCAGCCTAAACAAGGCCTGCCCTAAAGACAGTTTTTCTCTACCCAAGATGGACCAGCTGGTGGATGCCACTTCAGGGCATGGAAAGATGAGCTTCCTAGATGCCTACAGGGAGTACCATCAGATAGCCATGTACCCCCCAGATGAGGAGAAAACTACGTTTATCACCCCAAAAGGGCTGTATTGCTACAGAGTGATCCCTTTTGGGTTGAAAAACACAGGAGCAACTTACTAGAGATTGGTAACCAAGATGTTCAGACACCTGATTGGCCGAGCAGTCGAAGTTTACATCGATGACATGGTCGTAAAGACCAAGGAACCTGAAGGTCATCTGACCGACCTAAAAGCAGTCTTTGATATCCTTAAAACATACCAGCTCCGACTCAATGCATCAAAATGTGCATTTGGAGTTGGATCGGGTAAGTTCTTGGGATACCTGGTGACCAGAAGGGGCATTGAGGCCAGCCTAGATCAGATCAAGGCCATCCTAGAGTTGAAAAGCCCGATGTCGGCAAAACAGGTACAGATGCTGACTGGAAGGGTTGCAGCCCTGAATAGGTTCATAAGCAGACGTTTTGACAAGTGCAAACCCTTCTTTAGCTTAGTGAAGAAGGCCACAGACTTCTTATGGACAGAAGAGTGCAAAGTCGCCTTGGCCGACTTGAAGAAATATTTGACCACGGCTCCAGTTTTCTCAAATCCAGAACCTGGAGAGGAATTGTTCCTGTACTTAGAAGTTTCGGAACATACGGTAAACGCAGTGGTAATCTGAGAAGAAAAAGGGGAATAAAGGGCTGTTTACTATGTAAGCAAAACCCTCGCTGATGCAGAAACCAGGTATTTACCCTTGGAGAAGCTAACGTTGGCCTTAGTAATGGCTTCAAAGAAGTTGAACCATTACTTTCAAGCCCATAAGATTGTGGTGCTAACTGAACATCCATTAAAGTCCTTGTTACAACAGGGAGATCTGATAGACAGAATAGCCAGGTGGGCAATGGCCTTGGGCCAGTATGATCTGGAATGCAGACCTAGAACAGCAATCAAGGGCTAAGTTTTGGCCGACTTCGTGGCCGAGTTCACGCCAGGATCCATCATACATCGGGCTCCGCTGAGCCGAGGTGAACAATGTCCAAATGAGCAAAAAGGAGCCTAGTCGAGGGCAATAGAACATAGGAAGGAAGAAAAACTCAAACCCTGCAACATTTACATCGGCAACTCCTTTCGACTGTTTGTTGATGGGAGTTCAAACCGACAAGGAGCGGGGGCAGGAGTAGTACTGGTATCTCCAGACGAACAGATATTAGAACAGTCCATTCGCTTGGGGTTCAAGGCTTCAAACAATGAAGCAGAGTATGAAGCACTGATTGTAGGACTGAAACTGGCATTAGCAGTAGAAACAGATGAGGTGATAGTCTTCTGTGACTCTCAGCTTATAGTTAACCAAGCAATAGGGAAATTTGCAACCCGAGATGAGCGTATGTTGGCATATGCAAAGGAAGTAGGCAGGTTGGTGGCCTTGTTTCAGAATTGCCGACTACAGCAGGTTAACCGAGATGATAACAGTCACGCCAATGCCCTGGCCAACCTGGCTAGTGCAATACAACCTGGAAAGGCAAGGACAATAATGGTCGACTTCTTGTCGGGCCCGAGCATTGAACCACTAATCACAGAACGTGAAGTAATGTGTGTGGACATGGGACCAAGCTGGATGGATGCAATAGTAGTATTCCTGAAAGAAGGAAAACTGCCAGATGATCATAAAGAAGCGCATAAGATCAGATTGAAGTCGGCAAGATTCAGTCTGACAGCAGAGGGATATCTCTACAGAAGATCCTTCACTGGACCCCTTTTGAGGTGTGTACATCCTTTACAAGTTGAAGATTTTTTATACGAAATACATGAAGGAATATGTGGAAGCCATGCAGGGAGCAGATCACTTTCCCATTGGGCCATTATCCAAGGGTATTGGTAGCCCTACATGCAGAAAGATACAGAAGCCTATGTTAAGAAGTGTGAAAAGTGCCAAAGGTTTGCACCATTGATACACCAACCAGCAGCAGACCTGAACCCATTATCCAGTCCTTGGCCGTTTGCCCAATAGAGAATGGATCTTGTTGGAAAACTGCCCCAAGCAACTGGGCAAAAGGAAGTACCTGCTGGTAGCAACAGATTACTTCACCAAGTGGATAGAAGCTGAACCCCTTGCCAAGATTCAAGATGTAGATGTGAAGAACTTTATATGGAAAAATATCATCACCAGGTTTGGGATCCCAAGAGCACTAATTGCAGATAATGGAACACAGTTTGATAGTAAGCTAATCAAGAACTTCTGTGCAAAATTCAAAATCAAGAATTACTTTTCCACTCCAAGCTTTCCTCAAAGCAATGGACAAGCAGAAGCATCCAATAAAGTCATCTTGGATGGGATTAAGAAGAGGCTGCAAGCAGCAAAAGGAAAGTGGGTGGATGAACTGCCAAGTGTACTCTGGGCATATCAGACTACGCCGAGAAGATCAACTAGGGAATCTCCATTTGTCATGGCTTATGGCACAGAAGCAGTCATTCCTCTGGAAGTCGGCATCCCAGGGATCAAAACCCAAGGAGTAGAGAATGGGACTAATGATGTATTATTAGCCCGAGGTCTGGATCTGCTAGAAGAAAGAAGGGAGAAAGCTGCAATTCAGCTGGCGGCATACCAACAGCAGCTTGCCAGGGCTTATAATAAAAAGGTCAACCCAAGGGAGTTTCAAATCAATGACCTCGTCTTGAGAAAAGTCGTCGACAACAAGAAGGATCCCAGAGAGGGCAAGCTTGGCTCAAATTGGGAGGGACCCTATAGAATCATCTCGGTACTGGGCAATGGGACATATCGGCTTGAAGATAATGAGGGCAAAGAGTTGTTAAGGCCCTGGAATACTTGCAGTCTTAAGTTTTTTTATCATTAAATTTTCTTGTTCTTTGTTATTAGCCGAAGTAATAAATAAAGCTTGATTTTTTACACTTGTGATAGATAAGATAGTTTATGATGTTTCTAGAATACATACATAATGAGAACCCAAGTGGAACTTAAGTTCACATTAGAGGGCAGGGCAGAAAGTTGCAAAATGGCTCCTGACAAGGTAGAATATACAAGCTAAAATCAGTCCAACACTTGTTGAAATTTGTGAAAAATTTACAAGTTGAAGTTAGACCTAGATCATGTTTAACACTTATTGAAATTTGAAAAAAATTTACAAGTTGAAGTTAAACCGAGATCATGTTTAACACTTGTTGAAATTTGAGACAAAATTTACAAGTTGAAGTTAAACCGAGATCATGCTTAACACTTGTTGAAATTTGAGAAAAATTTACAAGTTGAAGTTAAACCGAGATCATGTTTAACACTTATTGAAATTTGAGAAAAATTTACAAGTTGAAGTTAAATAGAGATCATATTTAACACTTACTGAAATTTGTGAAAAATTTACAAGTTGAAGTTGAACCGAACACTCACTTATGTACTGGCCGATGTAAACTGTTGGTGGATATAACCGAGGTATTTCACCCCGAGAAGATTACACAGTTAAGGTGTATGTTAAAGATATACATAAATATTCTAAGTATGAGAACCATACAAGAGCAGTAAAAGGAAGACAAACATGTAAAGCATTTAAGAGAAGAAGCTATATTTACATTTAAAAGTAGGCACATCGGCCACATTGAGAGCTTACATTGTTTCAAAGAAAGGAAAAAGTACAAAGAAACAGAAAAAAGGAGAAAGACATCAAACTGAGACTCTTCAACATCTTTAGGCGGTTGGGTCTGGAGTTCGAAAGACTACTAGGACGACATCTCGACGCCCTTCTCAGCTGCAAGCTCAGCATCTATTTTTTGAAGGGTTTAGTCGAGGCTCTTGTCGGCGATAGGCACGTCCGATGTCGTTTTCTCAGGAGTAGCATCCTTGGAGACCTCCCCACCCTCCTCGTCCTGAGTCAAGTCCAGGACTTGCTCATTTTGAGTAGGGGACTTGGCCCCAACAGCTTCCTTTGACTTCCTCACCAAAGCTTTCTCCTCAGACTCAGAATCGTCATCGGATTGCCTTAGAGTTAAGGAGAATGGCAGGGTGAGGACGTCGGTGTTCCTGAAGGGGGAGTCCTCGGGGACTTCAAGCTTTTTCAGGAGAGCCATCCAACCAAGGGTGAAACCCTTGTTGCATGCCTGCTTCACCTGTTTCTCGTAGTCCGCCGTGACATCGGCCACCCCCTCTTTGTATGCCTTCTCATCGGCAGCCTTGAGCTCGGAGTCATTTGTGGCTAAGGCATCTTCCAGCTCTTTCTGGGCCTCGGCCATTTTCTCTTCGGCCTCTTTCTTCTGGGCCTCCAAAACCTTGTTGATGGCCTCAGCGACATCCGTCTTTTCCTCGGCTGCGTCCTTTTCTTTAATTGCCGTCGTAGCCTGATCGGATAAAGTTTTCATCTTGGCCTCAGTCTTTTTTAGGGTCTTCTGCAAGCCAGAGACCTCCTTCGTCTTGTCGGCCAGCTCCTTCCGGTTCTTAAAGGCTTGTATTGAGAAGGAATGGGCATGTTGGATGGCCTGAAAGTGAACAAAACAGAAGTTAGTAAAATTCTCTAAGTATGAAAAAATAGAGAAAGAAAATTACCAGGTGAAGGGACTTACCTGAATGGAGTGTTATAGCATCAAAGAAAAAATTTCATATTGGCTCATCTCAGCGTTTTGATCAAGGTCCCCAGGAAAAAGCAAAGTGATACTAAGAGCAACGCCGACATTAACGTCGTCGGCACTATTGCCAGCTCTAACTGGCCTATCATCTAGTGTGATTTGGGAGGCCCAGGGGGAGTCAGACTTCATGGAGCTCGAAGCTGTTGCAGAAGACGACCACAGCCTCTTTAATCTTGTGGATTCAGATGGTTGGGCCTCGGCATGACTCTTCTCGGTAGCAGATGGGGCCTTATCGCTCTCAGCCAATTTGGAAATTGGCAAGGTGTCCTCAGTATCAATCTTAGTCACCGTTGCCTTTGGCTGAGCCTTTTTTATTCTTTTTGACTTTGGTGGAGGCTGGGACTGCGCTGGTTGGGCGTCTACGATAGATGGAATGTTAGCCAAGAGGTCTTTAGCAACTGCTTTCTGGCGGCCCATCTTAGCAGCAAAAATAGTTCGTCGTCATCGTCGGCATTGAGATGGTGGGATCAGTTATGGATCTGAGGTGGATGGCTACTCTACTGGATCTGAGGTTGATCCTTAGTCTGGCCGAGATGACGAGGCTGTTGGAGGAGTTGTGGCAAAAAGGGGAGAATTGTTTTTCTTCCTCTTTGGGATGTTGGGAAGCATCGACTTGTAGGTCGGGATGAAGTTCAGAAGCAAAGGAGCTCTCCGCTTGTGCACTGGCAGATCCAGTAGCTTCTTCAAGTCCTTGCTGGGGAAGAACGACTTGCGAAAGCCCTTTGGTGGCTGGGGAAGCACTACAAAAAAGAAGAGCACAGACGTTGGAACATACAAGAAGAATAAAGTTTTAAACTGCTTAAAAAGTAAGTCTGTGAAAAACTTGGCTCTTACCATTACCCTCTACAAAAACTGTTCGATTGAAAGGGTAGAGGTAGAGGTCCTCATCTGTAACGAACTCCCAGTTGCCCGAAACGATGAAATAATCATTTCCAGCACCCTTGTTTGAGTCTGGGAGGTCGGCGATAAGCTTATACTCAGTGGATCTCGGCTTGAGATAATAGACATGGCCTTTTTCGGATTTCAGGCCATACATAGTGTAGCAGTATTGGATGTCGGCTAAGGTAACCCTAGCATTTTCTTGTTTGGCTAAGGCTATTATACCATTTATGACTCGGTAGGAGTTGATGGCAAGCTGCATTGGGTTCAATTTATAGTAATGGATTATCTCACGGAAGAGGATGTCGAGTGGAAGCCTAAGTCCGCACTCAATGAAAACTATAACGGTGAAGGGCATAGAATCAGTTGTGGGCATGATGAAGTCATCCTCCCCAGCCAACCTCAGATGAACGTCGGTCGGGATGTCAAACTCCCACCTAAAGTGTTCTAACTTGGTCGGGGTGTCTACCCTATGCTTCCACATACCCATAATGTTGGCTTAACTCGGAGGAGTTGGATTTCAGAAAGAAGGTGTTTTTGTAGGGGTGATAGGATCCTCGGCAAAAACCTAAAAGTAAGCTGGGGTAAGAATTTTTGTAAATCATCAAGAACACTATGACAGAGTGTGTGCCAGGGTGCAAGGCCAAGAACAGTGGCAGAATGAACAAGTATGTAGGTATTATGTGTATATTAAAGAACGGTTTGGGCAAAAAACAAAATCATGTGGAAAATATGCTCAGAATACATGGTTGGGTTCAAAAAGACAAAAATGAACAACATTACAAATACAGTATACAGATATAACAGTTTAAGGAAGAATAAAAATCAAAACGAAGGAACAGTGACTTACAAGGGAAATTAGAGTCGCCGAGATCAGACGGTGGCAGCAACTAGAAAAGTGCAGCAAAAATCCTCGCCGGAGGGGAGTGAACGGAAGTAATTACAGAAAGCTTCACGAGAGCGACAATGGCAGACTTAGGAGAAAAAGTTAGAGAAAGGAAAAGCTTCAGAAACGGTGGTGTAAAGTGAAGAGACGGAAAGAGGAAAGGAAGTTTTGTTTAAACACAAAAACAGTAGCAAAAGGCAATTAATGAGCCTAAAACAATGTACGTGTCAGACGGCGCACGCGAGAACAATTCGACTTAGTGGCACGTGTCGGGTACAACCCAAAGAGAGAGAGACGCGTGGCAAGAACAGTTGAAAAGTCATGCGTGACAGCTCATACGCATGATAAAGCTCTTGGAATTCTTGATTTCATGTAGCAGTACCTCGGCTTTGAGGATGATCTTGGCTTAGAAACTTGAACAAATCCTGGTTAATGGTTCTGAGGCATTAATGGAAACAGATTGCAGGTCTTGGTCATACTGAGCCAATGAGTTCTTACGTCGGCAATGAATTAAGAGCAAGCTTAGCCGACGTTATAGAAGGAAGTACTGATATAGGTTCCATCACCTCAGGATGCCGAGGTAATAGAATGTAGGGAGCAGTTGTGCAGATATATTTTCTGAGTACCAACACGTGGCCAAGGTGACGCCGACGTGTCAGCCGAGGTGCCACGTGTCCTGGTCGTGACGCCGAGGTGATCTCGGCTAGGCCAAGGTTGTCTCCGAAGATATCAAAATCCGGGATAAGTGGATAAGGGACAAGAGTCCTAAAATGAGGAAGGACTTCAGCCTGGATAAGGATAAAGCTCTTAAGGAGTTTATCTTTATCTATTTAAGAGTCCAAGATAAGCACTGAGCAGAAGTACATTGAAGCTAGGCTTCTATTGGGACTAGGATTGTATTGACCATAAAAAGAGAGGCACCCCCATGGGTCTAAGGTACGCAATTTATATTCAGAACAGTGAGTAAGCACTATTGATTATCTTTGAGAGATATTTGATTACGGATTTAATCATCGAAGTGCCCCCGGGTGGACAAACCACCGCCGGAATCTCTTCTTTCTGTTGCAGGTCGTTCGGGCATATCCTATTCTGCCAGTGCTCTCCAGTTGAATACTGAGTTGGCAGTGTGGTCGGAAAATCACTCACACAAAAAATATTATATAAAATAATATCACATAATATTTTCAAGGGATAATTTTTCACAGTAAACAATAAAAACCAAGAGAAGTGAGGTAAGGTCAAACCCAATCACCCCCCGGTAGGACATCCCAATCCCCGAATCCCACTTGGCAATCCAGATTGGTTTTGACCCATTTCCTCCCACCGCCACCTTGTCCTCTCTCTCTCTCTCTCCCCTCTATATTTAACACATACCTCAGCATCTATCAAACCTTATTCTCTCGTACACCAAACATTAAAATCCACAACAACAAAAAAGAAAAAAAACAAAGTAAGATGGGAAACTGTATTAAAAAAGAGTCGCCAACGCAATGGGGAGGCGAAGACTGGGGATCTCCAGTGTGGGAAAAATTATTTTCCGGCAATGACAAGGTGACGAAGATAGAAGAAGATCAGAAGAGGTCTTCTTCTTCGACCGAGGTAAAGATAAAGATTACAAAGAAGCAGTTGGAGGAGTTATTGGGCAGAATAGAGTTACATGGGATGTCTTCGGAAGATATGCTTGATCAACTGATCAACGGCGGTGATCAGAAGTACCAGACTCATCAGAGGTCTTGGAGGCCTTTCCTGCAAAGTATTCCAGAGGTCGATTCATGAGTTCATCTGTGATCATGTGTAAATGAATTGGTTTTTTTTTTTTTTTTCTTTTCTCAAATCCATTCTCCGATATTTGTTTGGTTTAATTAACTAAGACCCTTAAATATTAGTGAATATCACGTTATTTGATTTCTTTATGAATTTGTAATTAGAAACTGTATACAAATGTTCCTCTTCAATTTAGAGTTGAACGAGATAAAATGTACAAATACATAAATGAGGTGATAATATGATTTTTGAAGGGTCTTGGTGTAATTAATCTTCTTTGCTTTTGTATTATAGGATTTTCTTAGATTTTCTTCTTTTCATGTAAATTTCTTTTTTCTTGGGTTTTGATCTCATACAGAAAGTAAAATGGGTTCTGTCTCTACAGTTACTTCTAAATCCTCTGTATATATATATATGTGTGTGTGTGAATCTTTTGATAGTTTTTTTTTTCACTTGCAAAACACTCTTCGTTCATAAATTATGTTTCAAGATCTAGTATTTCAAAATTTTCATGAGTAAACAAGTGATTGTTTTGAAATAAAGAGAGTATATATATATAAGGATGAATACGAACAATGATTACATGCATGATTTAAAGTATTTATGATTTTTGTTCCCACTATTCAAATAGGCTTCTCTCCGGTCATGAAGATTAACTGGACAATTTACTCCAGCATTTTGTCAATGTCATATTGCCAGTTTTGATGATTTGATCAGATTTAATAAAATAATCATACATATTTAATTATATTTATTTTTTAAAAATCAAAAGGCAAATCTGATTTTGGGAGCATACTATTTATTTCTCTTAAAAAAAATAATAAAATGATATAACAATAATTATTAAATTAATTTAATTAATTATCTACACATAAAAAATTAAAATATGATTAGATTGAATCATCAAAACCAATAATATGGCATCGGCATATTGCGTGATTGGTTTGTCTACTGCTTCTATCTTATTGGAGAGAAGTTGGTTCTTTTTAACTAATGTATCAATTCAGAATGAAGCTCAATAAATGATCATGATAATAGTGATATATAATTGAGAAATTTTATGTATCTCAAATATTTTATTAAACCTCTCATATGGGGTGGGATTTACACAAATTTACATGTGGATCCCACACTCATGTGAGAGGTTTGGTAGAATATTTGGAGTTCCTAGCATAACTCTGTATAATTAGGTTCCAGACTGTCTCGGGTCTAAATTTGGATAGTCCGGTCCAATTCGGCTCATTAGGTCCAGGTCTCTTTTCTATAATCAAAATTGTTCACATTTTAAGATTTGTTGAGTACATTATCCTTGTAAAAAATCACATCGATTGGATAACGGATACTATATATTCAGATCACTTTTGTCTGGAAAAAAAATACATGGTCAAAAAATTACGGTTCATAAAAAAATGATCCGAATACATAATATCCGTTATTCAATCGACGTGCTTTTTTTATAGGAATAATATACTCAACAAATGCTAAAATGTGAACGGTTCGGATTATCAAAAAGAAGACCCAAAAGTGGACTCAATGGGCCAGACTAGACCCTTCAATTCAGATGGTCGACTAAAGGCAAGCCCAGCCTATAATTAACACGAAGAAAGTCTTAAATTAAGAGATAAGAATTCCCAAACAAATACACAATACACAGGTGAAATGTTTTACATTTCTAACATCCAACTAAAATTTAAAGATTCTGTCAATGGCCAAACCCTAGTTGTTGAGTATTAATTTATGGGTTATGAATCTATATTTTTTTTCCTTATATTTTTTACTCACTAACTAGATGAGTGCACATTAATTATTATTATGATACAAAAATAAGGATATTCACATTCAATACAAGGGCAGAATATTAGGTCAAACAAGGCACAGAATTTAAAAGAACTTTTCTACTATTAAATGAGATGGAGAATTTTATTTATTTGTGTTTGATTGGTAAGAAAAAGAAAATGTAAATATGTTTAATCTTTCTTAAAACTTTGATGTGATTTATAACTACTTTGAAATTTTCTATCTTGCATAGATGAAGGAGAAAGGAGAACCGGATGTTGAAACTAACAACCTTGTTTAGGTGACGACAATGATGATCATAAATGTTTTGCAATTTTTGAAATTATTATGTGAAAGAAAAAGTCTATAATTTCATAATTATGTTGGATTTTTTTTAGCCTTGGTTGTAAGTTGTAATTAGAGCAAAATAAAATATTAACCATAATTGCTTACATTATTATTAACAATTATGTTACAAAAACAAAAACAAAAAAAACAATCATAGATTCGGACATAAAATACAAATTAAGACCACATGCCCTTTGTAAGTTTTTTTAAAAAAAATTGTGGGTTCCTAAAATTATGTTACTTTTTTGGGGTGTCGCTCATGCATTATTAGATAATGAATATCATATTGTATCTTGATCATTAACCCGAATTTTGAGTACATAATATATAATTTAGTGTATAGTGAATCACATTGAGAATTTAGTACGATACGAACATTTTTTATCCATGGGTAAGCTCATAAAAGATACAGTCCACCATTTTAGTACGAATCACATTTTAGTACGAATCACATAAAAGATACAGTCCGCCATTTAGTACGATACAAACATTTTTAGTACGATACAAACATTTTAGTACGAATCACATTTTTTTTCAACTAGAATTTAAAAGAACTAGTCTAATATTTAATGAGATGGAGAATTTTATTTATTTGTGTTTGGTTGGTAAGAAAAAAAATTGTATATATGCGTTAGCTTTCTTAAAACTTTGATGTGATTTATAACTGACATGGGTAAGCTCATAAAAGATACAGTCCACCATTTAGGGCCCAATGTACAATTCAAATACTATAGCCCAGCGTTGCTGGAGCTCAACATGGCATCAAGAACCAATGACACTTAGACACGTGGCAAGTGAAGGACAGGCCACATAAGCAGACAAAGATCCTGCAAAGTTATTGCACTGCACATCAGCCATTAATGAAGCCCCTTATAGCATTTATTGCGATAAGCCCTCCCCGTCGAAACAGAACGGCCTCACCATGAACAATGCAAGCTAGAGCATAGACTTTTGACCAAGATGACAGGTCGGAAGGGACAACAAAATGATTACCAAAGGATATAAGTAGACGTCGAAAACAAGAAGAAGGTTAACCTTTCTATCTCTACATTCCACTTCTCTTTCTAACTTGTTCGTCGGAGGGTTCGCTGGGGGACTCCCCGTTCCTCATTGAACTCTTGTGCAGGTCTTCTGGTGGGCTTGGTTATTCGGACACTGGTTTGGGAAGCGTGGATCTAGTCGTGACCATACACCTTGGTGGGTGGCAAGAAAGGGTTACCGGGACAGGGTCTTCGGCGACAATGAGTACAACTGGCACGCGGAACAAAGCTTTCCCATAGACGGCGCCAACTGATGATACAGTGTGTTCCAAATGGAACGGGTCGGACTAATCCACGCTTCCCAAACCAATGTCCGAATGACCAAGCCCACCAGAAGACCTGCACAAGAGTTTAACGAGGAACGGGGACTCCCCCAGCGAACCCTCCGACAAGCAAGTTAAAAAGAGAAGTGGAATGTAGAGATAGATTATAGATAGAAAGCTTAACCTTCTTCTTCTCTTCGACGTCTGCTTATATCATTTGGTAATCATTTCGTTGTCCCTTCCGACCAGCAATCTTGGCCGAAAGTTTATGCTCTAGCTTGCATTGTTCATAGTGAGGCCGTTCTGTCTCGACGGGGAGGGCTTATCGCAATAAATGCTGTAAGGGGCTTCATTAATGGCTGATGTGCAGTGCAATAACTTTACAAGATCTTTGTCTGCTTATGTGGCCTGTCATTCACCTACCACGTGTCTAAGTGTCATTGGTTCTTGATGCCATGTTGAGCTCCAGCAACACTGGGCTATAGTATTTGAATTGTGCATTGGGCCCTAAGTGGTGGGCTGTATCTTTTATGGGCTTACCCATGTCAATAACTTTACACTTTGAAATTTTCTATCTTGCATAGATGAAAGGAGAACTACTCTTTCTCTGCTAGCTCATTTATGCACCAAATAGTCTAATATAAGCAATTTGAATGAAACATCCATGGATGTTACTTTTGTTTAGGGAAAAGTTTTTGTTTGTTTTTTTCTTTCTAATCTAGTTATTTGTATTGTACCACAAGGATGTTGAAACTAACAACTTTCTTTAGGTGAGGACAATGATGATCATAAATGCTTTGTAATTTTTTAAAAAATAATGTTTTATATACCAATTGGTATACTAAGTAGTGTAATATCACCGCTTTTTAAATTATTATGTGAAAGAAAAAGTTCATGATTTCATAATTATGTTGGATTTTTTTAGCCTTTGTTGTAAGTCGTAATTAGAGCGAAATAAAATATAAGTCATCGCTGACAAGATAATTACTTACATTATTATTAACAATTATATTACAAAAACAAAAAAAAATCATAGATTTGGACATAAAATACAAATTAAGAACACATGATTTTTGGAAGTTTTTTAAAAATTTATGGGTTCCTAAAAATTATGTTACTTTTTTTGGGTGTTCCTCATGCATTATTAGATAATGAATATCATATTATATCTAGATCATTAATCCGAATGTTGAGTACATAATATATAATTTAGTGTATAGTGAATCACATTGAGAATTAGTACGATACAAACTTTTTTGATCAATTTTGGGGTCACTTTTTTTATTTTGGGTTCATAGCATTATTGAAAAGAAAAAAAAGAAAGTAGTTCAAAAAGTGCAAGAAAATAAAGTGTGTTTGTATAAATACAAATTTATTGTGTTATATGTTAATTTAGTTCACACTTTATTTTTGAATCATTTTATGAATATATTTTTTGGTCAAATTGTACTAACCTCTGCTAAGATGTAAAAAAAAATTACACTAAATCTCACAAATTTTAATATAAATACACCGATTTTCTTTTTAATGAGATTGAATGGATCAAAATTAATATAAATAGTATAAAGGTTCATAAGAAAAAATATACATTTTAGTGTAAAAAGGCACAGTGATAAAAACAAAAAACATATACATTTTAGTATAAAAAAGATGACAATCATTTTTTTCATCCATATGACTTATTGATGAACAAGGAACGAAATATTATATGAATTAAAATATTAAAAAAATTTAATATAGTTATACCCATATTATAAAATTTATTATATTTTTGTAAACTTTGAGAGAAATGAGCGTAATTTATTTTTTATTTTTTAATTCACTAACATTCTGGTAATGGATTAACAAGCAACTCGATCTGATTCCGTTGTTGAAAGTGATATTTCACACTGATACTTCTGTCAAATGCTAATTTTTTTTTAAACTATTAATTAGATTAACGCTTCATATGAAGATAGGTTATTTTAGTAATTTTTAAATTTTTTATGAAATGATATATAAAAAAATAAAAAGTGATGTGATAATTTATAGTAATTATTTATTTTTTTGACTAAAATATATAATTGATAAACGAGACTAAGAAAAAACAGCCCATCTTAAAAGATAATGATATATTAATAATTTTTTATGGGTGAATTACACTAACGGTTCTTATAGTTTGGAGTTCGTGTCACTTTGATTCCTGATTTTTTAATTATGACACATTTGATCCTGAATTTTGAATTTTGTTCCAAATAAGGATAATTGAAGATACCATTACTTAATTTTAAAAGTAAAATCGTCAATTTGATAAAATATAAACTAATTTGATAAAAATAAAATTTAAAAAAATATTTTTTTATTTTTAAAAATTATTACTACCCACCAAAGATAAAATTATATAAAATTGATAAATGTTTTAAACATTTATTTATTTATTTATTTATTTCACCAAATTAATTTTTATTATATGTTTAGATGATGATCATGTAATGGGGGTAGTTGTTAAGTTTTTAATATATAATCCATATATTTAATATATGAAATATTTTTAATTTTGAATTTTTTGATTTAAGGGATTTGTTTAATAATTATATTAAAGTTATCGCTATATTTGACTTTTGGAAAAATATAAACTAATTTAATAAAATAAAAATAACTACACATTACATGATTATCATTAAAAATAATAAAAATTAATTTGGTAAAAAAATAAATAAATAAATGTCTAAAAGATTATTAATTTTACATAATTTTATCTTTAGTAGTTAGAAACAATTTTTAAAAATTTTAAAATATTTTTTTGACATTTATTTTTGTCAAATTAGTTTATTTTTTATTTGGTAAAAAAATATTTCAGCTTGTGTCCAGTCTGAGATCGGATTGGATGGTGCTTTTGGGCCTATTGAGTCCACCACGGGTCCCGTTTTGATAATCCGAACCGTTTAATGTGTAGAACTCGTAGAGTACTATATGAATGTCACTTTGATCAGATATCGATAACTATGTGATCAAATCAATTTTGTATCAAAAAAAAATAAACGATGAACAAATTAATGATTGACAAAAAAAAAAAAAAACAAAAACTGTTTTGAAATACGCTTAATTTTTAAATTATGTCTCAAGATCTTAGTATTTCAAAATTTTCATGAGTAAACGACTGATTGTTTTGAAATAAAGAGAGTGCATATACATATATGAATCCGGATCTTTCGTCACACTTCCCCGCGGCACTTTCCTGTCACCCTTTAAAACGACGTCGTTTTGAAGGGTTCTTTTCTTTTTTCTTTTTTCTTTTTTCTTTTCTTCTTCTTCTTTCTTTCTTTCTTTCTTTCTTTCAAACACTGGTATGTCTCCTCTCTGTCAGAACAGAGCACAGCAAAACGAAACACAAAGGGAAAATTTTTCTTGGCTTTTCTAGTCTGGGAAAAAGAAGCCCAGAAAATTTCTCTCTTAGGATAAGGGATTTGCTTTTGTTGTCCATTAATACAAATATATGTATATATCCCAAAAGAAAATCTGAGTTTTCCGAATCTGAGGTGAGGGGATATTTGTTTTCAAATATATGTATATATCCCAAATAGATGTTTTCAAATTTTAAACTTCACTCAAATGAGGTCACGGCCGGCGAGGATCAGTGAGACAGAGATAAGAAAAGTGATCTTTGCCAAGAAAAACACTTGATTTTTTTTGGAGGTGAGGGGATATTTGTTTTGGGATATTTGTTTTCAAATTCGGAAAACAAATAGATGTTTTAAAATTTTAAAATTTTATACATATATTTGTTTTTAACCTCTCCCCAAATCAAGAAAAACACTTGATTTTCAACCTTTCCCCAAATAGATGTTTTCAAATTTTAAACTTCACCCAAACAAAAAAAATGTTTTCAAAAAAATCAAGTGGGATATTTGTTTTCAAATCTGAGTTTTCCGAATCTGAGGTGAGGGGATATATGTTTTCAAAAAAATCAAGTGGTATATTTGTTTTCAAATCTGAGTTTTCGTGTGTATATAAGTTTGTATGTGTTGAGATTTTGGGACCCTCTGTTTATGAGTTGAAATGGGTTGTATTGGAGCTTTTCTAGGGTTTGTTCTTGCTGGTGACTGCTTTGGATCTCAGCAACAATGGCGTTGTTACTCTCTCACTTCTAAATCTTTGTTTGATTATTTTCGTGGCAGATACCCACTTGATTTTTTTTTGGTCAAGATCTGCCTTTCTGGCGAGGGAGTTATCGGTGGGATAGAGAGGAGACATACCAGTGTTTGGAAAAAAAAAAAAAAAAAAAACCCTCCAAAGTCGTTTTGGAGGGCGACAGGAAAGTGCCGCGGAGAAGTGCGACGGAGGATCCGGATTCTACATATATAAGGATGAATACGAGCAATGATTGCTTGCATGATTTAAAGTATTTATGATTTTTGTTCCCACTATTCAAATAGGCTTCTCTCCGGTCATGAAGATTAACTGGACAATTTACTCCAACATTTTGTCAATGTCAGACCATCTCCAACGCTTCGCCAAACTTGTCATCAAATTTGAAATTTGGTAAAAAAAAGGCACTATTTGGAGCTCCAACGATTTCACCAAATTGATATCAAATCGAGAATTCACCAAACGTTTCACCAAAGTGAGGATAGGCTCCGCATTTCACCAAAACACTGTACATGACCGTTGGGGGAGACGAACCGGTCGACTAAGCCGGTTGACCAACCGGTCGACCACCAAAAAGTTCAAACAGTTCCAAAAAAAGTTCAAACAGTTAAAAAAAAAAAAAAATTCCTTACCGGTCGACCGGCAGGTCGACCACCACAGGATTCAAACAGTTCAAAAAAAAAAATTCCTTTTACTGGTCGACCAACCGGTTGTCCCCAAAGCAAATTTGATAAAAAGTGAAGCGTTGGAGCCAGTGATATCAAATTGAGAAAAGCATCCTTTTTTTCATCAGATTTGATGACAAAAAAAATTCAGGGTTGGAGATGCTCTCATATTGCCAGTTTTGATGATTTGATCTGATTTAATAAAATAATCATACATATTTAATTATATTTATTATTTAAAAATTAAAAGATAAATCTGATTTTGAGAGTATACAAATTATTTCTCTTAAAAAAATAATAAAATGATATAACAATAATTATTAAATTAATTAATTAATGATCTACACATATAAAATTAAAATATATGGATTGAATCATCAAAACCAATAATATGGCATCGGCATAATGCGGGAATGTTTGTCCACTGCTTCTATCTTATTGGAGAGAAGTTGGTTCTTTTTTACTAATGTATCAATTTAGAATGAAGCTTGATAAATGATCATGATAATAGTGATATATAATTAGGTTCCGGACTGTCTTGGGTCTAGATTTGGATAGTCTGGTCCAATTCGGCTTATTGGACCCATTTTTAGGTCCATTTTCAATAATCAGAAACCGTTCACATTTTAAAATCTGTTGTGTACATTATTCTTGTAACAAATCACATTGATCAGATAAACGGATACTTTATATTTGGATCACTATTGTCTGGAAAAAAAATAGACAGCCAAAAAATTAACTGTTTATAAAAAATGATCCGAATACATTGTATTCATTATTTGATCGATGTGATTTTTTTACAGAAAATAATATACTCAACAAATGCTAAAATGTGAACGGTTCGGATTATCAAAAAGAAGGCCAAAAGTGAGCCCAATGGGCCGAACTGGACCCTCCAATCTAGATGGTGGATTGGAGGCAAGCCCAGCCTATACTTAACACGAAGAAAGTCTTAAATTAAGAGATAAGAATTCCCAAACAAATACACAATACACAGGTGAAATGTTTTGCATTTCTATCATCCAACTAAAATTTAGAGAGTCTGTCAATGGCCAAACCCTAGTTGTTGAGTATTAATTTATGGGTCATGGATCTATATTTTTTTTCCTTATATTTTTTATCTCACTAACTAGATGAGTGCACATTAATTATTATTATCATACAAAAATAAGGATATTTATATTCAATACAAGGGCAGAATATTAGGTCAAACAAGGCACAGAATTTAAAAGAAACTAGTCTTTTTTTTTTTTCAACTAGAATTAAAAGAACTAGTCTAATATTTACTGAGATGGAGAACTTGATTTATTTTTTGTTTGGTTGGTAAGAAAAAAAAAATCTAAACATGCGGAAGCTTTCTTAAAACTTTGATGTGATTTATAACTGTACACTTTGAAATTTTCTATCTTGCATAGATGAAAGGAGAACCACTCTCTCTCTCTCTCTGCTAGCTCTTTATGCACCAAATAGTCTAATATAAGTGGTTTCAATGAAACATCTGTGGATGTTACTTTTGTTTAGGGAAAAGTTTTTGTTTTTTTCTTTCTATCTAGTTATTTGTATTGTACTCACGAGGATGTTGAAACTAACAACTCTCTTTGGGTGAGACAATGATGATCATAATGCTTTGCAATTTTTGAAAGAATAATGTTATATATATACACCAATTAAAATATTAATTAGTGTAACATCATCGTTTTTTAAATTATTATGTGAAAGAAAAAAGCTTATAATTTCATAATTATGTCAGATTTTTTTAACCTTGGTTGTAAGTTGTAATTAGAGCAAAATAACATATGAGTCATCGCTAACAAGATAATTACTTACATTATTATTAACAATTATATTACAAAAACAAAAAAACAATCATAGATTTGGACATAAAATACAAATTAAGAGCACATGACTTTTGTAAGTTTTCTAAAAATTTGTGGGTTCTTAAAATTATGTTACTTTTTTTTTGGGTGTTCCTCATGCATTATTAAATAATGACCTCGTTTGAAAATAAGCTATTTTAGTAATTTTTTCGATTTTGGCTAAAATATGAGGTAAAAAAAAGTAGTATGTTTGGATGACTTTTTGACTTTTTAAGAAAAGATGTGTAAAAAGTAGAGAGAAAATAGAATCTTTGACTTTTTGATATAGTTTATAGGCTTTTTGGCTTTTTTAATAACTTTTTGGCTAAAATATTAACTTGTCAAACGAGCCTGAATATCATATTATATCTAGATCATTAATCCGAATGTTGAGTACATAATATATAATTATTGTGATAGTGAATCACATTGAGAATTAGTACGATACAACGTTTTTAATCAATTTTGGGGGTCACTTTTTTTATTTTGGCTCCATAGCATTATTGAAAAGAAAAAAAATAAAGTTGTTCAAGAAGTGCAAGAAAATAAAGTGTATTGTATAAATACAAATTTATTGTGTTATAGGTTAATTTAGTTCACACACTTTATTTTTAATCATTTTATGAATATATATTTTTTGGTCAAGTAACTCCATCAAGGTTGTTAACAATTCCGCCAATCTCATTTACAGGTTAAGGAGGAGAGTTGTGTGTTAGGTAACCGACAACTAACACGTAAAAAAGACGCTCGGATCCCTTATAACAATGAGTCCTACTTTGAATCGTTTAAATGTTAGGTAGTTCCCCTCAACTGACGTGTTGCGCCTGCCTTTGGGTGTTTCAAAGAGTGAGCAAGGGGCGTTACATCGACACCTAAGTGCATTGAAAAATGGGCAAAGTTTCCCGTATTTTTCTGGACGAACGCAAGTAAAGAAGCTAGTCCAAAACTGTAGGTTAGGGTACCACTTAGAATATAAGAACCCTTAACTAGTAAGACGATAGAGTTGGTAGATGTTATGATTAAGAGGAGAGTTAGTATAATTTACGTACAAGAAACTAAGTTAATAGGTGAGAAAGGTAGGGAAATTGAGGATACTGGTTTTAAACTATATTATAGTGGTAAGGATAGACGCAGGAATGTGTAGAAATCTTAATTGCCAAAAGTCTTGTGGAGAATGTAGTGGCGGTCATTAGGAAAAGGGATAGGATTATGTTAGTTAAATTAGTTATTTGAAGGAATATAATGAACGTTATTAGTGCATACGCCCCTCAAGTATGATTAGATGATCAGACTAAGAGGGATTTTTGTGAGCAAATAGGTGAGATCTTACAGGAGATACCCATAGGAGATAACCTAGTTATAAGTGGAGATTTTAATAGCCATGTAAACATAAATAAACAGGCTATGAAAAGGTGCACGGTGGATACGGTTTTGGTGACAGAAATGAGACTGGAGAGAGTATCTTAGATTTTGCGTTGGCTTCTGACTTAGTGGTGGCCAATACTATGTATAAGAAGAAGGAGGAGCATTTGATAACCTTTAAGAGTGGTCACTTAAGAGCCAAAATAAATTACTTCTTAGTGAGAAAAGTGGACCTGCCTAAAATACAATGATTATAATTAAGGTAATTCTTGGAGAGAGCCCTAAACTCTCAACATAGGATTTTGGTATTAGATTTATATTTTAGAGGGTAATACCAAGCTAGGAAGAATAGTAGGCGTCTTAGGACGAGATAGTGAGATCTAAAAAGGGATAAATTAGAAACATTTAAGAATAGAATGGATAAAGAAGGTACTTGGGACTTGAAAGATGATGCTAACACTATGTGGAACTCAATGACCAATTGTATGAAGAGAATCTCAAAGGAAGTGCTTGAAGAGTCGAAAGGAACGGGACCCAGCTCTAGGGAAACTTGGTCAGTGGAGGGAAGAGATTCAAGCGATAGTTAAGGCAAAAAAAGAGTACTTTAAAAGTGACAAAATGATATAACTGGGAGAAAAGATGTTAAGAAAGTAGTGAGAGAAGCTAAGTGAAAGCTTATGATGACCTCTACACTAGGACTAGATAGTAAGGAGAGAGAAAAGAGGGTATACAAACTTGCTAAAATACGAGAGATGAAAATAAGAGATTTTAATCAAGTTAAGTGCATCCAGAGTGAGGATTCTAAGGTATTGGTGAGGAGTGAAGAGATTAAGGAAAGATGAAGAACTATTTTGAGAAACTATTAAATGAGAAATATGGAGGTACGACCATAAGGGAAGAAATAGAGCTAATAATACAATAAACCAAAACTATAGGTTCTATCGCAGGATTAGAAACTTTGAATTAGAGATTGCAGTTAAGAAGATGAAATCAAATAAGACTTTAGAACCAGATAATATCTCTATTGAAGCTTGGAAATGTTTGGGTAAAAAGGGGTTGCTTGGTTGACTAGATTGTTTAGCAAAATTTTGTTGACTAGGAACATGCCAGATAAGTGGAAGAAGAGTATTTTTAGTGTCAGTCTAATAAATCAACAAAATTTACAAAAAAATTACGTTATATGGAGAAAAAAAATTAAGTTTTTGAAACCATGTTTGATTTGTTGTTTAGAAAAAAAAATTCAGAATTTAAAAAATAAATAAATAAAACTAATTTAATAAAAATAAATATAAAAAAAATATATTTAATTTGTAATAATTATTTCTAACCACTCAAAAGATAAAATTATATAAAAATAATATTTATTTTTTATTTTTTATTTCTTAACCAAATTAATTTTTAACTTTTTTAAAAAAAATTAAAATAAATTTCTAAAAATCAAATCAAACATATTCTAAGAATGTTTTGACAAACAATTTCTTGTGCTTTTAACTTATTTAATTATTTTTTAATTTTATGATATTTTTACCATCTGACACTGCAACATATAAGAGTTTTAGAGATCAATTTTTTTGATCTCTGAAAGTGAAAATTTTGTTATAAAAGACATTGAGGAACTAGTTTCTATCGTCGTGAGGAGAGTCACTAAATGGTCGTTCTGAAAAGTAAAAAATATGACTTTTAGCGATAAAATTTAAAAAATGTCAACAATAAATAGACTTTTATGGACAAAATAATTGTGTCTCACAATGGTTTATTTTTTGAGACAAAATAATTTGGTACCAAAAAGAATAATTAATCACTAAGGTTCAATTTTCATTGCTAAAAATATAATAACACTTTTCGTAACAAAAATATTTGGTCCCCTAAAAATAATTTGTCTCTAAATTTTTGGTCTCTAAAACCGTAATTTTTTGTAGTGTGATAAGTGTTTTTTCATTTTAATTTTGCGTTTCATAACTTATTTAAAAATGATAATTTAGCTAAACCTCAGGGGAAATCTGTAATTTAGCTAAACCTCAAGGGGTGTAAGTAATTTGTCCTTATTTGTCAAAAGGGCATTTTAGTCAATTTATGATATCCGATAACGGCGTTTAATTATGATAGAGTGAGATGTAATTTTTGAAACCTCAAGAGAAAATTTGTAATTTCGTTAAACCTCAAAGAGAGGTATAGGTAATTTGCCCTTTTTTCAATAAGATTGAATGGATCAAAATTAATACAAATAGGGTAAAGGTTCATAAGAAAAAATATACATTTTAGTATTAAAAAGGCACAATGATAAATACAAAAAACACATACATTATAGTGTAAAAAAGATGACAATCATTTTTTTCATCCATATGACATATTGATGAACACGGAACGAAATATTATGTGAATTAAAATTTTAAAAGAATTTAATATAATTTTATCAAAATTATAAAATTTATTATATTTTTGTAAACTTTAAGAGAAATGAATGTAATTTATTTTTTATTTTTTTATTTTTGGATAAATTACAAATACAACTCTTGAGATTTGCTTAAAATATGAATTGCCTCCAGTGGTTTGGAAAATTACAAATACTTCCCTGTCATAATTTTTTTTAAATAACAAAATTAATTGAAAATTTGAAATTTCTAACTGTTCACACTACACAATAATAAAATTATCTAAATTATTAATTGAAATAAAATTTAAAATTATTAAAAACTATTTATTAACTTAATAATTTATTAATAAAATGACATATTTGTTATGAAATTAGAAATCATAGGGGATATAATGTAATTTCTAAAATCACAGAGAGTAATTTATAATTTAAGTAAACTTCAAGAGTGTTTTTGTAATTATCCTTATTTTTTAATACAGTAACATTCTTGTAACGGATTAACATTGTTGACATAGCAACTCGATCTGATTGCGTAGTTGAAAGTGATATTTCATACTGATACCTTTGTCAAATGCTAATTTTTTTTTTAAAAAAAAACTATTAATCAAACTAAGGTCTTCTCTGACTATTTTAGTAATTTTTAATTTTTTTTTTATAAAAAGTAAATATATATATATAAACAACTATTAATTAGACTAAGGTCTCATTTGACTATTTTAGTAATTTTTTAATTTTTTTTATAAAAAGTAAAGAAAAAAATAATATAACAATTTATTGTAATTTTTAAAATTTTTTGACTAAAATATATAATTGACAAACAAATCCTAAGAAAAGGCAAATTAGAAACAGCCCACCTTAAAAAATAATGATATATTAATCAGTGTGTTTAATTTTAATTTTCTGAATTCAGTTTTTTGAAAATTAAATTTTTTATTTTTCGAATATTTTGTTTCAGTGAATATTTTTAAAATTTTAAGCAATTTTTTTTATTCTTTTAGATGCACCTTACTTAAATATATTCAAATAGTAAAATATTTGTGAAAAAATATTTTTAAAAATTAATAAATACACAAAAATATGAAAAATGTATTCAAATTTTTTTTTATATTTTTTGATATTTAGTGCATTTTTTAAAAAAAAAAATTCACAAATATTATACTTTTATATATATTTATATTAGATATGTCTAAAAAAAAAATTTAAAAATTAAAATATTAAAAAAAATCATTAAAAACATAAAAAAATGGAAAATAAAAAAATAAAATTTTCTCAAAACTATTTTATAATAACGAGAACTAAAAGAGTTGCCAACACAATGGGACGGCGAAGACTGGGGATCTCTAGTGCCGGAAAATTTATTTTCCGGCGAAGACAATGTGGCGAAGATAGAAGACGAAGATCAGGAGGAGTCTTCTTCTATTTCTTTGAAGGAGGTAAAGATAAAGATTACAAAGTAGCAGTGTAGGATGGAGTAACATGTGATGTCTGTGGAAGATGTGCTTGATCAGCTGATCCACGGTGGTGATTAAAAGTAGGAGACTCATCAGAGGTCCTAGAGGCTTTCCCTGCAAAGTATTCCAGAGGTTGATTGAATAGATTGATTTTTTTTTTTTTCTCCTTTCATTATTTGATATTTGTTTGGATTAAATTATATTAACACCCTTCAAGTATTGGCTGCCTTTGTTTTCCTCTATCACGGTCCATTCTCGGCATTGAATGATGAATAGTGAAGATATTTTATGTTTGTTTTGGTTTTGGAGTTTTAGATTCGTAATTCCTTATCATAGGCCTTGGTGAGGGTATTGTTAGTTTGGAACGAGGAGGTGCTATTAGAAAATAATCCATTCGACTTGAGGTGTTATCGGTCGTCTGTCCCGACTTCCAACCGGATGTCCAGCAGGTCAATCGGCCAGTCAACCAGTCAATTGAATTTTTTTTTTAATTTTTTTTTTACATGTTGGGCATTTTTTTTTTAATATTAATGTTTAATGTTTTTATTTTTTTTTGTAAGTAAAAATCATAATTTAATTTGTTTTATTATTTTATATTTATTTAATTTAACAATTCTTACACTAACGACTATCATCGAAATAAATAATCTCCTCACTATCAATCTTCTCTATTCTATCTCTGAAAACAAATAGACCCCTACTGTATTATTCATTTAAGAATTTTGTACATTTTGATCCATTGGTGGTAAAAACTGCACAAATGTCTATCTTTAAGTTGAGCAAGATAAAATATACAGGTGCATAAATGATGAAGAAAAGTGATATTTTGACAGGTTTTATAGTGTAATTAATCCTATTTACTTTTGTATTATAAGGCTCCGTTTGGTTTAGTTTTAAAATTGATTTGAGTGTGAAATTGTAATTAGCCTCGTTTGCAAATAGATTATTTTAGTAATTTTTTGACTTTTTGTGGTTAAAATATGAAATGAAAAAACTTGTATGTTTGGAATAATTTTTTAGTTTTTTATAAAAAAAAATGTACAAAAAGTAGAGAGAAAATAGAATCTTTGACGTTTTGATATACGTTATAGATTTTTTTGTTTTTTTAGTAACTTTTTTACTTTTAGGCTAAAGCTATTACTTCCCAAACGAGGCCTTGTCAGTTGAGTTTTGAAAAAATAAAATTTGTTTGGTTATGAGTTTTGAAAAAAAAAATTTGAATTTTGAATTTTAAAAAAAGATTTAAGTTTTGAAAAAAGTTTTGAGTTGTGTTTTGAGTTTTGAGTTTTTTAATTTTGAGTTATATTTTTAAAAAAAATTTAAATTTATTTTTTTTAAATATTAAAAATGTTTAAGAAAATTTTATTTTTTTGTTTTAAATATATATATTTTTTAATTTTAATATTTTAAACACAAAATATAACCCTACACTCAAATTATAACCAAATACATAATTTAAAACTCAATTCAAAAATTATTTTCATAAGTCATAACCAAACACATAACTCGTAACTCAACACACACTCAAATCATAATCAAACACATAACAAGAAAAATTTAAAATTTTAAAAATATATTTATAAAATAAAATAAATATTTTAAAATAAAAAATAATTTTTTAAATTTTTTAATATTTAAAATATTTTTAAAAAATACAATATACAAATGTATGAAATATAGTGCATATTAAAATAAATAAATAAGTATTTACCCTAAAAAAATAAAATTAAGAAAATATTTAAATATTTAAAAAAATAAATCCAAAAAATTTCAAAATACAACCCAAAACTATAATCAAATAAATTTTCTCTTTTTAAAACTCATAACTTAATATACGACTTCACACTCAAATCATGATTCTAAAAGTAATTTTAAAAACAAAATAAATAAAAAAAATTGAATTTTTTTTAAAATAGAGTTTTGAATTAAATTTTGAGTTGTGTATTTGGTTATGAGTTTTGAAAATGATTTTTGAATTGAATTTTGAATAGTATATTTAATTATAAATTTGTTGGCTACATATTTTGTATAAGAAAAATGCTTGGGACCTCTAATTAGAGGTACCACTAATGATGTGGCAGTGGGTCCCACCACTGCCACAACCAATCCTGTGTTTTGATTTTTTTTTTTTTTTCTTTTTTCCTTTTCCACCTCATTAGAGGTGTGTTTAGAGGTGTGTTTTTAGAGGTCTCTAGCATTGTTGTTTGTATAAACCAATTATAATTCAACACGTGGCAGATTGAGGGCAATACTGGAAGACAATTCAAATCTTCGATCGTGATCATACACGTGGCAGTTAATATTGGTTTTCATAAGATCTAAGTAGTACTGAATCAACAAAGATATGCAAAGTGATGTGGCTTCAACGGTTACTCACATTTAAATTCAAAATCATGAGGAAAGACTAACTGCAGGTATTGGCATAGTGGAGCTAGCTCCAAGGCAAAATAATCAGCGATCATGGAGGAGCAGTTCGACGGTTAGAAGTGCAGTTCGATGGTTCTCCTTGAGAAATATAAATAGCAGAGAAGACCCCAGAAAAAAGCCCAGACTCAGATCCAGAAAACCAGTTTTAATTTACATTATTTTCCAGTTTTACATTTCTTGTTCTTTAAATTTCTGTACTTCAAATTCCTGCACTGCATTTCGTTCGTAAGAGTAGATTTCAAGCAGATTATTGCTATAAACCTCTACGAGGCTGATTCAGATCTTTGTAAGTCTTTCATTTTACTTAATGAAATACCACAACTGTTCTTTATTTACCCATTGTTTACTTAATTCTCCTAACAAAGCCACCCGTAAAAGTCCTCTTCATTGAGGCTGAAATAACTAAAACACAATCGTCTGATAATTGGTTGGCAATTAAATTTCTGTAAGGACTGATTGATCCTTGCTAGCACACTCACAATTACAAAAATAACCTTCGAAAGCCAAAAAGCCAATATATATTTTTGGCATGCCCGGTGGGACTAATTGAAATGGCTAGACGTAGAAGACAAGGAGAAAATGAACGCTTGGAAGAAGGCGTAGAAGGAGATGTAGAAATACCTAATCCAGAAGATAATGTGATAACACATCCTGTGGAAACACTTATTTTATCAGAACCTATGGTCGAACAGACCAACACTTCAGAACAAGTACCACATGTTCATAATATTGGACGAGGCCAAAGAATTGGACCATCCACTGTTCTATCTACTCAGCCAATGAATCCATGGGGTGGCCTAGTAAATGCCATGGGACAACAGTTAATAAATACAATGGAAAGATGGGCAACATCCTTTTTGGATCGAATGAATACCAACCAACAAATACAAGACACATGGAGGAAATTTCAAATGTCCTTCAGCAAAGATTGGCTAGACATAAACAGCCTATGCAGATTAATGGACATTCTAATGGTCAAACTAGTAATCAAAATTATGAAAGACCATCACCTCAGTGTTGGTATGAACCTGTTTCGAGGTTTAATGCCAGTCAAAATGCTTCATTACTTAACAGTGAAGCCATGCAAATTGGTGGATCTGGCCCAGTATAAGAAAATGGCATAAGGATGGCTCCAAATCCCATGTTCGAAGCCATACCTGGCACGAGGGGGTTCACTAACCCTTTATTCGAATTTATACCCGGGGGGTTGGAAAGTTTTCCTACAATTGTGAGAGACACAACACCTGTTCCACCACCTTTCGTAGGTCCTTTCGCAAGACAGGTTCAAAGAGGTCATCCATACCCTCAACAGCAGCCAGCACCACAGAGACAACCAGTCCCAAACATACCACCCTATGGACCAAGAGGACTCCAAGCACAAGATTGTCCATCGAATCCTGTGTTTGTTCCTCCAGTAGTGGTTCAACAGGCACAAAATATGGTCCCTAGGACCAAATTGTTGACATTGTTAGAGAAATGTGTGGACCAATGGCTCGGGGGGTTTAGACTCCTGTCTACAGGAAACCATACCCAGAATGGGTAAATAAGGTACATGAATACCCAAGAGGTTTCAGGATATCAAATTTTGCCCTTTTTTATAGGAATGGAAACCAATCAACGGTTGAACATATTGCTAGATTCGCGGCTCAGTGTGGTGAATTTACCAATAATAACTATATGAAATTGAGATTGTTTTCAAATTCTCTAACTGGAGGAGCATTTATATAGTATATTAATCTTACACCTAGCTCTATCCAAACTTGACAACAAATGGAAAACGTATTTCATGCCTAATTCTTCCAAACAGAACCAGAGGTTTCCATAGCAGACTTGACAAGATTGAGTCAAAGACCTGATGAGAAGGCTACTCAATTTATTGCCAGATTTGAAAGAGCACGAAATAAATGTAGGATCATCTTACCAGAGCCTGAATTTGTGAGATTGGCTCAAAATGGTCTAGAGTTTAGGCTTCGAAAAAAGTTTGACTCAACTGAGTTTAGAGACTTAGTGGAATTAACTTATAAGGTGTCTAAGTATAAAACATTACTGGAAGAAAAACAAGATCGAAGTAATACATCATACAAGATATATTATAGAGATCCTAATTATGAGATTGATGCAGCAGAGATTGTAGGAAAAGAACATGTGATCTGTGAAGCATTAATTCATAAAGACACAACGATTGACCAGCAGTTTAAAAAGAAAGACCTTCATAGAAAATACTCTTTCGATTTAACAAATTCAGATGATATTTTTGATCGTTTGCTTGCTGCAAATTTCTTGAAGTTACCAAAAGGAGTCAAAATTCCATCTCCAGAGGAACTGAAAGGAAAGACGTATTGTAAATGGCATAATTCTTGGTCTCACTCAACTAAAAACTGCATTGTTTTTCGAGACAGGATCCAAGAGCAGATTCAAAAGGGGAGTTTGAAAATTCCCAACTAAAGCAGAAAAGGCCATGGGGATTGAAACCAAATCTGTTCCCAGAAATTTGGATAGGTGGCAGCCAATGTTATCATGCCAGACTTCCAGAACTTGTCCTTAAAGGAATTGGAAGAAGTCAATGTGCAAATGCATGTTACTAGCGCAGACAATTGTCAAGAAAAGATACTGGAAATCTACCAACTATTGGACAAGATTTCTCATACTAGAAGGAATACTTTGATGAAGAAGCACTAGATGACAATTCTTTAGAAACAGTTGTCATGCAAAGAATGTGTCCCAGATACAGACTGATCTACAAGTGGTTGAAGAGGCTTCCAATTGATGGGAAACAATATTACAAGGATATGTAGGAGGCGTCCTAAACCAACCAGTGCTTTATAACAAAAGGCCATATCCGACTAGTGTTAGGTAGTAGCCATTAATAGCTGAGCCATCAGCAACTAGAATGCATTCTAAAGACAAGAGGCCTTTATATGCATCCTGAAAGGAGGTCGGAGAGGGGCTCAATTTATTGGATCAAAGCCAGAGATTGGCCTCCTAGACCAACCTCACGAAGGACGAAAAGTGGCCACCTTCATCAAAGGCTTGAGTTAGGCCCAAAAAAGGAAGTCAGGGCCAGGCAGTGGCCTTCATAGCCAGCTTTGAAGATGGCTTCGAAGAAAGAAAGAAACAGTTCATCAACCGGGTCAGTAGGTTCGTAGGTACCTGGAGTTCCAGATTGGTTCGTTATGCAGAACAAACCTAAGGAGATATCTACCCAAAAAAATGTTGTTGAAAACCAAGGTACGATGGTTAAACCACCTTTGGTGGCTCCAAACAATTGGGTGTTGCTTAAGCACCCAAAAACAAAAGAACCAAATATGGTTCCAGTGATTTCTAGGTCTCAAAGAAGGAAGATCCAACGAAGGTACACTCAGTACCAGAAGGATATGAAAGAAGGAGGAGAAAGTTCTTCATTAGTTCAGCTAAAGAGCCAGGCAACAAGAAAAGAAGATTCAAAATTAGATCACAATCTAAAATCGACTCTTCCAAACAAAAGGAGTTGTAGTGGGAACAGTTGGCCAAAGTTCATTTTGAACTAAAGGCCAAGAAAAGATCAAGCTTGGTAGGTTTGGAAAAAACTTTGATGGACAGTGATAGTGAGATAGAAGATGAAGTCATCCCAGGCCAAGGGAAGGGGATGGTTGAGGAAGAAATGTTCGAAGCTTTCATGGCTGAACAAACATTTTTGGTTGGAAAACCAACAGAAATAGACCATTCGAAAGAAGTTTCTAATGCAGAAGTGCCAGAATGCAGCATGGAAGATGCTTTTGAAGTAATTGAACAAGTTGACCAAGAAGGAAAGCAGGTGCAGCCAGTTGTCCAATTTGGCTCGTTTCCTCCGGTGTCAGTGAATATGGTGCTTATATTACCACAGGAATTTCAAGCTGAAGATGAAAACCAAGGTCAGGATATTGACCCAATTCCAGTCTCCAGTGAAGACTCACAAGTAAGTATGATGCAAGAAGGATCTGAAGTAGCCACACCTATGGAAACTGAAAACGAGAGTGAGGAAGAGGTAAATATTAACCTCTCATACCCTTTTGAGTATCCCACGATGTCCATGACACAGCATGTCAAACCCTTGTATATCAAGGTCTTCTTCGATGGAATACAGATGAATCGGTGCCGGTGGATAACGGGGCAACAGTAAACCTGCTTCCAAAGTCTTCATTAAAGAAACTAGGAAAGAAGAACCCCGGGCTAATCCCAACCAGTACAGCCATTACTGGTTTTGCTGGAGATAGACAGATGGCCCAAGGTATTCTACCCATCAACTTGAGTGTGGAAACCAGGGACTGCATGATAGCATTCTTCGTTATCGACAGCAATGCTAAGTATAATGCTTTACTTGGAAGAGATTGGATTCACACCAACAAATGTGTGCCTTCCTCTTTACATCAGAAAAATCATGATGGCCTTATGCAATGGAGAGACGAAGGAGATCAATGCAGATCCTCAGCCCTTCATAGCTTGTGCAGATTTCGCAGAGGCCAAATTATATGTTGAAGGAGTGGCACCACTCAGTATACTGAGAAAGCTTGATGGATCTGCCGATGTGACAGCTGATGAAGAATTTGCACATCTAAAGCACTTGGTCCAGAAGAGTGCTGATGAAGAGTTTGTCGTTAAGGATGACAATGATGCCTAGTTGTAGGCAAAGAGATGAAGCCCAAGAAGCCAAGTCCTTGGCTTTAATTAAGTTCTCAGTATTGGATGTAAAATCAATAATCCAGAAAGTGCAAAAGCAAGAGAAAGAAGCCATGATGATTGGTTGTAAGAAGGAACTACAACAGGTCAGATTTTTGGCTTTAAATAAATATTGTGCTTTGGACATTGAAACAAAAATCCAGGAGATACAGGAGGAAGAAGCCTTGTGGACAGACTTTGTCTATGAGGAAGAGGGTAGAGATGTTGAATCAAAGAAGCTGGGAACAGAACAAAGCGAGGAGATTGCTTTGAAGTCAAAAGGAATCGAAGAAAGAGCATCAGTAAGTTCTCAGATACAAGACCCCTTGGAAGAGGTAAATTTAGGGAAATGTTCTATACAACAGCCCACCTATATAAGTGCTTGGTTGAATACTTTTGACAGAGACCAGTTGTTGGTTGTTTTGAAGAAGTATAAAGATTGTTTTGCATGGTCTTATAAAGAACTACCAGGATTAGATAGGTCATTAGTGGAACATAAGCTCCCTATGAGACCTAATTTCAAGTCATACATGCAAAAACCAAGGAAAATGAGTCCAGAAGTGATTCAGAAAGTTAAGGGGGAAATTCTTAGACTCCTAAAGGCAGGCTTTATTAGGATAGCCAAATATATTGAATGGCTATCTAATATTGTACCTGTAGTTAAGAAGAATGGTAAAATGAGGGTATGCATCGATTTCAGAAACTTGAATCTAACAACTCCAAAAAATGAGTATCCTATGCCTATAGTAGATTTGTTGGTAGATAGTTCAACAAGGCATCAAATTTTATCAATGACGGATAGACACTCTAGTTATAACCAAATCTGCATTGCAGAGAAGGATGTCCATAAAACAGCATTCAGATGTCCTGGGAATATTGGCACTTTCGAATAGGTTAAAATACCATTTGGCCTGAAGAATGCTGAGGCCACATATTAGAGAGCTATGAACACTATCTTTCACGACCTTATTGGAGGGTATTTAGAGTGTTATATTGATGACATTGTGGTGAAATCCCAATCCATGGAGGAACATTTGTTTCACCTAGAAGCAGCTTTCAAAAGAATGAGAAAGTTTAAGTTGAAACTCAATCCTCTTAAATGTGCTTTTGGCGTATCATCTGAAAATTTCTTGGGCTCTGTAGTACATAAGAAAGGAATACAGATTAACCAGAATAAAGCCAAAGCCATCATTGAAGTCAGACCTCCATCAAGTAAGAAAGAATTACAAAAGTTCCTTGGACAGGTTAATTTTCTTCGAAGATTCATTTCTAACACTGCAGGGAAAACTAAAGTATTTTCTTCCTTGTTAAGGCTAAACGATGAAGAGGAGTTTGTGTGGACAGTAGGGCATCAAACTGCTTTCGAAGGAATCAAGCCAACTTGGCTAACCCTCCAGTGCTGATGCCACCAAAGGGTAATAAACCCTTGAAGTTGTACATAGTTGCAGCAGAGGATTCATTTGGAGCTTTCTTAGCCCAAGACAATGAAGAAGGCAATGAGCAAGCTGTTTATTACCTTAGCAGGTTTCTAAATTCTTGTGGAATGTAAATATTCAAGCTGTAGAAAAGCTGTGCCTTGCATTGTATTTTGCTGTAATTAAATTAAGATACTATTTTTTTCCTACAACTGTCTTGGTAATTGCAACCACAAATTTGGTTAAATATATGTTATCTAGACCCATGTTGAGGGAAATAATTGGCAAATGGATACTAGCTTTATCAGAATTTCATCTGGAATATGTTCCCCAAAAGGCGGTAAAAGGACAAGTGTTAGCTAATTTTTTGGCAGACTATCCATGTCAAACAGAAAGCCAAGAGATAATGGAGCTTGGTATGGCTAGTGTTAAACCATGGCAAATGTGGTTCGATGGATCAAAGCTAATGGTTTAACTGGAATTGGTATAGTAAATTAAGTCACCACAAGGAGTAGAAATCACGCATGGGTTTCAGAGTGGATTGAAATTACTTGTTCCAATAATCAAGCTGAATATAAAAGCCTTAATAATGGAACTAGAAATACTTATTGGATTGCAAGTTTATGCAGTTGAGTTATTTGGAAATTCTTATTAGTAGTCAATCAGGTGAAAGGGATTTTCAAATGTCAAAGTAATAAGCATGTTGCCATACTATGTTATTCATTACATCTGCTTTCTCAATTTCAGATAGCAAATGTAACTCATATCTCAAGATTCTTGAATAATAAAGCTAATGATGTGGCTCAGAAAGTTTTGAATTTCAAGAGAAGGGAAAATATCGGAAGGGATATAAGCCAAACAACATATCAGAAAGTAGTACCACCTTAAGTAAAAGGAATGTGGTCTTGGAAGTCAATCATAATGACTTACAAGAGCAAGATTAGAGGCATCCAATAATGCAGTATCTGGCTAGCCCATCTTCAAAAAGTCAGCAGAAAAATTAAATTGCAATCTATGCAATATATAATGTATGGCAATGCTCTCTACAAAAGAGGGGGAGATGGGTTATTGTTGGAATGTTTAGGCCCAAAGGAAGCATTGATGGCTATGGCTGAGGTTTCATAAAGGCATCTGTGGTGCTCATCAGCCTGGTGTGAAGATGAGATGGCTGCTTCGAAGGCAATTCTTACTATTGGCCAACTATCCTTAAAGACTGCATAGAATATGCAAGAGGTTGCCAGGCATGCCAAAAGCATGGCACAATAAGGTACGTGCCCATAACCGACCTGCATGCAGTTGTGAAACCTTGGCCATTTAGAGGATGGGCTAGGGCTATGGCTATGATGGGGAAAATACACCCATCCTTTTCGAAGCATCATTGTTTCATCTTAGTGGCCACTGATTACTTCACTAAGTGGGTCGAAGCTAAACCATACAAGGTTGTAGACCAGACTGAAGTCATTGTATTCATTAAGGATTTAATCCATAGATTTGGCATCTCACAGACTATAACTGTTGATAATGGGACTGTATTCGATGGGAAAATGGTAAAATCTTTTATGGCAGAGTTTGGGATTAGTCTTGTTAATTCTACACCCTATTATGCACAAGCCAATGGTCAAGCTGAATCATCCAATAAGTCTTTGAAAAAAAGAATTCATAAGTTGTGGAAGATAATCCCAGGGATTGGCATACTTGCTGTTGGATGTATTGTGGGCTTATAGGACTTCACCAAGATCAAGTACAGGGAATCACTCCGTATGCCTTAGTGTATGGACGTGATGCAATGCTGCCTGTAGAAATTAATGTTAAATCCTTGAGGGTGAGATGCTAGGATCAGTTAAATCCTGAGCAATACCATCAGAGTATGTGCTTAGAATTAGAAAGTGTAGATGAAGCTAGAATTCTGGCATTAAATAGCATTCTTTTCCAAAAGAAGAAAAGTAGCCAAAAACTATAATAAGAATGTCAAACATATTGTTTTGATGAAGGTGATTTGGTATGGAAGAACAATACTCCCAATATGAATTAAAAGCCATAAGTTTGGCAAATGGTCACCTAATTGGGAAGGATTATATCAAGTTCATAGAGTCCTGTCCTTTGGAGCATACCATTTGAGAAATTTAAATGGGTATGTACATCCCAAAAGATTAATGGTAGATATTTGAAGCCTTATTTTCCAACCATTTGGGAAACACAAGGAATAGAATAAATGCTAAGTAAAAGAATATAAGAATATTCAAATGATAAATAAGAATTTGCTTTTCATAAAGAGTTGAATACAATTTGCCATAAATTGGGCCCCAGAAGTCAGTACAATGCCTCAGTTGTTCTTTTACAACAGATGTTCTATTCTTAAATGATGAAAACAACTGGATGGTTGTGGTCATTTCTTGCTTTTTCGATCGGCCAGTCCTTGATTAGTAATCAGCAACTTGGGTGTTAGTTCGACTAAGGCCTCATTAACTGCAGATAGCTTCTTCCGCAAGTTAAGTTTTCTTCTCCAATAGTTGAGTTCGAAATTGGGAGACAGAGGAATGTTGTTCCTTTAGCTTTGAAACTTCAGTATGTACTTTGGAAACAAAGCTCTGGTCTCTCACTAATTTCTCCTCTGCAGCCTTGGCAGCTTGGCAAATGTTGATGTAAAAGTCGATGGTGGCTGCCGCCTGAGATGAATGACTTGAGACAGTCATGCTGGATTGCTCAACAATCTTACAGCACTGAAGGAAGCCATTTCTTATTATAGGTTTCTCTAAGGCCTCAAAGAATCCTCGAAAAAGATGTCAACAGCTCCAGACAGTCTGTCCAAGTTCATCAGAGGTGAAGAAGGCTTACTACTAGAGGAAGAGCTCTAAAAAATTTCTAGTAGGGGAATCAGCCAAAACTAATGGCTCAGTCTCATCACTAGCCATTGGAGAGGTGGAAGGCATGTCGAAGAGACTAGCTAGTCTTACTTCGAAGATGTTTACCTCGTCCATGGACATTGAAAGGTGCAGAAAGAGCTTTGGTGATAAGGCACGAAGGACTGCATAGGAATAGGAGAAATGGGTGGAGCATCTTCAGCAGTCTCTATAGTTCTAGCTACCAATTAAGTCGAGGGAAGAGAGGGGCTGGAACTAGGTAGAGGTGATAAACCATGAGTTGGAAGGCTACTATTGCCCTCTATAGAAGAATCAGCTACCATAAAGAAAGGAAGTAGCAGCTGGAGTTTCCTTAGGAAGAGAAGGAAAAGTAAGGCTCAAAAGAGAATTAATTGAGAAAATCAAAGACAAATAAGGGAGATATGGAGTTAAGCCAGAAGGAAAAGGAGCAGGAATACTTGGCTCCAAGAAGGGTATAGAAAATATAGGGCCTGAAGTGGAAGAATTATTTGAATAGTCTCCACATCTTGAGGTTGTTCCACTTCGACTGAAACTGAGAGTGTCCCTTATTGGAAGAATAGGCTCAGTAGTTGTTGCTGGCGAAAGAAGAAGTACAAAGTAATGTTACGTCTTAATACAAGAATTTGACAAGGAAAAAGAATAGAGACATGAAAGAAGTTACTT